>JAQPZY010001537.1:0-1200000 GCA_029931535.1 Margaritifera margaritifera | reverse complement strand
CAGAATGCAAAGCCAGGCATAAAACCATTCAGGGATTGTTTCTACAATGATGAGGTGGAGTGCACAGACAACTCCACCCCAGTTGCAATCCCAGTTAATTATGTTGGGCCAAAATTGACTCAACTAAGAAGAGAAAAATCTAGACTATTATTAAACAAGGATACACTTGTCCATGTAACAGTTCTTGGGCGAAGATGAGCACAATCATTTCAGACACAAATCAAGGGTGTAATCAATATGGTTCTCAGTGAACGTGGTGTCCCAGAACGCACAATTGCTGGAGACTTAAATATTCTCTAGGAAGTTATTTTCTACGATTGTATGGCAGTTGCACCAGTAAAAAAGGATAATTGGTTAGAAGTGTGTGTGCATGCTGCACCCGAATAAGGCCAGCTTGTTGAGCAATTATACTATGTGATCACATTATTAATAGAAGAACTTTGATAGACCCTCAAACTTACTGACATGAAAAATAATCAAAGCTGAATAACAACTGCAAGATGAAATCAACAAGTTCTTCTGCGCTACTCATGAAATATAAACGCGTTTGTGTGGTTGCAGATGCTATTTGCGGAATTGCTGCCACATCCACCGTTGGTCTGGGTGTGGCAGGAATCACAACCACAGCAACTATTATAGGCACACCAGTTGGAGCCATATCAATAGCAGCTGGTGTGACTGGCGGCGCTGGTAATTTTGTTTGGCTGCATTTGCATATACTTGTCTATTCAGAACTTATCACAGCAGCACAGAGCAGTCTTAATACAATTAGTAAACTCTCTGGCTATAGAGGATAAAATAATTAACATGGCAGAGTTCGAGACTGTGATGGTGGAAATGCAAAACTACCGACAACTTCATGCACAAATATGGAACCAAGGTGTTAGTGACCTAAAACATGTAATTGATTTACAGGCAGTGAAAATCAAGCAACTGAATGCCAGTGTGTTTGTCTAGAGTATCCACAATGTTACTGCATATACAAAGACAATATTGTCTGCACCTTCAGTGGCAATGTTGTTATTTGTGTCACCGTGCATTTCCAAAGAATTAGTAATTGTAGAAATTATATTTCCAAAGAATTAGTAATTATATTTTAAAAAAATTAGTAATAGCTAAATAGTTTTATGCCAGCCGATTTTGCTAAACAAAATTGTTCACACTAGAGTTTGAACTATTTTTTACTGCCTTAAGTTTAACCACACTGCATACACTCATTTGTGATGTGTGGGGTAAAAGTAATAAAGTCATGGGGTATAGAAGGCATTGACCTATCTCGGCTAGCAAAATCTAAACCATATATTGTGATACTACTGTATGTCTACTGGTAATAAGCACTACTCTGTTGCCATTGTAATAATGATATGCATGTCAACTGGTAATAAGCAGTACTTTGTTGCCATTGTAATAACTATGCATGTCTGCTGGTAATAAGCAGTACTCTGTTGCCATTGTACTCATGATTTGCATATGCATGTCTGCTGGTAATAAGCAGTACTCTGTTGCCATTGTAATTGTGATTTGCGTATGCATGTCTGCTGGTAATAAGCTTTACTCTGTTGCCATTGTAATCGTGATTTGCGTATGCATGTCTGCTGGTAATAAGCAGTACTCTGTTGCCATTGTAATAATGATGTACATATGCATGTCTTGGTAATAAGCAGCTCATGTTCACAAATTTGTTTGTAAATAAATTGACTAAATGCACTTACAGAATTTATTAAAGCATTTAAAGTACACAAAACAATTTAATTTTAAGCATTTAGTTTGTAAGTTATAAGCATATTTCTTCTTCTGTGGGCTCTGCCATGTTTTATTGTGGCACATTCTGTTAAAATACACAACATGATTGGGACAAGTTCCAGATGTTCCCAGCACAGATGCAATGATACAGTTTGATATCATTAATCATCAAATGGAGTCATATAATTGAGTGCACTATGAATTAGTCTTGGTCACAAAGCTGTTTGACACATTCTCAAAGGCACGGTAAACATCTTGAGGATTAAGATTCACTCTGATACCAAAGTTGTAAAGTATAGTGTTCACACAATACCCTATTTTGAAAACAACCGAATTAGTTCAAAAATCAAGCTTTATATTGTGTAGCCATTTCAGAAATAACATTCCATCAATTTGTTATTGAATCCATAAGCATAGCCATATTATATTAGGGATGTGATACTGGTGTACTGAGGTGATTATATTAGGGTGTGATACTGGTGTACTGAGTTGATTATATTAGAGATGTGATATCAGTATACTAAGGTTATTAAATTAGGGTGTGATACCAGTGACTGAGGTGATTATTTTAGGGTGTGATACCAATATACTGAGGTGATTCAATTAGGGATGTGATACTGCTATACTGAAGTGATTATATTAGGGATGTGATACCAGTATACTGAATAGATTATATTAGGGATGTGATATCAGTATTCTGAGGTGACTATATTAGGGATGTATAACCAGTATACTGAGGTGACTATAATATGGATGTGCTAATTGTATACCGAGGTGTTTATATTATGGAAGTAAATAAGATTATGTTTTTTCAGCACTGCTAGTGCATTATGTACTTCAATTTTCCTTTGTCCCTTTAAAATGTTGTGTGTCCTCCAAATCTGGAGATTGGGGGACACAGTGTCCCCTACTTCTGGGATTTAAGGTATAACACTAGATTTGATACTGGTATAGTGATGTATTTATATTAGGGATGTGATACCAGTATACTCGGGTGATTATATTAGGGATGTGATACCAGTATACTGAAGTGATTATATTAGGGATGTGATACCAGTATACTGAAGTGATTATATTAGGGTGTGATAGCAGTGTACTAAGGTGATTTTACTAGGGAGGTGATACTGGTATAATGAGGTGATAATATTGGGGAGGTGATAACAGTAAAGTGAGGTGATTATATTACAGATGTGATATTTGTATACTGAAGTGATCATATTTGGAATGTGACACTGGTATACTGAGGTGATTACATTTAGGGATATCATACTACATTTAGTACACTGAGGTGATTATATTGTGGATGTCATAGTAACAGTGTATCTAGACTCTCAGCATTATGATGTCATGGGAATTTGCACACTCAGGTTGACCAGAGGTCACCAAGGGGGCGCTCTACAGATAATACATGCTTCTGAGTGAGTGACAGGTGTAAGATGAAGTATTTTGCATTTGCAACATGCACAATGGAGAGAATGTTGGCATACCTCTATGTTACTTTCATGTACTGTGGCTGAAATTTCTTTACATATTGTACTTGTGGAAACTGGACATGATCTAAGCACACAGCGGACAAAATGGCCGCTCCAAAGTACTCGAAAAATCAGCCTGAATTAGTCAAAAGTGCACTATTTTCAGCAGTTATTAAAATAGGGAAACAAATTTTGCCAGAGCAGACAATACCAGCCTCTGAAAGTACTATGAATGAATTAAAAAATATCCAAAAAGTAAAAAAAGTTATTGGCTCTTTTTTTTCTTTATTTACCTTTGAAGTCCAGGAAGTGAAAATGACCAAGCGGAGCTAGCAGTTTTTTGAGAGGTGCACATCTTAAGTAAGACCAAGCTGTATACTCTATAACCCAAATTTCACCCATCAATCATACACCAAAATAAAGGGAATTCAAAGTTCTTTTAACAATACCTAAGATATACAAGGTCTTTTTTAAATAGCCAGGACAGCCAGTGAGGAAACCCTGGCTAATTCTTTTTCTTTAAATTTCTAACCCTATGCAAAGTACGAAACTGGAGAGCGCCACCTTAAAATAAATATGAAAATTTGTGCAATTGCTTTTCTCTTTCTCATATAATTATGTATGCATTTCTCAACAAAATGGTATATTAACATTGATGTTATGCATACAAATAAGCTAATTATGCCTATTTTGCTCTTGCTTACACAATATGCCTTGTGGCAGTATTTTGTGTGCAATGACCTCAATTATGGGAAAATTAGAAGTCTTAGAACATAGGAGTAAAGTCAACTTAAATTTAAAACTGTTGTATTAAGTCTAAGAAAAATATAGCAAAAATGTTTCTTTTCATTCGGTTGTAATAAAATTCTGGAAAATAATGATAATAAAGCAGATTCGCTTTCTTCCATATACTAGTGTTAGAAGAATTAGCAAACTTTGTACCCTTTGACCTTTGACCTCTGTGAACCTGAACTCTTCCATCCCTGTTCAGTCTGTAAATTTTATTAGTGACATCTCATGAATAATTGTGGCAAGTTTCATGTTCCTGTCTTTTACCAAAACATTGGTTGCTATTGTTGAGAAAATGCAAGGTGTAGTTTTAAAATAGCCCACTTTTCATCATGGGGGGGGGGGGGGCTGGGCTTGTGTGGGACTTTGCTACAAATGAATACTGTTCTGTGGGAAAATACATGAGAATTATTCAAAAGGACTATTTAGATGCTTGCGGCTTAAATGTTTCAGCTATACAACCAAAATTAAATCATATAATAATAATGCATATGTTGTCTATATGGGGGCGCTCTACAGATAATACATGCTTCTGAGTGAGTGACAGGTGTAAGATGAAGTATTTTGCATTTGCAACATGCACAATGGAGAGAATGTTGGCATACCTCTATGTTACTTTCATGTACTGTGGCTGAAATTTCTTTACATATTGTACTTGTGGAAACTGGACATGATCTAAGCACACAGCAGACAAAATGGCCGCTCCAAAGTACTCGAAAAATCAGCCTGAATTAGTCAAAAGTGCACTATTTTCAGCAGTTATTAAAATAGGGAAACAAATTTTGCCAGAGCAGACAATACCAGCCTCTGAAAGTACTATGAATGAATTAAAAAATATCCAAAAAGTAAAAAAAGTTATCGGTGCTTTTTTTTTTTATTTACCTTTGAAGTCCAGGAAGTGAAAATGACCAAGCGGAGCTAGCAGTTTTTTGAGAGGTGCACATCTTAAGTAAGACCAAGCTGTATACTCTATAACCCAAATTTCACCCATCAATCATACACCAAAATAAAGGGAATTCAAAGTTCTTTTAACAATACCTAAGATATACAAGGTCTTTTTTAAATAGCCAGGACAGCCAGTGAGGAAACCCTGGCTAATTCTTTTTCTTTAAATTTCTAACCCTATGCAAAGTACGAAACTGGAGAGCGCCACCCAAGTGATCAGGGGATGAAAGGTCAAAATATTTGATTAAAATGTAAGGTCACAAAGTAGGATAGCAATATTTGTCAATCACAGAACAGTATTGTTCTTTGGTATGCATAGTATAGCTCTGTATAATTAATTGTTTCAGGTCATATATCGTGGCAGCACCATCCATATTAAGAGCAGGGGATGACTACAACGTCAGCATCGCATTGTTCAATGTTGCCAGCGGGACTGTCACAATTACTGCATCTCTGCAACAGGGATTAACAGAAAGTTCCACTCTGCTTTGGGACTCCACGATTTCCTCAGAGCCTGCCAGAAAGACAGCCACCATTCAGCGTAATTACTAGCTTTTGTTTTCATAGCATGACATACAGACCAACTTAATGCTCTACAGTTTTTATTCCCTGACATACTCTGTGGATGGGGCATAAAATGTTTCTGATATTACTTTATCAGTGTGCATCTATCTGTCTGTTAGTTCCTCCCCAACATTTCAAATTTTGTTTCATCCTGAAGTTTTTTGTCAGGTTTTTATCTTCACATTTTTAGGACTGACTTTCAGATATGCACTGTATAGCCAGTAATGTGCTGACATGCCATTAAACCTTATAATATAGTGTATTTAACAGTGTTTTCAATGCACTGTATAGCCAGTAATGTGCTGACATGCCATTAAACCTTATAATACAGTGTATTTAACAGTGTTTTTAATGCACTGTATAGTCAGTAATGTGCTGACATGCCATTAAACCTTATAATACAGTGTATTTAACTGTTTTCAATGCACTGTATAGCCAGTAATGTGCTGACATGCCATTAAACCTTATAATACAGTGTATTTAACAGTGTTTTCAATGGTCTTTGCTTCTCAGATAATTACCAGTTTTGTACATTATTGACACATTTTTCAGTAAGGAGTTTGAAGAGATTCAGATTGACTCAGAATTTCATTTAAAAGTCTGGTTTTTGTGTAGGTTGGATGCAGCACAAGCTGATGCCTCCCAGTTTGCATAAAGCTCAATATAAAAAAACAGACTCATGTCAAGTGCACTTTTCACTTTTGCCTTCAAAATTTATTTAAATTACACCATATTTTCTGGAACAGCCATTTCTTCTGAACACATTTCTAGTCATTTAACCTGCTTGGTTTTCCCAACAGTTATGACCTTTTGACTGTATTTGTACCCTCGCTATTAGAAACAGGCAAAATATATAGGATTAACTTTGTCCATCTGTCTGTCTGTCAGCTCCTACATCCATATATTTGTCTGTTTTTCTCATCCATGCTGTTAAGTCTCATACTACTTCAACTATTGACATCAAACTTGTATTGTGGATGCATTTTGGGATGAACATGTGTCACAACTGGGTCTCCTGTGACCATATATCTAGAATGTATTCAAATTTGCATAAAAATTTTGTCCCTCCTTCCTGTCTGAACTATAAATGTTTTACATCTTCACCTATTAACATGAAACTTACACTGTGCATGTATGTGCATCTTGGAATTAACCATTTAATGCACAAAAACTGGGTTGCTGTGACATACTTTTGAGGATGTAATAAAGATTGGTTAAAAATTGTGTATGGGCTCAGATTCCAATACCATTTCACTTGTTGCCATCAAACTTACCCAGATGATGCATCTTATGATGGATATCTTTTGTGCATCAAAACTGGATTGCTGTGACCTACTTTCAGGGATTTATCCAGAATTGCTTTGAAATTGAGTCTCTCCTCCCAGATGCAACCAGTCTCAAAATTTTCACTGGATTGCCATGAAACTTTGTATATGGTATGGCCATCATCTGAAGATGCACATTTTGACACATCACTTTGCTCTTGCAATTTTTTTTAGTGTTATTGCCCATTTTGTCCTGCAGCTAAATGCAGTATAATACTGAATATTGTGAACACAACTTGTCTTGCAGTTTTTTTTATGGATCTCTGTGAAAATATTATGGTCATGATCTTAAGATGCACATATTGATAAATCTTTGTGCTCCCTTGATTTTTGTAACAGTTATTGTCCATTTTTACTTACAGCTGGATGCATTGTATGACTGAATTTTGTGAATGCAACTACTCTTGTAGTTTTTAGAGGATTGCTGTGAAACTGACTGCATATTATGATCATCATTATCAGATATGCATGTTGACCAATCATTGCACTTGCACTATTTTTAGAAGAGTTATGCCATTTTTAGCTCTACTGGTCATAGACCATGAGAGCTTGTGGATGGTCTGTTGCCCATTGTCCATCAATCCTTTGCACAAATTTGCCTTTGCTACTCCCCCTAAACTACTTGGAGGTTGCCATGAAACTTTACACACACATTGATCTCATGGCCTGGTTGGTCCTAAATGTAAATAGTGCTCCTCGAGCATCCAATATGGCCACCAGAGTGGCGATCAAAAAAATCTTGTTATTGTGACTCCTCCTGAATGGATGGTCATATCCACAAGGGTTTTTCATGAAAAGACTTCTTATGATGTCTAGTTGTTTCTAAATGAAAATGGTGCTGCTCAGACAGCTAATATGGCTGCATAGCAGCCATCATTAAATCTTCTTTTCGCTACTCCTTCTGAACAAAAAGTCATATTGACAAGGGGTTTTACAGAAGAAGACTTCTTATGATGTTTAATTGGTCCCAAAGGAAAATGTGCTGCTAATACATCCAATATGGCCACCATAGTGGGCATCTTAAAAATCTTGTTATCACTACTCCTGAATGGATGGTCATATCAGTATAGGGTTTTTACTAAAAGACTTCTTATGATATCAGATTGGTCCAGTATTTAAAATGGTGCCACTCAGACATCCAGTATAGCCACCACAGTGTTGAAAATCTTTTTATCACTACTGCTCTTGAATGAATGGTCATATCAGCATGGGGTTTTCACAGAAAGACTTCTTATGAATGTCTAGTTGGTCCTAAATGAAAATCGTGCCTATATGGTCTCCAATATGGCCATCACAATGGCCATATGGAAAATCTTGTTATTACTATTTCTCTTAGATGGCTGGTCATATCGATATTCTGCTTTCAATAAAAGACTTCTTATGATGTCTAGTTGATTCTAAAGGGAAATGGTGCCAGTCTTATGTCCAGCATGGACACTATGGCAGCCATCTTGAAAATCTTGCTATCATTACTCCCCCAAAATGGAAAGTCATATCAACATTGCGTTTTCATCAGAAGACTTCTTATAATGTCTTGCTGGTCTTAAATGAAAATGGTGTTGATCTGACATCCAATATGGCCACCATGGTGGCCATCTTGAAAATCTTCTTATTGCTATTCCTCTTAAATGAAAAGGCATTTTGACATGGGGATTTTCACCAAAAGATTTCTAAATATGTCTTCTTGGTCCTAGCTGAAAATGGTGCCCTTCTGACAGCTAATATATCCATCATGGCAGCTAATTTAAAAATCTTGTTATTGCTGAAGAATATCAGAGATGGTTTGAACACTCAGCAGTTAAAAGGAAGAAATGGTGTTATCTTGAATGCCTGGAAATTCTTGTCGGCCAGTAGAGCATCAGCCCCTTTGAGGAACTCTTGATTTACTATAGAGTCATCTCCCTTATTGAGGTAGAGGTGGGATGTAGTAGAGCTTAGGAGTATATTTAAGTAAGCATTCCTCTGGTTTGGATTTAGAGATCTAGTTTCTCTTTCTGTTCTAATGCTCCTTTAGTAAGAGGTATAAAACTTCTTTCATGTCGTCATATTATCTTTATACCTCCATAAAAAGGTCATAGTATATCATGGTAATGTTTTTCTGACCTCGCTATGTTAAACAGAGGACCAGATTCATTGAATTTGTATGTTCACAAAGTTGTGAATTTCCAAACTTGATTATGATTTTGAACAATTCACCAACATTGTATTTTAGATTGTGGCTTGTCCTCTTCATTTTAAGTACAGCACTCCCTCTTTGTAAGTCCCTTTATTATAACACCATTCCTGTTTTGAGGCAGGTATGGTCATAGATCCCATTTTATGATGTAATAGTAAAATTATATGTATAACATCCTTCAGGCAGTCTCACTTTAAAGCAGTATACTCTGGCACCTGTTGACAGCATTATAATGAAATTTCATTGGGTAAAAACAAATTTGGCATGAAAATAATACTTTACTTTGGCATTTTCAGGAGATGGGCAGACAGCTTTCATCACTTTTAAGGTAGATATAAATATAAAAAGAATAGAACATTTTCTTGTCTTACAAATTTTGTTTCGCAATTATTATAACATGGAAAACTGTGTATATGATTCCTATAATCTTTCCCTTTTAACAAACTATCATCGTCACATGCCACGAGAGACAATCTGCTACACTCTCTTATCACCCATAGGTGCCTGTGCAGAGATTTCCTAGTTTCACATGAATATGCATAAACCTACTTAACCAATCACTGCGAGCATGAGTAAAATCTTCTTTCCATTGTGACCCAACATGACCTTTCATGCTGTTTGAATGAGCCAGTCAGAGTTTCTCCGTCAAACACAATCAATAAAATGGGCACTTTCATTTATGTGTTTGAGATTGTTACATTATTTTGTTGATGACATATTTTTGTTTATGCAAACTAATGAAAAAGTGAGGAAATCTCCACACAGGCAGCCAATGGTGGTAAAGGAGCATAGCAGAGTGTCTTCATATGGCTTGTGACAATGAACTATCCTCTAATTCAAATAACCATGCATTTGATATAATACCAAACCATGTACAATCAGGAACCATATATTGTTACCGGATGGTCCTGGCTGATATCTTGTTGACCAGTCACTGTAATTCACTGTACTCTTTGCTGCTGATAAACTCTTATGAGAAAAAAGGTCCAGTCAAACTTAGAACTAAATTCCAAGAGGTCTTATTGATTCCCTGATGGAATAGGCAATCCTAGCTCTAACAATGGGACTAAGGATGGAAGTTTCATTTGTTTTATTAATAGTCATAAAACCACGTGACATTTACTGTATTGTTCTAAACAATTCAAACATAAATCTCAGTTGCATCACTTTTAGATAGAAAGACTATTTGACTTCATATCACAGTGGTGGTGTGCATTTGGACAAAATACTTACTGTATATACTCGCTTGTATGTCGAGTCCAACTGCAAACTGCACAGACCCAGATCTGCCATTGTGTAATGCGCTAGCAGATGTATGTCTGTGGAGTTTGTTGGGAGTTATCAGTAGAACAAAGAACAAAACTCTGATCTGCTGGTGCATTATGTGACAGCAGATCTGGGTCTATGCTGTTTGAAGTTGGACTTGACTTATAAGCGAGTATAATATGGTAATTTAAATAACTGTTGATTATGATAGAATTTGATAGAAATATTTTGAAATATCAATAGTTTTAATGTAAAGAATTTATATTGATTTATTATTTAGTGATATTTAGAATCTTGGACTAATTATATTCATATGGGTTCATCTTTAAACAGAGCCTTGTGAAACACTTAACAGTTATAGCTGTAATAACTGACAATTTATGTACAAAGTCTTGAGAAACACTCAATCATCTTTACAATAGAAGGAATACAATACAGGGAATCAATAGAGCTTATCATTAGAGCTTTGAGATTCACTCAGTAGCTCACAATCAGAATTACACTTATTATTATATTATTACTACATCCTGATTTCCTATTTCAATTGAACTGTAATAGTTAATATTATATTAATAAGGTCTACAAGAAACACTTGACTTGACCTCACAAAATATGCAAAGTAACATCTGTATGTAATTTAGCTATTAGGCAAATGTTGTAAACAAAAATTAATGAATTTAAGACATTAAAATAAAGTAATAAATATCCTGAAAATTTTAGATTATATTTCAGAACTTTTGTTAGACCTGTCCAAAAATTACTATCACAACATTATTTGAGGGCTATTTTCACACTTATTTTTCTGCATCAGTGAAACATATACATGAAGCCTGTCTAAGCCTGGTCCCGCTTTCACAAAACATCTCAATATAAATACGTACTTGGCTGCTCAACTCAGATGTTTCTACCTTCATAAAATGTTATGGACAATTGTTTTGAAAACTAGGCTATTCACAGTATATTTGTAGTAATTTCCAAATGAGGGCTGATACAAAATAGAGTTGATTATGTACTCATGTTTGAATAGTTTCGTGATAGCTGGACCTGATCTGGTAAACTTTACCAAGTCTGAACTGATCTGAAAATTGATCATTACAGTCTTGATTTTTTAGAATTGGTATTATAATTGTAATTAAAAGAAGTCATAAATGCAGGGTCACAACTGGGATGTGCGATTGTGAAAATCCCACAAAATGTGAATATTTTACACAAAATTTTTCAATATGTGTGGGCATAATCATGCAAAAAAAAAAGGATTGGGTGCAAATTTTCATGAATCATGCATGCTTGATTTCCAAGAAATGTTGAAGTTACCTGTTTTAATATCAGTAATATCATACCTGCTGCTATTGCATAACTGGTACTTTTCTGGGTGGAAAATACCCTGACATTATGACAAGAATTTGTCCTCCCCTTAGGGTAACCAGAAGATTTCAGAACACTGGGTTGCCCCTGGGACACCCCCACACACTGACTGCCCATGCACTTTACTGCCCTTCATTCTTTTCACGGTCACATGACTGTAATGTCTGCCTTTCTTACGTCGATAAAGACTTGCCTTTGCTTCATAGGTTAGCAAGCGAATTTACTATATCTCTTGTGTGCTTATTCGTCGTAAATGTTTGGATTATACCCTGATTGAGTTTTTCTCAGTTAATTTAAGCTCTCTTGAGAGTTATCATCATTTGTTCCATAAATGTTGTGTACAGCTTTGCATTTTATTCTTCATTTGTACCCCTTTCACAGGGGATTAGTGATTCTAATTTGGTTGTGCATTTTTGTAGCTAGGGTAGGTATTTGTTAAATTTTCCCTACCCTTGCATCAATTGCAGTCTACAGACTTGCCTTTATTCATATTATTGTTAATTACGTATCATTGTAATTCACATGACCTTATTGTGAATTATGCTATTTTTATCCTTGTTAAAACAGGTCGCACACCACTTTTACCTTCATATCTCGTGCTTAGTTATCGAACACAGGTCCTTTTTCAATTATAGTTTCGGATAGCGTTCCTTGATTTTTTGCCTTTATTTTTAGCAATTGTAACCTATTGGTTTTTTGCTAATTTAGTAGTCCCTAGTTTTCATTTAAGCCTGGTTGACTTGATTATCTTGAATTTTTCTGTACTGAGATTAGCATTGCTTTCTTTTTGCATTTGAACATTGTGAAACACCCAAGTAAGGTGACTTCTGTGCTGAAATTATCAATATATTAGCCTAGACTTAGTCAATGCATTATTTTGTGATTACTTTTTGTTGCATAGAAGTTTTTTTGTGTAAAAATCTTTTCAGCTTTCTCTTACATGAGCAATGTCTAAAAAGGGTGTGGATAGGTGTGGTCACAGGAAATCTTCTGGGGCACCCACCCCACTTACTTATCTTGTACAGGCTATGAGAGGACAGATGGTTGTCCCTTTTGCAGCCTCAAGTCGGACAAGGTCTGGGATCTCGCCAAGTGTAGATGTACCTATAAAGCGAAGAAAAAGATTCCTTCCTTGTCTTCTTCAGAATTTTCAGGGTTCTCGTTCTCTGAGTCCCAGAGAAGGATTACCCAAGTTTCTTTGGAGACTCTTAGGGTTAGTGGGCCCCCTCCCAAAGGGAGGTATAAATGGATGGAGAGTGATCCATGCCCTCCCAGCACTCTCCCAATTCCGTGACAACAGAGAGCAAGCTTCACCCTCCTCAGGGAGGAGCAGCACCCTCTTTCATCCAGAAGGGCAGAGAGCAAGTCACGTGCACACAGCAGCCTTTACTTGCCCACAGCTCATGTGGGGGCTGAAAGTGAGTTGCGCCCTCCCTCACCATAAAAGGGGAGCAGCACCCTTTCAGTCTCTGGGACTCATTGTTGGCGACAGGAGCCCTCCTGTAAGGGGAGAGCTCAGATCTAAGTATCAGATCTGGGAAACATCTTCCTACATATCTCAGTTGCCTGTCTGGTCTTTGCTTGGTTAATGGTCACTGGGAATCAGTCATTGGAGGCTACAGTATGGGGGTAGGGATTGGGCCAAATCCCCCCCTCTCTCCAGACTGCCATTTCATCCCACAGGGGACTGGAAATTGGCTTACAGATGCCAGATTAAAGAAGGGGATCAGATTAGCAACTCCCCCTTCCACATGATCCTTCTAAATCTCTTCTGTTGCAATGAAGTGATTGGACCTTACCCTACATGCAGCCAAGACTTCTGGACCTTGTCTGCATGGTAGCAAGGTCGTGGCTGCAAGCCATGGACCTACATCATCTTATGAAGTTGGGTCAAAAAACAGGGAAGGGGATAGACCTTCTTCCCCCAAATGCTCTAGGTGGGTGTTGAGTTGCATTAATCCACCTGCTGAGTCCACTGCTAAGAACAGTCCATTAGCTCTGTGAGAGGAGTTACTGGTTCAAGTTCCTCTTCCCCCCAAGTTTCCCCTGGAACAGAGAGGCATTCGGTCATGTAGTCATGCCTCCCAGGAGAGAGAGTTGGACGAAGATGTCCTTTCTTTCCTCATCCATGCGCACGAGTTTGACAGAGAACAGGCCGATGTGGTACCCCCTGTCTTTGGGTCCTCTGCCCCTTCTCACCCATCGGTTAAGGCGGCAGAGGAGGAGGAGTAAGGGTCTTTTGATAAAGCGTTAAATGAGGTTTACCGCATCTTGCCCAATGACCTGTGTCCCAGGCCTTCATTCTTTCCAGTTTGGAGAAACTTTGTTGCAAACACTCGACCAGTCTGCTGAAAAAGGAATCTCTGTTGCCAATGGCTCTCCATTGCTTGTTGGATGTAGCGGCAAAAAATTCTAGGCATGTGTTGGCCTTGTCACCGGAGCTTCTCCACTTAAGCAAGGACACTTACAAGGTCTTACTAGAGCACAGTAAGAACCTCTGAGGGCTACTCCCCTGGAAATGTAGAATCTCTTCTGAGGGCTTATCCTTTCATGGCTACTCAGGATTTGAGAGACCAACAACACCGGTCCCTTGCATCCACTCCTGGCTCTTCGAAACCGACCAAGAAGCAAAATCATCCTGACTGCTTTTGGGGTCCATCAGCTACATTCTTTAAAGCAACCAAAATCAAAGCAACAACCCCATTTCAGAGCTCTCCCTCGGCACTCAGGCCCTAAAATGGTGCGGAGCACAGCTCCAGGGAGGAAGTTTGCGGGCCCTAACCCCTTTCCTAAGGACAAGGGTGGACAGCCCTAGGGACTCGCTCCCTCTCCTGCAGAGTGAACCTCTTCCATTGGTTCCCATAGGTGCCAGACTAAACCTCTTTTCAGAGGCTTGGTCTGATGTAACTGTTGATGGCTGGGTCCTTTATCATAAAAGCTGGCCACCGGCTTTGGTTTCGGGATCTTCCTCCTCTAGTAAGGTCTCCCATTTTCTTCCACCAATTAAATCTGGTGCACTTAAAGGAAGAGGCTCACTCTCTTCTTCAGATGGGTGCAGTTGAGAGGGTGTTAAATGACCAATTCTCTTGCCTTCTACTCCCAGATTTTCCTGGTTCCCAAGAAAGGGGGAGGTTCCCATCTAATTATCGACCTTTCCTCCCTAAATAGATTTCTGCTGGAGAAACCATTCAAGAGGGAGACCACAGCCTCAGTCAGGAATGCCATAAGACCTGGCGATAGGGTGGTCCCCATCAATCTTCAGGATGTGTACCTTCGCATTCCTATTTTTCCTCCATACAGTACCTCTGGTTTTGCTTGGATGGGGAGGTCTTCTGATTTCGAGCTCTGCTGTTTGGACTAGCCTCTGTACACAGAGTGTTTATGGTCACTTGGTATCCCAATCTTCCAGTGTTTTGATCATTGGTTGATCTACAATGACAGTCTAGAGTCCCTGAGACTAGATCTGTCTGGCTGTTGGTCCATAGTGACCAGGCTGGGTCTTCTGCCAGACCTAGAGAAATTAGAACTCGCTCCATCTCAAGATTTTGTCTTCATGGGGATAAATTTCCTAGCAAACATAGAATTAGTCGGTCACTTATGACCGAGTTGGCAAGATCCTGTCCCTGTTGGAGGTGCTGAAAGTAAAGACCACTTCAGCTCGTCTTTTCTCTCTTTGCTGGGGACCTTGAACTCCGCAACGGACTTGGTTCACTTTGGCAGACTGCACTTGCATCCTCTCCAGTTTCTCCTTTTGGCAGTCTGGAACCCACACAGGGACCCTTTGAATACTCTGATTTTTCTGTGTCAGGATTTACACCACCATCAGATTTGGTGGACAAATCGGGATCGGTTTCTGGCTGGAGTCCCCATGCACACCCCCAAACTCCACTCCTACCTGTTTGCAGGCATGTCAGATTCAGGGCCTGGGCAGTGGATGCTTTCAGCCTTTAGTGGGATCGTCTACTTGCTTATGTCTTCCAACCTTTCTGGATGATCCCACATGTTCTACACAAAGTTAGGCACTGCACGGCTCAGCTCATTCTGAATGCCCCTTGTGGCCCCAACAATTGAGGTTCACCGATCTTTACAATCTGCTGGTGGACCATTCTTAGGACCTTACCTCAGAGGATGGACTTCCTTTCGATGCACAGGAGCTCTCTCCTACACAACAGCCCCAGATTCTCCATCTTCATGCTTGGCTCATCTCAAATGATCTCTCCACAAAGAAAAGTTTTCAAACAAAGTTGCCAAGTGTTTCATTCAGTCCATTACAATGTCAATGTCTATGGTCTATGATGCCAAATGGAGAATCTATTGTGATTGGTGTAGATGAAAAAAAATGTAAATCCTAGCGGTCCCTCTAGGAGCTCAGTGGCAGATTTTCTTCTCTTCCTTTTCGAAGAGAAAGAAGGCTCGGTTTCTACTATTAAGGGCTTTTGAGCAGCCCTTTCCAACACTCTAAAGTTTTCAAAAGGCCCAGCCATGTGATCAGATTCTCACTTAGCAGACCTGATGAAGTAATTTGAGCTGCAAAGACCAGTGTCTCACTCTCTAATGCCTATATGGAATCTTGTATCTTGTGGTCTTTTAATAAACCCCACTATTAACCTTTGGGTGAAGCTTCCTTTTAGTACCTTACCCTCAAGCATCTGTCAGACAAAGGAGTGAGCTACATGCCCTATCCATAGAGCAAGGCTGTATCAGGTTCAGTGGGAATTATGAGTCTGTGTGTCTCCTTTGTCAACCAGGTTTTTTTTTAGCAAAAATCCAGCTTCCATCAGTTGCTTCTCTCCCGATTGAGATCCCCAGTCTCAGCCGTATCTGTGTTGGGGATGATCAACATAGACTTTTATGTCCAGTTTGGGCTTTACATTTTTATTTGGCAGCCTCTAAAGAGAGAAGGAAGGGTAGGAAGCATCTTTTCCTCACCATTAAAGGTTCAACTGATATTTCAGTTTCCACCATTTCTAGTGGATTGCTTTAACTATCAAGAGAGCTTACCAGTCCCTTACTGATAGGGATCTCTCTTTTATGAAAATTAAAGCCCATGAGGTTTGAGCAATTGCTGCCTCATGGGCCTATGTAACTCATTCATCTCTGGAGGATGCGATAGAAGCTGCATTTTGGCAATCACACACTACTTTCTCCTCTTTTTACCTACACTTGTTAGCCCAACAAAGTGAAGGCATTTCTCTTTGGGCCCAAAAGTTATTGCTTAGGAAGTGGCCCATGCTGATTCCATCCTGCAGTAGTCTCCTACTCTGCAATGAGAGTGAGTATTCCTTGTGTTTGTTTGATTTGCCAGTAGTGGGATCATCAGGTTCCCACCAAACTGACACATTCAGCTATGCAATAACAACAGTTATGCTATTACTGATATAAATATGTAGTTTTTGTTGGGTAAAACTAATTTTAATGATGTAATACTTACCTGTTGCTACTGCTAGATTCAATCCTCCTGCCCTGCACTGATATCCCACTAGTTAGGCTGCTCCCTAGGAAAAAAAAGAACTGCAGTAAAGCGCATGGGCAGAGTGTGTGTGGGGTGTCTCAGGGGCAACACAGTTTTCTGGAATTTTCTAATTCACCATAATGCCAGCAGGTATTCTTGTCATATGGTTGGGGTATTTTCCACCCAGAAAAGTACCAGCTATGTAATAGCAGTGGGTAAGTATTACATCATTAAAATTAGTTTTAATATCAGTAATAGCTTACTCTGTTGCAATTGCGTAGCTAATCTATTTCCATGACAGAAAATATCTGACTGTATGATGAGAATTCATCCTCCCATAGGGTTGATTAGAAAGTTCTAGTGAATAGAACCCCCTGTGTGAACCCCACAGTTGCACACTTGTAACCCACAATTCCTCATTCTTTTTCACCCTTCCGTGAGGGAGGAGCAGCACCCTCTCTTGTCACATAGGGCAGAGAGTGAGCCCTCTCATAGGGAGGAGCAGCACCCTCTCAATTTCACAAGTACAGAGAGTGAGTTGCATCCTTCCGTGAGGGAGGAGAGCACTCTCGTCACATAGGGCAGAGAGTGAGTCACGCCCTCCCGCAATGGAGAAGCAGCACCCTCTACTGTCCCACAGTTCATTGTGGGCTGAAAGTGAGTCCCTCCCCCCCCCCCCCCCGTATGGGGAGAGCAGCACCCTGTGGCCTGTTGTAGGCAAGAGGATCGTGCCACCCGGTAGGGCTGGGCCTTGATCTAAGTCTGTCAGATCTGGGAGAGGATATTCATACAGATCAGAGTTGCTTGACAGGTCACTGGGCACCGGTCACCAGGTTCTGGGGACCAGGTGAGGGTCACCGGTCATCGGGCTACGAGTACCTGTGATTCCTGGTCATTCGAGGCCCATTGGGACCTGTCATTCACCTGGCACCGGGCGAGGCACACCGGTCATCCGGTCATCGGACTACGAGTTCCGGTCTTTGAAGGCCCATCAGTATGGGGAGAGGGTTCCGGTTGAGACCCCCCCTCTCTCCAGACTACCGTTCAATCCCTCTTGGGATTTGGATTCGTTGTACCGACGTAGGACTAGGAAAGGGGATCGGATCGGCATCCCCCTTCCCTATGATTCCTTTAAACCCTTATGGGATGTGGGACCTTCCACCGGAATTGGACAGTTCCTTGCACACAGCCATGGTCTTCAGAGCCTTGGCCCCATGGTAGTGAGATCATGCCTCAGTCCATAGAAGGAGGGAAGGGGACAGACCCTCCCCCAATCGCACCAGGAGGGTTGAAAGTCGCTCCCACACTTCTGCCATGCCTGCCACTAAGGACAGTCCCTTGGTTCTGCACGAGGAATCATGGGTTGAAGTCCCTCTTACTCCCAGGTCTCCCCAGCTTAAAAACAGAGTGGCACTGGGTCACATGGTACTGCTTCCCAGGTTCGAGTACAGGATGAGGATGTCCTTTCTGTCCTCGTGGATTCTCATGAGTTTGATATGGATCTGACAGAGGTGGCACCCTCTTCCTTCAGGTCTCCTGAACTGTCAGTTAAGGGGCAGAGGAGGAAGAGATCTGGTCGTATGACAAGTGGTTAATTAGGTTTACCGTCTATTGCCGAGTGATCTGTGTCCCAAGCTCTCAAGCTCTGAGAACACGAAGATTTTCTCCAGCTTGGAGAAACTCTGGATCTGCCTCTTGACCAGATCTCTTGTTGCTTCCTCACTCGGCTATGGTAAATGAGCTGTCCCAAAGGTTTTCTAAGGGCCTAGAGTTTCCTAGACAATGTAGAGGGTGGTCGGTCCCCCCTCCTATGTTGAGACCCTTGGTCTCTTCTGCTAGTTATTGGTTTAACACCCCTTCCTGGCCCCTTAAACCTCCCACTTTTAGTCACTGCAGCGACACAAGTGTTATTTGCACAGGGATTTGGGCTCGCCTTCCAGTTAAAACACTGGAGGCCTTAGAGCAAAAAGCTAGGTCACTAGTAACCATAGCTTTGCAAGGCATGCATTATCCATGTCCATGGCTTTATCAGCGGAGCTTCTCGGCCTCCACAGGGATGTTGCTTTGGACACATCCAAGGGATTATTGGAGCAAAGTAAGAACCTTTTGAGGGCTGCTCCCCTGGAGACAGAAACTCCTTTTGGAGGGCTCATTCCCCCTGTGGCTTCTCAAGATTTGAGAGACCAGCAACATTGCTCTCTCGCATCCACGCCTGGCCCGTCAAAACTGGCCAGGAAGCGTGGTCATCCTGAACAGCCACAGGGCCCTTCACCCACATTTTTTAAAGCCATGCGACCCCAGTGTAAGCAACATCCCCAGTTCAGACCTCCCTTTCATCAGGCAGGGCCTAGAAGGACATGCTGCAGAGGACAAGGGAAGAGGTTTACAAGCCCTTCCCCCTTTCCTAAGGAAAAGGGGGGTTGGCCCTAGGGACTTGATCTCTCCTGCAGAGCGTCCCTCTTCTGTGTGTTCCCATAGGTGCCGGACTAAACCTTTTTTTCAGAGGCTTGGTCCTGCATCACAGTTGATGGCTGGGTCCTCTCTATTATCTTCGGTTTCAAGATCTTCCTCCTCATTTTCCCCAGGCTAGTCGAATCTGGTGGGGTTAAAGGAAGAGGTACACTCCCTTTTACAGAAGGGTGCAGTGGAGAGGGTGTTCAGCGACCATTCTAAGCCGGCTTTCTACTCCTGGATTTTCCTGGTACCCAAGAAAGGGTGAAAGTTTTGTCTAATTGTTCATCTTTCCTCCCTTAACAGATTTTTGTAGGAGGAACCCTTCAAGATGGAAACAGCAGCTTCAGTCAGGAATGCCACAAACTGTGTGGTCTCCATCAATCTTCAGGATGCATATCTTCACATCCCTATCTTTCCTCCTTGCAGAAAGTACCTCCGATTTTGCTTTGACGGAGAGGTCTTCCAATTTTGCACTCTGCCATTCAGTCTAGCCACCATACCTAGAGCATTTACCAGGTTCATGGGAGTAGTTGCTGCCCACTTAAGGTCACTGGGTATCCCAATCCTCCAATATTTTGATGATTGGTTGATCCACAATGGCATGCTCGAGTCCCTCAGAATCGACCTGGATCGCTGTTGGTCTATAGTGACCAGACTGGGTCTCTTACCCAACCTAGAGAAGTTGGAGCTTTCTCCAACTCAAGATTTTGTCTACGTTGGGATTAATTTCCTTACGAACAATGGATTTTAAAAAAAGTTTCTGTCCCTCTGGATAGAGTAGACAAGATCCTGTCCCTGTCGGAGATGCTGAGAGTCAATACCACATCGGCTCGCCTTTTTCTTTCTCTGTGATGGACCTTGAACTCCGCAGCGGACCTGGTCCCTCTAGGCAGACTACACTTGTGTCTTCTCCAGTTTCTCCTTCTGGCAAACACGAAACCGCACCTGGACCATCTGAATGTTTGGATTTCTCTAGGTCAGGTCTTCCATCATCATTTGTCTTGGTGGGTCAATCGGGACTGGTTTCTTGCCAGAGTCCCTATACATGCCCCCGATCCCCACTCCTATCTGTTCACAGACACATCAGATTCAGGGTGGGGCACTCATCTGGATCTGGAAGGTTGGATTCTTCAAGTTTCGTTGTCCTAGGAAGAATCTACACTCCACATAAACAATTTGGAAATGAGGGCAGTGTTCTTAGCCCTTCAGTGGTGTGTCAACAACATAAGGGGTCGCTGCGTGTTCTTCTCCAAAGAAATCATGTTGGTAGTGGCTTACCAAAGAAGACAAGGAGGCGTACATGCCCCTTCTCTCTGCATGGAGGTTTGGAACCTCCTTCATTGGGCAACCTTAGAAAGGATTACCCTTCGAGTTTGCCACATTCCTGGCAAAAAGAATATTTTGGCGGACAATCTGTCCAGGAAAGGATGGATAGTCTTGATGAAATGGTCTCTGCACCAATCCATAGCAGTTTCCCTGTTCAGATTTTGGGAGACACCCTTGGTGACCTTGT
This sequence comes from Margaritifera margaritifera, assembly GCA_029931535.1. NCBI lineage: Eukaryota > Metazoa > Mollusca > Bivalvia > Unionida > Margaritiferidae > Margaritifera > Margaritifera margaritifera. The sequence continues at coordinate 1,178,936 of JAQPZY010001537.1, read as the reverse complement.
TCGCCACGAGGCTAACAACAATTTCCCCTTTTATGTCTCACCAGTCCCTGATCAGAGAGCCTGTGCAGTGGATGCTTTCAGCCTGAATTGGGATTGTCTTTTCGCCTATGCCTTCCCACCTTTCAGGATGATTCCATAAGTACTTCACAAAGTAAATAACTCCACTACATTGCTTGTGTTGATAGCTCCTCTGTGGCACTAATGATTGTGGTTCAATGATCTTCTCGTCCTGCTGATAAACCAGCCCATGACGTTACCCCAGTGGAGGGACCTTCTGTCGCAGCACAGGGGTTCTCTTCTGCACAACAGCCCACAGATTCTCCACCTTCATGCTTGGCTCATCTCAAACGATTGCTCTGCAATGAGTAGTTTTCAAGCAAAGTTGCCTAGTGCATCGTTCAATCCAAGAGGCAAACTACGTCTAAGGTCTTTGATGCCAAGTGGAGAATCTTTTGTGATTGGTGCAGTAGGAAACGTATCAATCCTAACTGGCCCTCTTTGAGCAAAGTGGCTGATTTTCTTCTCTTCCTGTTTGAAGAGAGACAATGCTCGGTTTCTACTATCAAGGGCTTTAGGGAAGCCCTATCGAACACTCTCAAATTTTCGAAGGGCCCTGCTATTGGGGTGGACTCTCACTTAGCAGACCTTATCAGGCATTTCGAACTGCAGTGGCCAGTGTCTCGCTCTCTGATGCCTAGGTGGAATCTCTCATGTGTCTTGTGGTCTCTAAATAAATCCCCCTATGAACCTTTTAGTGAGGCTTCTTTCGAGAACCTTACCCTCAAGACTATTTTCTTGCTTTTCTTAGCATCCAAGGAGCGAGCTTCATGCTCTATCCATAGAGCAAGGGTGTTTGAGATTCGATGTGAATTATGAGTCAATTTCTCTCTTTTGGCAACCAGATCCCCTGTCTCAGTCGTACCTGTGCTGGGGATGATCAGGATAGACTTTTATGTAGTTAGAGCTTACCATTCCCTGACCAAGAGGGATCTTTCTTTCACGAAAATTAAAGCTCATGAAGTTCGAGGCATTGCTACAAGTTAGTGCAGTGTTATTATTGTGGACTGCCATTTCATTTGGTTGAGAAGTGATGATAATCTAGGAATGCTGAATCTGGTTGAACTAACACTTGAGTTTCTTTAATGAAACGAACGAATATGTCTAGTTACATTTTCGGCTGAATTTGATTAGACATTAATTTTGTTCAAGAAAATGCACTCCTAGTACAACCAACTTTAGCATTCCTTGGTTACCATTGTTCTTTGAACAACTGACATGGCAGTCAACAGAGTTAAAAAAAATGCAACCACTTGATTATGCTTGGATTTACTTAAGTAAGGAAAAAGGCATCAGAGTAAGTATAGTACAATAAAGCAATTCGACTCTTTGTGTAAAAGTGTCAATATGGGGTACCAATTATGAGTGAGCTATTCTTGAAAATTTGTACTTCGGTCCCCTGTTAATGCTATTGGAACACAGAACACTGATTGTTCTTACATTGTATGACTACCTTCATATAATGTACCTGCAGATTTTAATCCATGCCATTTTGTTCCAGTGATGAATTTGAATGATCGACATAGACACTAAAGAAAGCAATGCTGGCTTAACACACATGATATTAAGCAGTATGTAGACTCAGAATTCCTTGTTATAATTTTAAAGAACAAGTTTGTAACTGGATATGTTTATGGAGATTCTTCATTTCAATTGTACTTTCTTGTGACAGAAAAGTTAAAACATTCATTGCTGTTTAAAAACTTAAGAATAGACATTAAAATGATTGACTGTATTGTGGAAATGCAGCCTGGTTATGATTTTTTACCGGTAATTTACCCCCCCCAACCCCCCCCCCCTTTAAAGCATGAGCTAAAGAAAGAGAATATGAATTTTCATTTTCATATTTTAACACTAGTGAAAAAATTATATATTATAGCTCTGACTGTTGTCGTCCTTTCATTTTTAATTACTGTTTTGGTGCCCTGTTTAGAGGCCCGAACTATGACCAGATTGGCCAATCCTAGATGCAAATGTCTGAATAAGATTTTAAAATTACTACAGTCTTCATTGTAATTAAAAATAAATAACCCTCAATAACAAATAAAAGGAGATTCAACCTGCATATGCAGCATTTATTTATCAAAAACAAGTTAAAAAGAAACCATTACGGGAAATTCTTTATGAACTGAAGTTACGAAACAACTCCATGTATATGCTTACTCAATCTGCTGTAGATGATGTTATCTTACCTAATTGATATAGATGATGTTATCTTACCTAATTGCTGTAGATGATGTTATCTTACCCAATTGATATAGATGATGTTATCTTACCTAATTGCTATAGATGATGTTATCTTACCTAATTGATATAGATGATGTTATCTTACCAATTGATATAGATGATGTTATCTTACCCAATTGCTGTAGATGATGTTATCTTACCTAATTGATATAGATGATGTTATCGTACCCAATTAATATAGATGATGTTATCTTACCCAATTGCTGTAGATGATGTTATCTTACCTAATTGATATAGATGATGTTATCTTACCCAATTGCTGTAGATGATGTTATCTTACCTAATTGATATAGATGATGTTATCTTACCTAATTGCTGTAGATGATGTTATCTTACCCAATTGATATAGATGATGTTATCTTACCTAATTGCTATAGATGATGTTATCTTACCTAATTGATATAGATGATGTTATCTTACCAATTGATATAGATGATGTTATCTTACCCAATTGCTGTAGATGATGTTATCTTACCTAATTGATATAGATGATGTTATCGTACCCAATTGATATAGATGATGTTATCTTACCCAATTGCTGTAGATGATGTTATCTTACCTAATTGATATAGATGATGTTATCTTACCCAATTGCTGTAGATGATGTTATCTTACCCAATTGCTATAGATGATGTTATCTTACCCAATTGATATAGATGATGTTATCTTACCCAATTGCTGTAGATGATGTTATCTTACCCAATTGATATAGATGATGTTATCTTACCCAATTGATATAGATGATGTTATCTTACCCAATTGATCTAGATGATGTTATCTTACCCAATTGATATAGATGATGTTATCTTACCCAATGGCTGTAGATGATGTTATCTTACCCAATTGATATAGATGATGTTATCTTACCTAATTGCTGTAGATGATGTTATCTTACCCAGTTGATATAGATGATGTTATCTTACTCAATTGCTATAGATGATGTTATCTTACCTAATTGATATAGATGATGTTAACTTATCTAATTGATATAGATGATGTTATCTTACCCAATTGATATAGATGATGTTATCTTACCCAATTGCTGTAGATGATGTTATCTTACCCAATTGATATAGATGATGTTATCTTACCTAATTGCTGTAGATGATGTTATCTTACCCAATTGATATAGATGATGTTATCTTACCCAATTGATATAGATGATGTTATCTTACCTAATTGATATAGACGATGTTATCTTACTCAATTGCTGTAGATGATGTTATTTTACCCAATTGATATAGATGTTATCTTACCCAATTGATATAGATGATGTTATCTTACCCAATTGATATAGATGATGTTATTTTACCCAATTGCTATAGATGATGTTATCTTACCTAATTGATATAGATGATGTTATCTTACCTAATTGCTATAGATGATATTATCTTACCTAATTGCTATAGATGATTTTGTCTTACCCAATTGCTATAGATGATGTTATCTTACCTAATTGCTATAGATGATATTATCTTACCTAATTGCTATAGATGATGTTATCTTACCTAATTGCTATAGATGATATTATCTTACCTAATTGCTATAGATGATGTTATCTTACCGAATTGACAAATTAGCAGGATGTTTGTGCTTCAGGTAATTTATCAAATTAGATGTCATACCACTCTATTACAATAGTGATTGGCAAAGTTTGCTTTGTACCAATTTCGTTTCCTGTGAATACAGCTGAGTGTATTCCCACACAGCTCTGTGTGTTTAGTCCATGGCTTCTATTAGGTCACCAGTTGCTAAGTGACACTACATATTGCCGGACTGTCTCAAAGTTTGATTAACTCTTGAGGCACATTAAAAGTGGATACGTTCATACATAAATAATACAACAAATATTCAAATACCAATTTGCAATTAGAATATTTGCCAAAAATTATTCTTACTCGAATATTCGTTTCAGCATTAGATTATATACCACTTGCGGTATTCTGTGCCACACAGGGAAAGTTCTGCCATTTGACGGAGAGAAAAAGTGTGGTTCTGGTAATGGTGTGAAAACAAATATATGGTAGGAAAGTCGGTACACATTTTCTGTTACATGTATTACTTTTTTTGATCCAGCTTGTGATGGTTCATGTCACATTTTCCACGATAAAGTTAATGGTTCGGAGGTGAAAAATGGGACACATTCTTTTCAAACTTTTGTTGTGTATGTTGTTGTTGTTATGTGTTTAGCACCATTATTCAGCTCATGATAGGCAATACATGGTGGCCAGTATGTCTGGTGGAGGAAGAACCCTGGAAACCCCAGGAAGAACATGTTGTTTGTCCTTCGAGTTCTAAGATGTCCACGACATCACTGACTGGTTTCAATTGGTTTCTGTGAGTACGAGTGGCTGATCAGGCCAATTTGTGCTCTGAACTGTCTGTGGCATACTGGACAACAGATGCCACTTGGGGCTGCTTGATCAATAGAGGACATGCTGCAGTTCTGAGATTTATGCTGCTTGTGCTTCTGCACTGCCTCTGCAATTCTCCTCAGTTCAAAGTCTGTAGCTCCAGTATGGATCAGACAGCGCCAGGTGGAGGATTCTGTGTGAGATCTTCCCAAGACTCAGGGTCAATGTTGAAATGTTTCAAGGATGACTTGAGGGAATCTTTGAAGTGTTTCTTCTGACCATCCAAAGATTGCTTTCCCTCTTTGAGCTCACTGTAGAAGATCTTCTTTGGTAGTTGCACTTCTGACATCCTGGTAATGTGGCTTGCCCATCTTATCTCTGATTTCATCAGCAGAGTGTGGATGCTTGGAATGCCTGCCCATGTGAGAACCTCAGTGTCTGGGACACTGTCCTGCCGTCTTATCCTCATCAGTTTCTTCAGGCAACCAATGTGAAAATGGTTCAGCTTCTTGGCATGGCATTCAGGGAGCAGTCACCAGCAAACAGGAGATCACGAACAGTCACTTTCTGTAACTTAGTCTTTGCCTGTAGTCTTCTCAGATTGAAGAGCTTGCCATCAGTCCTGTATCTGATGTCAATCCCAGTGCCATAGTCATGGAAGGCATCAGTAAGCATGGCAGAGAACATCATACTGAATAGGGTTGGGGCCAACACACAGCCTTGCTTGACTTCAGGTGACTGGGAATGGTTCAAATGATTTGCCGTTGCCCACGACACGAGCGAGCATACCATCATGGAATTGCTGAACCATTACAATGAATTTCTCTGGGCAACCAAATTTTGCCATGATCTTCCAGAGGCCCCCACAACTGACTGTGTCAAAAGCTTTTGTCGGGTCGATGAATGTCGTGTACAGGTTGTAGTTCTGTTCCTGGCATTTCTCCTGGAGTTAATGAGTTGCAAACACCATGTCTGTGGTCCCTTGTCCTTTCCTGATGCCACATTGATCCTTGGGCAGGAGCCTGTGAGCAAGGATTTTGCTGGCTATTGACAGCAAGAAGATGCCTTGATGGTTGTTACAGGATTGTCTGTTGCCTTTCCGCTTGTACAAGTGGACAATATATGCATTCTTTTACTCCTGGGGTATAGTTCGTTCAGTCTACATTGAGTGAAAGAGTTCCGTCAATTGCTATGGCATGTGCGAGCCTCAGGCTTTGTAGACTTCTTCTGGTATAGCATCCACTCCAGGTGCTTTGCCATTTGACAGCAGGTCAATAGCTTACTCAGTTTCAGTTAGCTCTGGAGGATCAGCAAGTGATATGTTGATTTCCACTTCGGGCAGTCGATCAATTGCATCCTCACTTTTAGATAATTGTAGATTGAGGGTGTTGTTGAAGTGTTGTGCCCATCATTGTAGTATCTTTTCTTGTCAGTGAGCATTGTGATGTTGTCAGCACTCAGTATTGGAGATGTTCCTGATGATTGTGGCCCATAGATTGTCTTCAAAGTATCATATAAGTTCTTCATGTCATTCCTGTCTGCGTAGGAGTGAATCTCATTTGCCTTGTTGCTCAGTCAGGAGTCTTGCAACTCTCTGAGTTTGCATTGGACAGTCCTCTTGATGTTGTTGAAGGCTGCCTTCTTAGATGATGAAGTGTTGTCTTCTAAATAGGCCTTTTGTAGCTGATATTTCTCATTCAGAAGTCTCTTTATCACGGCATTGTTCTCATCAAACCAATCTTGATGTTTACGTGTGGTGGGACTAAGGGTTTTGGATACAGCTGAATACACAGAGTCTCTGAAGGATGCACAGTTTTCCTTGACATTCTCAGAGTTCGTATCAATTGTTTCTAATTGGCTGCACAGTTCTTCAACAAATACCTGTTTCACATTCTCCTGTTTCAATTTGGAGACATTGAGCCTTTTTGGGCACCTTTTTGCCTTGTGGTCTTCTGCTAGTATGAATCTGGATATTGAGCTTGGAGACTATGAGTCTGTGGTTAGTCCAGCATTCTGCACTTCTCATGGCCTTGCCAGTGCTTGGAGCGTGGGTGCATCCAAGCTGTCTTGTTGCGGTTTGGCAGGCGGAAGACTATGTTGGTGATTAGGAGGTCATGTTCAGAGCATTTGCTCAGTAGTTGGAGTCCATTGTTGTTGCATTTGCCAAAGTCATTTTTGCCAGTTACACCTGGCCATGTCTGGTGATTATGCCAACTCTAGCATTGAAGTCACCAAGGATGATGAGCTTGTCTGCCTTCAGTGCTTCTGCAATAAGAGACTCCAGGTCTTTATAAAAAAAATTCCTTGCTCTCATCTGGGTTGGTCACGGTGGATGCATAGGCGCTGATCATAGTTGCATGTATTTTTCCAGACAGTGGGAGTCTCATATGCATTAACCTGTCATTCACACACTTTGGGAAATTTGTGAGCTTGCTGACTATCTGTGATTTGATGGCAAACCCAGCACCAGCTTCACATTGCTCTTCTTTACTTTGGCTACACCAGAAGCTGGCTCCTACTTTGGTGAGTTGTTCTTCCTCAGCTAGGTGAGTTTCACTCAGGGCTGCTATTTGGATGTTGAATCTGACCAGTTCTTCACCAACTAGAGCTGTTCTTCTCTCTGTTCTATCTGCTGCTGGACAGTCCATTAGTGTGTGCACCTTCCAGGCACCGATGGTGAACTGTGTCACCTTTTTTCTTCTTGTTAGATTTTCAACCGCTAAGTTGGGATCCCCATTAGTCGCGGTATGCTGACCAGGGTTGAGGTGAAGCAATGAGGCAATGTTTAGAGCACCTTTTCTAGTCCCGTCCTTATGCTACATAGGACAGTAGTTTAATGCTAAAAAGGGTTGCTCAGTCACCCATGGGGCTGCTGAGTTCCACTGCTTCTTCAGTCCAGTGAAAAGTGACCCTATGCCCTGAGCCACCTGTGTGCAGGTCTGCAGCTACAGCTCACAGTGTATCCACAAATGCTGTTTTGCCACTTGCCCATCGCAACAGGACTTGAAGGTACCTGGTGGGAGGGGAAGGGAATGATGTCATGACTTGCACGTGAGTTGGATTAAGTGAGGCACTAACCCTCACTCTCTCTTCCAGACCTGCTCACTCTCTCGTCCAGACCTGCTCACTCTCTCATCCAGACCTGTCTGAATCCAGTGGCACAAGAATGTCATTGGAGATCCACTGACCCATGGGAAGCTACTGGCAAGCTTTCTCACATACCCACATTCGCCGAGCTGAGACTTTAACCCACATGGACAGTATCAAGATGTCAGTGATCTGAAAAGGCGAGCGCCTTAGACCACTCTGCCACCTGGGGCCGCGTTGTTCTGTACGTGATAAAAAGTTATAAGGTTGGGGCCATTAAAATAGGGTAGGTCAGGTTACTGGAACCACACATATTTTTGTGGGGGCCTTACAAGTCAAGCACATGTGATGATAGGATGCAAATGTTTATTCTAGTTTCAGTGTTGTCATTTAAGCTATTTGAATATATTAAGAAATATAGGAAGAAAATAACAAAATAAAAAAATGATAAAAAAATTGATAGTCAAACAAATTATTAAGACTTTAAAAAAAAGAATCAAAATTTTAATTTACATTAAACAATAAACACTTGATTAATTCTTCTCATATACACATTGAGTGTCTTACATGTTTACTGTTTACTTTACAAGCATGAAAGTGTATGTGAGCTTATACTATACTTTCTACATCAGCTTTGGCATTTGCAAATGTTTGCTTTTATGTTCAGGTCAGTGTCTCAGATGCTATTGCTTGTATAATGATGAAACTTTATGTGTGGATACATCTTGAAGAGAATCCATATTACCATACCAAAAGGAGGTCAATGAATTACTTTTTGTGCTCTTGTCATCATGTTCACCTTTTTGTCATTTATGTCAATTTTCTTGAACCATGTTGCTTGTACAGTCATGAAAATTGATATTAGCATGCATCCTGAGGAGTCCTATTCCATCATACCACGAGGTGTGCAAGTGTTACCTCTATAACACTTTCCCATCCCTTGGTTAGCCAGTCATCACACTGAGGCAGCTGACCTGGGATGGCCCGCGTAGATATGGAACCTGTGACCCTTGGATTACGAGTCCAACACTCTACCAAATGAGCTACTGTGGCTCCCACAAAAAAAAGATCAGATGATGTACCTGGCATACGAAAAGTATTTTTTTAGGTCACTGTGACTTTTTATGGTCTAGTTATCATATGCACTTTTGACATTAAGGTCAGTTTCTGGATCACCATTACTTGTACTTTTTTGAAACTTTATATGTACATGCAGCCTGAGGAGTACTACACCACAATGTCAAAAGTTGGTCAAAGTGATCTACTTTTCACATTTATGAATCATGATGTGTGCATGCATCCTGAGGAGTATTATATTTGCAATATCAAAAGTTGATCATTGTGACCTCCACTTTACACTTTATGTTTAGTTTCTTGGACTTTGATGCTTGTACAGTAACTATTATGAAACTAGGTATGATCATATATCCTGAGAAGTACTGCATCACCATGTCAGAGAAAAGATCAATGTGACCCACATCAGTTACTTGCTTTGTCTTCATCATCACTCAGTACTAATCATCTTGGGCATTTCCAAATGGTCACATACAGTTTATTATTTTGTGATCTACTGAACCAGCCTATGTGTAGTGGAATATTAAATACCCTACTTAAGAGAATGAAGGTCTATGATTAGCTGAAAATAATAACTGGAATTTTAAATGTGATTATTTCATAAGATGCAGGCAAGCTTTTTCTGTTTTCTGATGTGTTTTCTTGTTGTTATTCATGTATGAGCATCACACACATTGTTGCAGATTTCATCATCATTATTTATAGGAAATTCATGAGATGACTTTGTGCTTATTGTTTTGCAGACTCCAGTTTTAAACCCAGGAAACTGCTTTCTCCATGTAACTTCCACAGGAGGCAATGTGAACATCAGCAATGTTACAAATGTGGAATTAGTTACAGCCAAGACCAGTTTTCTACTAATCCAGACTGACAAGGGCATATACAAACCAGGACAGACAGGTTAAAATTAAAGCCTTATTGTATTCAACTTTTACAGATATACTTTGAATTTAGATCTGGAAATTTGCATTGTTGCAAGCCACGGGTGAAAATCCACTTTGCTTTCATTTCATCCATGGCTGCCTGCAATAAAATTTCATCATTTCTCATGAATATGCATAAACCTGCTTCTCCAGTTATTGCGAGCCTGAGTAAAGTTTTCTCTTAAACCAAATCTTAGTGCAGGCAGCCACAGGTGAAAAGAGAGCAGTGCTTGCAACAATGGGAAGTTTGTAATGGTAAAAAATAGTTAATATAACATATACAACTAATAAACTTTGCAGCTTTGTTTTAAATGTTCTGAGATCTTTGGGTAATACGTAGTAGAATGTAAGTTTATAAAATGACAATAAGAAAGATAAATCTTATCATATAAACAAAGGGAGATACATTTTATAATTTGAAGGTCTCCTTTCTGATTTCAGTCAAGTACCGTGTTATTTACTTGGACCAAGACCAGATGCCTATTTCAAATGTGAATGTAACTGTGACTATCAAAGTAAGTATTTTGCACACAAACATATATGCATGAACCAAAAATGTGACCAGTTTGGTCATACACACAATGAATATCACAGAAAAATAACTAGAACAACTATTGGCTATCTGTTGCCAATTGTTTGTCTAGTGTTGACTTTATCTAACTTAAATTGATGTTAAATAGATAGCAACTGCATGTCCTGATTGCCTCCAATGACCGTCATTGGAATTTGTTTGACAGAGTCTGCTATATTGTCTCCAAATTTTGGTATCCTCCAATTTTTCCTACACCATGAATCTATAAAAGATTTGGTACCTGACCCCTTTTAGAATTTAGTTCTTTAAGGGAGCTCTTATGTTACAACGTTGTATTCCACCCTTTAGGGGTTAGGACACACTCATAATCAATATACAACTGGTTAAAAGTAAGTCTCTTGTGTTAAGAAATAGCGCAGCAGATGCCCTACCTGAACATAATAGGAATTTGTATTCCTCACTCTTAAATAATTGACTAAGCACCAAATCATTGTTTTTTCACTTTTTTATATTAATATTTATTTGTGACTCACTCTGCATTGTTATTGTGCATGTCTGCATTGCTCAATAAAGATTGAACAATTGAAACGTCTTACTTTACACAAAAGATAAAGACAAGCAAATTCATTGTTTACCTTGTGTATACACTGGGGTGTATATGCAAACAGGTGAGTTCATGTGTGATATAATAACATATTGTAATTATTTATTGTTTTCTTTCAGGAATTTTTTTTATTTCAGAGAACAATATCAGGACAGTCTGTGGGAAAGTGTGGCCACAAGAAGGGCCCTAAGGACACTTACCCAGGCTGCCTCATTTGTTCAAAGTGCACATGGAAGAATCATGCAGTTTGCAAATTATGGTTTAATGAAATCTGGAATCTAGCTGATTCCAGACGAACATATAGAGGATGGAGGAAATGTCCCTCCCACTCTTCTGATTTTTCAGGTTTCTCTCTAGCAGAGCCCCAAGGGGCCCAATTCAAGATGATTAGCTCTTCAGTCTGGAAGATCACTCCTGTGTCCCAGGAGCCTATGGGACCAGTCTCTGTAGAGATGGGTGAGGTCCCTCTAGAAGGATGGACTGAACATTTGAGGAGTAGATTACCTCCTCCCCCCCCCCCAAAGGTAGGAGAAGTTGAACACACCTCATGTTCAGAATAGCGTATTACCCCCTCCCATGAGGGAGGAGACACACTGCATGCCTCACATCCTGGGTAGTGTGTTGCACTCTCTCTCAAAAGAGGAGCTGCACTGCACCCAACACTTATGGGGTAGCGTGTCACACCCTATGAGTGATGAATGAGATGAACTAGGCTATGACATATCTATGTTGCCTGACTGGTCCAGTTACGGGTAATTGACTGGTGACTGGTCAATATCTGGTGACCGGTCACTGGTCAGTTCATTGTGGTGACCTGTCACTAGTCAGTTCATCCCAGTGACCAGTCACATCATACCGGTCATTGGCCACCAGTTGTCTTGTACCAGTTGCCGACTATTCAGTAATCATCACTCAGAGGCCCCAAGGTACTGGGATATATTCCCCCCTCTCCTCACTCTTCCGTCATGTCCTGTGCAGGAATGGGAGTCTGCCCACTGGGTTCAGACTAAGGAAGGGGATCGGATTGGTACCCCCCCTTCCCTATTATCCCAATGAATTCTTATCTGATGTGGGGCCCTCAACCTCTGTGTAATTGGTCCTTTATGCTTCCATGGACTACTGGACCTTGGACCCAGAGTGGAGGTGATGCTGCAGCTTGTGTACTGCATTCACCTTTTCGTCAGGTGGCATCAACCAGGAAGGCTAGAGGTGTAGCATGATCCAGGAAAGCAAGCCATCTCGTCTTCCCACTGGACTGTCTGGCACACATAGAGCCCCTACTCATTATGATGAGTTATGGGTAGTGGCACCCAGCCACTCTCCTGTTCAGAGTGTACTAGATGATGATGATGCTCTGTCTATCCTTGTTGACTCTGATGAGTTAGAGGTAGAAGTAGTACCATTGATGCCTCCTATCAGGCCCACTACTTCCTCTCAGTTGGATGAGGAGGAGGAGGTCTGGTCCTTTGATAAGGTGGTAAATGAAGTTTACTGCCTCATACCTGCAGACTTGTGCCTGAAACCATCTGGCGCACATTATAAGCAGATCCTTTCCATTTTGGAAAAGATCTCAGGGGCTCAAATGCAACCAGTCCTCCTGCTTCTTCCTCATTCCTTTACGATTCAGGAAATCTCAGAGAGGTTCTCTACAGGCCAAGACATTGCTTGGCAATGTACAGGGTGGTCTGCTACTCCCTCAGTGTTTAGACCTTTGGTCTCTGCTGCAAGTTACCGTGTACATTCCCCGAAGTTGCCTATTAAACATCCTCAGTTGGATGCTGGTTCGTCCCAAGTGGCATCTCAACTGGAGCCTGGGCACGCCTATTCATAAAGACAACTGAAGCTGTTGAACAGAAGATTCAGTTACAAGTAACCATAGCTTCTCATGCTGACCTCTTCTCAGCTACTTCGTACAGTTTGCTGAAAGAGGCCTCAATGAATCCAGCCACAATGGCCTTATTGGTAGGGACTTCTGCACATCCATCATGATGTTGCATTGGAGACCTCGAGGTCTTACTTCGGCATAGTCAAGACATTCTAAGTGCTGCTATTTTGGAAGCCAAGACCCTCTTTGGAGGACTCGTCCCTACTGTGACTTCCCAAGAGCTGAAGGACCATCAGCATAGATCTTTGACAACTTCACAACTACTTCTGGCCCATCACAATCGGCCAGGAAGTATGGTAATGAAAATTGGCCCCAGGAGCCATCCGCAGAGTTCTTCAAACAGATGCAGCCTCAGTATAATCTGTAACCTCAAACTATATCTCCTCGATAGTCGAGTTCAAGGCGCGGTTGCTGAAGAGCATCAAGGAGGAAGTTTTCTAACCCCATTCCTTTCCTAAGGAAGTAGGAGACAGTAGCCCTAGGGATTCAAACCCTCTCCTGCCATGCATTCCTCTCCCAAACGTCCCCGTGTTTTCAGAGGCAAGGTCAAGCATCACGGATGATGGGTTGGTCCTTTCCATTGTGAGCATGGATTACTGACCACAGTTTCGGGAACAACCCCCTCTGTCAAGGACCCCCATGTTCTTTCACCAATCCAATCTGGTGAAATTAATCGCTTATGCACCTAGAGTCTTTACCCGATTTATGCAGTGGTAGCGACATACCTCCGATTACTGGGAACTCCAATTCTCCACTATTTCAACAACTGGCTGATCATCAGGATCTGGTTCCGTTGCTGGTCTACTGTAACCCAACCTCAAGAAGTCGTAGCTCATCCCATCTCAAGACTTTGTTTACATGGAGATGAACTTTGTCATGAACAAGAACTTTGTCCTGGTCCCATGGGACCAGATAGATAGAATCCTGGCACTTCTAGAGGCACTAAGAGCAAAAATATCATTGTCTACTCACCTTTACTTATTCCTATTGTGAACCTTGAGTGCTGCTGCTGACCTAGTTCTCTTAGGACATCTCCATATGCGCCCTCTAAAGTTTCTCCTTCTTGCAAGGTGGAAACCACATGGAGATTCTCTATCAGCTGTGATTCCAATAGGGCCAGACCTTCATCACCATTTGCACTGGTGGATGAATTGGAACAGATTTCTGACTGGGGTCCCCATGCATGCACCCAACCCTCACTCCTATATGTTCACTGATGCTTCAGATTCCAGTTGAAGTGCTCATCTGGAGCTGGAGGGTATCATTCTCCAGGGTCATTGAACTTGGGACAAATCGTCCCTTCACATCAACAATCTAGAAATGAAGTCATATTTCCTGCTTTGCAAGAGTGCATCGACAGAGTATGGGGTCAGTGTTTTATGGTCTTCTCAGACAACACTTCTGTAGTAGCGTATCTCCAATGTCAAGGAGGCACACATGCCCCTTCACTCTGCATGGTAGCCTGGAACCTCCTCTGTAGGTCACCTCAGAGAACATCACTTTCTGAGTTTGCCACATACTGGGGAAGAAGAATGTATTAGTGGACAGTCTGTCCAGGACAGGATAGACGGTCCTCATGGAATGGTCTTATAACAGAGTCCCTTTTCACACTGTGGGGAAATCCTCTGGTGGACTTTTTTGTGACCAGGCTTAACAACAGACTTCTCTTTTACATTCTTCTGTCCTGGACTGGAGAGCATGATCAGTAGACGTATTCAGCTTCTTGTGGGATTGTCTGCTTGTGTACATCTTCCCACCAGTTCGACTGCTACCTCAAGTTCTACAAAAAGTCAAAACTTCCACTGCTCATATAATTTTCATAGCCCCACTATGGCCCCAATGATTGTGCTTCATCGATCTTCTAGACCTGTTGATTGATCAACTCAGGTCTCTACCTCACAGGAGGGATCTTGTGTCACAACACAGGGGCTCCCTCCTACACAACAGCCCTCACATTCTCCACCTTCACACTTGGCTCATCTCAAGCAATCTATCTGCCAGAACAAGTTTTCGGCCAGGTTGCCAGTTGCATCATTCAGGCCAGGCAAGATTTTGCATCCAAGGTCAATGATGCCAGGTGGAGAATCTTCCGTGATTGGTGCAGTAGGAAACACATTGATCCTAGCTGACCCTCTGTCAGTTGCGTCACTGATTTCCTTGTTTCTTTTCCAGAGCTGCCATTTTGCAACATACTTATCGGCTTTCGGTTTGGATTTGCACCTTGCTGATCTCATTAAGTATTTTGAGCTGCAGAGACCCGTGTCCTGCTCCATTATGCCCAGATGGAATCTATTGTGTGTTTTATAGTCTTTAACCAAAACCCCCTATGAACCATTGAGTGAGGCTTCCTTCCAGGACCTCACGCTCAAGATTGTGTTTTTACTTGCTTTGGCATCTGCATGTGGATGGAGTGAGATTCATGTTTAGTCTATTGACACTGGCTGTCTCCAGTTTAATGGGAATTATGAATCTGCTTGTCTACTTTGTCAACCGGGATTTTTAGCAAAAAATCAGTTACCTTTGGTAGCTCCACTGCCTATAGAGAACCCCAGTCTCAGTTGAATCTGTGCTGGGGATGATCAAGATATAGATCTATGTCCTGTTAGGGCACCATTTTTTTTTATCTTAATGCCTCCAAAGGGAAATGGAAGGGGAGGAAATGACTTTTCCTTCCTCTTAAGGGCTCCGTTGATATTTTGGCCTCCACCATCTCATGGTGGATTGTGACTACAATGAAAAGAGCTTATCAGTCTCTACCGATATCGACCTCACTTTTATGATACTAAAAGCCCATGAGGTTTGAGCCATTGCTGCCTCATGGTTGTAATTTAATCATTCTTCCTTGGAGGACATCATGAAGGCAGCATTTTGGCATTCCCGTACTACCTTCTCCTTCTACCTTCCCTCTTTAGCACAGCAGAGCACCTGCATTTTTTCTCTGGAACCCATAGTTGTAGCACAACATGTAGCTCAGAGAGACACCAACATTCAGTTAAGTGGATCTCTCCCTCAAATGTTGAGTACATTGTATTTTTCTCCGTTTCGGATCAGTTTTAACTCATAAACCTACCCAACTAACTGACAAATTCAGCTACAGAATAGTGATGGTTATGTATTGCTGCTATTAAAATGTAGTTTTCGTTGCGGGGGTGGGGTGGGGGGTAAGTAATTTAAATTATGCAATACTTACCTGTTGGTATCGCCGAATGCTCTCCTCACAGCTTGCTCTGATGTCCTGGCATAATTGTTGTCTATGAAAAAGATGAAAGTTCTGCGCATGGGCATGCGAGGTACACGAGTGGACTGAGTATTATTGACAATTCGCCACTCTGTGGGAGGATGTATTTACATCAAACGTAAGAGTTTTTTCTTCATGAAAAAGTAATAGCTACACAATAATGATGGGTAAGTATTACATATTTAAAATTAAGTTTACTCACCCAAATAACTACATTTCATAAAAGTGCTTGTTGTACTGGTCATAGTTTCGCTTTTATTTATATACTATTTCCAAGACACACTTAACAAATTATTGAAAGCTGTTATACAAATAAATCTTGAAAAGAGATTTCAATGAATGCTATACTATTTATGCCGTACATGTACAATCAAGTACAAGGAATATTATGACATATATGTCATGTTGTTTCCAAAGTTTATTGAACAATTATAACATGGCATTATATATTAAAATAATAAAAAAGATATCTGAGCTATGCTAGAAAATATACTTCTGTAACTTTATCCTTAAACTTTTAAAACGGCATTGTTTATCAGAGATTATGACAATTTCTGAAATGTGCAGAATTGCGTACACTGTATTGACTATTGTTCTCTATCAATGGCCATTCATGGCGTGAACAAAGTGATTTCAGTGAAAAAAAGTTAATTTTTTTGCGAATCTATCGAATCTATCGCCATTCAATGACCAAGGAGTGACATTCTAACTTTATAGAGTCAGCCGTGTTGCCTGTTATTGTAGCTTCCTGCCTTGAGTCAACAACGGTTAGTCAGGACAGTTCCTAGCATCTACTGCTCAATGTCACGCTTTGATATTTTAAAATGTACATGAACTGTTGAATGAAAATGTTGTAACAAAACCACACACTTTAAGATTAATAAGATATTAGTTTGTTAAAAACAATTTTGGACTGAGAAATGCATTGCCATTAAGTTCTCATATTAATGCATAAAACTGGTTTCTTGTGGTATATAAAACAAACTATATAATTATTTGTTTATTTTCCTGATAATTTAAAATATTTAAAAATAAAAAAGTTGTAATGGCCCTTATTCACGTGTAAAATTTTATTTTTGTTTTTCTTCAAAAAAGTCAAACAAGTGTCTTTTTTAAAGCTATATCTTATCCCATCCTTTCTCTCTTCCCACCCATAGCATAATAAGTGCATAGAGTAGAAATCTTGAGTGACTTACACTGTACATTAGGACAGTTTCTAGCAGCTACTGGTCAGTGTCATGGTTAGATGTTTAAAGAAAACATTAACTGTTGAATGAAAATGTTTCTTGTTTTCACAAACCAAACATTATAAAACTAATAACTTGATATTTGTTTGTGAAAAAAAATAAATTTGGACTTGTAGTATGGTCTGAGAAATGCAGTGAGGTTAGGTTGTAATATTTTCACGTAAAATTGGTTCCTAGCGGTATATAAAGCAGTCTACATAAAAATGTAATTTTCAACATTAATCTTTCGCCGCAGCACATATAATAGAAATCTGTCACAAAAAGCACATAGCTATGACATGTTTGACGAAAGCTCTACTACACTACAGGCATTCTTTTTTTAAAATGCATGAGGGAAAGAGAGAGAGAGATCGACTTTACCTGCTGTTTTTTCGCTAAATCAGAAACTGACGTTGATCATCATGTATATACTCGTGTATAAGCCGAATAATTTAGGAAAAAATTAAAGCCTGGAAGAAGGGGGGTCAGCTTATCTGCTGGACAAGATCTAAACTTAAAAAGTTTTTAGTTTTCTCGTTGACAACCAGTATATATTGGAGGAGACTGGATGGATAGATAGGTGGATAGTTAGGAATAATAAAGACAAAACCAGTGTAAAATACAATTAGGTATATTATCAAGTGGAATATGTCACAAATAAATTGACAACTTACATTTTGTTCATCTTCGTGTCATAAATATCCATAGAAATCTATAATGATTGACATTTTAAATCCATTGACACGATAAATTCATGAATTCTATCATAAGTCACATACCAGCATAAAAATAGTAGCCCAGAATGATTCGATTCACAATATCCCATAATATGTTAATTCCACATGTCTCATGAATAAACAATGAAAGTCAAGTCCACACTTTTGTGATTCACAGTATCCTATAAATGTCACTGTCTAATGTCATCTGGTACAAAGCCCAAGAATTCAACTGCATCGTCTGAGTAACCAATTATAGTGCTGAAATCCTCCATTGTCGTCTAGTCATCGTAAATATCATCCGACTCTGATTCCTCTTCTTTACTGTCACATGTGGGTGCTTATGTGGAGACTGAGCTTGGTTTCTGTAAGTGACACTTTGATCATACAGTCTATGAAATCTATTAAAGGATGCAACTGAACAGTTGTCAATTGTGCGGCAAGATCACAGGGAGTTCAAATAAACACCCTCTGTTACTTGCACTGAACAAGAATCAACAACGAAGCTTGATCAGAGAGTTGTAATGTGGGAAGACAAAGAGGGTGCTAAGGGATTAAAGTAAAACACGTATTTGTAAGATGTGTAGGACTCTACTTGGCACTGAACAAGCATCAAATTCATGGCTCAATCAAAAGGATTGTCATCTTGAAAACAAAGTCAGGCAGTGCTGCCTTTACAAGCAACGGACTTATGAACCCACATGCACTGGCAGATAACATGGGAAATATCACTTAGGAATTAGATCTGATGGATGGAAAAAGAAAATATAAATCAAATCAAAACTTGTATTGCATCAAACACAGTGGTAATACAGCAAAACACAAAATATAATACAAATACAGGTTGTTTAGACTTGCACGAAAATGGAAGCAATATATTTACTGGTAAACACACACCGTAAGCAACACTGATGGATGCTTCACTTTGCGGTGGATAATATTTAATTTACCGGTAATATTTCTTAGGTCGGCTTATGCGCAGGTCATGCACTTTTTAATGTTTTTACCTATTTAGTTGGGGTGGGGTCACTTATACGCTAACGGGCCTGTATCCGAGTATATACGGTAGTTACCTTGAAATAGGTGACATGCATCAAAACAATCTTTGACAAAGCCAATTGATCAGGGTCAGCAATCTCGGCACATTCGAAGCTCACAAACATGGTTAGGTTAGGACTTAAAAGTCAGTGAATCCCGTATATGCACAAATATTGAAATTAAAATATAACTGACAAGCTAAAATATAAATATATATTTTATATTTGACAAAAATTGTTTTTAAATAGTATATTCACATTGTCATGTCTATGCGAGAAAATGTGAGACTGACTTGGACATTGACTTCAAGATGGATATTACAGAATTTGTCAGTATATCTTGTGACAGATGAAAGAAACTGCAGGTAGTTATGTATTTAAAGAATGCGGTATGTATAAACATGAAATAAAGGTGCTGATATATGTACTGTGGTGAGATCCCAGAGTATAAAACTTGCAGATCATAAGCATCATGAACTGAACTCCTTCTCTCAATTTTATTGACTTTTGTCTGCAGGCAAGTACATTGCAAACTTGAGCTTGCCAGAGCGGAATTTGAGCTTGTCCCAGGCATTGGGGAAGCGGATTTGTAAAGCCTTGGTATTTTGATGTAGTACACAAACTGTGCACTTTAAAAAACTATAATATTTGGATAAATTTCATAAGATAAAGCTCATCATTATAAGTGAACACCAAAGATGCCATGAACATATTCCCATAACATTTATGTACACAAAAGAGTTAGCTCCCTTTGTCTGTGTTGGAATAATTGTCCACTCTACAGGTTCATACTCTCTCTCTCTCTCCCAGTATGGTTGCAGTCAATAAAACACATGCATGATTTGTTTTTAAGACTTTCAAAGGTAAGGGATAATGACATGAAGATTTTTGCAGCCACTTCACTCCCATGTGACATTGGGGGATTGAGACACGTGTTGCAGAGTCAATGTTTTGATGCATGATTTGACAAAAAAGAGAGGTGATTACAAATTAAGGCATGTGTGCGAATCAGGTGGGCACCAGTGATTGAACCCATGATTGAAGAGGTGTAGAGTGCATTATGCATGCGCTATCCAGGTCATGATAATCAGATAAATGGAAGCTTGAAAAATGAAGTTTGATTTGAATAAATTGGAAGATATTAAAAGACAAGGTTGAGGTGTAAAAGGGGGATTATCTGAGGATTATCATTTTCTCTTCAGCTCAGTTAAAGAAAGTAGTCATCATCATCATCATCATCAATATTACTTCTGATACTACAATGGCTACAACTACTATCACTACTACACCTCTCCCTTGAGAACTCACATGCAGTGGAGTTCATAAACATTGACTGCAGGATAAGCAAGGGCGCAGGATAGTGAGGGAGACTCAAAGTTTGGTTAACACTAATAGATGGGTGAATGTTGCTAGCAGTTTTTGTTGATACATGAACACTATAAACTATTTTTTCCTACAAAAAATTTGAGTAATGGATTGTAATATTATTGGATATTGGATCTTAAGAAGTAAATTTAAGTTAACAAATTGATGATAGACATTTGATATAAATCAAGTTGACATGTAGTATTTACAAATTAGTGCATCAGTAAAGTTTGAGTTGTCTACATCTTCAGTATCATATTATGTGTATCTGTCGTAAGCAAACACTAGTGAGCTCAAGCTTCATGGCAAGAATTATACTCATAAACAGCCGGAGCACACCCCATCAGTTTCTTTGCACTGGTTAATTCTTCAAGATAGAGATTTTATAATGTCACCATTCACTTCATTGTTAATAGCACATGGTAGTGACTGAGTACAACTCCATGTCATTTATACTAATAAACACAGTTGGTACATGGCAGTTGCACTATCCCAAAACACTACATCTAGATTATATTTAAAAAATCGACCAAAAAGAAAGAGAAAAGATAAAAATATATACATGCTATTACAACTTTAAAGTTATTTTCGTATGTATCACTGCAGATTTTGAAGAACAATCCAAAGATTAGCCAGTTGTCTACGGTGTGTGATATTAACAAGAAGTTTCTGTAGGCTGTCCTACACCGGAATGTTACTGTGATATCACCTTTGATGTACTGTAATTGACTGGAGACAATTAATTTGTTAATTATCATGTGTGATCTTGTTGAAGAACCATTAAGTTCTCAGTTGTCAGAATAAAGCCAGCCATTGAGTAAACTTTTAATCAGATTCTCACTGAAGTACCCGCAGACACCGACTTGTAAGTCGATTGATTATCTTCATGTTTGAATAGAAGAGGGCATACCACATTTATTAACTCCACTGGTCATTGATCAGAAGAGATTATGAGATAGCATGTTGTCTGTTGTCAGTTGTCTGTCATCAGTGGTCCATTGTCTGTATCCCGTACATCTGATAGCACAAATGTTTTATCACTACTCCTTCTAAACTACTTGGAGGATTACCATGAAACTTTACACACACATTCATCCCATGGTCTAGTTGGTCCCAAATGAAAATGGTGCTGCTCAGACATCCAGTATGGCTGTCAAAACAGGCATCTTGAAAATCTTATCTCTACTGCACCTGAATGGATGGTCATATCAACATTCGGTTTTCACTAAAAGACTTTTTATGATGTCTAGTAGGTCCTAAATAAATATGGTGTTGCTCAGATGTCCATTATGGCCACCACAGCAGCCGTCTTGAAAATCTTGTTATTGTTACTCTTTCTGAATGGATGGTCATATCAACATAGGGTTTTCACTGAAAGATGTCTAGTTGGTCGTAAATGAAAATGGTACTGGTCTAATGTCCAATATGGCCACCACAGCAGTCATCTTGAAAATCTTATCACAAGTTCTCCTGAGAGGAAAGTCATATTCACCAAAAGATTTCCTATGATATCTAGTTGGTCCTAAATGAAAATGGTTCTGCTTGGACATCCAATATGGCCACTCCAGCAGCCATGTTGAAAATTGTTATTGCTACTCCATTTGAATGGATGGTTGTGATGTCCAGTATGGTGGCCACAGCAAGTCATCTTGAAAATCTTGCTATTGCTACTCGTCCTGAATGGGAGTTCATATTGACATCGGCTTTCACCGGAAGACTTCTTATGATGTCTAGTTGTTCCTAAATGAAAATGGTACTGATCTGACATTCAGTATATCCACCACAGCAGGCATGTTAAAAATCTTCTTATTGCTACTCCAGAAGAACGGAAAGTCATATAAGCATGGGGTTTTCACTTTAAGACTTCATATGGTGTCTGGTTGGTCTTCAAAAACAAATTGAGCCAATCCAATATTGCCACCACTGCAGCCATCTTAAAATCTTATAGTTACTCCTCTTAGATGGAATGTCATGTCAACATTGGGTTTTCACCAGAAGACTTCTTATGATGTCTACTTGGTACTAAATAAAATTGTACCTGTCTGACATCCAGAGTGGCCACCATGGCAACCATCTTGAAAATCTTGTTTTTGCTACTCCTAAATGGAAAGTCATATTTATTTTGGGGTTTTCACCAGAAGACTAATTATGAAATATAGTTGGTCCTGAATGAAAATGGTGCTGATCAGACCTCAAATATGGCTACCACAATGAACATTTTGAAACTCTTTTCACTAATTCTCTTGAATGGATATCAACATGGCATTTTCACCAAAAGTTTTATAATGATGTTTAGTTTGTCCTAAATGAAAATGGTGATGATCTTTACATCCAGTATGGCTGCCACAGTGGCTATTTGGAAAATCTTGTCATTTAAGAATATGAAGATGGTTTAAACACTCAGCAGTTAAAAGAAGAAATGGTCTTATGTTGAATTCCTGGAAATTCTTTTGGGACAGTAGAGTGTCAGTCGCTTCAAGGGACTGTTGTGGTGATTGCTTTGAAACTGAATTGAAAGATAAATTTTTTTACAGTATTGCTACCAGTAAGCATTTAGCAACATTAATATATTGTGTCATTTGAGAAAACATTTTTGTTGATATGATTTATTTATAAAATTATTGAATTTCATGATCATGATTCCAGATTTTTGTGCACTAACCTGTTTTTGATGATAAAATGAGTGTTATATTGGGTCTTTACAATTTCTATTGCAATTTTGTTCTTGTTAAGCAAACAAAACTATTTTTTACCTTTTCTGCAAGATAAAATGGGATCCAGACTTGCCTCCACATTATAAGCCGGTTTGCAAATTATCCACATGTGCTAAAATGAGGGAGCAGTATACTTCTACTATTGATACATTTTTTTTAAAAAAATTCATTCTTGTGTATTATAGGATCCGAGAGGAAATGTATTGGTGCAGAGGAAAGAAACAACAGACACAGGTAAAGTAACCAAAAACAGGTAGAAATTTATTACAAACATTTTGTAATTTTTTTAAGCTCAACTGACCATAAGGCCAAGTAAGCTTATGGTATGGTCCTTGGTCTATTGTGTGCTGTCCATCATGCATATTGCATTGTGCAACATGCATTATCTGTTGTGTGGTCCATCATGCATAGTACATTGTGCAACATGCATTATCTGTTGTGTGCTGTCCTTTCACAATTGCTTTTACAGCTTCTCACAAACTGCTCAACAAAATCAAATATGGCTACCATTACTAAAAGTAGACGACCTTTTAAATGACTTCTCAAAAACTGCTTAAGAGAAATGATCAGATTTATCATGGCATTAAGGGCTTTCCGATTTGTGAAAAGATCCACCATCAGATATGGCTACCATTACTAAAATAGAAAAATATTTAAATGACTTCTCAAAACTGTCCGACAGAATTTGACCAAATTTGACAGAAAGCATCCTGGCATAGTTGGTTTCAATTTTGCTGATATGATGCTGATCTGCCATCAAGTATGGCTGCTGTTACTTAATATAGAAAAAAACTAAAAATGACTTCTTTTCCAATGCCACTCAAAAGAATTTGACCAAAATTTGGCAGAAAGCATCCTGGCATAAAGGGCTTTAAAATCTCTTCAAATATTGCCAATCCACCATCAGATATGGCCATAGTTACTAAAAATAGACAGAGCTTTAGGCAGTTTCTAAACTGCTCAGCAGAAATTGACCAAATTTGACAAAAAGCATTTTGGCAGTGAGTGATTTCAAATCCCCATCCAATATGGCTACCTCTACTAAAACTGTAAAACTCTTTAAAAACTTCTTTTAAAAAAAAGCTACTTGACATAATGTTACCAAATTTACTGATAGCATTGTGGCATGAATGGCTTTTAAGTTTATACAAATGTTACCAATCTGTCATAAAATAGGGGTACTGTTACTAAAAATAGAAAAACCTTTAACAACCTCTTCTAAAACATCAGGCTTTGAAGAAATATGACAGAAAATGTCCTTGCATGAATGCCTTAAATCGTGCTTTTCCACCATTGGATATGGCGGTTGTTGGTAAAAGTAGAAAAACATTTACACAACTTTATTTTTGAAAAGCTGCTGAACTAACTTTGACACAAAGCGTCCTGGCATAGGGACCTTTCAGTATTGGATAAATGATGCTAATGTGCCATCAAATATAGATGAAGATAGAAAAACTAGAGAAACCTTGAAACAATTGTTTTCATAAAATATGCAATCAAAAGCATTGGAAGAAATTTCAACAGAAAGCATCTTACTCACTCAGATTTCTTGACCAACTGCTATTGCTCAGCCAGGTGAGTGATCTCAGTCCACTTGGACCTCTTGTTAATATTCTTACTTTTCCAGTAATACTGTATATGGGGAATGTTCTGCATAGTTTTATTTTTCACTCTTTTTGCAGCCTTTTGAGAAATCATGAAAGTTTGACTTTGAATAATTTGCCAAATTGCAAAAATGAAACGCAGTTTTTTTCAAATCAGAAATCCCCTGCGGGTATGGGGATGTATAATAGGCCTGATGCATTCTCCCACATGTAGTAAGAGGCAACTAATGGAAGCAAGAGCCACAGTAGCTCAGTTGTTATCATGCTTGACTTGTGACAAGAAGGGTGTAGGTTTGAATTCTACCATCAGATCAGCCCTGGTCATCTACTGAGTTGTGTCCTTGGGTAAAGCACTTTACTCAATTGCATCGGCACTAAAAAACCTGCATGTGTTGCTGTGCCATAAAACACCAAACCAAACCAATTCAAATCATAATTTTCATGGAAATTTAAAAGCATGGTAATTTGATTGTATTTTCTTAGCATTTTGGATATGAATGAGAAAGAATTAATCCCTCAAACCTTGCATATGCAGGGACCTCAAATGCTCAGAGATTTCAAAGTCATGTTTATCGCATCCATTGAAAGTGTGTCTCTTCTAGGGAACAAAATCTCCTCATGTGCTTCTGATTACACGTAAACACCAATTTTGCTTATTTTGAAAGATACATGAGCCAATTTGTTTATTTCTTTCTGATTTCATCTGGAACAACTGCCTGCATATAAACATTTACATTTAGCCTATGTAGGTTCAATTTGGTACCTTTACTAAATGAAAATGGTGCCGATCTGATGTCCAAAATGGCCGCCATGGCAGCTATCTTGAAAATCTTGTTATCACTACTCCTGAAAGGATGATCATATTAACATGGGGTTTTCATTAAAAGACTTCTTATGATGTTTAGTTGGTCCTAAATGAAAATGGTGTCAATCTGGCCTCCATTATTGAAAATCTTATTATTGCTACTCCTCCTGAATTCTTCTGATGTCTAGTTAGTTCTAAATGAAAATGGTGCCAATCTGATGCTTAATATGACTGCCACAGTGACCAACTTGAAAATCTTGTTATCACTATTTCTTCAGGATGAATGGTCATATCAGCATGGGGTTTTCACTAAAAGACTTCTTATAATCTTTTGTTGATCCTAAATTAAAATGGTGCAGATATGACATCCAATATGTGGCCGACTTGAAAATCTTGTTTTTTCTTCTCCTCTTAAATGAAAAGTCATTCTGACAGGGTGTTTTCATCAGAAGAGTTCTTATAGTGCCTAGTTGGTCTTAAATGAAAATGACAAACCCTCAATATTGTTGTGTCTACTTCTCCCAAATTTATGGCTATATCAACATGGGATTTTCGCCAATAGACTTCTTATGTTACCTAGTTTGTCCTAATTGAATATGGTACCAGTTGTACATCCAATATGGCTGCCATGATGGCTACCTTGAAAATCTTGTTGTCACTACTCCCCCTGAATGGATGATCATTATGACACCAAAAGACTTCTATTAATGTCTACTTTCTTATAAATGAAAATGGTGCCAATCTGACATCTGATATGTCCACCACAGCAGCTAATTTGAAAATCTTGTTTTTGCTGAAGAATGTCAGAGATGGTTTCAACACTCAGCAGTTTAAAGGAAGAAATGGTCTTATCTTGAATTCTTGGAAATTCTCTTTGCCTAGTGGAGCATCAGTACCTTTTAGGGACTCTTGTTCTATGTCAAAATGTATCAAAATTCAATAAAAATACATCAACAGTCCATTTAAAATTACTTGAATGTGTATTAAAGGAAAGACATAACTAAAATAATAATCTCCAGGCATTATTGTTTTCCATTTTTGTGAATGACAATTTATTTGCTATTACCCTGTTGGCATGGCAGAAAATATTCACATACCTAATTAGATAGCTTAGATATTTATTGTTTCATGTAAATATGACTAAAGGTTTCGTTGAATGTTCTTTATCCCACTGGATCCGAGTTAATCCAGCAGGGATCCAAATGTTATGTATTCATTACTGTATTTTGTATTTTTTCCAGGTGTAATAAGCCTGGAATATGAGCTGTCAAAAGAACCAATACTGGGAATGTGGACAATCAAGGCTGAGGCACCCAATGAGGTAACCAAGTGGATCACCTAGACTGACTTAGTTATATAACATGTACAATTTATATTCTTTAAACTCGGAACTTTTTTATAAAATTGTCTTGATATTTTTTACAACTGTCAGTAACCATTATTTTTTAAGTAGAAGAAATGTTGATTTTAAATAAATAGTTGTGTTAATTGAAGGGCAGAAAGGCCAATTAAAGTGCAGAAAGGTTTGTCCCCATGTGTAAGCAGGCCATTTACAGTTGGTTTGATCTTGTGCGTCATTGTGTTCTTGGGACAGGCACTTGGCTCCCATTTACTTGGCATGATATAGCCAATAATGTGTTAAAAGTGCTGTTAAAACAAATCAACAAACAAACAAACTGATTGGCTAAGCTTGTTACTGCTCTGGAAGCCAAATTTCTGATCCAGTTTCAATCAAACTTGGAATATATGTTTATATCATCAAAAGCTTGAACAGTTGCAATAATGAGTGATAATAAAGTGCCATTAAAATGAACAACTTGACTTAAGTCAAACTAGCAAATCAGAATTTCATTTGCTGCTTGAATACAGGTTGTTTCATATGTAAAAAAAAATATTTTTTGTAGACACATAATTCTTTCATTTCTTTATAAATAATGCAAGAATGATGATGATACGTGGTTTGCCTGAGCTTTTGAGAAAGGCTTTTAACTCTTGTCAAACTCTTACCTCATGCTCTGGCAAATGTTCGCACACAGTAAACCATGTATGACCCCTATCTGTCACAAAATAATAATTTGGATCTTGTCCAACTATTTGTCTATCCAGTCAACTTTTTATGTCTACACTTCTTGCAATGGAGGCATCTTGATTTCGTCCTGTCTGTCCATTCATCCATCCATACTTCTGTTCATCCTTCTTTTCCAAGAAGCTTGTCAACATGGTTGTGCAAAACCCACTAAAGGAAGACAAATGAAATTTAGTAGTTATTTCTGTATACATGTGTAGATAACCTGATCAGATTTTTAGCTCACCTGGCTGTATTAATGAAGTAATCTTTCATCAGATTGGTTGTCAGCTTGTTACCACTCTGGAAGCCATATTTCTGATCCTATTTAAATCAGATCTGAAATATGGGCTTTTATCATGCATATCATGCAATGGTTTTTATGATAAGCTAGATGCATGCTTATTAATAAGGTTATTTTGCATCTGATTGGCTAAGTTTGTTACCACTGTGGAGTCTGTATTTCAGATCCAATTTTTATCCAACGTGGAATTCAAGCTTATATCTCTAATTCAGTAATGAGCAAGATCCTCACACATTAATGAGGTGATCTTGCATCAGATTGACTGAGCTTGTTACCACTCTGGAAACCATATTTCTGATCTGATTTTCATCAAACTTGAAGTACCATATTTCATGTAATTATTCATACCCTTTAATTTTTTGTTTACAATCTAGGTATAAAATTAATAATTAAATTTATCATATATTTTTCATACATAGCACATCATATTTTTCATCAAATTCTTTAAATTCTTGTACATAAAAGTTTTAAATGTTCAACTGAGAAGATTTACATTTGGAAACAAAAAACCAAAATGATGCCAGTTTTTTACAAAAAGAATAAGAGATTAAAATCATATACAATTAAGGTATTTTTTTTCTTCTTTGTATTATTTTTTAACCTCGTATTTTGATGTGTTCAAATTTAGGAAAGGCTCCTATTTGAAAAGGCTTCAAATGTATACCGAGGTAAGATTTAGATGCGTCCAATGACCCAAGCATTGTTCTGCTAAGCACATGTTATAAATGGTGATTAACTTTGGGTAAGTTCATAATTGAGGCATCAAATAATGAAACAGGAGATTAGGAAATAAAAGAATCACCATATATAATCATTCAGAAAGGTCAATGATCATTTCATTCGTTTATTATATTTTAACCACATGTTTTGATGTTTTTTATCTGAATCAAGAAGTGAAGTTCAAGTTTCAAATGGCTTAGAAAAAATACTGGTGTAGAATTTAGATATGTCAAATGACCAGTGTATTGTTTGCTGAGTATATGTGTAATATAATCCCATATAAAAAAACATAACTATTTGTTACCTCAGTTAAAAACTTACCAGAACCATTTGTTAACTTCGCATACATTTTTACTTGAGGCACAGAATAATGAAACAGGAGATCAAGAAATAAATAAATAATCACCATTTATAATCATGCATAAAGGCTTTTGATCATCTCACTTTGAAAGGGTAATTGTTTTGTTAATTGAGAATCTACTCTCATTCATCGATCTGCCATTCTTTGTCTTTATCAGCAAGAAAATATAATGATTGATGCATACGATCTCTTGTTGTCATTACAGTATTTACTGCTGTTCATTAACAACTGGACAATGGCCATTACAGTACATAATCCTTAAAAATATCATTAATGAGTGCTCTTTATTAAGTCAGTCACTATAATGACTTCAGAAGCCATTTGATGTTTTCTTATCCAGCGAAAATTATATCTCAGTACATATTATAGTGAAGACCACAGACATTGGTCAATTACTTGTACTGTTTCATTATAGTAATACAAAAGTAAAATATAAAAACCTTGTCATTTTCTATCATAAATGCGAAAGTCATTAAGTTAGTGAATTTGATTCTTACATAATATTTTTTAAGTGCTTGTACTATTTGTGCTTCAAGAGGTCTTCATTACAAAGTTGTTGGTTTCAGTCCTTAAATAATATGGTTAATGATTACTCTTTACTAAGGCCATCACTGTCACAAAACACCACAGTATAGCGTGCATTTTAAAATGAGTTGTGATGCCATTTGATGTTTTTTTATCAAATTAGCATTTTATTAAGAATCTATTCTATGATACACCCCTCTATTGTTATCTTTACGGGCGAGATCAGTATGAATAACAAGTGATGCGTGAGATCGCTTGTCATTACAATATCTACTGCTGTTTGGACAATGGCCTTCAAAGCTTATTGACAGATTTTCATTTCCCTGTGGATATCCTCATTTCCCTATTGGTAGCCTCTCTAATTTGATCTTGTCTGTTGAATCTTGCCCCTCAATCTGGTGTCAACTGGAATGACCTGGCCAAAGCTCTAGGCATATTTAAATAGCATGTAAATAACACTGTATAGCCATGTGGTTCTTGTGACAATGTATATCGCAATTAAAACAAGAATGAATTGTTTACTCAGAGGTGTTAATTGATAATGGAATATAGTAGTTCCCTTGTACATGAGTAAGATCACAATCATCAGGTAACTGAACAATACAGATTACAATTGCCCTGTAACCTCTCTCTTTCTCTCAGTCCAAAAGCTACAAATAAAAACTGCTCTGAATACATACGATCGTACACACTGACACAACATTGTTTTATCTCTCTCTCTCTCACACTCACGCATTCACTAAAAACAACAAGTCTTTATCAAGTTCTTTTATTTTTTTATTGTACATGTAATTTGATACTGAGGTTACTGTTGCTGTAAGAAGACAAGTTGCACATAACGTTTTGACAACAGGAGTTCATATCATTGCATACAATTTACCAATAAATAATACCTATAAATAATACATGTGCAGACCATCTTAATTATTTTGCCAACTTAACACACCATAATAGCTATGCTCTGAATACACATGATCTTGCACACTGACACAACATTATCGTTTCAGCCATCTCACCTCTCTCACTCTCTCATGTTCACTAATAAGAACAAAGTTCTTTTTGAGTACTTTCATTTTTATTGTAACTGGATTCTTAAGTTGAGAGCAGAATAAGACAAAAATTGTATTTTTTTTGTTGTACATTAGTATTGTTAAGTCGTTGAGTATCGTGTGTCACATAGACCTTGTTCGGGTCCGATCCCTTTATTTCTTGTACTCGGTCAGTACTCCAAAATAATAATGATTTGTTTTAGATATAAATTTTCGTACTCTCAAATGAATAATTATTTTTTTCCGTATGAAAAAATACATGAAATATGGTATATGCTTGTGTCACCAAGATCTTGAAAGAGTTTGATAATGTGTAAGGTCCACTCATATTTTGTATCTGATTGACTGACCTTGTTACCACTCAGGAGGCCAAATTTCTAATCCTATCTTAATCAAATTCAAATATATGCAGATATCATCAAGTTCTCAGGT
Source organism: Margaritifera margaritifera (assembly GCA_029931535.1). Classification (NCBI taxonomy): domain Eukaryota; kingdom Metazoa; phylum Mollusca; class Bivalvia; order Unionida; family Margaritiferidae; genus Margaritifera; species Margaritifera margaritifera. The sequence continues at coordinate 1,148,012 of JAQPZY010001537.1, read as the reverse complement.
GATTTGGATAATGAGCAAGATCGACACATAATAATGAGGTGATTTTGCATCTGACTGACTGAGCTTGTTGCCACTCTGAAGGCTATATTTCTAATCCAATTCTGACCATACTTGGAATGTATGCTTATATTATCAAGATCTTGAACATGTTTGATAATGAGCAAACTTAATGCATATAAATCGGGTGATTTTACATCTGAAAGACTGGGCTTGTCCACGCTCTTGAAGTCATATTTCTTGGGTCTAATTTTGATTAAACTTGGAATATATGCTTATATGATAAAGAGCTCATATGAATAAAGCATGGGATCCATTCATATTAATGAGGTCATCTTGCATGTGATTGGCTGAGCTTGTTACCACTCTAGAGACTGTATTTTTGATCCAGTTTTTATCAAACTTTGTAGATATGCTTATATCATCAAGATATATATAATGTTTCATTATGAGCAAGATTTACCTATGTTAATTTTATATTAAATTATATAATATATATTTATTAATATTGTTTATAAATATATAGACATCATCCGTTTCATTCAAAATGCTTTGTGCCTGAAGAAGCATACAGTAAATGCAAAACTAGTCACACAAATTTATTGGCGTTTTTTTGTGTTGTTTTTTAAAATTCAATTCCATTTGTTAATGAGGTGATCTTGCATATGATTGGCTAAGCTTCTTACCACTTGAGAGACTTTCTGACCTGATTTGAATCAGACTTGGTAAATAGGCTGATATCATCAAGATGTTGGATGAATTTTATTATGAGTGAAACCTCTTCATATTTATCAGGTGATCTTGCATCTGATTGAGTCATTGTACCACTCTAGAGACTGTTGTTTTGATAGGGTTTATCAAACTTCATAAAAAGGCCTGTGTCTTGGGCGAGTATGAACATGAGTGAAATTTGTGCATATAAATAATGTGACCTTGCATCTGATTGAGCTTATCAACACTCTAGCAACTATATTTTTGATCAGATTTTGATGAAAATTGTTTAATAGTCTTATATTATCAAGCTGTTGGATGAGTGTGATTATGAGCAAAAATTGTTTAATAGTCTTATATTATCAAGCTGTTGGATGAGTGTGATTATGAGCAAAAATTGTGCTTATTAATTATAAAAAAAGAAAAATGATTTCCTAAGCTTATTGGCACACTGTAGCCCAAATTCAAGTTGGAGTTTGCTTCACCTTGGTAAGTAAGCTTATATTGTCATTGTTTTAGATAGTTTCTGTAATAAGTTTCTATAATACGTGAGATCTGTACATAGCATATATTATTGGCATGCATTGCATTTGATTGGATGAGCTTGTTGCCTCTCTGGAGCTAGAGACTATATTTCTTATCCAGTTTTTATAAAACTTGGGAAATGGGTTTATATCATCAAGATCTTGGATGAGTATGATTGTGAGCAAGAGACTATGCATATTATTTATGCCTTTATCTTTGGAAAGAATTTTTATGAGCCTATAGTAAAACAAGTTAAATCAGCATGATATAAAGTCTGGGAGATTGTTTACATAGGTTTCGTTCATACAATACTGCATATGCCTGCTTGGTGAAATGGTCAACTGTTAAGTTATGTAAGCTGGGTGAGTGATATAAGACCCACTTTGACCTCTTGTTTTGGTATTAAAACAAATCTTTCCCACTTTCTTTATAAGCTTTTAAGCCATTTGGAAATTTACTTTTTTTCTCAATAGTGTGTTCATTTATATTTTACAAACACAAATATAGTGCATAAACTAATTGTGAAAAAAAAAATTGCATGTAGATTGACATGGAGAAATGTAATTTCCAAAATTAACCAGAAAGTAGTCAAAAGTTAAGTTAGTTAGGTTTGGGTTCAATTGGTGGGACTGGTCTCGGTGTTTGGTATTCAGTAGTGGAGAAGTGGGACACCATATGAACTTGTTTATATTCAGCCCACTCACAGATTGACCCCCTTGATCAAATCTGTAAAGAAGGTAATGTAATTTCTCCTTCAGATATGTTCCCTGATCACATTAACTTTAGGGATATAAGCCTGCTACCTCCCGAATCCAGCCCTACTAAAAGATGAAAAATCGTCTTTTCTGTCCATCTCATATAGACAAAGGGCAATAACTCTTGCCCCTTACCACCCCTTGCCACCGCCAGGTGTCACTAGTTTTTAAGCTTTGCTGCAATACTGATAGCACGTACATTATACCTCCAAACAATCCAAGCCATCTTAGTGTTAAATTGGACCATCCAACTTTAAATTTGGATTTATTGTGTTGGACAATGATTCTTGTACAGGTTGTATACATTATTTTTCCAAATTTTTCCAAATTTGAGTGACTTTGTCACCTTTTATGGACTTTGTCTATTTAAGACCATGTTACAACATGCTATCGTTGAACTTATGTTGTCATTTACGAGTTAGCGTGACACTAATTTTGCTTACTCCTTTAGTAATGGGTGTGGTATTAGCGAGTTAATAACATGCTGAATTGCTAATTTATGCTTTGTTTTCTCTTGTGTCGTTTCAGTAGAAATGTGAACTAATTGCATGAAATACAAAAAGTTCAAAGCAAAAGAAGACAACTACGACTCTTGTATCGTAGGTACTAAGTGTACATCGTCTATGCCACGCAGCATGTGTAATAAGTGGACAGAGGAAGTCTGGGCTGCAGTAGTCCAGAAGACATCAAAAGGGAGGGAAAGACAGAATAAGTCGAGAAAAGATAGCTTTGACGTCCTCGGTATACATCCAGAGTCAACCTCCATTGTGAGCCTTGTGGGGGACACTGGGTCCACCCCAAGTTCGTCGTTTCCAACTGTCAGCCACAGTAACATCAGTGGCAATGGAGGAACATAATGTTGACCTGGTACAACCATCCGTCTTTGAACAGATGCGTTGTCTGGTCCAGGAAACGACAACGCATCTATTGACACCTGGCCAGATATTACCCTTATTTCCCTCACTCGCTTCCACAGCTTTTTCCAACTTATTGGGGGAGTCTCCCCCCCCAATTTTAGGCTGCCCAGTGGGTGCAAGTCCCCCTGCCTGTCTGAGCATGGTCTTCGGGCTTGTACGTCCGGACACATGGGGTTTTTACTGGATCCATTGGATCCATTTCATTATACAACTTCGTCGTCACCAGCTGTCCAGCCGTCCCAGCATAGGGACTTTATTGATAAAACGGTCTGACCAGCTATAATTTATGGGGATCTTAGTGACAGATCCATCCATCTAGCCATACCATCGGTGACATACCCATACTATGAAGGAGATTTTAGTGAGAAATCTGTCTGTCCAGCCAGGCCCTTGAAGCGCCGGTACCAGTGATAGCCGGACCGACTTCTATACTGCCAGCATCCAGGCTGACCATATGCCAGACAAACCAGTCAACCATTCCGGCAGTGCCGGCCTTCCATATGTTCACGGGTTATTCACAAGGGAGAGTTAGTGACATTTTCAAAGATGACGAATTACGTCATCTATGCCAACTGGTATGGTTTATCCAGAGATGCAAGCTGAACCAGAATAGGACTCGACACTCAGTGAGTGTGACGAAGCTCCTTACAAATCAGCCGTACTCGGATCCAACCATGGAACGGACTGAGTTCAGCTTCACGGCCGCAGTTGAGGAAATTTATAGGGTGTTGGCAACTTCAGAATGCCCTCCACCTCCTACTGCCACTTGAGACTACAAAGTTAAGGCATCGGTAGATCTTGACAATGAGGAAGAGATGCCATCCTTCTGGCTCCTTCCCCAATCGGCTAAAATTAAGGAGATCAATGACCGTCTGTCAGGAAAAATGGGTGATCAAGGGAATGCTAAGGCTTTCTTTTGAGAAAGCCAAGTACCAGCGATGTTCTCATCTCACTGGTACAAAACTACTCAGATGCCTTCAGTACTGATCTCCCGGCCCTGGACACAAATCTAGCAGCAGTTCACATGTCCGCTTCACTGTTTTATAAAGTGGAAAAACGTGTTCCATGCCACGTCAAAGCTAGTGTGAAACTTTGTCGCAACATCGTCAGCGTTAGATTTGGCTTCATTGACCATTTTCCAATTTGCAGAAAGGTGCGGCAATTACCACGCTTGAGAGGCGATGGCATGGAGTGCTATAGTCATTAACAGGGCAGCTCATCATTCCATGGCCAATGTGTTGACTGCTTCTGCCAATTTAGACCTGATACAATGTGACTCATGTCTGTGATCGATGTCCCTCAAGCCTCATCATGCCCTGGCTTTATGGATGATGCCGTTTGGGTCACCTTTACTCTTTGGAGGAAAAATTGAAGAAGTTCAGAGACAGGCAGCTCATGAACCTCCCCTCCAACTTGCCATCAAACCCACACAGGCGTTTTGAAACAATCAGCCCCTGCCACAGTGGAGGGACCATACGTGGATCAGGGACAAGGGATCTTTTCAGTCAAATATGCAGTATAGATTCCAGCCCAATGCAAGGAGACAACAGTCTAACCAAGCTAGAAGGCAACCGTACAGAGGTGGTAAGAAACCAAGTTTCTCCACTTTCAAGCCTCCTAACTCTAAACATTGACCTACCCTGCCCGCTGCCCGCAAAAAGCCTACCTGTGGACGGCCGCCTCCTGCAATTTCAGGCTCACTGGATGATCCTATTTCCTCAGAACAATTGGGTGATCCAGGTCATTTTGAAGGGGCTTTGGATTTCATTTATCCAGCCCCCTCCCCTTTCCTCCTCTCCCCTCTTCATGGATGTACTGTCAAATTGGGAGAAGGATGCCTTTCTACAACAGGAAATATGGTTGCTCATTGAAAAATGGGTGGTGGAGATTGTGCAAAAACCACAATCACTGATGTTTTATTCCAGGCTGTTTCTTATGCAGACGGCGAATGGCAAGTTGAGGCCGATCATCAACCTGAGTTGCCTCAACCAATACATTTTGCCACCGAAATTCAAGATGGAGACAGGAAGATCAATCCATCTCTAAATCTGATAAGACGAGTATGCCGTCAGTCTCGATCTGACTGATGCATATTTTCATGTCCCTATCTACCCCGCGTCACAGAAATTTTTTCCATTTTGCTTATTGCGACACGGTTTATCAGTTCCAAGTCCTACCCTTTGGCCTCAACATCAGCCCTTGGACTTTTACCAAAGTTATTGATTTTTATCCTCATCCTGTTCCAGTCGACTTTGTCTACAGCGATGGCAGCGTACTTGGATGACATCCTCCAGAAACATATGGTAAGTTCTATTCTATTCAGAGGCAGCAATGATCTTCTCTACTTTTAGATTATCTAGAATTTCTCGTGAACTGGGAAATGTCCGATCTCCATGCATCCCAGCATTTTGTCCATATGGGTATGGAGTTTTTCACCAACCTGAATCTGTTATGGCTTCCTCGTGTTTGTGTAATCCGGATCGTCGAACTCATCGAGTCTGTTTCCAACAGGACTTGGATTTCAGTGAGAGAGTTCTTGCAACTCCTCGGATTATTCAATGTGGTGGCAGACTTGATCCTGCTCAGCTGTCTTTTTATGCGCCCCTTATAAATGACGTTGCTAGCACAATGGCACCCCTTTTCAAGTCCACTCGATCGAACAGTAATGATCATGCTCGAGATACGATCATTCCTGCATCAGTGGCACAACCCAGGTTGGCTGACATTGGCATCCCTCTGGAGAAGCCCCAAGTGGAAATAACGATATGTACTGACACCAGTATGTATGATTGGGGTGCCCACCTGTTGCTGGAATTCACTATCATCAGCAGCACATGGTAGCTAGGGGGTAGCCTCTCCACATCAACCTTTTAGAAATTAAGGCTGTCATCAATGTCTTTCACTTCTGGAAGGATTGACTCTCAGGCAAAATGGTCCTCATTATGTCCGACAACTCTGTGGTTGTGACCTACCTCTTAGGGGGACACCAAATCACCCGACCTGTGAGTTCTGATTTGGCAGTTTCTACATTGGTGCGACAACCTCCATATCAATGTACAAATCAGACACATTCCCGGCAGACTCAATGTCTTGGCCGACACTCTATCCAGGAAAGGTCAAGTCATTCCCATGGAATGGTCTCTCCATCAGTTGGTCATTCTTCGGATTTGCACAGTTTGGGGGCGTCTGATGATCAATCTTTTGGCAACAAGGTGGAATCATAAGTTGCCCATCTTCATCTCTCCACTTCCAGACCCAGAAGCTTGACCCATGGATGCTCTGTCAATCGGCTGTGAGGGGTTGTGGACATTCGCCTACCTTCCCATGGTCTTGGTATCAAAAATAATCCAGAAGTTACGGGGTCAGAACTGCAAGATGATTCTGATAGCCCCTTTCAGATGGGACAAGTCCTGGGTTACCGATCTACTCAATTAAGCGATGGATCTGCCCAGAAAGATTCTGGCCAACCCGAATCTTCTCAAACAACCGTGGTCACAGGTGTTCCACCCCTGCCCAGGCCATCTTCTTCTTCACGCTTGGTTCTTGTCTGGACAGCCTTTGTGAGATTTAAACCTTTGATGTGGAGAGACTCTCAAGAGCAAGAAGGCCCTCCACTCTTAAGGCTTATGAGGGAAAGTGGCGTGTTTTCAGGGACTGGTGCCATATCAATAACATCATCCCTTTGAGTGCCTGAATTCCTCAACTAGCTGACTTTTTTCTCTGGCTATTCGAGGAGAAACAGTTGGCCCCAATTATTATCAAATGCTACTGTTCCATGATATCAGACACATTCCGCCATCATGGTAGACATGATATCGGGCATGATAAAGATCTATCAGATATTTTAGCCAATTTTGATCTCAATTGACCAAAATCCCTCACCCTGTTTCCAAAATGGAATCTGTCCTGGGTTTTAACATGGCTCAATTCAAAAATAATTCGAGCCTTTTGCCCACACATTGCTAAAGCTACTATCATACAAAACATTTTTCCTGATAGCCTTAGCTTTAGCATGCAGGATGAGTGAGTTACATGCCTTTTACGTCAATCTTAACTATCTTCAGTTCAGATCGGATGGTTCGGTGGTCCTCTTGATGCAACCAGGCTTCGTAGCAAAAAATAGGTTACCGTCTGTCAGCAATCAAAGAATTGTCATTCGCTCACTCTCTTCCATAGACATGTCAAGAGCAGTGGCCATGCAAGATCATGTTTGTGCACTTGAGCACTACTTGAAACGCACCGAGGTAAGTTGTGGTATGTGCAAGCTCCTCTTCCGGTGAAAGCCAGGAAACAGGATATCACCCCTCAAGCCCTTGCTTCATGACTGAAATGGGTTATACATTTGGCGTATGCTGAGGTCTCACAAGATCAGAGTCACCTTGTGAAGATTACTGCTCATGAGATTAGAGCGATCTCTGCAAGCCTTGCGTTCGAACGTAACGTTTCTATCCAAGATATAATAGAAGCTGTTGTCTGGCATGCAGAGTCAACCTTCTTGAGTTTTTATTTCAGAGATTTAGCTTTGTAGAGGCAAACTTTGAATCTGGTGGGTCTGTTGGTGGCAGCCCAGATGACCACCAGACCCAATAAAAACAATCAACACAGCCTATCAGCTTTGCTGGATTCACCAGTGCAATCTTCTTAACCATATATAGGGGTTACAGATCATGTGACCCTAGGCAGTGTTGCTTATGAAATTAGGAGAACAGGTTATCATTTGCATGGGGAATCCAGCTATCATTTCCTAGAAGGATACCCGAGGTAGAGGTTGGATGCTCAGCATTCCCTCCTCCTTTTACCTATTCTCCTAACGTTAATGTGATGGGGGAACGTATTTGACAGAGAAAGCGAATTTTTAAGTAAATTAGGTTTCTCCGGGAATACTTAACCGATCACATTACTTAAAAACCCTCCCTACCACCCCGTCATGCGAGCATCCTCATTAGTATATTGCTTAGCTTAAAAACTAGTGACACCTGGTAATGGCAAGGGGAGGTAAGGGGCAAGAGTTATTGTCCTTTGTCTATATGAGATAGACAGAAAAGACGATTTTTTGTCTTTTAGTAGGGCTGGATTCGGGAGGTAGCAGGATTATATCCCTAATGTTAATGCGATCGGGTAAGTATTCTTGGAGAAACATAATTTGCATAAAAATTTGCTTTCTCCATCAATATTGTTAGATGCTATTTTTATTGGTCATTAACCACATTTACTACATCACATAATAAATTCTTGAGTTCCGATTGGCTGAATGCAGGGATCTACATGTATTTTAGGACAGTGTGCATTTCTGCTTGACTACAGGGTGCTGTACTTGATTATGGGACTAAAACCTGTTCCAGCAGGCACTATTGCCACATGCCAACATTATATGACATCACATGAGATTATGTGGTATACTAAATTTCTTATTGCCTTTTCCCTTGGAACTGTCCTCCTGCAGTGTTGTCTGGTGGAGTATAGTGTTAAGCCAAAGGCTTGGGCACTATATCCCACCCAATAACACTATTGGAGAACAGTTCCCCAAAACAATAATAGTATATCATATGACTCTATTTTGCTCACAATTTGAACATGTTTGTATTTATACGTCTGCCATAAGGCGGAAAATATTCTGTGATGTCTGTCCATCACACAATAACTAAAGTTCTCCACCGTCTACAGTTACCAAAGTTTGTGGATGGCTTGTACTTGGGATACGGAAGAACCCTATTGAAATTGGGGCAAAAGGGTAAAATGTCAAGGTCACCTTGACTGAAAGAAGAAAAATAGTTTCTGCACATTAACATTAGTTCTACATCACATACCTGAACCAGACATTGTGGATGACTTGTACTTGGGGTAAGGAGGAAGCCTATTGACTTCAGGGCCAAAAGAAAAGGTCAGAGGTCAAGGTCACTGACTGGAGGAAGAAAAATGGCTTCCATACTATCAATAACATCAGTTCTACATTACAGACCTAGACCAGCCTTTTGGGATGACTTTGAGTAAGGAAGAACCTTATCAATTTGGGAATTAAAAGGTCAAAGGTCAAGGTCACTGCAACTGAAAAAGAAATATCGTTTCCACACAATAACATTAGCTCTACATCACAGACCTGGACCAAGCTTTGTTGATGGCTTGGATATGGTGTAAGAAAGAAGCCAGTTGATTTTGAAGTAGAAAGGTCATAGGTCAAGATCATAGTGACTAAAAGAAGACAAATGGTTTCCATGCAATAATATTAATTCAGCATCACAAGGCATCTTAATCCAATTGCCTTGGCACTAGATAAACATATTTGTGTTGATGTGCTGTAAAATACCAACCAGACATCACAGACCTGGACTAGACTTTGTGGATTGCTTGCACTTGGGGTCAGGAAAAAGGCTATTGATTTTGAGGTCAAAGGTCAAGGTCGCTATGACTGAAGGAAGAAAAAGGGCTGCATAAAAATATCAGTTATCAACCATGTACCTTTACCAAAGTTTGTGGATTACTTACATTTAAGGTATGGAAGAGGCCTGTTGATTTTTGGTCAAATGGGCAGAGGTCAAGGTCATTGTGACTCACATAAAAATGGGTATTGCAGAATAACTTTTTAATATAGAGCATGATCCTTGACCAAACTTTCTGGATTGTTTGCACTTATAGTAATACAGAAACCAACAGATTTAGGGTTCAAAAGGTCACAGGTTATTGTAAATCTGATAAGAAAATAATGGTTTCTGCACAGAAAATTTAGTTCAAGAGTGCATACCATGAAAAAAGGTCATGACATTGAGCTATTAAACATGTTGCAGGCATATACTGCATCATTCATGATACTCTTTTTTGAGTTTGATTTGGGAAGAAACACTTATCATCAATCACTAACATTTTTGGCATACAAAACAGCCAAGTTTTGGGAAGGTTTTAAGTATCTCAACTTGTGAGTAAATATGGTACATTTCAAGTGAGACTTGCAATTTTAGATTTTGAATTAATCAATACTTACTGCATGTAACCAATTGTTCATATTTACTTTCAGATTTCACATAATGTGATATTTGAAGTGGACAAGTATGGTAAGATATACATACTGTATAATACTGTAAGTATGGTAAGATATACACACTGTATTCCACTGTAAGTAGGGTAAGATATACACACTATGTACTACTGTAAGTGTGGTAAGATATACACACTGTATACTACTGTAAGTATGGTAAGATATACACACTGTATTCCACTGTAAGTATGGTAAGATATACACACTACATACTACTGTATGTATGGTAAGATATACACACTGTATACCACTGTAAGTATGGTAAGATATACACACTGTATACCACTGTAAGTAAGGTAAGATATACACACTACATACTACTGTAAGTATGGTAAGATGTACACACTGTATACTACTGTAAGTATGGTAAGATATACACTGTATACTACTGTAAGTATGGTAAGATATACACACTGTATACTACTGTAAGTATGGTAAGATATACACACTGTATACTACTGTAAGTATGGTAAGATATACACTGTATACTACTGTAAGTATGGTAAGATATACACAATGTATACTACTGTAAGTATGGTAAGATATACACACTGTATACTACTGTAAGTATGGTAAGATATACACACTGTATACTACTATAAGTATTGTAAGATATACACAATGTATACTACTGTAAGTATGGTAAGATATACACACTGTATACTACTGTAAGTATGGTAAGATATACACAATGTATACTACTGTAAGTATGGTAAGATATACACACTGTATACTACTGTGAGTATGGTAAGATATACACACTGTATACTACTATAAGTATGGTATGATATACACACTGTATACCACTATAAGTATGGTAAGATATACACACTGTATACTACTGTAAGTATGGTAAGATATACACACTGTATACTACTATAAATATGGTAAGATATACACACTGTATACTACTGTAAGTATGGTAAGATATACACACTGTATACTACTGTAAGTATGGTAAGATATACACACTGTATACTACTGTAAGTGTGGTAAGATATACACACTGTATACTACTGTAAGTATGGTAAGATATACATACACTGTCTGCCACTGCAAGTATGGTAAGATATTCACAGTGTCTACCACTGTGTCACTTGCAGAGCTTGTTTTAAATATGCAGTCAACTTGATCTCATATTGTTTGTTTTTTTCGTTGTAATGGGTTTACTATTGTATGATCATGGTGTCTTTTTTTCCACAAAAATCATTCGTAATAGCATGCGTTAAATCTGAAAGAAAAGGCATTTTATTGTATGTATACATCAGGGCTTTTCCATTAAAATGACATACTATAATTGGAAGGAACATTTTATTTAGACCCATAGTCAAAAGGCATTATTTTTCCTTGCTAGCTATCACATTTAAGAGTGTTTTCTATGTAAAAATATAATTCAATAGGCATCAGTTTAGTTTTCTTTCTTACATGGTTCATTCTTTAGCACTCACATGCAAATATGTTATTTTAATTGATCCTTTGAAAGATTGTTGTATCATAGAATGATTTACATCTTGCTCTTTGGATTAATCTGGACACAATTATTCACATCAACCACCCATAACATGATGTGTTGATTTTACTTATTTCTAATTGACTTTAAACTATATATTTGATGACTTTAAACTGTATATTTGATGACTTTAAACTGTATATTTGATGATAACTTTAAACTGTATATTTGATGACTTTAAACTGTATAGTTGATGACTTTAAACTGTATATTTGATGACTTTAAACTGTATATTTAAAGAAAAGTAATAAGTTTTAACATTTGACTATGTTAGCCCATGTACCTGTCCCCTCTGTCATAAAACTTGACTTAAGTTAAAATCTTATTTGAAAATATTCTGACCAATCAGAAGACTACATCTGACAATTTTTGAGTATTAGTTTCAACAAAATATGAACCAAGCTGATATTCAAAGTCCCCTCCCCCTTCTTATGTGTTGGTAAAGCATTACTCGTTTGTTTTAATACCAGTTGTGTTTATAGCACTGAGAAATATATATCATGATACATTTATGAAGATGAGAAACAATGGAAACTGATTGATTACAAATTAATTCATATGCTGAATTTCACGAACTTGAATGGTCTGTACTAATGCAACAACTATCTGATGCTATTGTAATAAATGCAAAATTACTCCTGGTGTGTATCCTTCTTTACTTCCCACAGCACATATTATATCCATGTAAAATAATTAATACTCACTAAAACTTTTATGCATTCCAGTGAAATCTGTAAACATCTGAGAAATGTGACAGTATTAACATTCAAAAAATTGAAATGTCAGTCACAGTTTGCACCTTTTTTAATACACATATCCTTGAATAATGTTAGTCACTATTTATCAATGAAAATATAAAACATAATATACGAATTACAAAAGCATTGCATTATCTACTGTTTGACACTTTTCCATACTGTATAGATAGATTACAGTGAAAGCAGTTACCTTGTCTGATTCAAACATTAGTCATTTCATGAATAAAAAAAGTTGTCTCTGCATTTTTGATTATGTTGATTACAAATCCTATTCACTGTTCCATTGAGCAAATGGAACACAAGAGTACATTGTTATTACTAAATATTCACACAGTCCTTAAAGGTTTGTATAAGTTTGTAGAAAATGAAGGACTATTTTTAAGGCCTTTAAAGTTTGTAGAAAACTACTAATTTTGTGAAAGGAACTTATAAGTCCTTATTTTTTTTATATTCAGATGCTTTTCTATTTTTATTGTATTTTCTCCTGTAGTGACATTTTGTATTTCCTTTAAAAAAGTATCAGGAAATTATATCTGATTTTCTTTTTGCATGCATGAGGGGGTGTTGTCTACTCAATAAACTCAAGGGATTCTACTCAGTGAGTCTTGGTTATTGTTCTTGTTTAAGGATGCACATTTTCATACCATGCATTTCTAGTTTGTCTCAGTTTAAAGAAAAACTTGTTCGCTTTTCAACACGTGCAGAAGCAAGATATCTGGCAAGTGTTACTTCAGTGACTCCTGGCTTTCACATGAGAAACACAGCTAGTAGATTTGCTAGAATTCTTCATCAAAAATGAAAGATTTTTATAAATGATCGATGTTGGGGAAATGGGAGAATCGGCACTAGGTGCACATGCTAGTGGAGAGAAAACGCAAACAACTTGTAAAGCAAAAAACAGAATGTTATTTTCATGTCTCAGTATGTTGGGAATTCAGCTGTAAAGCCAAATAGCACTGCTATTTCTGAAGCAGTCTGCTACACAGGATTCTTGTTGAAAAGAAAGTAAATGACTTAAATTATATCATTAACACTCCTGGGTGGCAGAAACAGAAACAACTTTGTCACATAAATATGTTAAAAGAGTATTTTGACATAGCCCAGTTTTTGACAGAGATAGCACAGTTAATTATTCAATCAATTTGGTTGTACCTATCCCACACAGTGAGGATGTAAATGATGGAATGCAATCTGACTGTAGTGACTCTGGTTTATCCAAACTTCGGAATTCAGAAATATTAAACAATCTGGACCAGAAATTGTCACATCTACAACAATAGGAAAGGAGTGAACTAAAACAGCTATTACATGAGTATGAGCACTTGTTTCTTGATGTTTCTACATGAACAAATAACATCTATCATGATGTTGACATTGTAGATTCTACACCTGGGAAACAGCATCCTTACAAGATGAATCCTCTCAAACAGGAATATTTGAAAAAAGAAATTAAGTATTTACTAGAGAATGATTTTTATAGAACCAAGTAAAAGTAACTGGAGTTCACATGTATTCTTGTGCCTAAACCATATAATACATTCCGCATGTGTACTGACTATAGAAAAGTCAACAGTGTCAACAAAAATGGATTAATATCCAATAACAAGAATGGATGATTGCATTGATAAAATTGGAAATGCAAAATATATCACAAAGTTTGACCTTTTAAAAGGATTCTGGCAAATTCCACTCCTTCCATATTCCAGTGTCTTATGAACATGATAACATTTGGTCTAGATAACTCTAATGTGTATATGGATGAGATAACATTTGGTCTAGATAACTCTAATGTGTATATGGATGAGATTATCATCTACAGCGACACTTGGGAAAATCACTTGGAAACCATTCTGAAATTCTTTGATCGACTCAGTGATGCAAATCTGATGATTAATTTAAGCAAAAGTGAGTTTTGCCATGCTTGTATCACATTTTTAGGACATATTGTGGGACAAGGTCAAGTTAAACCTGTAAAAGCTAAGGTCAAGCCTATCTCTGAATTCCCTGTGCCTGTTTGTAAAAAGCAACTGATGCAAGTTTTAGGTATGGCTGGATATTGTCGGAAATTTTGTTCAAATTTGTCCATAATTGCCAAACATTTGACAAATTTGTTGAGTAAGAAATCCAAGTTTCATTGGTCTGACCAGTGTCAGGAATCCTTTGATAAATTAAAGGCCATGCTTAAAAATGCACCAGTTCTTTCAGCAGCAAATTTCAGCCAAATATTTAAAATGACTGTTGATGCAAGTGATGTAGGTGTTGGTAGAGTATTGATTCAAGAAGATAAAAATGGTGTGGATAATCCAGTGTGCTATTTTTCTAAAAAGCCCAACAAGCACCAGAAAAATTATTCCACAATTGAGAAGGAATGTTTGGCTTTAATATTGGCCTTACAACATTTTGAAGTGTATTTTACCTTGGCTATTTTTTTGGTTGTGGTATTCAGTGATCACAATCCCCTTACTTTCATTAACAAAATGAAAGATAAAAATCAGAGATTGTTGAGATGGAGTTTATTACTGCAAGAACACAACATTGACATTGGACACATCAGGGGAAAAGATAATGTCATTGCAGATGCATCTCGTGTATAGAAGTACCATATTGCTTTATTTTGACCATATTTTTTGTAATATAGCCGAGTGTCATTCATAAGACATTTTCCTATGAAATTTTGATTTTTATAGTATCAGATGCATTTTTAAAAGAAAGCTTTATTGCATAAATCTTTCTTTTTCTTTATAAAGGGAGGTGTTAAGTATGATGTTAATATACTTAACTTTGTCTATGATTGTAAGTTGTATAGTTATTTGAAAATACATACTTAACTTTTGTCCAGTTGTTTCCATAGTATTTTCACAGGCATTTCACAATTAGACTTTTGTGCCATGTGTCAGGTAGGCCAGTATTTTCATGACATTTTGCAATTTGACTTTTGTGACATAGGTCATGTAGGCATGTGTATTTATATACAGATTTTGGTAAACAAATTCATTCCTATTCTAGAATTTTGGTTCTTTAAGATCAGTGAGTAAGGAATCTATTTTAGTTGTGTTGTTGAAATTGGATATAATTTGAGAGGAATTATTTATTTACAATATTCATTGGAATTACTAAAGTGTTCATTGACTTTTGGATTAATATATGATTTTGGGATTGATGTGAACTCATTCAAATACATTTTGGATTACATCTTTGTGGAACCTCAGGACATTCAAGGCTATTGGAATTCATTGGGAACATTCTATTATTTTGGAATTGTGATTAAGACATTTAGGATTATTTGGAATTTGACTCACAAATTGTAAGTGTCTTGAATTTTCACTTTAATTGTCAGGAAATAAATTGCTTTTTGATTTTACTTACATTGTTGGTTTCACTTTCTTTCTGTTACATATTTTTAAGACCTGGAGTCGTAACATTATGTGTATAATTATTCATTATATTATGATAATCAAAAGATTTAAAGCTGAATTAGTCAAATAGACATGTTTTAACAATAATAGCTCAATATGAAATAAGCATGTTCTATCCTAGCCTAAGTGCATACCCTAAGCTAGGCCTAGAGGCTCCCAGATATAGTGCATATTTTCAATATTTATGCCTCTTAAAGGCCTTTTTGAAAACATTCCAAACAAATTATACAAAATTTACAAAATATGTGTTGGTCACTATAATTAAAACTTGTCCATTTAAGAGGCATATTATGCTACATGGATACTATAATGCATTATTTAATTCATTAGATAACATAATTTTAAAAAAAACAACGTATGCATCTTGGGGTCACTTTTCACCTCCGAAGCCCACTCCTATCTGTTTGCAGACATGTCAGATTCAGGGTGTGGCATCAATCAAGCCGCAAGGACTGAATCTTCAGGGTTCATGGTCTCAGGAAGAATCTAACCTCCACACATGAATTTGGAGATGAGGGCAGTGTTCTTAGCCATTCAGGGGTGTGCTGACAAAATACGATGTTGCTGCTTGATGGTCTCTAACGACAACACGTCCGTGATAGCATACCTTAGAAGACAAGGAGGCATGTGTGCACCTTCTCTCAGCATGGAGGTTTGGAACCTGCTTCGCTGGGCAACTCACTGAGGAATTACCCTCAGAGTTATCATCATTCCTGGCTAAAAGAATATTTTGGCAGACAGCCTGTTAAGGAAAGGGAAGATAGACCTCGTGGAATGGTCTCTACACCAATCCGTAGCGGACTCCCTGTTACAACATTGGGGAACTCCATTGGTGGACTTGTTTGTCACAATGCTAAACAACAAGCTCGCATTTTACATTTCCCCAGTCCCCAACCAGAGGGCTTGGGCAGCGGACGCTTTCAGCCTGAAGTGGGATTTTCTGTTTGCTTACACCTTTCCACCATTCAGGATGATCCCACAGGTACTTCACAAAGTAAGGAACTCCACTGCTCAACTTGTTTTGATAGCCCCTGTGTGGCCCCAGCAATCATGGTTCAACGATCTTGATCTGGTGGTGGACAATCCCAGGACATTACATCCTGTTCCAGCACTGGCTCTCTCCTACACAACAGCCCACAGATTATCCACCTTTACGCTTGGCTAATCTCAAATGATCTCTCTGCAAAGAGAAGTTTTCAAACAGAGTTGCCAAGTGCATCATTTAGACCAGGAGATGATCTACGTCTAAAGCCTCTGATGCCAAATGGAAAATCTTTTGTGATTGGTGTAGTAGAAAATGTGTCAATCTTTGCTGTCCCTCTTTGAGTGCAGTGGCTAATTTTCTTCTCTTCCTTTCTTGAAGAGAAACAATGCTCGGTTTCTACTATTGAGGGCTATAATATAGCCCTGTCAAACACTCTTAAATTTTTGGAAGTGCCATCCATTGGGATGGACTCTCACTTAGCAGGCCTGATCAGGTTATTTGAGGTTGAAAGACCAGTGTCTTGCTCGCTAATGCCTATATGGAATCTTTCTTGTGTCTTGTGGTCTCTAAATAACCCTCCCCCACCATGAACCTTTAAGTGAAGCTTCCTTTGAGAACCTTACCCTCAAGACTGTTTTCTTGCTCTCTCCCCCCCCCCACAACCCAAAAAAACAAAACAAATTACAGATGAACCACAAAGGAAATGAATGTAACAGTTTTGTGGCACCTAACCATACCTATGACATAAGTGATATACACTACCTCAATTGGTCTCCTGAAGAAAGGATTACACATTGCAAACCTCAACATCAGATATGTACTGCTTAAAATTGATGATCTCACATTACTCCTGCATCATAAGGATTCTGTGCACAATCTAGGGTAAGGTGAAACTTTCCTAACAAAACTGTAAGTGGTGGTTTTTTACATGAATTAACTTCCATTCCTTTTGATCAAGTGGAGAATATTCAGGATGTTAATGGACTTCTGGTATTTACTTTTTCTAGCAGTAATAGACAGACATGTGCTAACAATAGTCAAACAATTAAAACATTGTGTTCAGCAAAAATGGACGAATTCTGAAATAAAAGCAGCACAATATACTAGGGATAAAATTCATAAATGAAAAGACTGGGAGGGATACATAGAATGGCAAAATAAAACCAAAAAGGTAATAAATGAGGCAAAAGAAAACTATTTTAGGCAAGCAGTAGAAACAAATGCACAAACAAGTATACTCTGGCAGTGCTTAAGAGATTTACTTGCTGGTTGTAAAAATGAAGGTATTCCTACCCAGTCACAGTATAATAATGCTTCCTTCCTTTAGGATAATGTAAAAAGATAAAGCCCTATCGAAAATATATAGCAAAAAACAAATAGCCAAACAAGTTCATGAATATTTAAAATCATGTTCACAGCTTCATAGACAATACTTGGCCTTGTGTAAAACCCAATTATGTGTCCATGGGTGTCCACAAGGGGGGGTGAGGGTGGGCAAGGGGGACTGCAGTTGTCCCCTCTTCCCCCGATTTTTTAAAAATCTTTTGTGCAGTATGTATTTTATATATTTAGCTGCAAACCTGGAATAAGATTTAAACAAACCCCCAAAATATTCAACCACCCAAATATGACCAGGGGAGCTTGCTTTGACCCTTGACCCTGTTAGCATCACTTTCAAGGCTCGTACATTTGATTTTGGCTTTGCCCCACCACCCCTATGAAAACTTCCTGCAGATGCCCATGCATGTGTCACAGCCTTAACTAAGTTCGACAGACTCCTAGCTTAAGGAAATTGATGATGGATATTTGACTCGTGTAATATTCCCAGATTTTCAAAAAGCATTTGGCCTAGTAAATCATAAAATCATGTAGTCAGAGCTGAAGTGCTAGAAGTTCGATGGTTCAAATTATATTTAAAAAATTAGAAAACAGATCCCAGACAGTTTTGATAGGAAGTACATATTCTGAATCAATAACAGTCAGAAGTGATTTTCCACAGGGTTCAATACTAGGTCCACCATTTTGCTTAATTTTCATAAATGATCTTCCTTTCTGTACTGAATTTACAAACGCTGATATTGCTGATGATGATCGAACTCTATCAGCTTGTAGTATATACATGATTTAGATGAGAAACTAAACTCGTATATGGAAAATGTGCAAAGATGGTTAAAGTAGAACAAGATAGTAATTAGTGAAAATAAAATGAAATATTATTAGTACATTCAAAAACCTGTCAAGAATGATCATAAAAAAACTTAAATTCCAAGCTAGGGGGTAACTCTATTGAAAATGTACAAGAAGAAGAACTCCTTTTTTGATTGTATGTTGATGGTACTCTTAGATGGGGAAAAGCATGTGGACTAAGATTAAAAACTATCTTCTTAAAGATGCAGGAATCCTTTTCAATAATGACTGTGTCCTACCAATAACTGATTACTTTTTAACTAAGTGGTGAAATTGTTCTAGAGAACAACTAGATAGGATACATTAAATGAAAACACATGCTACATGCACCATACTAAATACTCCACTTGAAACACCATCTTCCACAGGGCTGTACTTGTTTATAAAAAAATAGATGGGGATATGCCTACATACATGACTCGGTTGTTTCAAGAAAACCATAATGTGTACACTCCCAAACCATATTTTGAACAATTTAAATGTAGCCTCCAGTAGTCTAGTGCTGTGATCTGGAATTAATTTCTGTACCATGTCAAAAGCCTGCCATGTTGATTGCTTTAAGAAAATATATCTTGATTATATGCAAGAGTCATTTTCAAGTTTTATTTTGTTTGGGTTTTTCTTTAGTTTTTTATATTAAATATGAAATATTTAATTCCATATATAAAGGGTTAGCCTTGGAAGTAGTTTTGCAAAGTTTAAATGAGTAAAAGATCGATTTGTGTTTTGCTGGAAAGGGTGACAGAAATTAAAAGGAAGAATTTCCCTCTATATACAGCAGAATTGGAGAACATCACTGTTTTACAAATAATTATTGTACATGTATATACAGCTTAAATGTCAACAACATTCACTTGTACACAATACTTGTTTCAACTTGTACTTGAGGTTAAGAATACATATGTGAATTCAATTTAAAATGGTGGACTGTAACATTAGGTCATTTAGTTCATTTCATGTTCTTTCTCAATTTTAATTTATTTTTCGTAATGCATGATATGCAATACAAAATAATAACATTAAATTCTATGATTAGTTTATATAAATACCAGTTGTTTGTGCATATGTCAGTCCTGAGAATTTATGCATTTGAGTTCTACTTAGCATAGTAGAGGGTCTCGGGGAGGTCAGTTGTTACTAACTTGAGTTACACTCTTTAAATAAAAAATTTATATTATTATTATTATTATTATTATTATTATTATTATTATTATTATTATTATTATTATAATAATAAACATGCTTGAAGCAGTGTGATTCATATTTTGAAACAGATTGTTTTATTCTGCAAAGCAAAGCTTACAAACCTGGTTCAGTTAGACCAGTCAACAGTTGGGTCATAAGGGTCAAAGTTCATCAGCTCTTACATTTGCTAATGCACTATGGTGACAAAGGAAGAGAGGGATGCAAAAATTAAGGACTCTTTACTCATTTCAGAACTGTCAAGTTTACTGCACATGTACTGGTGTAATACAGCAAAATGTATAACAGTAAACACCTAAATTATGACTTGTCATACATCAACATTCAACATTTTGGCACTTTACTCCAGTTGCCTCAGAATGATATAACCTTTTATGTGTTGATGTGTCAATCAACACCAATCAGTCATTGAATCAATCATTCATATTATGACAGCAGAAAACTAGTTTTAAACCAAGACTTTTTTGACCAGTAAATTCCTGTAAAACTCATATTTCTCTATGAACCTGAAAATATGAACATTCACCTACACAGTAAGCCTGTGGCAAGATCTTTGATCACAATGAATCCATCAATAAGGTTTAGAAACATGTGCATCTTTTAAGATCTAAGGGAAGTAATTTAAATATTATTTATCTTGTGAAGGAAAAAAAATTGTCTCCAAATAAAAGCCATTAAATTCCCTTAGGCTTGAACACAAGAGAGCATGATGGGGAGAAAAACAGATTGAAAATATTTAAATGGAAATTATTTGATCATTATTCATCGTAAGAACTATTATAGAATTATAAGGCCATTTGTGGTAAATTTTACATCATCACTAATCGTATGTCTTAGTCGTAATTTTCTATTTTTTATTTTATTTGCAATCCTATTTACTGCAATTTCTAACTTGGCTTCTGGGATTTTAATGCTTAGAAATAAGTAGAAGCAGGCATGAATAAAGTCACTACCTTATATGCTCATGCAGACAACTACAAATAATGTAAACCCAGATCTGCCATGACATAATGTACTGGCATAACATAATGTACTGGCATGACATAATTTACTGGCAGATCATGGTCTATGCTGTTCCTTCTATTTATGACATCATCAAACAGCACAGACCCTGATTTGCCACTGCATTATGCAACAGCGAATCTGTGTCTTTGCTATTTGCAATTTACTGTACAAAATATATGAGTAAATATGGTAATTCATTGCACAAAATTTCTTTTCAGGCTGCTTAAGGGGATGCTCATGACATTATATTATGAAATTACAAACAGCTTAAAATAGATCTTTCAACTCGGCAACTTGTAAAGGAAATGGCTTATAAGAAACTTTAAATCTTTTCCTGATTTAGCAACATACTCCTGTGAGTCCATGTGTAAATGTAATCTGCCTTTACAGTCTTGTCTGTAATATTTTTTTATCCTTTAATTTCTCATACTTTATCAGTCAAGAGAAATCATATTAACTTTGTCTAATAATTTTTCATAAAGAAAACTTTTTTTAATATTAAAAATGTGCAAGTGTTACATACATGTTCTTAAGAAAAGTATAATTCATATTTTGATCTAGAATTGATGTCCCAAACAAGAAATAATAACAAAAATGGGTATTATGTTTGTATTCCAGTTTCTGATGAAAATATGTGTGAATAAGTTTCACTGGATCCAGAGAAGTTAATTGTTATTAATGCATCTCCCAGGTGTTTTATTTTGTTTATTGTTGACATCATGTGCAATGGTTTTGCATGTCACTAAGAGGCAACTATGCCTGACAATCAGTGTGATTCTTTGTTTTCAATTAATACATATACAGTAATTTTGCACGGACTGCAGCAATTATGTCTAGGAATTTTGAAAAAGGCAAAAAACCATATATTTTCAAAACCTCACACTGATAAAGTAACAGGAAAGTTGTTTTGTATACTGTAAATATGATCATATTTTACAAAGTGTTGGGATGAATAGATGATTCAAAATTGTACATTTCATTTATATATTGAAACAAAAATATGTATTAAAAAACAAAACGACAAAGCAAAACTTTCGAAATTGCGTTTTTAATACACAGGTAAAATATATACACAATTTAATGTGGTAGTCCTTTTACCTTGGTTTTTGTTGGGCCTACGTTAGTGGAAAGCGACACTTAGCACTCTCTTTTCTTATGGCATTGATGGCTTTGGCATCATTGTCAACAGTTTGGTAAGGTTTTGGTTAAAGTTTTTCATTTTTATATTCTTTAATCCCCTTGATAGATTCTTATTACACCACTCCCTCGATAACTCGCGCCCAGATAACTTGCAAACCTGCTTATAACGCGGGGTCAGGCATGGATCCCCATTTTATTTTACTAGAAAATACAAAAAAATTGGCCCCAATTTGTTGAACATGAAGAAAACTGCTTGTTTTATCGTCAAAAATGGTGGTTAGTACCCGGAAATTTGAATCAACAGCATATTGTCAACTTTTAATAAAAAGTCATATATTTTGTGAAATTTTCTTTCCAAACAGCATTCTCAGTACACTGTAAATAACAATATTCGATGAAATTTCAATCAATGAAAATGTCACTAATGCCTACTGGTGGCAAAACTTTAATAAATAAATACCAATTAAATAAGTTTTGTCATGTGAAATTCATGTTTAAGTTCTATTTTCTAATTCGGTTTTAGTGTAATCATGATCAGTGATATGTGCTTCATGTATTCAAATGTGAAAAAAGTCTATCTACCATCACAGCTATGTCCACAAGTGTATCTGTGAGAACATAATTAAGTGCTGAGCGTGTTTTTATCTCTGACTTGCAGAAGTATTTGCTGTATTGTTACATTCTGTAGAAAGAACACTTTCTTTTTATTATCACAATAATTACGTCATTTGTATCAAATCAAATAAAGAGGGTGGAATGAAATAAAAGTTAAAACGCATGCAAATCCTACCTGCGTAAGAGCTAGTGGTCACAGTCATGTGTCAGATCAACTCACACTGTTATAAATATTATTATGTAAAGTAATATCATTGAACAACCTTAAATTAGTCTACTCATTCACAAATGTAATCAAAGATATCAAGGCAACCAAACGAAATGAGTACTTGGTGAATAAAAGCTTTGTTTCACAGATACGGTTCATTATCGAGAAGCAAGATCCAGAGTTTGTAGCGAACATAAAATTCCCGAATTGGCACTCAGAGATTTCCGCAAGGACGAGAAGTTTCACTATTACTTGCAATGAAATCATGGCATCAGTATTTTACAAACAGAACAATTAAAAACGATTGAGTTTAACGTTGATGATTGTGTCACGAAATAAATGTCCCTAGTTTTTTAAATAAAGGAATCTTGTTTTGTTGTGAATCAACAGCAACTAAAAGCAGTGATGTAATACACAATGTTTTTGGGTACATGTGATGATTGTTGAAACCTCTTGGAAAATGTTGTTAACGATCTTTCAGAGGTTGGGTCAGTATCTTGAAATTAAGGTAATTTATACAAAAAAGAGAACAACTTCATTAGAAAAAGCTCTTTAATGACAATATTAATCAAAGTGATTATAAAATGAGTATTTAGCCATTAAACAGCCTTGTTACCCCCCCCTCCAATTTTTCTTGATGTCCAGTGGGGATGGCATCACCAACTTAATTTGAAGTCCCTTGTTAACTTGAACCCTCACTTATAGTCTTATAGTATGGTCTATGTTTTAGAACCAAATTTTGTGTGTGTTATCAAGGGAGAGGTGTATACTGGCATACCTGTCAACCTCCTGAGACAAAAACCTGTACACCAGACCAAAAAAAAACGTACAAATTATGGGATTCCCGTACAAGTTGACAGGTTTGAAAATGTATTGGATAATTACTTATCATTGTTACTGTATGGATTAGTAAATTTATTGGCATTGTGCAACAAAACAAACCCATTATCCCTGAGGCATTATGTACCACGGGTTAAACATAGTTATTGTTCTACAGGTAATAAACCTCTTTGTAGATGATAAATATTGATTGTGGGTGCTATATGTTCGGTACATCGAATGCTCTTTTAACGAAATCCAGATGGCTGCTTTTTATTTCCAAACACACCTGTGAAAGAAATCCCACAAGTTATGTTATTAACAATTATCACCTAGACACCTTGAAATCGCCGACTTGCATCAAAATAATCTTTCAGCAGTCGATTGTTTCGAGTTGGCAAGTTTGCTTACTTTGAAGTTACCCTCGGCTAGGTGGGGGGAAAAAAAAAAAAACCAGAAGAGAACCACAACATATAGATCACCTTTATTTAAAAAATATCAATATATTAATCACTCTGACTCGTATATTGCAACTTGCCTAGGCTTACGAACAACACAAACCCCCATATGAAGCCTCTCACTCTTGTTGCTTTAAGACTAGCCATCATACATGCATTTCTACTCTCGATACTAAAATGTTTCTCTTATAAATATCTTCAGAATCATAATGCCAAAATCTTTTTATTTAGTTTGTATTCATATCTTAATTACACTGAAATAAAGCTTGCGTGCGTTTATAGGGTAGATTTTAGTGATCACTGATTAGCAGAGGGTTAAACCGTGGATTGATAGATTACTAATATGGCAGTTCTTTTGGAAAATACACGTACGATCGTGGCTCTAATACACGTTTGGCTGCGTTTTCTGATGTTCCGAAAACATGCCGTAAATATAGTACTACGCCTACTGATAACCTGATTTTCAGTCGACCAGTAAGGGGGCAGAATTCCATGCTTGAATAAAGAAATAAAACTCTCAAATCGGCAAGTGAAAGACACATCAATATTTCGGGTAATCTAATAGCTGGTTCAAGCGATTCACGTTCTATTCTCATTGTATCTCATGAAGAAAATAAAAATCCCTGTCGAATCCTGATCTTGGCGAAAATTGCTGACATTTTTTTTTATATAAAAAATATAAAAAAAACGTACAAAATGCCTGTACGTCCGTACACTGCAAAATCCCCCCCAAAACCGTACAAATTACGGGATTCCCGTACAAGTTGACAGGTATGTACTGGGCATGAATCATTATGAAGCAAAGACAAATCATTTTTATGACATGCTTGCTTGGCCCTTTTACTTTGGGGTCAAGGTCTCAGTCATAGAAAGTTTACATTAGGTTATAGTTATATGTTTTTTCATTTGCTAATATTTCCTAAAAACCTCAATAGATTCTCATAATAATTGGCAATAATCATTAAGATCCTAAGACAAATGATTCTAAAACTTTTTAATTTGTCCCTATGATCTTAGGGTCAAGGTCACAGTCACAGAAGATTTGTGTTCAAGTTTTGGTTTAAGTTTTTTTTAAGTTTACATTTCCTAAACCCAGTGATGGCTTTTCTTCATACTGGGGATGAATCAATATGAAGCTTAGACCATTCATTTGGTGACATGCATTCATGTTCCTTTGACCTTGGTGTCAAGATCACAGCCATAGAGAATTTGCTCAAAGGCTTTGGTTAGTTTTTTGATTTACTTATATTTCCTAAATCTCTTGATGGATTTTCTTCATACTTTGGATGAATAATTATGAAGCAAAGAAAATTAATTCAGTGAAGGTCATAGTCAGAAAATTTTCGTTAAGGTTTTGGTTACATTTTTTCGTTTGCTTATATTTTCTAAAACAATTGATGAATCTTCTTAATACATCGGATGGATCGTTATGAAGCTAAGACAATTCATTCTGCTGCATGCACTCTTGCCCTTTTGATTTTGGGGTTATGGTCACAGTCATAGTACTATTGCATTAATGTTTAGGTTTAAAAACTGTTAATCCCATATATTTCCTAAATATTGGTATTTGCTCATACAGTGGATGAATCATTATGAAGCTAAGACCATTGATCATGTGACATATCATGGCTAGAGTAAGAGAAAATTTGCATCAGATTTAGGTTCAAGTGTTTGCATCTGGTTATATTTTCTAAAGCACTTGATGGATTTTCATCATACATTGGATGAATCAGTAGGAAGCTAAGACAATCATTGTGACGTGCTCTAACCACTTGATCATGGGGTCAAGGTCACAGTCATAGAACATTTGGATGAAGGTTTGGGTTTTTAAAAATGTACTTTTATTTCCTAAATGCTTTAATGGATTTTGTTCATACGTTGGATGAATCATTATGAAACTAAGACAATTGATTCTTTAGCATGTCATGGTCACAGTTATAGAAAATTTTTGTTGAACTTTTGGTTAAAGTATTTTCTATTGCTTTAATTTCCTAAATCCCCTGATTGATTTTCTTTATACTTGGGATGAATCATTTTGAAGCTAAGACAATTCATTCTGGAACATGCGCTCTTTCCACTTTGATCTCGGGGTCAATGTCACAATCTTAGAACATTTGCATTAAGGTTCTGGTTAATTTTATTCGTTTTCTTACATTTCCTAAATCCCTTATTGGATTTTGTTCATACATTGGATGAATCTTAATGAAGCTAAGACAGTTGATTCTGTGACATGTCAATGTCACAGTCATAGAAAATATGTGTCAAGATTTTGGTTAAAGTTTTTTCATCTACTTATATTTCCTAAAACCCTTTGATGGATTTCTTCATACTTGGGATGAGTCATTATGATCAAAGACAGTTCATTCTGTGACATGCACTCTCACACAAGTTGATCTTAAAGTAAAGGTCACAGTCATAGAACATTTGCATTAAGGTTTGGGTTAATTTCTTTTCATTTCCTAAATCGTTTGATGGGTTTTGTTCTTACATTTGATGAATTATTACAAAGCTAGGACAATTTATTCTGTGAGATGCTTGCTCTCACCTTTTGACATTGGGATCAAGGTCACACATTTCACACCAATGCTTTGATTATGGGCTCAACATGCAGTCCGTGGTCTTTTTGTTCTTCATTCACCTGGCTGTAAGGCATAGTGAGCTTATGGCATGGCCATGTCTCTCTCGTTCATCCATTGTCTGTTGTCAGTCATCCATCCATACATTGATATTTGCTTGTTACCACAGTGGAGGTAATGTTTTTGATTTGATTTTGATCAAACTTGGATATAGGTTTATATCATCAAAATCTTGGATGAGTTTGAATATGAGCGAGATTCATGTATAATAATGAGGTAATCTTACACCTGATTGACTGAACTTGTTACCACTCTGGAGGCCATATTTTTTATTTGATTTTACTTAAACTTGCAATATATGCTTATATCATCAAGATCTCAGATAA
This sequence comes from Margaritifera margaritifera, assembly GCA_029931535.1. NCBI lineage: Eukaryota > Metazoa > Mollusca > Bivalvia > Unionida > Margaritiferidae > Margaritifera > Margaritifera margaritifera. The sequence continues at coordinate 1,120,811 of JAQPZY010001537.1, read as the reverse complement.
GTTCTACAAGGAGCGAGATGCACACATTAATGAGGTTATCTTGCATCTGATTGGCTACTCAGGAAGCTATATTTCTGATCCGATTTTGATCAAACTTGGAATATGGGCTTATATCATCAAGCTGCTGGATGAGTTTTATAATGGGCGTGATTTATGTATATTAAGTAAGTGATATTGTTACTCAGGTGGCCATATTTCTGATGGATATTGATAAAACTTGGAACATAAGATCCACACTTATTAATGAGGTGATCTTGCATCTGATTGGCTGAACTTGTCAACACCCTAGAGACTGTAGTTTTCTGGTTTTGAGTGAACTTGGTAAATAGACATAAATCATCAAAGTGTCCAATGAGTTTTATTAAGAGAAAGTCAGCACAGTTAGAAATAGTTCTCAAATTTTATGCAATTTTTTAAAAAATTGTTGCTTTTAAAATACCTGTTCTCTCTCTAAGAAATTAAAGCAAGGGAAGTAACCCATGATATTGAGAATCACACGTTTTCGGGTTACAGAGTTCTTCTTACAAAAATGATAAAAACCACGTAAAAAAAATTATATTTTTAGAATAAAAGGTGTATAAATTTCAGGGTTTAAAATGAATAATTTGTAGTTGATACACAAGTAAATATAGACTTGCAATAAAGAATGTTTATTACATGCCTTGTAAAAAAAAAAAAAAAGTACAAGAGTATTTTGCACTCTCTCTCTCTCTCTTTCTCTTTCTCTCTCTCTCTCTCTCTTAATTCACACTACATGTCTTTATTCAATCATTACAGATATTCCAAGTCAATATATCACAATAATAACAATTTCACTACTTAAATAAAATTTGGCTGGCTTTATGAGGGTTACTCATAAACTAGAATCTGACTGAAACACACTGTACATGACGGTGATGATTCCAATCTGTGCTGTGCTGATCCCAGCATAAGAGTGAATTTCGGGTTGATCCCAGAATAATTAGAATCTGTGCTAGGTTGATCCCAGCATTAGAGTGTGTTCTGGGCAGATCTGGGCTGAAGCAGAATCTGTGCTAGGCTGATCCCAGCATTAGAGTGAATTTTGGGTTGATCCCAGATTAAGTAGAATCTGTGCTAGTTTATCCCAACATTAGGGTGTATTCTGGGCTCATCCCAGCTTAAGTAGCATCTGTGCTATGCTGATCCCAGCATGAAGCAAGTATTCTGAATTCAAATTACATACATCCTAACTAAACTAATTGAATATCAAAAGACTATGATGCGAGTCCACAATGTGACTTGGACTGATCCCAGTTTACAAGACTTGTTTAGTCTGGGCTGATCCAGAAGTCACAACATAAAGGGGAGGGGAATCATACCCTAGTTAAAGTGGTACAACAAATTTTATTAACCAGGCATGGCATTATTATTAGTAGAGAATATGAGTGTCAGAGTTAGGGAAGAAGTCCTAGCCCAATGAAGGTGCATGAAAACCAGCGTAAACCAAGTATATACAATGCATATAGCAAATCGGTGGTATCAGGGGTGGTGGCAAACACAGAAATATAGTTAGCTGATGAGACTCAAAACCAGTTGCTTGCAACTATGAAAGCCTAGTGAAAGTGACTGATCAAACGATACTACCTGCATACCGTCTACTTACTTTGATTGGATCTATGAATACCGATGCCAGTGGTAATCAGTTTGAGCGGTTCTGGTCATATACACTGAACATGATCCTACAGATAGCTCCAAGTAGACATCCAGTTAAGGGGCTACAAATAGCTTCTTGCACGAGTCATTGTATATCTGTCAAATTTCAATGAACATGAACAAAACCATTATACAAGTGTTTTGTTTATGACTAGACACTTCTAACTTTATATCATTATAACAGTCTGCAATACTATTATTAATTCCCTTATGTTATCAAAAGAAAGAGAAAAACCCCCCCAAAAACTCGCATAACATAGTCCTATATTGATAAACAACAAAATATAAACCTTTGCCGTGTGTAAGTACAATTAATAAAGATCGTTATGTTCTGTATAAACTAAAATTAAGTATTTTAAAACTGAATAAAAAGTATAAAAATATTGTTAGAGAAAATATAAAATTGCAGGATAGCATAAACTATGTGCAGTGTTGTAGTTAAGGTTCAGAATATATTTGTAGGTATTAGCATTTAACTGCACCTCAGTACAATAATGGCTATATGTAGCCATTTTAAAGTAAAGTTCTAAAAATGTAAAAATTAAGAATTGCACAAAACTTTTTGAGCATGAATAACCCTTACAAATTAAAAGGTAAACATGAAGTACTACAAGATAAAAATACATGTAAAATAAAATATGAAGGTAAAAAGAGAAAATTATCAAAATACAGGAATTACAAGATCAGAATTTCTTGACAAAATTTGAGATATTTGTTTGAAAGCAAATGTTTTTTCTAATATTGATTTTACTCCAGTATGAAGATATTTCTTGTAAAACCATGTCTAAGCTTATACATTTAATTACAGATAATTATTTTTTAAATGTTGGCCAAATTTGAAATTCTGAAATATTTGGAAGCAAGTTTGATATGTTTGGTTAAATAGAGTTTGATAGTTGCTAGTATTGCCATGTTAAAGTGCCTGAAACATTTTCATTGATATGTTATTATATGTATTGTGCATTTTTTTATGGCATTTCATATATTCAATGCCATTACTCGCAAATTATTTGAAATTTATATTTTGTATTATTAGCTTTTAATGAAATAAATAACCTCACATGTTTTTCTCCTGAAATACTTCCAGATTTAATTACCATAAGTAAAGAAACCCATGGCCTAAAAAAACGAATCTCTGATTTATAATTTCAGTTAGTGTGAAAGGACATTTGACTTGGTAGACAACAGATTAAAGCTGTAAACTTAACTTTTTAAGATCTTGAATGCCTTTGATTATGTGCAAGAGTTTATGTAGAATAATGATGCCTTTATTCTCGTAAAGAATTTTACTCGCATTATAGTACAATGGGTAAAATTGACATGAAATAAAGTTTACATTGGATGTGTTCTTAACATTACTATATAAGCCTGAAACTGTTAAGTTATATTAGCAGGTGAGTGATAGTTCATGCATATTGATTTTGAAGTCAAAAGGTCAAAGGTCATGGTCACTGACTGAAAGAAGAAAAATGGTTTCTGCACAATAACTCTAGCTCTCCACAATCAACAGTTATCAAACTTTGTGGATGGCTTGCACTTGGGACAAGAAAGAACCATATGATTTTGGGGTCAAAAGGTTGAAGGTCAAGGTCACTGAAAGAATAAAAATGGTTTCTGTACAATAGCATTAGTTCTGCATCACATACATGGAGCAATCTTTATGGATAGCTTGTACTTTGGGTAAGGAAGGAGCCTATAGAATTTGGTGTCAAAAGGTCAAAGGTCAAGATCACTGTCAGTGAAAGGAGAAAAATAGTTTTCTTGACACTTACATTAGTTCTACATCACAGACCTAGACCAAAATGTGTGGATTGCTTGCACTTGGGTCAAGGTAGCAGCCTATTGATGTCTGGGTGAAAAGGTGTAAGGTCAGGGTCATTGTGGCTCAAAGAAAATGGGTTTTGTGGAATAATTTTTGTTCATGAATAAGTTCCTTGACCAAAATTTGTGGAGGCTTGGATTTAAGGTAATAAAGCAACCTGTAGATTTTGGAATCAAGAGATTGGACATCATGGTCATGGTAAGTCTAATAAGAAAAAAACAAATGGTTTCTGCACATTAAGTTTTGTGTGTTAAGTGACTGCATAGTGGACTATTAAATAGAGCAGGCGTACAATGTACCATTTACTGTAGTCTTGTTGAAACTTGTTCTGTTATTTTGAAGTATTTAAGCATTTCTGTATTAAACATTCAAAATTTCAGTGTAATTTGTTTCCTTTCCTTTTCAGTTTTGCCAAAATTTGATGTGACAATGAAACTGAATCCAGATTATGTTGTGATGGATGGCAGTGATAGCATCAACCTGAGAGGAGAATTTGAAGCCATGTAAGTGTGGTATTTTGCCATTCAGCTAGATGAGGTAACCTTAGTTCTGTAAATTCCTTGTTTTTTTTTGTGATGGTGTCCTCTTTAGAACTTCGGTCAAGGTTAAAGATATTTTCTGCAGAGTTGCTAGATCCTAATGATATGGCATTTGAGGCTGGTTGTATGGTATTTCTGCATCAATATAAACCAAATAAAAGTTCCTGGCATATTAAACAACTTTTTTTCTGCCAACTTCAAGCACTTTTCAAGTGCAAATAGTCAGAAACTTATTGTCATGCTGCCCAACTTTGAATGATTCAGAAAAATGGAACAAATTAACATGGTAAAACATAGAAAGTTTTTGAAAAACATGGTTGCATCATTTCCTGTTGTAGGAAATCGGGGTTTTTATAGGTAGATTATATCAATCTAGTCATTATTTTTATCACTTGCTTTTCATTTGTAAACATGTTATTTTGTCCCTTGGAAGTTTTGATCAAGACTAATTGCGAAGAATTAGATACAAAAGATAATGGAAATGTACAATGAACATCCTGAGGCCACAGACATGATACTTTTCATATTCTTGGAAAGTTATTATATATTTTTTTCAGTCCATTTATTATGTCAGCTGTGTAGTTCATCAGATTTCATGCTATTTATATTTTTTTCTTAATGGTGACAATTTTCCATTATTTGTCATTGAGTAGCTTTGTATATGCCAGTCATAAGGCAGAGTGTATTATGTTATGAAGTTGCTTGTCCAACAGTTCCTGATTTCATTTATACACAATAATTTGAGTTCTCCACCATCTGCCATTACCAAAATTGATAATTTGTGTACCTCATGCGGTGACTTTGTAGATTGCTTGCTTTATATATACCCACCATAGGGCTGAGCATATTATGTTATGATGTTGTCCATTGATCTATGTGTCCCTTTATTCATACATTCTTCCAATCGTCTGTTCCTATTTCATTTTTGCATAATAACTCGAGTTCTGCACCATCTACCATTGGCAGAATTAGTAACTAGTGTTGCATTTGGGGCAAGGAAGATACATATCGATTTCTGGTCCATAGGTCAAAGGCCAAGTTCACAGGGATTGAAAGAAGGAAAACTGTTTCACACAATAACTTGACTTGTATAATTGACTTGCATTTCAGATGAGAAAGACATACTTTTTGGGGTAAAAAGGTCAAAAATCAAGGTCATATTGACTTTAAGAAATATTATTTCTGCATAATATCTTGAGTTCTTAATCACCTATTTTGACCAGTCTTTGTGGATGGCTTGCGTTTAAGACAAGGAAGACATCTATTTATTTTGGGATCAAAAGGTCAAAGGTCAAGGTCACAGACTAAAACAAGGAAATATGATTTCCATAAAAGTACTAAAGTTCTGTACCACATGCCTTGAATAAACTTTTTAGATGACTTGCATTTGAGACATGGAGGATACTTCTTGTTTTTAAGGTTAAAAGATCCAAAGTCAAGGGTAGAGGGACTCCAATAAAAAGAAAATAGTTTTCACAAAGTTAATTAAGCCCTATACCACATACCATGACCAAACTTTGTGGATAGCATACTGTTGATTTTGGGGTCCATAGGTCAAATGTCAAGGTCACTAACACTGAAAGAAGATAAATGGTTTCTGCAAAACAACTCGACATGGCAGGGGTATAATGTACTGTTTACGATATGTATGTATGCTTAGGGTTGAACAACATGTCAGCATAACACTGGCTATATGGATCCAATTCAAAGTTATGTTAAAAACATGTCAAGATAAAAAATTGCCAAAAAACTGTTTGAAGATAAAGCCATCCAGATAAATGTAAACATATAGTACTAACACAAAAAAATTGATTAAAGGTAACGTTAAAATTTTGTACAAGGTATATAAAATAAAAGATAAAGGTAAAATGTTTCAAATTCTTAAAATATTAGGTCAAAATTTGTAATATAAACCATAAGCCCTCAAAAAGTTCAAGATTTTCTCTAATGTTATATCATCAGAGTTTCTTAATTGAGTTCACATCAAGAAACTATTATCTCATGGGGTAGAAGTCTATATACTCGACAAGATATGTTCCACTGTCAGTGGACACTGGCAGAGTATGAACTTGGTCAAGGTTCTCCCTTCAGGAGGTATGCTTGAGTCAGGTGCAGGAACTTTTCTCAAACTGAAAAGTTTGGGGTTCAATTACCGTATCCTCTCCATCTGAAAAAAAGTTGGGAGTTTTCAAAATATAGGATTTGGTGAAGAGAAAGACATACCTGCCAGATCATGTATCAAATGAAAAACATGATTTTTTACTCCCAAAACTCCTGACACTGTTATGTTTATAAAAAACATAATTTCCAGTAAATCTTATTTTTAATATCAGCAATACAAAACTTGTTGCTATTGAGTAGCTAACCTTTCCGGGATGGAAACTACCCTTGTCCATATGAAGAGAATTCATCCTTCCATAATATGTCTTTCTGGAAGATTCCAGAAGCCTGCCCTATGACCAGGCGCATGCCCAGTAGTCCTGATGCTTTTGCTTTGTACCTATTAGCACGAATTGAGTGTATTTACCCTCAGTCCAAGTATTTTCATTATTGGAATTAAGCTTTCTTGAGAGTTCTTGACACTTTTGTTTATGGTTATTCTTAACCTTGCCATTAGGTTACCCCCCTCTTCTCTCTCTCTCTCTCTCTCTCATACACACACACACACACACACACACACACACACACACACACACACACACACACACACACACACACACACACACACACACACACACACACACACACTGATGCACGCATGCACACACAAACACACACACACACACACACACACACACACACACACACAGAGCATTAGGGTAACTTTTTGTTGTGTCTTATTTGAATATCAGTAATAGCTTACTCTGTTGCTATTGCTTAGCTAATCTATTTCTGTGATGGAAAATACCCGACCGTATGATGAGAATTCATCCTCCCATAGGGTTGACTAGAAATTTCTAGTGAATAGAACTTCCTGTGTAAACCCCACAGTATTGCACATGTGTAACCCACAATTCGCATTCTTTTTCCAATCATCATCTTGATGAAGACGGTGAAAATTATCACTTGAGATATTGCCTTCGCTAGACAAGTCCACATAGCGATTTATGCTCTTTCATTATGTTTTTTTGTAAATAACAGGTGGTATTTACCCTTGACCATTATTTTCCTTGTCTGCAAATATCAGCTGTCTTGAGAGTTTTGGCAATTTGACACCAAGAAACGTCCTGTTCTTAATCTTGGTTAGTAAGTTATTTCACCTTCACATATTGTTTTGTTGGGGGATTAATTATTGCCTTTTGAGAATTCTGTATTGTTTTCTAAAGCTAGGGTAGGTAAATTATCTTTTTTCCCTATCCCTGTCGCTGGCCAGTTGATTTTCTTTTGTTTGTTTTTGAAAAACTCAATAAAGCATCGGAATTTAATTTCCCATCAGTCTGATTGGTTGGCTGTTTTTTAAGCTCAGGAAAGCAGGTCGCACACCAGTCTTATGTTCTTCATATGTGTGTTTTATATTTAACTTTTTTTCAATTTTAATTTAATTACTATAAGAATTTATTCCTTTCTGTTATAATATTAATAAGAATTTTTAGCAAGCTTGTTTTTTGCTTATTATTCATATCCAGGAATTGATAAGTCTGGTTTACGTCACCTTGTTTTATGCTTAGTACCTGTATATATATATATAATTCCTCAGTAGCATTTCTGTCTTTTCCTATAAAAAGAGATAAAACTAGAGTGGTTTTAGCCACCTACAAGGTGAGTTACTGTTGAGGTTCATTTCCAATGCATTTATAACTGTTATCTTGTTTTCAGCGTCTCTTTTTTTTTTACAGCTATGTCAAAGCAGGAGGTTGGGAGGTGTGGCCACAGGAAAGCCCCCTACGACACCCACCCTGGCTGCCTTTCTTGCACTAACTGCACAAGGACAGACGGTTGTCCTGTTTGCTGTCTATGGTCTGAGGAGGTTTGGGACCTTACTGAATGTAGAAGAACCTATAAAGGTGTCTTGTTCTTCATCAGAATGTTTGGGTTTTTCCATCTCTGAGTCCGTCGGGTCTCAGAGAGGGATTAGTAGGTGGGTGGGGTGAGTTTTGCCCTCCCTGAGGAAGGAGCAGCACCCTCCTCGATCCTGTAAGGCAGAGAGTGAGTTGCACTCTTCTGGAAGGGAGGAGCAGCACCCTCTCCATTCCGCTAGGACAAAGAGTGAGTTGCGCCCTCCTGTGAGGGAGGAGCAGCACCGTCTACTGTCCCACAGTTTGGTGTCAGCCGAAAGTGAGACCCCCCTCCCCCGTGAGGGGAGAGCAGCACCCTTTCAGCCCCCATGGCCTGTTGTTGGCAACAGGATTGTGCCAACCTGAAAGGGCTGAGCCTCAATCTAAGTCTGTCAGATCTGCTAGAGGATCTTCGTACAGATCACTGTTGCCTGACTGGTCATTGACTGGTCACCGGACACCAGGCAAAAGTCACCTGTCACTGGTCATAAGGCTATGAGTACCGGTCATTTGAAGCCCATTGGTATAGGGAGAGGGACCGGTTCAAGAACCCCCTCCCTTCAGACTACCATTCAATCCCTCTTGTGATTTGGATTCGTCGTACTGATGTAGGAGTAGGGAAGGGGATCAGATCGGCATCCCCCCTTCCCTATGATTCCTTTAAACCCTTATGGGATGTGGGGCCTTCCACCACATGGCAGTTATTGGACAGTTCCCTGCTTACAGCCATGCTCTTCAGGGCCTTAGCCCCATGGCAGTGAGATTGATGCCACAGTCCATAGAAGGAGGGAAGGGGACAGAGTTGCTCTCACACTTCTGCCATGCCTGCCACTAAGGACAGTCCCCTGGTTCTGCATGAGGAGTCACGGGTCAAGGTCCCTCTTACTCCCAAGTCTCTCCAGCCTTAAAAACAGAGAGACACTCACAGGGTCACATAGTCCTGCTTCCCAGGTTTGAGTGCAGGATGAGAATGTCCTTTCCGTTCTTGTGGATTCTCACGAATTTGATACAGAACCGACAGAGGTGGCACCTCTTTCTTTCAGATCTCCCGAACCATTGGTTAAGGTGGCAGAGGAGGAAGAGGTCTGGTCATTTGACAAAGTGGTTAATAAAGTTTACAGTCTATTGCTCAATGATTTGTGTCCAAGCCCTCAGGCTCGGAGGACACTAAGATTCTCTCCAGCTTGGAGAAACTCTCTGGATCTGCCTCTTGTCTAGATCTCTTGTTGCTTCCTCACTCGGCTACGGTAAAAGAACTGTCCCAAAGGTTTTGTAAGGGCTAGGAGTTTCCTAGACAACATAGAGGGTGGTCCGTCCCCCCTTCCACATTGAGACCCTTGGTCTCTTCTGCTTGTTATCATGTTCACACCCCTTCCTGGCTCCTTAAACCTCCCACTTTAGATGCCGCAGTGATACAAGTGGGTATTTGCACAGGGACTTGGGCTCGCCTTCCAGTTAAAAACTGGAGGCCTTAGAGCAAAAACCTAGGTCACTTGTAACTGTAGCTTCGCTTGCTGATCTCTTTTGGGCAGCCTCCTACAACCTGTTGAGGGAGGAGACTCTGTCGCCACTTGCTCTTCATCGTTGTTGGAAGCAGTGGCAAAAACATCAAGGCATGCGTTATCCTCGACCATGGTTTTATCGGCGGAGCTTCTTGACCTCTGCAGGGATGTTGCTTAGGACACATCGAAGGAATTAATGGAGTACAGTAAGAACCTTTCGAGGGCTGCTCCCCTGGAGGCAGAGACTCTTTTTGGAGGGCTCATTCCTTCTGTGGCTTCTCAAGACTTGAGAGACCAGCAACATTGCTCACTTGCATCCGTAAATGGCCTGTTGAAACCGACCAGGGAGCGAAGTCAACCTGAATTGCCACAGGGCCTTTCACCCACATTTTTTAAAGCCACGCAGCCCCAGTCTAAGCAAAAACCCCAGTTCAGACCTCCCCTTCGTCAGTTGGCACCTAAAAGGACATGCTGCAAAGGCCAAGTTAAGAGGTTTACAGGCCCTTCCCCCTTTCCTAAGGAAAAGGGGGGTCAGCCCTAGGGACTCAATCCCTCTCCTGAAGAGTGTCCCTCTTCCGTGGTTTCCTGTAGGTGCCAGACTAAACTTTTTTCAGACGCTTGGTCCTGCATCACGGTCGATGGCCAGGGTCCTCTCTATCATACAAGGAGGATACCATTTTCGGTTTCGAGAGCTTCCTTCTCTAGTAAGGACCCGCATGTTCTTCCACCAGACAATCTGGTGCAGTTAAAGGAAGAGGTACACTCCCTTCTCCAGAAGGGTGCAGTGGTGAGGGTGTTGAACGACCATTCTCGGGCTATCTACTCCCGGAAATTTTTTCGTCTAATTATTGATGTTTCCTCCCAAAAGAAATTTCTGCAGGAGGAACCCTTCAAGATGAAAACAGCTGCTTCAGTCAGGAATGCCATAAGGCCCGGCCACTGGGAGGTCTCCATCGATCTTCAGGATGCATATCTCCACGTCCCTATGTTTCCTTCTCACAGGAAGTGTCACTGGTTTTGCTTGGATGGAGAGGTCTTCCAGTTTCTAACTCTGCCATTAGGTCTAGCCTCTGCACCCAGAGCATTTACCAGGGTCATGGGAGTAGTTGCAGCCCACTTAAGGTCACTGGGTATCCCAATCCTCCAATATTTCGACGATTGGTTGATCCACAATGGCATGCTCGAGTCCCTCAGAATTGACTTGTCTTGCTGTTGGTCTGTTGTGACCAGACTGTGTCTCCATCTCAAGATTTCATCTACGTGGGGATGAATTATGAACAATGGATTAGTCTGTGACCCTCAGGACAGAGTAGACAAGATCCTGTCCCTGTTGGAGATGCTGAGAGCCAAGACCATGATGTCAGCTCGTCATTTTTTCTCTGCTGGGGACCTTGAACTCTGCAGCGGACATTGTCCCCTTAGGCAGACTACACTTGTGTCCTCGCCAGTTTCTCCTTCTGGTAAACTGGAAACCACACATGGACTCTCTGAATGTTCAGATTTATCTAGGTCAGGTCTTCTACCATCATTTGTCTTGGTGGATCAAGACAGGTTTCTTGCTGGAATCCCTATACACGCCCCCGATTTCCACTCCTATCTGTTCACAGATGCATCAGATTTAGGGTGGGGCACTCATCTGGAGCTGGAAGATCTGATTCTTCAGGGTTCTTGGTCCCGGGAAGAATCTATCCTCCACATAAACAATTTGGAAATGAGGGCAGTGTTCTTAGCTCTTCAGGGGTGCGTCAACAACATAAGGGTTTGCTGCATGATGGTCTCCTCCGACAACATGTAGGTGGTGGCTTATCTCAGAAGACAAGGAGGCACACATGCCCTTCTCTCTGCATGGAGGTTTGGAACCTCCTTCGTTGGGCAACCTCAGAAGGGATTATCATTAGTGTTCGCCACACTCCTGGCAGAAAGAATATTTTGGCAGACGGTCTGTCCAGGAAAGGATGGATAGTCGTCACAGAATGGTCTCTGCACCAATCCGTAGCAGATTCCCTGTTCAGACTTTGGGGAACACCCTTGGTGGACTTGTTCACCACAAGGCTAAACAACAAGCTCCCCTTTTACGTTACCCCAGTCCCCGATCAGAGAGCCTGGACAGTGGATGCTTTCAGCCTGAATTGGGATTGTCTGTTCACCTACGCCTTCCCACCCTTCAGGATGATTCCACAAGTACTTCACAAAGTAAGGAACTCCACTGCTCAGCTCAGGTTGATATCCCCTCTGTGGTCCCAACGATCGTGGTTCAACGATCCTCGCAACCAGCAGGTAGACCAGCCCTGGATGTTAACCCAGAGGAAGGACCTTCTGTCGCAGCACAGGGGTTCTCTTCTGCACAACAGCCCACAGGTTCTCCATCTTTACGCTTGGCTTATCTCAAACAATCTCTCTGCCAGGAGAAGTTTTCGAGCAAAGTTGCCAAGTGCATCGTTTAATCCAAGAGACGATCTATGTCAAAGGTCTACGATGCCAAGTGGAGAATCTTTTGCAATTGGTGCAGTAGAAAACTTATCAATCCTAGCTGTCCCTCTTTGAGCGCAGTGGCTGATTTTCTTCTCTTCCTGTTTGAAGAGAGACAATGCTCAGTTTCTGCTATCAAGGGCTATAGCTCAGCCCTATCTAACTCTCAAATTTTCGAAGGGTCCAGCTATTGATGCAGAGTCTAACTTAGCTGACTTAATCAGGTATTTCAAACTGCAAAGACCAGTGTCTCGCTCTCTGATGCCTAGGTGGAATCTCTCATGTGTCTTGTGGTCCCTTAATAAATCCCCCTGTGAGTGAGGATTCTTTCGAGAACCTTACCCTCAAGACTGTATTCTTGCTATCCTTAGTGTCCCAAGGCGAAGGAGCGAGCTTCATGCTCTATCCATAGAGTAAGGCTATTTGAGATTCATTGGGAATTATGAGTCTGTTTGTCTCCTTTGCTAACCAGGTTTTTTAGCAAAAAACCAGCTTCCATTGGTCACTCCACTTCCAATTGAGATCCCCAGTCTGAGTCGTATCTGTGCTGGGGATGATCAGGATAGACTTTTATATCCAGTTAGAGCTTTACATTTTTATTTAGCAGCTTCTAAAGGGAGAAGGAAGAGTAGGAAGTGTCTTTTCCTGCCCCTTAATGGTTCAGCTGATAATTCAGATTCTACTGTTTTGAGGTGGATTACCAAAACTATCAAGAGAGCTTACCAGTCCCTTAATTAGAGGGATCTTTCTTTCATGAAAATTGAAGCTCATGAGGTTCGAGCCATTGCTGCCTCATGGGCCTATTTAACTCATTCGTCTCTGGAGGATGTGACGAAAGCCACATTTTGGCAATCTCACACGACCATCTCCTCTTTTTTCCTTTGCTCATTGGCTCACCAAAGTGAAGGCATAGTTTCTTTGGGTCCACTAGTCATGGCTCAAGAAGTGGCCCATGCGGATACCATCCAGCAGTAGTCAATGCCTCTACAGTGTGGGTGAGTATTCGTTGTTATTTTCTTAAACCAGTTGTGAGATCATCAGCCTCAAACCAATCTGGCAAATTCAGCTATGCAATAGCAACAGGTAAGTATTACATAATTAAAATTAGTTTTACCCCCCCAAAACTACATTCCAATTAAGTTTATTTGTCTTCTTTTGTTTTTCCAGTCTTTGGGAACATATTTGTCTCCCTATTCCTACCAGTAGGGGTGAAACAATATACTTCTGCCACACATCAATAGGATTCTCAATACACAGCCTATGATACAATACATTATTGATACAAATATCAACTTGATGGTCTTTTCATCTTTAGACGGTCTGTCAATGGTAAGGTGGTGCCATTTTGTGTGTGTTGATATATGACATATTGGGTGTATTTCCAGTATGTAGATTACAGAGAGACAGAGTCCTATCATCTGTTCATATGCCAATCTCATCCTTGACAAGATAATAAAAAAAAAAAAATTCCAAGCAGACTAGTTGTTAGTGATTTTTATTCACTCTTTTAGGCCATTTCAGGCTGTTCCATTAGATCATATGGATGACTCATCCTGGTCACCACGCCCTTTGTTTTATATTGAATGAATGTTTTAAAAACATCTTATTACCAATTTCATGTCTTCACTTAAATTTTTAAGGGATTACAGTGTCAGGGTTTGCATGCTACCTTCTTGAAAAGTACTTAAATTTCGATTCATCCTTGAAAAGTACTTGAAAATCTTTTTTACCTTGAAAAGTACTTGAAAGAAAATAAGCCTCGGTCCTTGAAAAATATATATTTAATCGACAAATGAATGTACGAAAGTTTCTTTTCAAACCATTATGTCATGTAATCGAAATAAAACTGTTTGCTATTGGGTGGTTTACAACACGTGACCAATCAGATATTTATAATTGCACGTGGACCTGATAGAGAGCATTAAAAAGTGCGCAAATCTTTTCTTTATTCAATAGTAAAATACGTTATTGTGTTTGTTAACCTAAATTAATACGTATATATATTGATTTTGTTATATACAATACCAAATCTACTTGACATTAGGAATTTAAAGTTATATTTGGTCCAAAAATCAACCCTAAATTGCTCTAATTGACTGAATACATGTTTATGACACACATGCAGCGCTTGTGCATGTATAATAGTTTGTGTTTGTCTACGCGATATTTCCCGTGTTTATTTTCTTTCTCGAGTTAACATAGTTAATCGTTAGACTGCGATAATAACGTTTTGATTAGTAAGCTACCGCGATTTATTGAGAAATTATTATCATATTCTAAACAATCACCGACAATAATATTCAAGTAACACCTGCAAATTTTCGCAGATAAAATTATCAATTGTATGACAATCATAATTATAATGCTAATATTTTAAAACAAATGTAATTAATGCAACCTTAATTCATTTGATTGTGACCAATCTTTTACCAATTTCAGTAATTGTAATAGGCAAACGAGTGACGATTCCGCGAATGCTGATTAAAAAGTGCGTCCAAACATTATAAATAAACGTACCAATTCCTTGTTATAGAATAGACTATTGTTTTTAAATAATATGCATATAATCGTCACAGGATACATTTCAAACAATCATTCTTCTTCGTCGATTTATTTTCTGCGGCAGCGGTACATCTTTGTACTTTAAATCATGGTGAATCAACTATTCAAACTCTCGAAACAAACGATAATGAAAAATGTTCACAAAAATGGTCACAATTTGTTCTTATTTTACGTCCAAGCAGCTGATTTTCGGCGTACGATCTAAAATTCGGAAGTCTGCTGGAAGTCTATTATTGACTTTTTCGGCGTCGCGACTAAACTTTGGGCGTAAATTACAGCCATATGCCTGTTAACAGAAAGTCTGCTTTCTACACAATGTACTTACATCTATGTGTAAATGTACCTGTAAAATTTCAATGAACGATCACTTGACAGCAGATATCAAAAATTAGACGCGGCGACACATGGCATACTTTTGCGGCCGACGATTTTAAGATGCCGCGTGAATGCATCATATAACGCGTCGTTTTTATTCCAGAAGTCGATTTTATCCGCTGCGGACAACTTCAGGTACGCATAAATTATGCAAATCGCTATATACGAGGTCGGCCAAAGTGTTTTTGTGAAGTGTGTTGGAGAGAGAAGGTGGGCTTCGGCAATCTCCGTAAACTCCGATCCCTACCGAATATTCAGGAGGCTGCATTCACATCCGCCAGAGGATAAACACGTGTACGTGGCATTGAGAATATGGAAGATTTATCTTAGTATTTTTCGGCGAGAGCTTACCAATTTCACTTGGAGCAAAATGCCTGGAAAGTGTGTTCAACCCCAATTGTTGTCAAAAACAAGAATACAAGACCTGGTAATAAATTTTCCATATACTTGAAAGTGAAATAATGGTGGATTATATCCCCATAATGAAACATTCTACAAATTTGCCTTTACCAAATAACAGGGCTATCAACTCTGAATCTCCATCAAAATTTCCATCCTGTTGATTTTTGTTTGTAAGTGTTGTGCATTTATTCATCTCATCTTATTTATTGGGTATTATCAGTCACATAGCAGTGTCTTAGATTGACAATAGACTAGGCCATTTTTACATGAAACTGAAAAATTTCCCATCAATTTTGATAAAAATATTCCACTATAAAAACCACTTCCTTCCTCTCAAGCCTATTGCACAAATATTAGGAAGCCCCTTGTCAGGAAATTACAACATTCTCACTAATCCTTTAAATGGCCATTGATAAATATACCTAAAGTGCACTGGGCATTGGGTTCCTTGAAAAAATTGGATAAAGTCCTTGAAAAGTCCTTGAATTTTGTCACACCAAAGGTTTATGAACCCTGGGTGGTATCTTCAAAACAGAAGAAACAGTGCAATTTCCTTGTGCAAGGAAATTTTTATCTAGAACAAGTCCGAGTGTGGGAGCGGAGATGACTAATAGCCAAATCCTTCACATTGTACTTCCTGCAGATGCAAAACAACTGCCGTGGCCACAGGCATTTGTTACTATCCATGAAAAAGGAAATTATTGACAACATCCACTCCCTTTCTACAAATTGATGAGGTGGCTATAACTCGTGCAGTTTGGAATCTGCCCCCTTGCCGATTCTGTGCTAATTTAAAAAAAAAAATCTTTCAGCACGTTCGGTCGCTGATTTCATATATTAACATAAAAGGAGATATTCCAAACTTATTCCCCATGTACGATTTAAGTACTTTACAGATCATTTAATAGTTACTGTATTTGGATAGAGTTTGGATGCCAATATTTCCGGTATGTCATGCAGTGAACAAGTTACTGGTTGTTATTGTTTTACCCTGGACTTGAACAAGCAATAGCCACTAATCAGAATTGCATGTAAAATATTTCACTGCATGGCACACCGGATGTGTAGCCTTCAATTCGATCCAAATAGACGATGCGATGCAACAGACAAAATTTCACGTAAAAGTGGTTGTTAAATGATCAGCAAAGTACTTAAATCATACATGGGGAAGAAATCTGCAATGTCTTCTTTCCGTTGATATATGTTATCAGTGGCTGAACATGCAGACGGGATAAACTAATTAGCATGGAATTGGGGCGGGAGAAGAGGGCAAATTTTGAACCATGTGAGTTTGTCACCTTGTGTTAATTTGTAGAAGGCGAGTGGGTGTTGTCAATAGTTTTTATTTTTTACTGACAGAAATCAGTGCATGTACTGTACTTGCTGTGGCTGTCTCAGATGATTCTCAATTTAAAGAATAAAAAGGCAAATGACTAATAATTAGTGTTGGACTAAGTAACTTCACATACAATTTTCAGTCACAATTGAAATTATTGAATTAAAATTGATATTTAACTATTTAAGAACTAAAATAATGAGCCAGTTGAAGCATAATAAGTTGGTGGAACAAAGGTGCATTTTTTAATTATGATGAGTTACATGAATACATCTTTTTCAAAACTTTTTTTTTTTATAGAAATAACCTCTCTGTTCTTCCATCTCTCTCTCTTTGTGTCACATTGATATCAATAAACTGCAGTTTGGCAAGTTAAATCTTTTAATACTTGATTACCTGTGCCTCCATGTGACCGTCATAAATGTCCTTTTGGTGGTCCAGAGTTTTCAAAAATCCTGATTATGATGTTATGTTACTCATTAACCTGATCACATCGTTAATCGGATCACATTATAAACCTGATCACATCATTAACCTCATCACATCATTAATCTGATCACGTGATTAATCTGATATGTTGCCATAATATGATATTTTCAACAGATAGTTTAAAAAATGTAAATGGTATAAAATAAGAATATATTAATGACATGGGATTAATAGAATCCATGGTGGGGTTTGCACCCAGACAAGGAAATCCAAGCTGAGAGGTTACATAATTCGTCTTCTGTGAGACTTTGATTTGCAAAAACATATTATTTAACTTCAAGAATCTGATTTCTTGTCTTGGCATCAATCCCTCTAACAAGTTACTTTTCTCACCCATTTGTTTTTCAAATAAGAAAAATAAATAATTATTCAGTTGTACTTAATCATGCCGCTCACTTGCTTCAACATAAACACTAAAGTCATGTTTAACATTATCACATCATTAAGTGCATCATAGCATATTATGATATCATCAAACCATCATGTGAGAACCTGAAATAACCAGTCTTAGATAACTGACCCCTAGACAAGGAGACTGAGACACAAAAAAGTAAGGATGACAAATCTGATGTTCCTGTGCCACTTGAGTGGATAAATAAACTCTCTATAAAAAATCTATTAAATTAATGTAATTATTAAGTATAGATTATCTCATTATTAAAGGTATACCTATGGAGAACCTGTGAAGGGCACATACACAATCCTTATAGATGGCAAGCCTTTGCTGGGAGCTGTGGATCGTGAGGTAGGTTTGTTTTTTTTCTTCAATTTTGCTGATGTTGCAGATGAGTGCTTTACATTAGGACTGAGCAAGTCATTTAAATGATGTACAAGTATTGCTTTGTCAGCAAGTGATGTCCAGTATGCAAGTGGTTGAAGGCTGTTCCATTTAAAACATACATGGTACACAGGGAAGACACTTTAAAAGAAATACATGCCAGGGTACTCTGATTATTCAAAGAGTTTATATGATAACGATACCAAATTATAAATTGCATCTTTGGGGATTACTCCACATTAAAAGTGCCTTCCCTGGGTCCCAAGTATATTTTACTGGAACAGCTCTGATGTTTTAGTTATCAAAGTTTTGCTCTTTTTGATCATGGTGCCACACTTAGAGACATTTATGACCAAACCTCTCAGAACATTTCTACAAAGCCAATATTTTGATTGCCTTTTATATTTTTACACAGATTTTTACATAGAATTGAAAGGCACTTACTGGTATGTTCTGTAAACTTTGTCTGAAGTGAGTAAAATGAGGATAGTTACAGAAAGACATTAATTAGTAGAAACTACATTAGCACCTTAATAACATTCTCATACTAGCATCAGTCTAGATTTTATATTTGAAGGAGCAAGTATACAAAAAGACAAATTTTTGGATTGTGTTGCCTGTTTTTCAGACAAATTTACTATAAAAAACACTTTCACAAAAGAATGTTAAATATAGAGTTTTTAACCAAAAGAATCAACGACCATTCTTTTAAAACAGCTGAAATATACCATATATACTCGCTTATAAGTCGAGCCCAACTGCAAACTTCACAGACCCTGAACTGCCATTGCATAATGCATTGGCAAATCTGGGTCTTTGCTGTTTGTTAGGAGTAATCATTAGAACAAACAACATCGACCCTGATCTGTCTGTGCATTATGCATCATCACTTTAATAACAGTAATAGTTGCTATTGCATAGCTGGCTCTTTTTCAGACGGAAAATACCCCAACAGTATGAGGAGAATTCATCCTCGCATAGGGTGAACCAGAAAGTTCTAGAACATCAGGGCACCCCTGGGCCAACCAACAGATACCTTGACCTTGTGCACTGTCCTCCATTCTTTTTCTAGTCATCAACATTATTGCTGCTTTATTTACATTGGACAAGAATTGCCTTTGCTTCATGTGTTAATGTAGCAATTTGACTTATTCTTTATGTGCATCATTTTTGTTGTGTGGAATTACCCCTGATCAAGAATTATTTCTGTTCATATTGAGCTATCGCTCAAGTTATTCACAATTTGTTCACGTATATGTTTTTGTACTACCTTGCACTTAGATTCTCACCCCACAGGGGTGTTAGCATACTGAATTTTTTGAGAATTGTTTTCTAGCTTTTGTAGTTATTTAGTTAAAATATCCCTATCCATGCCTAATTGGGTCTATGGTCTCAATTTAAATCATTTTATTGTTTATTACAATTAAAGAATCATCATAACTCACATTCCTTTAATGTGAATTGTGCTATTTTTTGAACTTGGAAAAGCAGGTCACACATCACTTTTTCTCTTTATATTGTGCGTTTGGTTATTGAACATCGGTTCATTCTCAGGATTAGTATTGAATAGTTTTCTGTGTTATTATCTCGTTTTTATTAGCAATTTTACCACTTGGTTTTTGCTAATTTAATTGTCCCCAGCTTTCAATTAAGCCTGGTTGACTTCATTATCTTTTCATAATCTTCAGTACTCAGCTTAGCATTATTTACCTTTTTGCATTAAAACATAAGTGATTGTTTTAAATCTATGAGACAACACCTAGGAAAGGTTAGTTTTGCTGTTATCATATTTACTGTAGACTTAGTCCATGCAAATATTTTTTTACATATACTTGCATAGAAGTTTTTGAATAAATCTTTTCAGCGTTATCTTGCAGCAATGTCTAAGCAGGGTGTGGGTAGGTGTGGCCACAGGAAAGCCCCTGGGACACATACCCGACTTGCCTATCTTGTAAAGGCTGTGAGAGGACAGATGACTATCCCTTTTGCAGCCTATTGTCAGACGAGGTTTGGGACCTTGCTGAACATAGACATACTTATAAAGGAAGAAAGTTCCTTCCTCTTCTTCCTCTGAATTTTCGGGATTTTCCTTCTCCGAGTTCCTTAGGTCTCAGAGAAGGATTACCAAAGTGTCTTCGGAGACTCTTAGGGTTAGTGGACCCCTTCCCAAGGGAGGTAATAAATGTGTGGAGAGTGAGTTGTGCCATCCCATTAGGGATGAGCAACACGCTCCCCATTTCGTGAGGGCAGAGAGTGAGTTGTGCCCTCCAGTGAGGGATGATCAGCACCCTCCATTTTCCACTAGGACAGAGAGCGAGTTGCACCCTCCACTTAGGGTGGGTGAGCACCCTCTTTCATACAGAAGGGCAGAGAGAGAGTCATGCCCCCTCTATGGAGGAGCAGCACCCTCTACTTGCCCACAGCTTGGTGTGGGCTGAAAGTGAGTCACACTTTCTTTAAGGGGGAGGGGGAGCAGTACCCTTTCAGTACCCAGGGCCCGTTGATGGCAATGGGATTGAGCTACCCAGTAAGGAGAGAGCTCAGATCTAAGTCTATCAGATCTGGGGAGGAGTCACTGGTCATTAGAGCCCCTACTTTATGGGGATTGGGATTGGGTTGAGACCTTTCCTTTCTCCAGACTGCCATTTTCATCCCATGGGGGATTGGGAATCAGCTTGCAGATGCCAGATTAGGGAAGGGTTTCGGATTGGTATCACCCCCTTCCCTATAATCCCTCTAAATCCCTATGGGATGTGGGGCCTTCCACCGCAGGAAAGTGATTGGCCCTTTCTTTACATGCAGGCATAGACTTTCAGGACCCTGGCAACTTGGTAGAGAGGTCAGTGCTGTGGGTCGTGGACCTACATCTTCCTCTTTTTGAAATTGGGTGTAAAAAGAGGGAGGGGGACAGACCTTCTTCCTCCAAATGCACCAGGATAGTAGAGAGTCGCTCTCATCCACCTGCTGAGTCTGCTACTAAGGATAGTCTGTTATCTACTTGTGAGGAGCTACAAGTTCCTCTTATTCCGTGGTCTTTTCTGCAACAGAGAGACATTGGGTTGCATAGTGCGGGTTGTAGTGAGAGAGCGGGTTGAATATGTCCTTTCTGTCCTCATCAATTTGCACAAGTTTGATACAGAACAGGCTGACATGTCACCCCTCCCTTTGGCCAAGGCAGCAGAGGAAGACGAGAGCTGGTCTTTTGAGAAGGTGGTAAACGAGGTTTCTGTCTTTTGCCCAGTGACCTGTGTCCCAGACCTTCAGGCTCTGGTGACTCTAAAATTCTTTCCAGTTTGGAGAAACTTTCTGGGGCTAACTCTTAACATGATCTCTTGATGCGTCCTCACTCGGTTATGATTAAGGAGATTTCTCAAAGGATTAGCAAGGTCAAGACTTTGCTAGACAACTTAAGGGGTGGTCTGTCCCCCCCTCTACATTGTGACCCTTGGTTGCTGCATCTAGCTATAAGATTCATACCCTTCCTGGTCCACTAAACCACCCATTTTGGATGCTGAAGCAACACAAGTGGTTATCTCCATGGAGACCTGGACTTGCCTCCCAGTGAAAACACTGGAATTATTAGAACAAAAGGCTAGGTCACTAGTAACCATAGTCTCACATTCCGACTGCTTTTCAGCTGCCTCCTTCAGCAGGTATCCGTGTCGTCAATCGCCCTTCATCATTTGTTGGAAGCAGTGGCAAAAACTTCTAGGCATGCATTATCCTTGTCCATGGCCTTGTCAAAGGAGCTTCTTGATGTTGCTCTGGACACTTCAGAGGTTTTACTAGAGCACAGTCAGAACCTTCTGAGGGCTGTTCCCCAGGAGGCAGAGACTCTTTTTGGAGGGCTCATCCCCTCTGTCTTCTCAGGATTTGAGAGACCAACAACACCAGTTCCTCGCATCTGCTCCTGGTCCTATAAAAACTGGTCAAGAAGCGAATTCATCCTGACTGGCCACAGGGTCTGTTGGCTAAATTCTTTAAAGCCATGTAGCTACAATCAAAGCAACAACCACATTTCAGAGCTCCTCCTCAACAGGCAGGCCCTAAAAGGGCCGGGGAGGAATTTTGCGATTCCTTTCACCTTTCCTAAGGACAATGTGATACAACCCTAGGGATTTGCTCCCTCTCCTGGAGAGTGTCCCTATTACATTGGTTCCCGTAAGCACCTGACTAAACCTCTTTTCAGTGGCTTGGACTGGTGTAACAGTTGATGGCTGGGTCCTTTCCATCATAAAAAGTGGTTTCTGGCTTCAGTTTTGGGATCTTCCTCCTCTAGTAAGGTCCTCCATATTCTTCCACCAGTTGAATCTGGTGTGATTAAAGGATGACGTTCACTCCCGTCTTGAGAAGGGTGCAGTAGAGAGGGGGTTCAATGACCAATCTCCGGCCTTCTACTCGCGGATTTTCCCTGCACCAAAGAAGAGGGGAAAGCTTCATCTAATTATCGAACTTTCCTCACTAAACAGAATTCTTGAGGAGGAACCTTTCAAGATGGAAACCACACCCTCAGTCAGGAATGCCATAAGACCTGGTGACTGGACAGTCTCCATTGATCTTCAGAATGTGTACCTTCACATCCCCATCTTTCCTCCAAACGGGAAGTACCTCCAGTTTTGCTTGGATGGATAGGTCTTCCAATTTTGAGCTCTGCCTTTTGGCCTAGCCTGCACACCCAGAGCATTTACCAGGGTCATGGGAGTAGCTGCATCCCACATAAGGTCAGTAGGTATACCATTCCTCCAATATTTTGACTATGGGTTGATTCACAATGGCCAGGTAGAGTATCTCAGACTGGATCTTTCTCGCTGTTGGTCCATAGTGACCACCCCTTTGAGAACAAGTTCATGACTTCATGAACATTCATGAACTGTTCATGAATGTGCATGAATTGTTTTTCAAATACTCATGATCACTTCATCATTCTAGTTCATGAAGAAGTAATAATAATGAAAGTTCTACTACTTAGTTCATGAACACTTCAAGAATTTTGATGCATCATACTTGAAGTTCATGAACATACTAATGAACTTGTATGAACCGTTGTAATAACTTACAAGTTCTTGAAATGTCATGAACTTGTTTCATGGAAAATTCAAGAACTTTGATGCACAACTAAAATATTTATTGAAAATGTTGATGACATTTATGATGCCATTTATAAAAAGTTCATTAAAATTCATTATACAAACTTCCTCCTATTTATGAAATAAATAAATTAAAGGTAAAAAAATTTGAAAAAAAAATGATATGAATGCTGTAGAAATGTTCATAAAGATTTTAATTCAGATACTTGTGTTCTTAATATGAGTAGTTTTGGACTGATTTGGGTAAATATCTTGGCTGTCTGGATTTCTTCATCTGATCAGTTCCTGACTGTAGTGATGACCACAACATCCTAGAGATGCACATGCATATATGTCAAAATCATTTGGAAACAGCTCATTACAAGTTCACAATGATTATAATGGATTTCATTTGAAATATCACTACTTACAGGTCCCACATCTTATCATAACTTAGCTCACTGAGTGGTGAGCAATCTGGAAATACTTTTTTCATTGTTGAAAGTACATCACTGCATGAAGTAGCTGAAAATTTGTGTCTCAAAAAAACAATACAAAATTGTCATTTCCTTTTCTTTACAAAATTGTCATTCCTTTTCTTTACAAAATTGTCATTCCTTTTCTTTACAAAATTGTAATTTCCTTTTCTTTACAAAATTGTCTTTACAAAATTGTCATTTCCTTTTCTTTACAAAATTGTCTTTACAAAATTGTCATTCCTTTTCTTTACAAAATTGTCTTTACAAAATTGCTTTCCTTTTCTTTACAAAAGTGTCATTTCCTTTTCTTTATGGGCTGAATAAGATGCAGATAAAAAAACTGACACCAGAATCCAAGAAATCCCTGTCTACACTGTTGTCATCATCATACTCATCACTGTCATCACCACCACTATCTTCTTTATCACCAATACCAACAACACCACTGCCATGATCAATGTAACTTTCCGTATCATCAAGCACATCAGGACTAAAGTTTTCACACTGTGCATCAACACTGCAGTTTTCCCTTGAAGCACCAATTAATATAATTTCATCATTCTTAATCTCCAAATTTTCTGGATGACCCAGGGTGCTTCCATGGTATTCATTTAGTATGCTTTCAGTTGCCATCAGAAAATGACCTGAAAAATGTAAAACAATTTAACAGTACTCAACTTGTTTCATATTTCAAGAGATATGTCAGCTTCTTATTTAAATTTATTTCTTGATTTTTTGGGGGGAGGGGGTGTTCTTTTTCTAACTTATACAGACACTGAAACATGCATATATTGCTCTTAATTACAAACAGAATGAAGAATGAACAGTAAATGAATATAAAATAAAACAGCAATAAAAAAACCCAACTTTGCATGTGACACACAGCCTAGTGATCATAAGTACATACATGTCCACAAACTTTCACAAAGACATGTTAAACTAGTGATCCAGGGAGTGATCATGAAAGTGTTGGAATAGAGAAGTGAAATCTATGTCACCAGCTTTTTGTGAAAAAGGAGCAAATAATAATGCTTTCAAGACAAACATAAGGTGTTTTTTTTTAAAGATGGTCATACCTTTTAAGTTCCTTTTCAACTGATTGTTTCACTAGACTTTCATTTCTGCTTGATGTTTTTGTTGTGTTGTTTATTTCTAGTTTCCTCTTCAGAGTACTTCATGGTATCTCCATGCTGGGGTCATCTAAATACCTCTGTCACTCTTTTCAATGGACCTTGAATAAGTGAATATCAATAGCTCATTCACATACTATATAACATTGTCATGTGATTTGTCATTCAGATCCAACCCTGGCAGGGTGACAGGATAACACAAATAGTCAATATGCACAGCAGTTGTTATTGCCTATAAATGTATCAAAACCAATAAAAAAATTTGATACTCTAATGAAAATCGATTGAAATAATACTAACACAGTTTTATTTGACAATATAATCTGGGTCCATTATAGAACTTAAAATGGGGAGGGGGGCACAAAAATTACAAGAATGTAACAATTTATTATTCTATGGATGCAGTAGAATACAAACATTCATGCATCTAGCATACAAATTTGGTTGGGTTTTAAAAAAGAACATGACTGCAAATTTTCTATGCAAATTCCAAAATTCCTCTATTAACTATTCCCCCCCCCCCAATTTTTGCTTATATATCAACATGAATTGCACCAATGCGCTCCCAGATCTGTTGTCAATGAAAGGAATTTTTCTTTTTATATTGAGGATGAAATATACGTGCAATGTGGTTTACAAACAATGAAAATACTATTAAGAGCTGCTGTGGACCACACAACAAATCCAACTTATAATCTTACAGTACACTGGGTACCTCATTTAAATAACAATAGGAACTTGTGATATTTTATGGGCAATGTAAGAAATTTCTGATACCCTGTATGTTAGTCTCAGATACATAGCAATATTGGAATTACTTGTAGTAGAGGGCTCAACTAAATTTAAATTTATCTTAATGTCATACTCGGCCTTCATTCATTACTACGAGTCCAGAATTGTTGACAAGATATAAGGAAGATAGGATTCCTGCAGGATTTATTTTTTATATTAAAATCTATTAAAAAAACCCCCAGAAATCTATACTTCTGGCATGAAGGATTTTTCTATCCCTAACCTCCTAACTCCTAAGTCTAGCATGCAGACAATAGCCGCATGAATTTAATTATCATTCGTTCAAGTACTAATATTGTGTGCAGAATATAAATGGTATAAAGCAGAGTTCTTGGAACATATAAATCGGTGACAGTTTTGGCATTCAAAGCGTTTTTGTCCATTACTGTCATGAACTACAGCATACTCTGTTGACTTTCCACCATCTATCATTGCTATCTTGTCATACAAACTGAAATATGTAAACAACAATTATCCTGTTTGGATGTTAGTGGAAGAAGACACGACATGATTGGTTAATATAATTGTGCGGATTCATCAGCAGCTGAGCATCTGTTTCCAACAAACAAAACAGCATGCAAACGGTTCAGCAACAGATTCAAAACCTCGAACAAAACATGTGAACTTTTGTGTAATGGACTGAAGAGAATCTTTTCAATATAATTTCTTTTAAGTCAATAGATGTGCCGAGAAGAGATTATGTAGAATGTAAAGAAAATGACTTGGTGAGAGTAAAATTCGGGGAAAAAGCATACCCAGCCAGGATCATACAAAAGTCCGGTGAGTATAAATCGTCATTCAGTGATTCTTTCAATAGAAGTTATACAGATATTTTATTGGTTTTCATATGTAATATATATTAATTCTAACCAAACTCAGAGTGAGCAATTTTTTATCCAACCCAATTTGTGTTGGGAGTTTCTTATGGAATTTTTGAAAATCACTAAACACTACTCGGTTCCCATTCTGAATTATCCCACCTTTCAGTCTTGATACAAGACACTGTAATGTGTCTACTAAGACTACTACTACTATGTTTGGCATCATTTTTGGTTCCATAACTTCACTATTTCTATAATCCAATGCAAATTAAAAACCAAATTGTCTAGTTAATGTACCAAAATGTACACAACAACACAGATGCAAATAATGATCTGATGAAACTGGAAGCGATACCCATTAGATGCAATACAGTGACACGATACCTACGGCTAGTCTGCTACAATTAAAATGAAAGGTGCGATGAAACTATAGTGACAAAATTCTCAGAATAAGTTGAGTATAGATATTTTGATTGTGTGTCATTGTGTGACTAATAGCGGTGAAACGATTCATCGATATATCGATGCATCGATACTTTTGCCATATTGATACACATATCGATACAAGAGGTGAAGAATCGATACAAAACGATACTTACCATATTCAAGTAGCTTTATTTTTCAGCAGTCATGAATAATTATTAGTCGTTTGAATTTTTTTCTCTTTAAATTGAGAATTCATCTGAGACAGCCGTCTCTGGCACAGGCACTCATTTTTGTCAGTAAAAAATTCTACTGAAATATGATTGAAAAAAATTATAGGACATTGCCACTTTTATTCAGACTGCATTATTGTTGAATGTTTGGTATATAATTATAAAAGGATTTTTTAAAAATCTATACTCCAGAGAATTTTACCACTAATTTTGTCTCTATTTTATTTTAATTGTAGCTGTTGTGGTGGTAGGTACCTTGCATGTTGTATACAGTATAGTATATACATGTACTGACTGTGTTTCTTTTTTTAAAAAACTTGTGCAAGAATCCAAGTCCATACCATGACTAAAACCTATTGATTTGGGGGCCACAATGTCAAGGTCACAGTGAACCAGGAAAAATATGATTCCTGGACAATGATTTTACTTCTAAACAGTTGTCCTAACCAATCTTCATGGATAGTTTCAACTTTGGGCAAAAGAGAAAGCTACTGAATAATTGAGTGGGGAGGGGGGTATCAAAAAGTCACAAAATGTGTGTATAGCATTCTGATAATGAAGTACCTTTTAATCTTAATTCTGGCCCAGTCATTATGAACTTTTTGTGAAAAGTCTAATTTAAGTAAATTTCTAGAATTCTTTGTGAGGTTGTCTGTACTAATAAAACTAGCTTATCTCCTTTTCAGATCAGACAGTAGAAAAGTAAAAGAATTAGAGAATGAAGTTGGCAGGTTAAGGAAGAAAATTAGAATACTGGAAGACCATATGGCCAAGATGGAGGAGATATTAAATAGTGCCTACTGCAGCAACGTGAAAGATTAAAATGGAGGAAATCAGTCTGGTGATCAGATGGAACAGTTTAAGTCAGAGTTGGAGAAATTTTGTGGTGACAATGAGCGTGAAGTGTTTAAATTATTGGCCCTGAAGATCTTCACAAAAGATGAGTTATCCAACAGGTCAATCTCTCCAAAGAGATCGGTCAAGTCAGGAGAAACTCCAAGACAGCCCTTGACCAGTCAAAACAGAATAAGCTTAAACAATTGGTGAAGCAAAATTGCCCCATTATCTCAAAAAATTTTCATAGAAAAATTACAGAACATACAAAAAGTGTTAAATAGAGAGTAAAAAATATGAACATTATCTGTAAATTTATGTGTGCTTTGTTGCATGTTGGAAATTTACGTAAGATTAAAAAATACAGTTTTGTTTTTTTGCATAATTTATGGTGCATTTTTGTTTCTACTGTTTTACACCCCTCCCCCCATTATTTCATGATTTAGTAGGAAATGTTACTATCAGTATTTGACAGATAATCAAATTTTGTTCATGAACAGTCGTGAATCATTCGTATTTAGAAACTTTGTTCATCAATAGTTCATGAACAGTATGTTGGTGCTATTTCATGTTCATGCACTGTTCATGAACACTGATGACCATAGCTGTGAACTTTTATGGATTGTTCATGAACTCGATTCTTGCATAATTCATGAACTGTTCAAGAACAGTTTTTGAAGTCTAGGTTCATGAATTTCATGAATTCAGAATTTCATAAATTGACCATTTTCAGTTCATGCATATTGATGAATAGTTATTGAACATTTTCATGGACTTTCACAAATGAACAGTTCATGCCAGTTCATTAATTGTTCATGATCAATTCAAAGGGGTGAGGCTGGGTCTTTTACCCAACTGAGAGAAATTGAAGCTTACTCCATCTCAAGATTTCGTTGATATGAATTTCCTCACAAACAGGATTAGTCCATGTTCCTCGGGACAGAGCAGACAAAATCATGTACCTGTTGGAGGCACTGAGAGCCAAGACCATGTTGTTGGCTTGTCTTTTTCTTTCTCTGCTGGGGACAATGAACTCTGCTGCAGACCTCCCCAAGGCAGATTGCACTTGCGTCCTCTCCAGTTTCTCATTTTGGTGATCTGGAAACCGCACAGGGACCCTCAGAATGCTCCGATTTTTCTAGGTTGGGATTTGCAACATCATCTGATTTGGTGGACAAATTGGGACCGGTTTCTGGCTGGAGTCCCCATGCATGCCTCTGAACCCCACTCCTATCTGTTTGCAGACACGTCAGATTCATTGTGTGGTGCTCATCTGGAGCCAGAAGGACTAATTCTTCAGGGTTCGTTGTCCTGGTAAGGATTGATCCTCCACATCAAGAACTTGGAAATCAGGGCAGTGCTCTTAGCCCTTCAGGAGTGTGCTGACAAAATAAGAGGTTGCTGCATGATGGTCTCCTCCGACAACATGTCTGTGGTAGCATACCACAGGAGACCAGGAGGTACACATGCACCTTCTCTCCGCATGGACGTTTGGAACCTCCTTTGCTGGGCAACCTCGGAAGGGATTACCCTCCAAGTTTACCACATTCTTGGGAAAAGAATATTTTGGTCTGTCAAGGAAAGGAAAGGTAGTCCTCACAGAATGGTATCTATATGAATTCGTAGTGGATTCCCTGTTCCAGCTTTGGGGAACTCTATTGGTGGACTTGTTTGCTATAAGGCTAAACAACAAGCTCCCCATTTATGTTTACCCAGTCCCTGACCAGAGGGCCTGGGCTGTGGACACTTTCAGCCTAAAGTGGGATCATCTGTTCGCTTATGTCTTCCTACCCTTCAGAGAGATCCCACAAGTACTTTAAAAAGTAAGGAACTCCACTGCTCAGCTCATTTTGATAACCCCTCTGTGGCCCTAGTGATCATGGTTCAACGTTCTTCTCAACCTGCTGGTGGACCATTCCAGGACATTACTCCAGATGAAGGATCTCCTGTCACAGCACAGGGGATCTCTCCTACACAACAGTCCACAGATTCTCCACCTTCACGCTTGGCTCATCTCAAACAAACTCTCTGCAAAGAGAAGTTTTAGAAGAAAGTTGCCAAGTGGATCATTCAGTCCAGGAGACGATCTGTGTCTAAGGACTATGATGTCAAATGGAGAATCTTTTGTGATTGGTGTAGTAGAAAACATGTCAATCCTAGCTGTTCCTCTATGAGCGCAGTGGTGAATTTTCTTCTCATCCTTTTTGAAAAGAAACAATGCTTGGTTTCTACTCTTATTGTCTATAGGGCAGGCCTATCCAACACTCTTTAATTTTCAAAAGGCCCGGCCATCAGGACTGACAGGACACGACACTTAGGAAGCCTGATGAGGTATTTTGAGCTGCAAAGACTAGCATCTCACCCACTAATGCCTTAATGGAATCTTTCTTGTGTCTTGTGGACTCTAAATAAAACCTCCTGAGAAACTTTGGGTGAAGCTTCCAACAAGAATCTTACCCTCAAGAGTGTTTTCTTGTTATGAGTCGGTTTCTCTCCTTTTCCAACCAAGCTTTTTAGCAAAAAACCAGCTTCCATTGGTTGCTCCACTCCTGATCGAGATCCCTTGTCTCAGTCATATCTGTGCTGGGCATGATCAAGATAGATTTTTATGACCCGTTAGAGCTTTACGTTTTTATTTAGCAGCCTATAAACAGAAGAAAAGGTAGGAAGCATTGTTTCCTCTCGATTAAGGGTTCAGCTGATATTTCAGCTTTCACCATTTCAGGGTGGATTGCAATAACTATCAAGAGAGCTTATCAGTCCTTAATGATAGGGACATTTCATTCATGAAAATTAAAGCCAATGAGGTTTGAGACCTTGCTACCCCACGGGCCTACCTAACTCATTCGTCTGTGGAGGATGTGATGAAACTATGTTTGGCAATCTCACACTAGCTTCACCTTTTACCTTCACTTCTTAGCTCACCAAAGCAAAGGTGTATTTTCCTTGGGTCCGATTGTTATAGTTCAGAAAGTGGCCCATGCAGATACCATCTGGCAGTAGTGTTCTATTCTACAATGAGGGTGAGTATTCCTTTTGTTTGTTTTTCTTTCGGGAGTTGTGGGATCATCAGCCTTTTACCAAACTGACAAATTCAGCTACGCTATAGCAACAGGTACGTATTACTGATGTTAAAATGTAGTTTTTTCTTGGGGTTGGGTGGGGTAAAACTAATTTTAATGATTTACTACTTACCTGTTGCTATTGCCAGATTATCTCCTCCCACCCCACATCGATGTCCCACTAGTTAAGGCTGAGTCCTAAAAAAGAATTGACAACAGTGTGCATGGGCAAGGTATCTGTGGGTTGGACCAGGGGCATCCTGGTGTTCTAGAGCTATCAGGTTCATCCTATGGGAGGATGAATTCTCATGAACATTCGGGGTATTTTCTGTCTGGTAAGTATTACATCATTAAAATTAGTTTTACCCCCCCCCCCCCAAAAAAAAACAAAACAAAACAAAACAACAAACTATATATATCAGAAACTGTGTTGGTTGCAGCTGGACTCCACTTATGCGCTAGTATATACAGTACATATTTCTAAAGGAGGTGGAGAGTACTTAGTCAGCTGCAGTTGTTTATATTTTGTACTCAATTAATTGTACTTGATTTCTATGTGACCACAAGACCTGCAACATAAGTTGCATGGATGTGGCTAGGAGATGTTAATTATAATTGTAACCACAAAAAAATAGTGAGAAAATGGTTTGCTCTTATGTGCATGCAAAAGAAATTCTAATTTACTAATTTGATTGAGATGTAAACAAAAGCCTAAAAATGGCAGAAACCTGCACTGCATACCTTTTTGGAATCTTTTTAAGCAGCAAGACAGCCTTTAATAATAATGCTAAACACTGGGTTGAATAGTACTAATGTGTTTAATTAACATGACAGTCTTTAATAATGCTAAACACTGGGTTGAATAGTACTAATGTGTTTAATTAACAAGACAGTCTTTAATAATGCTAAACACTGGGTTGAATAGTACTAATGTGTTTAGTTAACAAGACAGTCTTTAATAATGCTAAACACTGGGTTGAATAGTACTAATGTGTTTAATTAACAAGACAGTCTTTAATAATGCTAAACACTGGGTTGAATAGTACTAATGTGTTTAATTAACAAGACAGTCTTTAATAATGCTAAACACTGGGTTGAATAGTACTAATGTGTTTAATTAACAAGACAGTCTTTAATAATGCTAAACACTGGGTTGAATAGTACTAATGTGTTTAATTAACAAGACAGTCTTTAACAATGCTAAACACTGGGTTGAATAGTACTAATGTGTTTAATTAACATGACAGTCTTTAATAATGCTAAACACTGGGTTGAATAGTACTAATGTGTTTAATTAACAAGATAGTCTTTAATAATGCTAAACACTGGGTTGAATAGTACTAATGTGTTTAATTAACAAGACAGTCTTTAATAATGCTAAACACTGGGTTGAATAGTACTAATGTGTTTAATTAACAAGACAGTCTTTAATAATGCTAAACACTGGGTTGAATATTACTAATGTGTTTACCACGTCTTTAATGGATAGATCTGTGTTTATAGAAAGTGACCTTTTTCTTTCCGCTAGTCACAACAGATATAAGTGCAAATTTTGGGGTTTGGCTTCAGAAATTGGAATATGAATGTTATGAAATGAATAATTTCTTTTTTTCTGTATGAATCAGTTTCGTATATATACCATAGGTTGTTGTATGAAGTAATTGTATTTCCATGTGGAGCATCAAAATAGTATTTTAATACCCCTCACTTGCAGACATTGCTGTATAAATAATTCATGCAAAGTTAAATTTGAACTTTATAGCAGCCCATAAGAAGTACCTAAATGCAACAATTTGGTTGATTTTCATTTATAAAATCAATAATGTATTAAATAATATTTTGTTTTATTGTCTCAGCTGATTATCACATGATTTTATCCTTAGGTTTGTCCCAGATATTTCAAACTGGCCAGTTGGTCTAGAGTATTAGAAAGCATATGTAACACATAAGTTGTGATTGGTCAGGCAGGTGGATCTGGTTTGATGTTTTATGGCACAGCAGCATAAATGTTTTATTTAGTGCTGAGGCAGTTGGAGTAAAGGGCCTTGCCCAACGACACACCACTGTCACAGATCTGGGCTGATCCTATGGTAATATTCGAACCCTCACCCTTTTGGTTGTGAGTTTAGCATTCTTACCACTAAGCTACCATGGTTCCTTGTCAAGCAGGTAGAACTTAGTTATCTATCTGTATTTAACAGTGTGTGAAAAATTTAATCTAAACTGGTTGATCTTGTGGTGCTCAAACTGGTAAGCAAACTAGCCTTCCTCTACAGTCAGTTGACATTATTAGGTGATCAGTCAAGTGTGTAAATTTTTACCTGGTAATTATCATCTCTAATTATCTAGGTCAACCAGCCAATCAGTCAGATCCTGATGGAGAGCTAATTAAAGGAAGCTAAATGAAGAATGAATGTTTTTAAATTTGTATTGATGTGGGCTTTTGGGCATGAATTCACTTTCAATTTTAGCAACCCAGCTGGAACTTAAGTTCAGTTTTACACTTGAATGGCAGCATGATTCATGGTTTGTTTGTGATGTAAATTTGTGTTCCAACACATCCATGAAAAACCACGAGAGTTGTTAACCACATGAATGATAATAAAGTCACAGTATTTTTGTTCAAATTATTTGATGGACACAAATGAAATTTGGTATGTAGTACACACATTACTATTTGATATTTAGTACACACTTTACTATTTGGTATGTAGTACACACTTTACTATTTGGTATGTAGTACACCCTTTACTATTTTTTTAATACGATTCCCTATGCTACCTTTTTGTTACTTGTTTTCTCATCTCAATCTCTGTTTTAGATTGAATACTCCTCTGGAAGTAATGGAAATAAAGTACACTTTGTGGAAACGATGCAGGCAGAGGCAAGAGGATTTAACATAACTGTGAACGTATCTGAGATCCATACTTTCATCTCACGCAGTGACATGAAGATGTTTCACGTTTACATGAGAGACTTTAAAGTTCAGGTTGTAAAGCCAGCTCCAACCTTCACACCAGGACAGACATATGAGTTCTTTGTAAGTGTTTTATTTTAATTTTTGTTAACCTGTGTTCACACAGAACTATAAGAACTATGTTCTTGTTGTTGTTATAGATCTTGAGGATGTATCTTGGATTCCTAGAAATTCTTTTGGGCCAGTAGAGTGTCAATCCCTTCAAGGAACTCTTGTAGTTTTTTAACTTCTGGCCACATTGGAAAATGAGAACTATGTTCTTATTGTTTTTATGATCTTGAAACTCAATTTTATTGGAAGGTATCGGAATGAACTTGTCTCTGCTGTGTATTGTCAAACTTATGTCCGTCAGATTTAGTGGTGTTTTTCTACACAACACTATAACTAACTTGGCCTTTGACACTCACACCTCATTTGGGAAAATTATGTACAGTTAACAGTTCTGCACAGAATCTGCACATTTTATTTTTCCTCTTCAGGATGCTTCTAAAGCTCACACTGAGATGGTCACTTATGTCTTCTAATAAATGGCAATAGTGTATTGTGGGATTTCTTGACTGTCTTAAGTTCAGAAGGCTTTGCCTATTGGGCAAACATCATACCAGCAGACCCATAGCACACACATGCCATCTTCAGGAATATATGGGTTAGTTTTATGATACCCTGACTGCATTGCACGAAGATGCATGCTTCTGGTATCCTGTTTCTCTGTCCATTTGTCAATTTGACCTTTGTCCATCATGGCATTGTTGAACTTAAACTTAAAGCACAAGTACAAAAATATAATGTAAAAAATTATTGATGAGTACATGGATCCAATTAAATTTGTAGTTTATCTAGTTGAGAGCATAAGCCAGTGTTTGATGTAGGTTTAGCACTGTCCTCATCTGTTCATTTCAGTATAAATGTACAAGAGAGTAGATGAATTGCATACAAGATTTGTGCAGTCATGTCTGTACACACTTTTAGCTCTTTAGAATTTCAGTTTTTAACTTTAAATTTAGATTGAGTTTTGGATGATAATGGTTTTGTTGCCCGTGTTTAACTCGAATTCAATTTCTCACAGAGAGAATGTTTCTTGATATAATTATATCATATTTGCATGGCATCCAAGACATGTGTTATTTAATTGTATCATATTTGCATGGCTTGCAAGCAATGTGGACACATTGCATGGTGTTGCAGAAACACCCATGACTGGATTATTTCTACAGCAATATTATTTCACAGAATCCACTTAGCAGGTCACAAAAATTGGAGTTTTTATGTATATACTGGCAGTGTGGAACAGTTATTGCCATAATTTCTACTTCTTTTTCAAATTACATAGTGGTCATGCCACTCATGCACTAGTCAACCTACCAAGGAAAAGTATTGCCTATGTCAAGGTTTCTTATCATTTTGATTCTGAAAATAAATGAGTGATATTTAAATTATGGCAGATTTATTTAGAACAAATAATATGCTTCATATTTCACAAATTGTTGAAGAAATTTATATGTTCTGATTTACTACTTTATGCTAGTCATTATCATTATTGTTCTTATCAAAATGCCAGAAGTTTTGTTTTAGAGTGAAACTTATTTATTGGTCAAATTTGATATATTCACTGTATTTGCAATCACATCTTGCAGCCGCAACATTATGCAAGAGAGAGATCATTTTCTTGAATAGAAGAAGGTAATTATTGTCTGTCATGATCAAAAATAGTTTTAATAGCAGCAATACATAACCTGTTGCTATTGTGTAGCTGTTACTTTTGCATTGCTGAAAAAACCCCTCATCCATTTGATATAAATACATCCTCCCACAGAGTGGAGAATTGTCAGTAAGACACAGTCCACTCGTGCACCTCACATACCCATGTGCAGAACAGTCGTCTTTTTCAAGGATGCCATGTTAATGAATGTGTGTCATAGATCATGACCAAAGAAAAATTGCTTGTTGTGATTGCTTTACTGCATTGTGGTCTCATTTCAACAAATATAGCTTGGTGTTACATTTATCCATTCCATATTCATTGTGTATGCCAGTAACCACTGGCCCCCTTGTAGAATTTAGTTCTTTAAGGGACCTCTTGGGTACCATGCTGTATCCCATCCCTTAGGGGTTAGGGTACACTCATATTCATTATCAATTACAACTGGTTACGAGTAAGCCTTTTGTGTTAAGAAATAATACAGCAGATGCCTTACCCTAACATAGTAGGAATTATGTATTCCTTTCTCTTAAATAATTGGCTATGCACCAATTGTTTTTTTTCAACCTTTGTATATTGATAACTGTTCGCGTGACTCGCATCACATTGTTATTGTGTGTGTCTGCATTGCTTCTCAATAAATGTTTAACAATTGAAAGGTCTTACCTTACTAAAGAAAAGACAGGTAAATTCCTGGGGTGTATACAGCCCACACCATATACAAACAGGTGATTTTACATGTGACATAATAACATATTGTTGTTATTTATTGTTCTCTTCCAGGAATTTTTTTATTTCATAGAACAATGTTGGGACAGTCTGTGGGAAAGTGTGGCCATAAGAAGGGCCCTCAGGACACTCACCCAGATAACCTCATTTGTTCAAAGTGCACACGAAAGAGTCATTGTGCATTTTGCAAATTATGGTCAAATGAAATGTGGAATCTTGCCAATTCCAGATGTACTTAGAGAGGGCTGAGGAAACATCCCCCCTCCTCTTCTGATTTTTCAGGTTTCTCTCTTGCAGAACCCCAATGAGCCCATTGCAAGATGATTAGTTCTTCAGTCTGGAAGAGCACTCTTGGGTCTCAGGAGCTGATGGGACCAGTCTTTTTGGAGACAGGTGAGGTCAATCCAGAAGGAGGGACTGAATGTTCGAGGAGTAGATTGCCTCTCAAAAAGGGAGAAGTTGAACACACCTCACGTTCAGGGTAGCGTGTTGCTTCCTTCCGCATGGGAGGAGACGTACCACACTCCTCACTTCTGGGGTAGCGTGTTGTGCCCTGTCAAGTGGGAGGTTCTGTACCGCACCCTTCTGGGCAGTGACCGGTCACTAGTTAGTTCTTCCAGGTGATCAGTTAGTGTGTGGTCACCAGTCAGCAGCAACCGGTCATCTCATAGCGGTCACCGACTAGTAACCAGTCATCACTCCGAGGCCTCACGGTATGGGGATAGGGATCAGACTGAGCTCCCCCCATCACCACTCTACAATCACATCCTGTGCTGGAATGGGAGTTTGCCCAGCAGGTTCAGACTAGGGAAGGGATATTCCCCCTTTTCCTAATATCAGAATGAATCTGTATGGGATGTAGGACCCTCCACCGCTCCTTTATGCCTCCATGGACTACTGGACACTGGACCCAGAGTAGAGGTGATGCTGTGGCACATGTACTGCCATCACCTCTTTTATTGGGTGGCATTAACCGGGAAAGCTAGAGGCGTAGCATCAAGGTAGAAGCAGCTGCATTGATGCCTCCTATCAGGCCCACTAGGTCCTCTCAGGTGCATGAGGAGGATCTGGTCCTTACCTGTGGACTTGTGCCCGAAAACATGTGGCACACAGTCCAAGAAGATTGTTTTCATTTTGGAAAAGATCCCGGGGCTGAAATGCAACCAGACCTCCTGCTTCTTCCTCATTCCTCCATAATTGAGGAAATATCACAAAGGTTCTCTACAGGCCAAGACATCGCTCAACAGTGTAGAGGGTGGTACATTCCTCCCTCTACATTGAGACCTATGGTCTGTGCCTCAAGCTACTGGATACATTCTCTGAAGTGGTGTTTTAAATCTCCCCAGTTGTTTCATCCCAAGTGGTTATCTCAAATGGGGCCTTAGCACACCTTCCCATAGAGACAGTTGAAGCTATTGAACAGAAAGCCTGATTATTAGTCACCATAGCTTCTCATGCGGAACTCTGCTCAGCTACTTTGTTCAGTATGCTGAAGGAGGCCTCAATGAGTCCAGCTGCATTACAGTGTGTGCTGGAAGCTGTGGCCAAAATGTCCTGGCATGTGCTTTTTGTGTCAATGATGTTATTGGCAGAACTTCTGCACATCTGCCGT
Source organism: Margaritifera margaritifera (assembly GCA_029931535.1). Taxonomy (NCBI): domain Eukaryota; kingdom Metazoa; phylum Mollusca; class Bivalvia; order Unionida; family Margaritiferidae; genus Margaritifera; species Margaritifera margaritifera. The sequence continues at coordinate 1,083,011 of JAQPZY010001537.1, read as the reverse complement.
GATGTTGCGTTGGACACATAGTAGGTCTTACTTAACAACAGTAAAGACCTTCTAAGGGCTGCTCCTTTGGAAGCCAAGACCCTTTTAAGAGGACTCATTCCTACCATGGCTTTCCAAGATTTGAAGGATCATCCGAATAGATCCTTTGCAATCGCTCCTGTCCTATCACAATCAGGCAGAAAGTGCGGTAATGCGAATCGCTCCCAGGGGCAGTTCACAAAGTTCTTCAAACAGGCACAGCCTCAGTCCAATTCATAACCTCAAATTAGATCCCCTCCTTGACAGTTAGGCTCAAGAGCCCCAAGGAGGAAGTTTTCTAATCCTCCTTCTTTTCCTAAGGAAGGAGGGGGGGGGTACAGTTATAGGGACTCGTTCTCTCCTGTTGTGCGTTCCAGTCCCAAAATATCCTGGGTGGGTCCATTCCATTGTGAGTGAGGGTTACTGTTTAGTTTTGTGAACAACCCCCGCTATCAAGGACCCCCATGTTATTTCACCAATCCATTTTTTTTAAATTAAGGAAAGAGGCGCACACCCTTTTGCAGCAAGGGGCAGTCAAGAAGGTCCTGAACAATTAATCTCCCGCATTCTACTAGCAAATCTTCCTGGTCACCAAGAAAAATGGGAAGTTATGTCTTATAGTTGATGTCTCTCCTGTAAACTGGTTTATTCTGGAGGAACCTTTCAAGATGGAGACCAAGTCCTCAATCTGAAGTGGAATGTATCTGTCAAATTGAGTGGTCTCCATCAACCTTCAGGATGTGTACTTGCACATTCTGATATTTCCTCTACATCGCAAATACCTCCAGTTATGGTTGGACCATGAAGTTTTCCAATTCCAAGTTCTGCCGTTCGGAATTGCCTCTGCACCCAGAGTCTTCACCTGAGTTGTGGGAGTATTAACGGCATAAATCAATTACTGGGAACTCTGATTCTGCAGTATTTTGATGACTGGCTGATCTACAATGTTCAGGTACAATCTCTCAATCAGGATCTGTTCCATTGCTGGTCTACAGTAACTCATTTGGGTCTTTTATCCAACTTCAAGAGGTCAGAGCTCATTCCATCTCAGAAAATTGTTTATGTGGGCTGAACTTCCTCATGAACCAGAACTTAGTCTGTGTTCTATGAGACCAGATAGATCGAATCCTGGCACTTCTAGAGGTGTTGTGAGCAAAAACATTGTTGTCTGCTTGCCTTTAAGTATCACTATTGGTTCCCTAGGTATGTCTCCATATGTGCCCTCTACAGGTTCTCCTTCTTGCAAGGTGGGAACCAAAGAGAAATTCTCTGTCAGCTCTGATTCCACTAGGACCAGATTTTCATCACCATTTGCACAGGTGGATGACTCGGGACATCTTCCTGACTGGGGTCCCCATACATGCACCTGACCCCTACTTCTGTCTGTTTGCAGATGTGTCAGATTCTGGTTGGGGTGCTCATTTAAAGATGTATGTTATAATTCTCTTGGGTCATTGGACTCCACATCAACAATCCAGAAATGAAAGCTGTATTTCTAGCTTTGCAAGGGTGCATCAACAGAGTAAGTGGTCAATCTGTGATAGTCTCCTCAAACGACATGTTTATCATAGCACCTCTCCAAGATCAAGGAAGTATACATACCATATTTTGGTGCATATAACACACACTGATGTATAACGCGCACCCCGATTTTTGACCCAGAATGAGGTGAAAAAATATAGGTCTGCCATATATTGCTCATGTGATATAAAACATTTTAAAATCTGTATAATTTTGCTCCCTTTCATAGTGTGATAACAGTCGGCCATTTTGGATAGTGAACTGTTCATGATTTGTTACACGATGTTTGAATTCATTACAATAAACCTGCGCATGACTGTTTCTCTGGTCTTATCGGTCAGTACGCGGCACCTGATTATGACTAAAACGTTTTTTGTTTTTACATATATCGTAAAGAAAAGAATGCAAAGTGGCAAACTTTAAAATGTATCTTTCCGATTTTATGGTTGGCTCTTAAATGGGTCATTTTAAGGTTCGCCTTGTTGATGGAGTTCAGTCTGTTGCTTCAAATCCCTCAAATTCCTCTTTGTCATCAATCACAAAAAGTCGCTGTATGTCCTCATCTGCTATGTGAAAGTTCAGCTCCAGTATTTATACTTATTTGGACTAGTATTACACTTCTTAAATATATCTGAGTGTGCTAGATAGAATTTGCGAAGACAATACTTCATAATTATGTTTGGCACATCAAAACTTTGGCCTGCAATGATTACCTTTAAAAGTTGCTCACTCTATTGTAACAAAGAAGGATCAAATACTGTGGTTTAAGATTAGAAATAAAACAAAGAAACAAGCTTATTTTCTGAAGAAAAGTAAATAAATTGCAAATTTATCTAGACAATGCATTGTAACTATGTTTTGCACATCAAAGCTTAGCCGGTGCTGATTACCTTGAATAGACCACACTGAGTCAATGAAGCATTGATCACTGTATAGTCACAAAGATATAGCAAATACTATGATTTAAGATGAGAAATAAAACAAAGAACCAAGCTTATTTTCCAAAGGAAAGTAAATAAGATTACCTAGACAAAGCATTGTAACAATGTTTAGCACATCAAAGCTTAGCCGGCGCTGATTACTGTGAAAAGACCACACTAAGTCAATGAAGCATTGATCACTCAATAGTTGCAAAAATATATCAAATACTATGATTTAAGATGAGAAATAAAGCTAAGAATCAAGTTTATTTTCCAAAGAAAAAAAAAGTTTTTTGACTTCCTATATTAATTGATTTTTTTGTTTCATGATGTGTTAGTTTTTCCGTAACAGACTAACCATAGTCACGAAAGAGATATACTCTAAATGTGCCTCTGATGAGAACATAACACTGCTTGAATTTTAAATATTATATTTCAATTCAAATAAGAAAAATTAATTAGATCCAGTTATTGAATATTGAACATTTATATGTACGGTAATATTTGCTGATAATCTTGAAAAGACCACACTGAGTTGATGAAGCATTGGTCACTATATAGTCACAAAGAAATATAAAATACTATCATTTAAGATGAGAAATAAAAATAGAAACCAAGTTTATTTTCCAAAGGAAAAAAATATTTTCTGACTTCATTCATTAATTGATTATTTTATTTCACAATGTGTCAGTGTTACCCTAACAGACAAACCATAGTCACCAAAAATATTTCCCCTAAAGCTGCCTCTGATGAGAACATTAACACAGCTTGAATTCTAAATATTATGTTTCAATTCAACAATAAATGAAGAAATAAATGTATTAGATCCATAGTTATAGAATGCTGAACATTTATGGTACAGGTATGGTATAACAATCATATTTGTTCCGCTGCAGTGCAGTACTTTGCACAGCTTTAGAATAACAAGTTACCAGTTGTTATGTGCATGTATTTCTGGTCGAGGCACAGAACAAAACGCTACACAGTGATGTGAAATGAAATGAGTTTATTAACATAAGCAATCAAAGAACAAGACGATCAAGGTTTGTAAGCATTATTTTTCTTTGTTTCTTTAATAAGGATGGTACTTGTAACCAATTTAGTTATAATGCAACATGCAATGGATTTAGTAGTTCACACGGAGTGAATGTGACACATGTAGGCAGCTATAGTGCCTTCATCCTTTTGTCAGATCTACCCGGAAAAAAACTTATTTTAGTTCTTTTATAAAACGCTCACCCCCGACTGAAGATAAGAAAATTAGGTGAAGAAGTGTGCATTATACACAGCTAAATACAGTACCCATTCTCTTTGTGTGGAGGTCTGGAACCTCTTGCTGGGGAACCTCAGAGAACATAATTCTCCGAGTATACCACATTCTGGGGAAGAAGAATGGATTCGTGGACAGTCTGTCCAAGACAGGGAAAACAGCCCTCACAGAATGGTCTCTGTACTGCTCCATAACAGAATCCCTTTTCACACCATGGGGAAAGCTTCTGGTGGACTTATTTGAAACAATGTTCAACAACAGAGTTCCCTTTTATGTGTCTCCAATCTTGGACCAGATTGCATGGGCAGTTGATACATTCAGCTTCCTGTGGGATCGTCTGTTCACATACATCTTCCCACCATTCCAACAGCTATCTCAAGTTCTACAAAAAGTCTGAACTTCTACTGCTCATATCATTCTCATAAGCCCCACAGTGGCCCCAACAATCATGGTTTATCGATCTTCTAGACCTGTTGATTGATCAATCCAGGGCTCTACCTCACGGGAGGGATCTTCTGTCACTACACAGGGTCTCCCTCTTACACAACAGTCCACACATTCTCCATCTTTACGTTTGGCTCATCTCAAGCAATGTATCTGCCAGAAGAAGTTTTTGGGCTGGGTTGCCAGTTGCATCATTCCAGCCAAGAGAGCATCTGCATCCAAGATCTATGATGCCAGTTGGAGAATCTTCTGTGATTGGTGCAGTTGGAAACATGTTAATCCTATCTGTCCCTCTGTGAGTTCTGTCACTGATTTCCTTTTGTTTCTTTTCAAGAACAAAAGATGTTCAGTATCGACTATTGAGGGCTATAGAGCTGCCATTTCGAACACACTTGAATTCTCTCAGGTTATGGGAATCTGTTTGGATTCGATGGAACAAGCTTCATGCTTTGTCTATCAACACTGGCTGTCTCCAGTTTAATGGGAATTAAAAATCTGTTTTTCTTCTTTTTCACAAAGATCTGTAGCAAAAAATCAGTTGCCTTTGGTAGCTCCACTACCTATAGAGATCCCCATTTTCAGTTGAATCTGTGCAGGGGATGATCAAGATAGGCTTTTATGCCCTGTTAGGGCACTACATTTTTATCTTAATGCCTCAAAAGGGAAGAGGAAGGGTTGGGAACATCTTTTCTTTAATCTTAAGTTTGCCATTGATAGTTCGGCTTCCACTATCCCATGGTGGATCATCACCACCATCAAAAGAGCTTATCAGTCTGCTATCTTTTATGAAACTCTGCCTCATGGGCATATTTTAATTATGCTTCCTTGGAGGACGTCATGAAGGCAACATTTTGGCAATCACATACTTCCTTCTTCTACCTCTGCTCTTTAGCAGAACCAAGTGTAGGCATTTTTTTTCTGGGTCCCCATAGTTGCAGCACAACATGTGGGCCAGAAAGACACCAACATTCAGTAAAGTGGATCTCTCCTTCAACATTCCAGTTTTTCTCTGTTTTTGATCAATTTCAGCATATCAGCCTACCCACCTAACTGACAAATTCAGATATGCAATAGTAATGGGTTATGTATTGCTGCTTTTCAAATGTAGTTTTGTTGGGGGGGGGGGTACAGCTAATGTTAATTATACAATACTTACCCATCGCTATAGCTGAATGCACTCCTCCCACCCCGCTCTGGTGTCCTGGCATAATCGTTGTCTACAAAAAAGATGATTGTTCTGCACATAGGTATTTGAGGTGCACTGTGTCTTATTGCAAATTCTGCACTTTGTGGAAGGATGTATTCAAATGGAGGAGGTTTTTTGGCACAAAAAAGTAATAGCTATGCAATAGTGATGGGGAATTATTGCATAATTAAACTTTGTTTCCTCCCCCCAGAAAGATAATATTTGAATATCAGTAATACATCACATATCACTATTGCCTTGCTTACCAAGCTCCAAGCTCATAATTTCAACCTCCTCTTAGATCGAACATTGTAGAATTCTAGAACAGAGAAAAAATAGAATGAGTGTGAATAAGACATCATTGATTCATGCTGTAGACTCTTCATCTCTCTCTTGAATGCTTCTAGTGTTGAGAGATGTGAAATTTGGTCTGAGAAAATTGCCTTCCTATTGTTTTAATACGTTTTGGGGTATATTTATTGAAATTTTCATGTTTATTGAGTGATTATCCCCTCAGTCCTTGCAAAGTTTGTTCGTTTTATTTGCTGTATTGTTAGTTTGGGGCATATTTATTGCGCCATGTTAATTAGTAGTGCTCTTGTGTATTCTTCCCCTGCCTTACCTGGTCTTAGGGTAAGTATTTCCACCTGTGTTGTAGTTCCAGACCTTATTTAGTACTTGCTTCAGCAGTACCCCCTTATATTCTTGCCATCCTTGGGTAAGAACTACTACTCAGACAGTGGTTCCGGAATTTAATTCCCCTTGTTGATAATTTGGAATTGTTTACTTAGAATGTAATGGGCACTTGCTTAGGCAGTACACTCATTCTTGCATTGAAATAATTTTATTTTATTGGTGTCATAAGTATATTTTCGAATATCTAATTATTAGGCTGTACTAGTTTAAATTGTGGCATTAAATACATTTATTACACTGCTCTGGTAAGTACTTGCTTCAGCGGTACTAAGTCAGTACTACCTTACATTGTTGCGTTAGATAAATTATTGCATTGATTCTGGTAAGTTTCACTCCACTATCCCAAGAGATTATGGGATATTTAGCTCAAATAAAATTATTGCAATGATTTGACTGTGTAAATTTGGAATGAAATACTTGCATGATATTTTCTCTTTTAGATTTACTAATCTTCAGCAGTACATAATTTTGTTTTAAATAATGGCTCAAATTGTGGGGAAATGTGGGCACAAAAAGGTCCTGTGGGATAGGTATCCCACATATTTAGCTTGTACACAGTAGATACGTATGGATGGTTGTCCTTTCTTTTGTTTATGGCCCAATGATATCAGGGACCAAAGAGAGGAAGAAACATTCCTCTTTTCCCTGCATTCCCAGATCCCAGGAGAGTATGGGATCTTTATCACCTTGATCCCAGGAGAGCATGGGATCCTTTTGAAGCCCATAGGGGCTCATCATCATCATCAGACTTGATACCAGGAGGGTATGGGATCTTCCTCTTCATTGGAGGAAAATATAATATAAGGCCCTAGGATCCCTGATGGTTGTACCAATGCAGTCAGTGCCAGATGGGTTCAGGATCTCTCCCAAGGGAGGAAAAGCTAGGGGTGAGAGTGAGTTGCACCCTCTAGCTAGGGAAGATCAGTGCCTTCTCAAGGTCTGTGAGAGCACACCATACCCCCTGGCTAGAGGTGAGCAGCACCTCTCAAGAGCAAGTCATGCCCTCCTGATGAGGAGGAACAACACCCTCTGAAGGCCCGAGAGAGCAAGTCGTGTCCCCCATTTAGGGAGGAGCAGTGCCCTCTTGAAAGTGAATCCTGCCCCCCTGTATAGGGAGGAGCACCACCCTCTTTAGGTCATCATGACAGTGAAGGTGACGAGCAGATTGTGCCTCCCTGGCAGGGGAGGGCAGCGATCAAGCTCTATACATTTTGAGTAGGGTTCCTCCATCAAGTCACAGTCCCCTGACTGGTCTTTGACAGGGCACTGGTCTTCGAGTACCAAACAAAGCAAACACTTACTACCTTTTTTTAACAATACAGAATATTGTTATTTCTTCTTAACCTAGTATATTTAAAAATAGTATCTGAATGAAAAACGTTATAAATATCATACTTATCTTAAACTGACTCGAAGTGCATTTAACATATTTTAAGCTTGACTAGAACCTCAGTGAAGTTATTAAATGTGCAAGGCATCAAACATTTGAAAGATCATACTCATCTAAAATTGACTAGAATTGCATTAAACACATTTTGAACTTGACAAGATTTGCAGCACAGTTATTAAATGACAAGGCTTCTTAAATATTTTTCTTCAAAAACATAAGCATATCCACACATTGTGGCTTCAGTTGACTACATTGTGCAGTGACAGTTGAGAAAACACATTCCGATGGGACTGATGGTATACAAAGATACCTCTTGACTGGCTTCTTGGGACCAAAATAGGTCTTAGAGACTTGTAAAGAGTTGGCTGGTTTTGGGCCACTGACTTCTTAGAGCTAGAAGTAGAAGAAGTAGTGGATGATGTTGGTGGGTACCGGGTACCAGATGGTTGGTTGGTTGTTATTGGGTTAATGCCATTTTTCAGCACATGGTGACCAGTATATTTGGTGGAGGAAGAACCCAAGAAAACCCTGTGAAGAACCAATGACCCACGGGAAGCTACTGGCAAGCTTTCTCACATACCCACGTTGGCCGAGCCCGAGACTCGAACCCATGCGGACGGAGGTGAGATGTCAGTGATCTGTAAAGGCGAGTGCCTTAGACCACTCTGCCACTCGGGGCCTCCGGTACCAGATGGTGTCTATGCATGTGAATCATCATATTAGTGGTGTTGCTGTTGTGTTTTAACAATGTGGAGTAATGTTTGCAAATGACAGCTGATTTGTCACCCTTTTTTAAACCAAAATATCTCCAAGCATGTGATTTAAACACTGCCAATTCAGGAACCCATTGCACTTCTTCAGCCATGTTGTTGCCAGGTTGCACACAAGTCTAAAAGCCGGGTTTCATAACAAATTTATATGGTACGTTAAATAACTTTTCTGTAAAATTTGATGTTTATATTTTAGACTATAACATTTATTAAATTATATTCTAAAAGCCTTTGTACTGACATAAATAGTTAAATACAATTAGCAATAGGTATGGGGATCAATGAATAATCTGTTAAAGGTACTTAGTACTGAAGTATCAACCAAAGTGACGTGTAGTACAACTACACTGGTATTGAAATGAAACAGTGTTCAGGTAAATTGTTACCCAAGCAGAACAGAGTGATAAACAGTCTTCTTTTTTGTTTTTTTGATGAACGTTTATTGAATTTACATCAACTAATCTTCTTCTTTAGTATAGTGATACTTTACTCACAATACGATTCTTATATTGCTTGGAAAAGAATCGATTATATTGATAACATCAGTGAATTATTATACATCTAGAAAATACCCCAACTGTATGATGAGAATTCATCCTCCCATAGGTTGAACCAGAGTTGATTTTACTTGACTCCCTAACAGATTTTATTTTTCCACTGCAGGTGAAAGTGACTGACCCCCAGGATAACTTGATCACAGATGGCACTAAGTTGGCCCTGTATACTGTTTTAGTGACTGTAAACAATGAGCAGATGATAGAATTACTAGTGACAGAAAATCCTCTTCCAGTAATTATTCGTAATAATAGCACAAGCAGAATCAGTAATATTCAGGTAAGCATTATGACTTGATATTTACTTTAAATTCATTTCCTTTCACACCTTCATTGTCTTCTTGTCTGTGAATGGCCAGATACAGGTATCACATTTCCAGTGCTGACATTGTTAAGGTCCTGTATGAATGTTTTGAAAGTCATACATCATCTGCATTTGTTGCTGTATTTGCCTGGATCTTTTGTCCAAGAGTATTAAATGTCTAAAGTTTGTACCATATTATGTCAAGATTCCAGCTGTCTTGCCAGTGAGATCATAATAACTACTACTACCATTACTTGTATATAGTTGAACAAGCCATACCTTGTTGTCTTGTCTGCAAAAGGTAAGACATAGGTATCACTTTTGTGGCAGGTACAGTGATGGCAGCAGTGGTGGCAGTGCTTTTTCAACAATGACATTCCTGTTAAGGTCCGTTGAAAGTTTTTGAAAGCTACATATCTTCTACATAAGTTATTGAAACTTTGGGATAATATTGCCATATATCTGAAGCTAGTACCCTGATATGATTGGAGTTCCAGTCAGCTTGCTTAAGCACAATGTTCTGTCATCCTAATGCTAGTCACAAGCTAGACACCACCTTTTGCAGAACCATTGTTTTGCATAATATGCTTGTACAGTGTTTCATCTTCTATTATGTAGGGTGCAGTACCTCTTGTTATATGCCTGCCAAATGGCAAAACGTGTAATGCTATGATGACTGTCCACCTTTCTGTCCATCCATCTTTCCACCTTATGTCCTTATGTCCATCTGTCTACTACTTTTTTGAATTCCATACAGTTACTTTGGTCTTACACCAAGTACCATTACCAAACTTTGTGGATGGCTTACACTTGTGGTAAGGTAGAAGCCTACTTTTTTGGGGTGAAAATGTCCAAGGTCATTATCACTGTGACTGAAAGAAGCAAAAATAGTTTATATAAATAACATTAGTTTAATAGCAGCAATTACTTATCCTGTCGCTATTGTTAGCTATATCATTTTTTGTGCCGAAAAACCACTGTCCATTTGATGTGAATACATCCTCCCACAGAGTGGAAAAAGGCATTAGTATGACCTTTGCACTCCAGTCTGTGCCTCGTTTAGGTTTGCCTAAATTCGTCATCTTTTTTCGGATGCCATGCTGAATAGATGTTGACCTGAAGACAGCACCAGAGAAAATTGCGCCTGTTACAATTACCGCACTAGCGGTCACCTCTTACAGTTCATAATAAGTCTATATGGTGTTACACTATCCGTTCATTTAAAATTCCGTTTGTAAACTTCCCCTTTTTATTAGAACTTAGTTCTTAAGGGGCTGCCATTCTACCTCGTGTATTCCACCCTTTAAAATGGGTGGAAACACTCGCCTAATTTACTGATAAGAAACAACTGAGGTACGGGTAAGACTCTGTATTTTTATAAAATAACAGTAGGCCCTGCCTAACATACAGAACACGTATACCTCTCTCTTAGAAAAGAACATGACCATTATCGGTAAATTTTTCACGTATATCATATTAAATTAATGTTCACACCACGAATCGCGTGGTCTTTTTAATATGTTCTGCATGTTCCTTAATAAAATTCAGTGAAATATTATATTCTTTCACAGGAAAAAAAGACTGGTTATTTCTAACGAGGTCAAATCTATCATTTACCTCATACATACAGGTACGTAAAAGTGCACAGTGGTGTACGTGGTACGCGCTAAATACAACCAACGTAGTACATATACAGTGGTGTACTCTGTACACACTAAATACAATCAAGGTAAGTTTAGCTTGACAAAAAAAAAAAAAAAAAAAAATTGTCATTACTACCATCAGAATAATGTCAGCACAGTCTGTGGGGAAGTGTGGCCACAAGAAGGGCTCTTGGGACACTCACCCAGACTGCATAAAGTGCTCCTAGTGCACACGAAAAAAATCATTGTACACTTTGTGAATCATGGCCTTCTGGCACCTGGAATCTAGTTGATTCCAGACGTACTTATCAAGGACACAGGAATATTCCCTCCATCACATCGTCAGATTTTTCTGGATTCACTGTAAGGTCTCAGCTTTTGGGACCAACTTCGTTGGAAGCTGGTGAGGCCCCTCTAGAAAGAGAGACTGGACGTTCAAGGAGTTAATCGCCTTCTACCCACGGGGGAGAAGATGACAACTTCTCACGTTGAAGCTTCACATAGCAAGTCGCTCCCTCCTGTTAGGGAGGTTGAGCACTGCGACAGCGGGTTGCTCCATCCCGTTAGGGAAGTAGAGCACTGCAACAGTGGGTTGCACCTTCCCAGTAGGGAAGTAGAGCACCGCAACAGCGGGTCGTGCCTTCCCTTTAGGGAAGTAGAGCACCGCAACAGCGGGTCGCGCCCTCCCAGTAGGGAAGTAGAGCACTGCAACAGCAGGTCGCGCCTTCCCGTTAGGGAAGTAGAGCACCACAACAGCGGGTCACGCCTTTCCAGTAGGAAAGTAGAGCACCGCAACAGCGGGTCGCGCCTTCCCTTTAGGAAAGTAGAGCACTGCAACAGCGGGTTGCGCCTTCCCGTTAGGGAAGTAGAGCACCGCAACAGCGGGTCGTGCCTTTAGGGGGGCCTTCTCAAGACTTCCTGGATCATCAACATCGATCCTTTACATTCACTCCTGGCCCATCGCAGTTGGCCAGGAAACGTGTTCATGTGAATCGCCCTCAGGGGCCATCCGCCAAGTTCTTCAAGCAGACATAACCCCAGCCCAAGCAGCAGCATCAAACTAGACCTCTTCTTCGTCTGTCGGGTCCACGGTGTCAAGCTCGCCGCAGACCCCAAAAGAGGAAGTTCTATAATCCTCCTTCCTTTCCCACCGGAGGAAAGGGGGGGGGACAGCCCTAGGAATCTAACCCCTCTCCTGCCGTGCATCCCCCTCTCGAACGTCCCCGTAGGTGCTTGCCTAGGCCTCTTTTCAGAGGCTTGGTCAAGCATCACGGACGATGGATGGGTCCTCTCCATTGTGAACGACGGTTATCGACTCCAGTTTCGAGAACAACCCCTGCTATCAATCAGTCCAATCTGGGGAAATTGAGGGAAGAGGTGCACACCCTTTTGCAGAAAGGGGCAGTTGAGAGGGTCCTGAATGATCAGTCTTCCGCCTTCTACTCCCGAATCTTCCTGGTCACCAAGAAAAGTGGGAAATTTCGGATCATAATCGATCTCTCCCCACTCAACCAGTTTCTTCTGGAGGAACCTTCCAAGATCGAGACAACCTCATCGATTCAGAACACGCTTCGTCCGTCTGATTGGGCAGTCTCCATCGACCTTCAGGATGCCTATTTGCACATCCCGATTTTTCATCCACACCGCAAATATCTCCGATTTTGCTTAGACCAGCAAGTTTGTCAATTCTGGGTCCTGCTGTTTGGAATCTCTTCCGCACCCAGAGTTTTCACCCGAATTATGGGAGTGATTGCGGCCTACCTTCAATTACTGGGAACACCGATTCTCCAGTATTTCAATGACTGGCTGATCCGCAATATCCAGGTTCAGTTCCTTCATCAGGATCTGTTCCGTTCTTGGTCCACCATAACTCGGTTTGGTCTTTTACCAAACCTCGAGAAGTCGGAACTCATTCCATCACAGGACTTTGTTTACGTGGGGATGAACTTCCTCATGAACCAGAACTTGGTCCGGGTTCCACTGGATCGGGTAGATCAAATCCTGACTCTTCTAGAGGTGCTAGATATCTATCCGACTGCCGACTTGGTTCCTTTAGGATGTCTCCATATGCGCCCGCTACAGTTTATCCTTCTCGCAAGGTGAAAACCACACAAAGATTCTCTATCAACCCCGATCCCACTTGGACGGGACTTTTACCACCACTTGCTGTGGTGGATGAATCGGGGACAGATTCCTGGCTGGGGTTCCAATGCATACATTCGACCCCCACTCTTATCTGTTCGCTGACGCGTCAGATTCCGGTTGGGGTACTCATTTAGAACCAGAGGGCATAATTCTCCAGGGTCTTTGGACTCAAGCCGAATCATCCCTCCACATCAACAACCTAGAAATGAAAGCAGTATTCCTAGCGTTGCAAGGATGCATCGACAGAGTAAGGGGTCGCTGCATCATGGTCTCCTCAGACAACACGTCCATCGTAGCATATCTACGACATCAGAGAGGCACACAAGCCACTTCTCTTTGCATGGAGGTCTGGAACCTCCTCCTGTGGGCAACCTCAGAGGGAATCACAATCTGAGTTTGCAACATTCTGGGCAAGAAGAATGTAATAGCGGACAGCCTGTCCAGGACAGTTTGAGCCATCCTCATGGAATGGTCGCTTCACCACTTCGTAACAAAGTCCCTGTTCACACTCTGGGGAAGACCCTTAGTGGACCTGTTTGCGACCAGGCTCAACAACAGACTTCCCTTTTACATTTCTCCCATCATAGATCAGAGAGCATGGGCAGTGGATGCATTCAGCTTCCGGTGGGATCGGCTATTCGCGTATGCCTTCCCACCATTCTGACTGCTACCTCAAGTTCTGCAAAAAGTCAGAACTTCCACTGCGCAGATTATCCTCATAGCTCCACTGTGGCCCCAGTAATCATGGTTCAACGATCTGCTAGACCTGTTGACCGATCGACCCAGGTCTCTACCTTACCGGAAGGATCTCCTGTCTCAACACGGGATTTCTTCTCCATAACAGCCCAAACATTCTCCACCTTCATGCTTGGCTCATCTCAAGTGATCTCTCTGCCAGAACAAGTTTTCTGGCCGAGTTTCCAGTTGCATCATTCAAGCCAGGAGAGCTTCTACATCCAAGGTCTATGATGCCAGGTGGAGAATCTTCTGTAATGGGTGCAGTTGGAAACACATTGATCCTATCTGCCCCTCTGTAACTTGCTGATTTCCTTTTGTACCTTTTTGAGACCAAGAGATGTTTAGTATCCACTATCAAGTGCTATCGAGCTGCCATCTCCAACACACTAAAATTCTCTCAGGGCATGAAATAAAAATTAATACTGTTGGATGGAGAAAACTTTATGTGTCAGTAGGTAATGAGACCATTTATTCCATGGGTCTTTTAAAACTGAGTCTTTTAGTACCATGTAATTCATATATTTATGGTCAGATTTTCTCATACTCAGGCAAACTGTCATTTAATGAAATAAGCATTCAGTGCTGGATCTTGTAATATATTGTCTGAGTTTTATCTGTACCTGGCAAGGTATATACTGTATTTATTGGTCTTTTAATATATTGTCTGTGTTGTATCTGTACCTGTCAAGGTGTATACTGTATTTATTGGTCTTGTAATATATTGTCTGTGTTTTATCTGTACTTGTCAAGGTGTATTCTGTATTTATTTGTCTTGTAATATATTTTCTGTGTTGTATCTGTACTTTTCAAGGTGTATACTGTATTTATTCGTCTTGTAATATATTGTCTGTGTTTTATCTGTACTTGCCAAGGTGTATACTGTATTTATTCATCTTGTAATATAATAATAATAATAATAATAATAATAATAATAATAATAATAATAATAATGACTTTATTTAAAGAGTGTGACACAATTAGTTGCATGGAACTAATCCTCCTTGTGGCCCTCTATTATATGCATATTTACATACAGAGTACATGTACATAGTTGCATAATAATAATAATAATAATAATAATAATAATAATAATAATAAAAAAGCATTGATAATAAGCTACATGTATATATGGACATAATAAACAGAAAGTTTTGTAAGAACATGATCCAACTAGGTACATTGTGAATATACAGTACAAAAATAGTGAGACAACAAAATGGAAGGTTTGAGAATTTATGCTTTAAGTTGTAATGTATTTGTCAAATCGAACAGGTTCCACTTTTCATCCATTGAATTAGATTATAATTAAATGCATTTATATTTGTACTTTCTCTAATTTCCTTTGGGATTCGATTCCAAATTAGTGACCCCAAATATTTTAAACTTTTCTTAAAGAGTTCTTTATTTGGTTTTGGAATGCAAAGGTGGTTAGCTGAAATTGAACTTAAATTGGGAGTGTTGCCTTGTTTTCCAGCATAAAATAGTCCCTTGAGATATAATGGGGCCATATTGTTTGAAACTTTGTGCATAAGTCTAGCCTTTCTCAAAAATATTTGTCACTTACTGTTAACATTTTAATATCATTCATTGCATTTGGGATGTTTTCAGGATTATCTAGGATGAGTCTGGAAGCTCTTTTTTGCAGGTGGAATAATTTGCAAATATTCTTGTCAGAAGTGTTTCCCCAGATAACATTACAGTAGTCTAGGTATGGATGTATATAGCTTTTGTAATATATTAACCTATGTTTAGTTGATAGATATGGCCTTATCTTGCTTAATAACCAGAGACATGAATTGACTTTATGACATATGACTTGAATATGTTCATTCCATTGCAAATTGTTGTCAACCATCACCCCAAGGATTTTGTCATGGGTAACCATTTGTAGACCAATTTCATTCAACTTAAGATTCAAGTTGTTATTTTCCAATTTTGCTCTTTTTGTTGGGTAGTAATTATTAATACTTTAGTCTTGTCTGTGTTTACTTTCATACCATTTTCCTTACACCAGGAATCTATTCTAAGTAAGGCTATCTGAAGGGAGACCTCTAGGTCTGATTTTAGCTGTTTGAAATCTGATAGAGTGGTGTCATCTGCATATAAGTCGGTAGATGAAATACAGTTGTCTATTTTCAGTCGCAGATCATTTATAACAATGAGAAGGATGAGTGGGCCCAGGATTGATCCCTGTAGTACTCCACATGTAATTGGTTCTTCTTTAGAAAAACTGCTATTTATTTTGACACACTGTTTTCTCATTTTTAGATATGATGTAAACCAATCAATCGTTGAATTGTCACATTGATAAATGTTTAATTTACTGATAAGAATATCATGATCAACAAGGTCAAAAGCTTTTCTAAGATCAACTAGTATGGATCCAACTAATTTTACTTGATCCAAGGCATTAATCCATCTATCTAACATGGAGACCAAGGCTGTCTCACAGGAGTGGTTTTCTCGGAACCCTGATTTGGTTTTGATGAATTAAATTATAGTTTGATAGGTACATCAAAAGATTGTCATGGACATGTTTTTCAAGTAGTTTGGACAGAGTTGGTAATATAGATATGGGTCTGTAGTTATTAACATCTTCTTTGCTGCCAGACTTGTGAATGGGGAAACACTGAGGTGGATATGCTTTGATTATATATGTAAGCTATACTATCAAATATTATGTTTGCAGCAGCACTCAGGAGACATGGTCCAATATTGTCTAGGCTTGTTGATTTCGTTGTTGCAATAGTTTGCAAACATTTTACAACTTTTTCATTTGGCATCGCAGAGATAAAAAAGTTTGTGTCAGGTGTAATTTTTTCTGAACAGAAATTTCTTAGTTCATCAGGATTTGAGTCTACAATGGGTTCCTTAATTCTGGAAGCTATGCTGACAAAAAATTCATTGAATGTACATGTATTTGCTATTTCAACATCCTCATCAACAATCCGGCCTTCCTAGCTAAGTTGTTGGATTTTGGATGACCTTGTGGACCGTTTACCTGCCCCTAGTTTGTTAGTTTGTTGTTTGTTAGTTTGTTAAAAACTTTCTCATAGAATTCGTATTGCAATTATTTTCTAAAGCTGACTGATAGTAATTCTTCTTTACCCCATCGATCATTTTGGTTTCTTTATTTATGTTTTGTAATGTGCTTGTTGACCAACAGATTTGAAATAATCACGAGTTTTCATGGCATCTAGAATGTCAGGAGTTAACCAATCAGGTTGTTAGTTGTCTGTATTGTGTGTGTACCTGTCAAGGTGTATTCTGTATTCATTGGTCTCTTAATATGTTGTCTGTGTTGTGTCTGTACCTGTCAAGGTGTATTCTGTATTTACTGGTGTATATTACAGACTCAACAAAACATAGTCTTGACTCAGATTTACTGTTGTACAAAGCGCTTGCAGACAGGATCTATATTGTTTGCATGATGTCACAAGTAAAACAAACAATGTAGACCCTGTTCTGCCAGAGAAGTTTGCTTTGGTTGATCTTGATGTTTGCTGTTTGCATTTGAGTGCATGTTATACATGGTGTTAATATGGTAGACATCTAAAAAGGCATGTGTAAATGTCAAACATTTTGTCGAGCCCACGTTAGTGGGAAGTGAGACATAGCAGCCACTTTTTCTGACAGCATTATCATCATCATCCACAACTTGCTGAGGTTTTAGTTAAAGTTTTTCATTTGCATATATTTCCTGAACCCTTGGATAGATTCACATCATACCTGGCATAAATCATTACAAAGGTAAGAAAATTCATTCTATGACATGCTTGCTTGCTCCTTTAACTTTGGGGTCAAGGTCACAGTCATAGAAAATTTGCATTAAGGTTTCATTTGCTTATATTTCCTCAAATTCTAGATAGATTTTCTTAATACTTGGGATGAATCAATATGAAACTAAGACTATTCATTCTATGACATTCTGGCTTGCCCCTTTTACCTTGGGGTCATGGTCACAGTCAGAAAATTTGTATTATAGTTTTAGTTAACATTTTTCATTTGCCTATATTTCCTAAACAACTGTATAGATTCTTGTCATACTTGGTATAAATCATTATGAAGCTAAGACAAGGGATTCTATGACATGCTTGCTTGGTCCTTTTACTTTGGAGTAAAAGTCACAGTCAAAAACAATTTGCATTTAAGTTTTGGTTAAAACTGTTTCATTTGCCTGTGTTTCCTAAAATCCATGATAGATTTTCTTCATACTTGGGATGAATAATTATAATTACTAAGACAATTGATTCTAAAACATTCTGGCTCGCCCCTTTTACCTTGGGGTCAAGGTCACAGTCATAGAAACTTTGCATTAAAGTTTTGGTTAAAATTGTTTCATTTGCCTATATTTCCTAAAATCCTTGATAGGTTCTCATCATATTTGGCATGAATCATTATGAAGCTAGGACACTTCATTCTTTGACATGCTTGCTCACCTCTTTGATCTTGGGGTCAAGGCCACAGTAATAGAAAATTGTGTTAAGGTTTTGGTTAAAGTTGTTTCATTTGCTTATATTTCCTAAACCCCTTGATGGGCTTTCTTCATACTTTGCATGAATTATTATGAAGCTGAGATGATTCATTCATTCTATGACACAGTTGCTTGCCCCTTTTTGACCTTGGAGTCAAGGTCACAGTCAGAGAAAATTTGTATCAAAGTTTTTGTTAAAGTTTTTTTGTTTGTATGTATTTCCTAAACCCCTTGATGGATTTACTTCATACTTTTGCTGATAAATTATGAAACTAAAACAATTCATTCTGTGACTTTGTGGTCAGGGTCAGGGTCAGGGTTTTACAGCATGGCTTTGATTGTGGGCTCGACATGCAGGCCTTTCCTAGTTTTCATGTGGGAGGAAAAAATTATAAAAGTAGCACTTCTATATGTTTTAATTATTTAAAGCTGAATTCTTTGCCAAAAGAATAGGCAACTTTTATCAAGCACAGAAATGTAGAATGTCTGTACCAGTTGCTACATGGAACCAGTCACAGCATGTTTATTAATTGTTCTAAATTCTATGAAATTTTTAGCTCTACTGGTCGTAGACCAGAAGAGCTTATGGGATGGTCTGTTGTTCATCATCTGTCTCTCCGTTAGCACAAGTTTGTTATTGCTACTCCTCCTAAACTATTTGGAGGATTGCAATGCAACTTTACACACACATTCATCCCATGGTCTAGTTGGTCCTAGATGAAAATGGTGCTGTTCAAACATCCAATATGGCAAGAACAGTGGCTATTTTGAACATCTTGTTATCACTACTCCTCCTGAATGAATGGTCATATCAACATGGGGTTTTCACGGAAATACTTCTTATGATGTCAAGTTGGTCCTAAATGAAAATGGTGCCGATCTCACATCCAATATGGCTGCAATGGCAGCCATCTTGAAAATCTTGTTATTACTACTCCTCCTGAATTTGATGGTCATAGCAACATGTGGTTTTCACCTAAATACTTCTTATAATGTCTGGTTTGTCCTAAATAAAAATGGTGTCACTTGTACATCCAATATGGCCACCACTGTGGCCAACTTGAAAATCTTGTTATTGCTACTCCTGAATGGATGGTCATATCAGCATGAGGTTTTTACTAAGTGACTTCTTATGATGTCTACTTAGTCCTAAATGAAAATGGTGCTAGAAAATTGTGCCAATCTGAAGTCCTATATATGGCCACCATGACAGCCATCTTGAAAATCTTGTCGCTACTCCTCCTACATATATGATCATATCAACATGAGGTTTTCACTAAAATGCTTCTTATGATGTCTAGTTGGCCATAAATAAAAATCGTGCAGATCTTAGGTCCAATATGGCCACCATGGCAGCTATCTTGAAAATCTTGTTATTGCTACTTCTCCTGAATGAATGGTCATATGAACATGGGGATTTTACTAAAAGACCTCTTATGATGTCTACTTGGTCCTAAATGAGAATGGTACCAATATGACATCCAATATGGCTGCCATGGCAGCCATCATAATAATCTTGCTCTAACTACTACTCCTGAATGTATAGTCATATCAACATAAGGTTTTCACTGAAAGACTTCTTATGATGTCTAGTTAGTCCTAAATGAAAAAGGTGCTGATCTGACATCCAATATGGCCAACATGGCAACCATCTTGAAAATCTTATCACAAATTGTACTGAATGGATGATCATATCAACATGAGGTTTTCACTGAAAGACTTCTTATGATGTCTACTTGGTCATAAATGAAAATGGTGCCAATCTAAAGTCCAATATGGCCACTATGGCAGCCATCCTAAAAATCATATCATTGCTACTCGTCCAGAACAGAAAGTTATATTGATGTTGGGTTTTCACTAAAAGACTTCTTATGATGTTGGTTCTAAATGAGAATGGCGCTGATCTGACATCCAATATGGCCACCATGGCAGCCATCTTGAAAATGTTGTTATTGCTACTTCTCCTGAATGGATGGGCATGTCATCATCAGGTTTTCACTAAAATACTCCTTATTGTGTCTACTTGGTCCTAAATGAAAATGGTGCTAATCTGTCATCCAATGTCTGTCTGTCCATTAGCACAAGTTTGTTATTGCTACTCCTCCTGAACTATTTTCAGGATTGCCTTGAAACTATGTGTATATATATATTCACATATACATACACACACATGCACATATAGATTAACATCCCTAATCATAACTATCAAGTCATTTTACAACATAATTTTCCATGGCACCATGAACTGTGACTTGCATTGTGTTTGAAAGAAGTCTCATCATGATTAGTTTCATTGTCTTCTACACTTAGATGAAGTATATCTGGTTCTACCTGGGCTTGAAGAGAGGAGGTGAAATATATTTAGGCACTATGTGGCTTATGCCTGCCTGTACTTTGATTTTCATCATCTTGATTAGTGGCATTGTCTTCTACAATTTGATGAAGTGTATCTGGGTTTACCAGGGCTAGTGGGAGGAAGGCATTAATTAATTGGGCCCTGTGTAGCTTGTGTCTACTTGAGCAAGGGAGTTTGTTTTTATGGCTTTGCTTAACAGGCACAGATAAGAGTGGAGGTTATGGGCTAAGTTGAGGATGGCTCTGGTGACACAGTGCTGGTGTTAGATCTAATGTTTGTGTCTTAACACGGTTCAAGAAATCCATTGTAAGTCCACGACAACCATCCACTGTCCTGAAATAAAATGGTATTTGTTGATGGGAATACAGTACATTTAGCTTTGTTTTCATGTGAAGTAGTGATTATGGACACATACCCATGTTGCTACGAGTATTTGTAGAGTTGGAAATTAGTCCTAGGTTCATTCATCTGCTTCAGTGATGAGTTGTTCCTGACATGGATAGGGATACTGTCTTTATTTTCTTTGATGTGGATAAAATCTGGTATTACCTTTCTGTATGAATTTACTTCCACATCATGAATATCCTCTTGGGTGAATCCAGAGAACTCAAAGAGACTGGATCCATTGAAAGTTTTCTACAGTGTTGACATTGTTAGATTTACCACCATTTTATTTGTATGCAGAACTCTGGTAAGTATTTAAAAAAAATAATACAATTTTTAACAGCATGAGTCAAAATGAGGATTTACCAAAAGTGTTTAAGTACTCAGATGAACAATATCCATGATTACAACAATACAAGATGGATGAATAATCATATGATATTCACTGTTTCTGACAAAGTACCTCTAAGCAATTGTTTACCAAGCCACCATCTTGCAGCATGAATGAAATGATGCAAAACCATGTGTTTAAATCATTCAAAATGGTAGACCTTGTTAAAAGGAAGAAATTGTTTCATCTTGATTTCCTGATTTGAGATAAAAAAAACAACACAAACGCCGATAAATCTCAATCTTGATTTCCTGGAAATTCTTTTTCAGTATGGTATCAGTCCCTTCTAGGGACTCTTGTTTTTGTTCGTTGCAGAGTCAAATTTTACCTTGCATTACATGTTAATGCGTCTCAACTAATGTACTGCACAGAGTTAAGAATAAATAATTATTGTGTGGTAATTGGTGCAGACCCTATAAAAGGTCTAAAAGTATGATTTTGAAATCATATTAGTGCAGCATTTGTTATTGAATTTACTCTAAAGATGCATATAGTCATGGATACCTCATAAGTGATAAACTTGAAACTGCTTTTTTCTGCACTTAGCCTTGATTGATTTGGTACAACTGACAATTTTTGTTGGACCCATTTGTATGATAGATATGAAATGTTTGTCTTGACTGCAACAAGGCTAATTTTATTCTGAAATTGATTCTTTCAGGCTATAAGGAAATAGGATTGATGTAGACTTGTTCTGTGGAAAGAAATTCCCATAGTAGAAATATTAGAGTAGGTTTCTTGCAGTGCATCTTTCATTGGATTGTTTGTTGGAGAGAGGTTTGGGCAAGTGCTGAAAATCCTTGATTTAATGCTTTGACAAGTCAGCTGCAACTCATCAAAGCTAACACAATCTAATCAGTGGACAGACTATGGTGTTGATAATATATATGTTTTGTTTTCTTGAAATTGAGGAAATGTCCTTGATCTACATTTTGACACACATGATTGTTAGGAGACATGTCTCTGCTTTGGCTGTTAGATACATTTTTATGTCTCACAAATGAATTTACGTCTGCATCCAGTGCACTCTTTGTCACTTTAAGCTTAATATAAGATGAGTAGGACATTTGTTCATGCACTGTCAGATGACAAGTGACCAGTCATAAAGCTAGGAAGTAAAATGTTGGAGATAAAATTATATATGCTGGAGATTGTCAAACAATGCTGGAAAATTATCCAAAAGCATATATCACTGGCAATTTTCCCCCTGACTGACTGATAGCACAAATATGTCACTGACAATTGTCCCCACTGGCTGATAGCAAAAGTATAATCATGGTACCAATTGTTCTTCCATACACCCGCAATGCTAACGTTCGGTGAAATAAATGTTCTTTCTATCCTACTTCAGCATGCATGTCACACACTGTTATAGAGAGTCATGTTAGATTGTCATATTGAAAAGGACAGAACTAGGAACTCTATTGCATTTAAGAGAGATAACTCTGATGGAACTAGACAGGGATAAGAGTTATCCAGTCACAGCAGATACATTTTGAATGATGTGGATGACATTTTTACAAAATCATAAACTATACAAAACATGATCTAGATATGAATTAACATAATCTCACATGTTGCCAAGAGACTCAGCTTTTTTTAAAGCCAGATAGAAACTACAACTCTTACATAATACAGCAATCACAGCTAGTTTTGTTGTTTGTTTCTGAATACAATGTTCCCAACACATTAAGCTCCACCTCCCCCCGCCCCCCACCCCCTGCCCCCCTGCCCCCCTCCCCGGCCTGTGCAGTTGGTACAGTTATACTGTATCACTGACAGTTGTTTCTACTGACTTGTAGCTAAAGCATATGTCACTGACAATTTTTCACACTGATAGCAAAAGTATGTCACTGAAATTAGTCTAATTGGCTGAGAGCGAAATCATGTGTCATTTGAAATACCAGTAGTCCCAAGACTGATAGCAAAGTATATGTCACTGACATATTGTCCCTGACTAGCATCAGCTTAAATTACTTTGAATTAATTAGTATATTTTCATGGGTGTGAATTTTCATGGTTTTGAAAAAAAAGACATTTTCATTGGTCCATGAAAGGATCCTTGTTTGTTGGGTCTTTCAGTTTTTGTAGCAAACACAGAATCCATGAAAGTTGGTACCCATGAAATAAGGGGAATTGATAGTACAGGGTATGTACTAATTTCAGTACAAGTGACAAGTGTTTATATAGTTTCCTATTTGTGAACCAATGCATCAGATTGAGGCTTTAGACAGAATTTACAAAAAAACAAAAAAAACAACAAAGTAAGACAAGGCTAATGTTGAAGGAAAAGTATTTAATAGTATTGTCTAATTTTTCATGGACTTCTTATTAATATTTGGGTATATGAATAATTACAGGTAAAAATATATAAAAAAATTCTTAAGTACCTACAATTTGCAAATTTTTATTTAGAACGTCTCTGTTTGAAAAATTGCGAGACAAAAAATAATTCTGATTTGTATGGATTGATGGTTTATGGATAATTAGAGGGTAATAAAATTGCAGCCAATATGGTATTTGTGCCTATTGTTTTGCCCTAAAGTCACATTTGTTACTAAATACATGTTACATGATCGAATATCATCAAAAATGTTTCCTTTGCTCGATTGTTAAAATGCAGAAATTATCTCCCCTGGTGTGCATGAGATAAGCAGACACTCCTGTAATGATGGAGATATAAAACATATGACAACAATGAAATAGAACATACAAGATGTGTGCCTTGGGTGTAAAACAAAGTTGTGGGTTTTAATTACCAGTTGCAGTGAAAGGGCGCACCATTACAAACCTAGTTACCAGTAATTCCACTATGACAAAACATCTCCAGTGTGGTCTGCAATTTGATAGCATTATTACTGTTTTACTTGATCAAGGTTTTGTCAAATTCCTAGATTGCTCATAAAAAGTTACATCCTAGAAAGACAGTATTGCAACAGACTGAGCACATCTAATGACAGTTGAAAGAATTGAAATTCTAAGTAGAATCAGCAGAAGTTGAAATTGCTGCCTCACCCTTCCTTGTTGCAACTGTTGATGTTTCCCTTTTTTCTCAGCTAGGAAGGAACCACCTTTTGTTTAGCTAATCCTTTGGTGGGAGCAATGTTAGAAATTTTTTATGTGTAACAGTGGCCAACAACTACCAAATTACATTGCAACCCGATTAATCTAACTGATCAATGAGTCCTACATATTTGTTCATCACCAAAGCATTTCATAAAAAATTTGAATAAAAGGTTATATTTCAAAAATGAGATATCCTAGAAGCAATGCAGGGTCTATTATAGGTCTTGTCATTGTGGAATTCACCATAATTTCTAAACAGTTGTGCTGAAAAATAAACCAAATGTGTGAAAAACGCAGATAATATTTTCAACTTCTACCTTTATGTCTTCATTATCTCTTTGTAGTATGCGATTGATTGATTCATATGGAAAACAGCTGTTTTATTGATTTATTCCATTTATTGAACATGATTTTTTATGATAAGTCATGCATTTGTTGGAATTTTAAAATTTCTTAATAAATATGTACATTAAAAATTGGTTTGGTTTGGTTTTTTATGGGTTTAATACCATTTTTCAGCACATGATAGGTTATACATGGCAGCCAGTATATCTGGTGGAGGAAGAACCCGGGAAAATCCTGGCAAGTTTTCTCACATAACCACATTGGCCGAGCCCAAGACTCGAACCCATGTGGACAGAGGTGAGATGGCAGTGATTGGTAAAGGCGAGTGCCTTAGACCACTCGGCCACCCGGGGGCCCTTGATACAGTGAAGAATGATTTATTGGTTATCATATTTACATTTACATCTAATATCGATCTAGACCAGTTCATCAGAATACCAATCCAGCCCAAGTCTATTCCCTATTATGTTTCCATACAATAACTTGAGTTCTACACCATCTACCATTACCAAATTGTACATTTGCTTGCATTTGGGGCAAGGAAGAAACCTATCAACTTCAGACTCAAAGGTCAAAGGTCAAGGTCAAAGGGACTGAATAAAGGAAACCTGTTTCAACACAATGACTTCACTTTTATACCAGATATCTTCACCAAATTTGTAAATGGATTACATTTGAGATAAGAAACACACCTGCAGATCTTGGGGTCAACAGATTCAAGGTCAAGGTCATAGTGATGCTAAAAAGAAGCATGGTTCTGCACAATATCTTGAGTTTTTTATAACCTACTTTGACCAGCTTTATCTTTAATCTGTCACATCAACTTGCAGTGGAGGATTAAAAAAAATCATCAGTTTATCAGAATCTTTTATGTGTCGTATGCATATTTTTCCAACACTAAGTCAATTTGTTGCTTAAAAATCTCCAGTTCAAGGCCTTAAGCTTATTCCCCATCAGAAAACCTTATTTTATAAGATTTAAAAAGCAATAATAATAAACACTTTATTTTATGAGGGTATCTCTGTTAGTATAATATACTATTCTCCCCTGATGTCCTCAGGATACATTAAGTATAAAAGCACAAAGTGTATATGATATGCATTAACAGAGCAAACTGGAGAGCATGTATTTCAATATTTAAATTGACAACTGCCCTTCAAGATAATGCAGACATGTGAACCTCCTGCACAGGCGGGTTTTTCTTCTGAGTTTAGGGGTGTCTCCTGTCCCTCCTGTCAGTCACTGAAATCAAGTAAATGTACTAGCTAATTTCATCCTTAGATCCTGTCAGCATGGTAAACTGGCTTCATTTGAAGTTTGTCTAGGTGGATTATGCTATGTGTGAGTAGAAGTAATTTGGAAAGGATTAAAGATGTTAATTGATTATCGCTGGGTTACTGAAAAGCTCGATCAGCATGAAACAATAAACATTACTTTGATTCTGTCCGCAAGGTATGCTCTTCTTCGGTGCTTAAAGTTGTCGAGATGAATTAGAGTCTATACTCTGTATGACAAAAAGTAATTTGGACAGGATTAAAGATATTAATTGATTATGGTTGGATTACTCAAGAGCTCAAGGGGCATAAAACTGGCTCTGTTTGACTTTGGTGTTTAAAGTTAGTTGAGATGTCTAAGTATGCATTATCTCCCAATACCAAACACCAAAATCCAAGCAAGCGAAATATCACATGAAATTCAGTGATGGATGTAAACAGGAATTTCAGTGATTGCAATAGAGTTCAAAGGGACACGAATATGTATTCTGCTCTTCCTGTAAAGCTGATTTTAAAGTCTGTTACAGTTGCAAGAATGACATCACGCATCATGCAGAAACCCCATAAAGGGGATAATAAAATGCTGACAGTATTAGTTCGTGTCTTTGACAATGATGTAAACAGGATATCAACAAGATTCCTTTGAATACCAACCTGTAACATTGGATCAGCAGAACTCATCTTTGCATGCTTGGATAAAATATTCACGTAAGTATTACTTAAGTTTAACTATTTTATTGTTCATAAGAAATCATAATTACAATTGTATAATAATAATAATAATAATAGTATAAATAATATGGATACAGTACAAGAATTAATCCATAATGTCTGGGATGAATGAGGTCTTTGTCTTCATCTATAATTCTAGTAAGTGACAGTCGTTTTCGGCATATGATTGTTATTGTTAAATACTGGTGATAGTGATGATAATGATGACAACAAAGGCATCTGCAAATTAAGCTTAAAGTCACAAAGGGTGTGATAGTCTAATCATTAATGTATGCATAAGTGCTTCATGTGGACAGTCTTGCTGACATTAAAACTACATTAGATGCTTGGGAGTACAATAAATACTCACTAATCTGATTAGGTAGGTTTTCTTATCTACAATGATCAATACAGATAATTATCAGGTGTTGGTGGGTGAACAATAGAAAAATAGTATGGGTCTGCACTGATAATTGGAAATTGAAAACAGTGATAGATACCTTTAAAAGGAAAATTTTGCGAAGCCTTATGAAACCACTGCAACAGATTCTATAATATTTCAGAGAGAAATCTCCCTTGGGCCAGTTGCATTGTATGTGCAAGTGACAATTGCAGTATTATATTATAATATTTTAATTTACCTATTTTATATCCATGGCAAGTAAATTTCAAAGTTCTAATGTTTTGCATTTTGTATTGCAGTGGGGAAGTGGTCTGAGAGGTTCCTGATGTTAACCCAGAGTGAGAGAACTGCATTGGAAGATGGAATTCTGGGCTACATTCTGACTTCCAAAGAAGAACTTCCCAAATTTGACAGAGACAGTACCAGTCTTGAGCTGTTTTGGCAGACAGTTGGCAATCTGACTCTACCCACAGGCAGGAAGCAATTTAAACTTCTTGGTGAACTCAGTAGAGTTGTATTGACATTGCCACATTCCAATGCAAACACTGAAAGGACATTTTCCATTCTGAGGAAAATTCAGGCTGACTTTAGAGGAAACCTGGATCAAATGACATTACATAATCTTTTAAGTGTTAAGATGAACAATGATGAGGACTGCTACCAATATAATCCAGGCAATGCAAACATTGTGAAATGTTTCACCCTAGCAACAGGTGCTAGGCTTATGGCTATGAAGATGGTGCCCTGTTTATGAGACATAATTTCTCTATTATTTCAAAACAAACCTTTGGAACTCTACTGGGTGATAATGCCCATGTTGTTTCCTTTGGGACCTCAGTTAAACATTTTAACTCTCAAACTGACAACTGTGATGGATGTTTTGAATGTGGAAGTACATTATGCGTTTGTGAATGTTCTAACAAAAACTACGTGCATGCTTCAAGAAATGTTAAAAATGTCAGGGTGGAACTAAACTCCTTGTTTGACCCTCCTAGTAATATTTACTTTAAGGACATATTAGATCTAGGAATTAATGGAAAAGGTCTACACATTGGACATATAAATATACAAGGTCTGAATAACAAGCTAGACCAACTGAATTTATTATTATCATCTAAGGTCAATAATGTCCATATTCTGGGTTTAACAGAAACAAAGTTAAATGACAATCATGCAAATGACTTGTTGTTGATTGATGGTTATGGCACACCAATCAGATGTGATAGAGGTTCAGGGGGTGGAGGAGTTGTTGTTTATGTAAGAAATGGTTTATCAGTTGAAAGGAGAAATGATCTAGAATCAGATGAAATTGAAGCAATATGGATCCAGGTAAATCAATCAAATACAAAGCCATTCCTAGTGGGCTTTGTCTATAGGTCCTCTTCTACGCAGGTCGGATGGAATGAGCATTTTGAAAAGCAACTAGATAAAGTGATTGATGACTAAAACAAAATATACATTTTCGGTTACTTCAACAGGGATCTTGTGAATAATCAGATTAAAAGAAATTGGTTGGATTTCACAGAAACTTATGGTCAAACCCAATTAGAGGACCAACCAACATGAGAAACTGATCACTCAAAAACTCTAATAGATCATGTCTATACAAATATGGAAGAAAATGTGACAAAAATACATATTCCTAGGATAGGTCTTAGTGATCACTTCCCTAAAACCAAATAATCCGGCTTAAAAACAGGTGTAAAATCCAAAACTCATAAAACCATAACATATAGATCATTTAAGCATTATGATGACAAATTTCTGGAAGATCTCCGTAATGTTCCTTGGAGTATAGTATCTATGTTTGATGATGTGGATGATGCTCTTGATGTATGGACTCAACTTTTTATGCAAGTGGTAGATAAACATGTACCAATGAAACACATAGAGTAAAACTGGACTTCCAACCTGATTGGTTAACTCCTGACATTCTAGATGCCATGAAAACTTGTGATTATTTCAGATCTGTAGGTAAATAAGAACATAACAAAACATGGAGAAATAAAGTAACCAAAATGATCAATGGGGCAAAGAAGAATTACTATCAGTCAGCTATAGAAAATAATTGCAATACTAATTCTATGTGGAAAGTTTTTAACAAACTAGGGGCAGGTAAACGGTCCACAAGGTCGTCCAAAATCCAACAACTTAGCCAGGAAGGCTGGATTAATGATGAGGATGTTGAAATAGCAAATACATTCAATGAATTAAGGAACCCATTATGAACTAAGAAATTTCTGTTCAGAAAAAATTACACCTGACACAAACCTTTTTATTTCTGCGATGCCAAATGAAAAAGTTTTAAAATGTTTGCAAACTATTGCAACAACGAAATCAACAGGCCTAGATAATTTTCTACTACGTCTCCTGAGGTCTGCTGCAAACATAATATTTGATGACTAAAACATATGTAATCTAAGCATATCCACCTCAGTGTTTCCCCAGACATGGCATATCCACCTCAGTGTTTCCTCAGACATGGAAATTGGCAAAAGTTACCCCATTCACAAGTCTGGCAGCAAAGAAGATGTCAATAACTACAGACCCATATCTACATGTATATTACCAACTCTGTCCAAACTACTTGAAAAACATGTCCATGACAATCTTTTGATGTATCTATCAAACTATAATTTAACTCCTCAAAACCAATCAGGGTTCCGAGAAAACCACTCCTGTGAGACAGCCTTGGTCTCCATGATAGATAGATTGATTACTGCCTGGATCAAGGAAAATTCTGTTTATTATGTCCATATATACATGTAGCTTATTATCAATGCTTTATTATTATTATTATTATTATTATGCAACTATGTACATGTACTCTGTATGTAAATATGCATATAATAGAGGGCCACAAGGAGGATTTGTTCCATGCAACTAATTGTGTCATCCTCTTTAAATAAAGTCATTATTATTATTATTATCTTGTAAGACATGCTAACAATGCTTGTGTTACATATATGGAGAGTGTGAAAGACAACAAGTTAATGTGAAAGAACTGAATTGCATATTTTAATATTAAAAATTTGGAAATTTGTTCAATAGTAGTAATTTTTGCCCATTTGCAGGCTAAAAATCATGTTGATGAAAAAGTTCCCTGTTTTGAGGTCAAGACTCCTGACCAAATTTTGCAAATCTCCCTCTGGAAATGGTATTCTGCATTGATCATTTGTAATTGATCTCAATTTAGGTCCTTGGTGTTGTTCTTCTGACTTAAAATGAAACATGCCATGCAAATATTGATGGCAACGTTCATTCTTAACTTTGAACATTAATAATGACTTGTAGCATTCTAATCTGTATTTAAATTTCAGCCATTTCAATTTCAAGAATAGAATTTTGGAAGGTTTATCAAATGGTTTATCTAGGATAATTCTTGCTTCCCAATTCTGAAGTTTGTGGATTGTTTCATTATTCCTATCATTTGTATTTCTCCAAATTGTGCAGCAGTAGTCCACAAGAGGAAGAATAAATGCATTGTAGAATAATTTCCAATAGTTGAGTTGTAGATAACTTTTTATCCTTTGTAAAAGATACGGTAAATTCTTTAGCTTCCAACAGAGCAAACATGTTTCACTTGCTTGTACCAGTCTAGATTTTTATCAACATAAACTCCCAAAGTCAAGCATATGTATTTACTGACTTGGTCCCAAATCAAATATGGAGTTTGGAGGGGACAAATAACATATTTAACTTTACAGTGTAAATGCTTGACTGGACACAAGTGGTGCCTATTTTAAAAGGATGTTCTGTCAGTCTGTTAGTATCAAAAGTAGAAGTGGTATGCTTTTTCTGAGAATAGTGGAGATGTGATCTTGTGCTTTTGTGCGAATAAGTAGTGATGCAACATATAATCTCTCTCTCTCTCTCTCTCATAATTATTGTCTTTTTGTCCTTTTATGTACTAAAAATTGGGTTGATGATAATCCTCCTGGTTTCAAGGCCATCACATGTAAGAATAGCTGGTAGTATTTTTCTTTCCTTTTATTTTATTTTTCACATAAATTTGCAGATTTTATTATTTTAACTTGAATCTGTGCTGATACAGTCTTAAATTTGCACTAAGACAGCCTTAAATCTGCACTGATAATCATAAATTTGCACTGATACAGCCAAAAGTCTGCACTGAGACAGTCTTAAATCTGCACTGAGATAGCCTTAAATCTGCAATTGTAGTCTTAAATATGTGCTTATACAGCCTTAAGTCTGTACTGATACAGCCTTAAATCTGTACTGATACAGCCTTAAATATGCGCTTATACAGCCTTAAATCTGTACTGATACAGCCTTAAATCTGGACTGATACAGCCCTAAATCTGAACTGATACAGCCTTAAATCTGTGCTTATACAGCCTTAAATATGCGCTTATACAGCCTTAAATCTGTACTGATACAGCCTTAAATCTGTACTGATACAGCCTTAAATCTGTGCTTATACAGCCTTAAATATGCGCTTATACAGCCTTAAATCTGTACTGATACAGCCTTAAATATGTGCTTATACAGCTTAAATCTGTACTGATACAGTCATAAATCTGTACTGATACAGCCTTAAATATGCGCTTATACAGCCTTAAATCTGTACTGATACAGCCTTAAATCTGTACTGATACAGCCTTAAATCTGTGCTTATACAGCCTTAAATCTGTACTGATACAGCCTTAAATATGTGCCGATATGGCCCCTGTGATTGTGAGTGGTTATATAGTCCAACGGGTTGTATTAACACAGAAATAGTGACAATATGGTGACTTCCATTTTTTTTAAGGTGGACATTAGGAGGACAGATGGTTTACTTGGTGGTTCCAGCACCTTTTCCCCAATATCAGTGGAGAGTAAGTTGGGTGGATCCTTGAAAGTGGCCCTGTATGATCCAGTTATCCAACAGGTAGGTGACTATTAGTAGTTCGGAATTTTTAAGCAGGTATTACATGAAGTGGATTTTTTAAAAGTCGGACTGACCTTCAGGTAAGTCTATCTTTCTGTCAATCTATCTATCAACTACTCTATCTTTCTATCTATGTGTCAATCAACCACACCCTCAGGAATTGAGTATTATGAGATGGTGGGCTTGTTCACTCTCTGAGTTGAAAGAAAACCTGTGCTCTGGTGATAATGTAATGCATCCTGTTTGGAATACCACAAGAAGAATCTTTTACTCACAGAGTGTGTGTCTTTAGCTGCACTTGGAGCCACAGTGTTTCAACCTCTAAGCCAACATGTTTATTAGTTAGATACATGATTCGTATATAAATCGTAATTTAAACTACTACACTTTGTTTTTAGCCTAGCATGCATAACCTGTGACATTCAATCACCAAAATAATAATAACATGGAGTGATTGCTTTTTCTTTTTCTCAATTCAAGTAGGTTTTGAAATAATGCTATGAAGGATTGTTTCTTACTTATACAGGTAATAAGTTCCATATTTGAATCGTAGAGGGTAAAAATGAATTATAGAACAATGTTGTTCTATATATTGGATGTCAAATAACGTTTTTTGATTGAGTGGAGTAGATTTCATGTTCTATAAATAAAGGTTGAATCACATCTTGAAGATATACAGGAGCTAATCTGTGATAAATTTTAAATAACTGAATCAATTTATGCTTGTAACGGCAGGAGTTTTGGCTTTCCAAATTAGTTTCATGGTACAGTTTTGTTGAGGATACACTTTTGGTTGTACCTGTTATTATTCTCATCACCTCAGCATTTATTTTTTCTCAGAGTTCTTTATCTTGCAGTGTACAGTTGTCCCAGATATGATCAGTGTAATCAAAAACTTGTACAATATAAGATTTGTACATTTTTTCCAACGATAATCGATACATTTTGAATTTTAAACTTTTTAAATGGTTTATATTTCTCCCAGGCTTTACATGTATCAGAAATATATTTATAATGCTCATGCCAAGTGGCATCACTGGCTAGTATAATTCCCAAATGTTTGTGCTGAGTAACCTCTTGTAGGTTTGTTTTCGTCATGTATAATATAGGATGGTGGTTATGGTGCCATTTTTATGATATTAGCATTTATTCATTCTTATCCGGATTAAATGTAACAAGCTGCTGTCTTAACCATTCAGGTATCTTTTCAATATCTGAGTTTAAGATTTCACC
This sequence comes from Margaritifera margaritifera, assembly GCA_029931535.1. Classification (NCBI taxonomy): domain Eukaryota; kingdom Metazoa; phylum Mollusca; class Bivalvia; order Unionida; family Margaritiferidae; genus Margaritifera; species Margaritifera margaritifera. The sequence goes on along the minus strand of JAQPZY010001537.1, from coordinate 1,049,881 downwards.
AGCTAAGATCTGATTATCAGCTATTATGTATAATGCTGTATCATCAGCAAAGAGTCTAATCGATGATTCTATATTCTCTACAATATCATTGATGAAAATTAAAATTAATAAGGGTCCCAAAATGGACCCTCGGGGACTCCAGCATTGATGCATAGAACATCTGAGGATTTAGGATTTATAATGACTCGTTATTTTCTGGACAGCAAGAAACTTTCAAACCATATTAACAAATTCCTTGAAGATCCAATACTTTTTAGTTTTAAGAGCAACCCTTTATGCTGAACACTGTTGAAAGCCTTACTAATATCAAAGAAAATGGTTCTAACCTTCTTGCCTTGGTCTAGTGCAAACTAATTGTATTGTAAATGTCTGTTAACTGATGTGATGTCTAATCACTTGGTGAAAAACCTGATTGATTATGTGAAATTATATCATGTTGCACAATGTAGTTATTTAGGAATTTATATATACAAGATAAAGTACAAAGTTAAGATATAGGACCATAGTTTGACATAACGGCTTTGGAACCTTTCTTATGCACAGGCTTTGGAACCTTTCTTATGTTTGCTAATTTCCAGTGATCAGGAAACACTGAGGTTTGCAAGGAGATATTGAATATGCAGCACAGTGGATACTTAATTGATTGTGCAATTTTTTTCAGCAATTTAGGATGCAGTAAGTTAGGGCCACATACTTTCGATGGATTTAAACCTAGTAAAAAATTATAAACATCATCTTCATTTACAGTAATGTTATCAAGAGCTTAATAAGATAAATCTCAACGGACGAATTTGAGGTAAACTTGCGGTTTTTATAGTTGACTATTCACAAAAGAAATCATTGAAAGCTTTTGCCTTTTTTTCATAATCACTTATAGCCATATCATTTACAATCAAAGATTTGCAAGATTTCTTTTTTTACCGTCCTTGAATTTCTGTAATTAGTTTCCACCAGTCTTTCGTGTTACCATGTGAAGACTTGATTCATTCCATCAGTGTTGTAATGATTACATTTAGACTTCCTAATCTCATTAATAACCAAGTTTCTCTTTAGCCTGTATGGAAACCAGTGCCTGGAATTTTGAGTACATTTCGCTTGATCATACTATCATTTTCTTTGCCTTAATAGTTTCCTAATTTCATTATGCATCCAAGGTGGATCCTTATTGCGAATAGTAACACACTTGTGTGGTACACATTTCCTTACTGCATCCTGTATTATATCTATAAAATTCTCAACACTGACATTGATGTCATTTTCATTAATTACACTGTTCCAAAAGAAAGACATTGAATTCAAAAGGGCATAATTCCCTTGGTTGTATAACCAGATCTCGCTTTCATAGCAAGTTAATTTAGGGACAATAAATTTAAAAATAGGACAGTGATAAGTAACACCTTCAGCATGAAACTGATCCAAAATGTCAGCAGAGTGCACAAAATCAGGGTTTCACGCCAAAATAAGGTCAATCAGGGCCTCAGAATACTCTGTAAAATTTGTTGGGTTGATTATTTACTGATGAAGATTACTTGACTGACACAGCAGTAAAAAAAAATTATTTGGAAGGAGGCAATTTTCATTAAAACCTCCCATTAAAATTAAATAGTCAGGATTAGTGGATTGGGCTCTCTCTACTTAATGTGAGACACTCCCAAACTGTGCGGTCTGTATATTCCTGCGACTAACAATTTCTTGGTGTGGATTAATCTGCTCTTGTAACTAGCAACATTGTGGATGGATGAAGTTTGGCTATACAAGGGTAGTGGCTGTTCATGGGAGGTAAAATATTTAAGTGAAAAGCTACAGCTGGGAAAATCAGACTGGCTGGATATGAGAGGTACTTGTTTTAGAGAGAAGTGACTGTTTTAGCATTTTTTGGACTGCATAAGCATCAAAATCTTTCTAAAATGACATTGGTATTAGAAACATTATGTAAAGCTTGTTTCTTTGGTTTGTGGCAAGGAGCTGGTTGAAATAGAAAGAAAGAAAAAATGATTGAACTAGACAGCTTAATATCATGCATATTGAATTTGGCTTCCTGATATGAAGTCATTCATATTAAGTATAGAGTGAACTTTTAGGCATATTTGAATAAAAGGTATGATTTAATAAGGGATGAATTTTGATCTATGACCTTGTCAGCTCAGTGCGATCATGTAATCAATTTCCATGCAAACGAGTGTAATGCATACAAGCATTTGACTTCTGTAAGTAGTTATAGATTGATACATGACGCATAATGAATGCTGAAAATCATTGACAATAAGAAATACGCAATGATTAATGATGTTGGGTCAGGACTCAGTGTGGACATTTTCTTCATACTTTTCCTGTTTTCAACTGGGATGAGTATAATAGGGATAGTCATCTCCTCAAGGTTATTGCCAGTCAACTCATAATGAAATTTAATGACCAAAAGGAATATCAATTGATTAATGATGTTAGATCAGGACACAGAAAAGACAGATTTTAATATTTTCTTTTTTTTAACTGAGAAATAGTTTCTCTGTTTGACAGGTTTCATGTTTTCCATATTTAACACAGAGACATGATTTGCCATGGTAATCGTTTTACATGTATATAAGATCATCTGTTGTATCTTGATATTTAACAGTTATGCTTCATGAAATATTGCTTGAATTTGAAATCAGTTTATATCTATTGATCTAGTCCATTAATTTTGTAATTTGGTGACTTAAAACATTTTTTGAAAATTCTTCAGAAACATGCAAATAAAAAAAATGTAATTTTCAAGCTCTGTTATAGATAATTCTGGTTATGATTATATAAACAAACACTCAAAGGCTTATATTATTCATAAAGATGTGGCTCTTTCTTCATTCTTAAAAAACTATAGTGTTTCCTATGCAAGTCTTGTATGTCATATAGAGGATCTTACATGAACACTTAGAAATTTATTAAATGAGTCAAAATAATTTATATTTTTTGCAAGCCTTGGCAAGAAAGAGATTGAATTATTTGACAAGTCTGATAAATTTAATTTTGAATGAACAGATATAATATTCTATTTATCACATGATGAAAAGTACTGATTTTATTTGTGTTACGTATATTTAATCTATGATGTGTGTTTAAATATTGTTCATGAAGGTAAGTTGTACTTAAGATTCTGGTCACTTGTAAACAGAGTGTTTACAAGCATCTGAGTTCAAGACCAGTCTTGTTGACAGTTAGACTGGGTTTTTACTTTATTTTATTGCTTCACATCCTGTTATGATATAAGTCAAGTGAAAATGTGTATAAATAGGGATTTGGTAACAAATAATTCATTCCTGTTTTAGATCGGTCTGTGGGAATCTATTTGTGATCAGATTTTACATTGTATTGTTGAAATCCGATATAATTCGAGAGGAATTATTTATTTAATATATATTCATTGGAATTACTAAAGTGCTAATTTACTTTTGAACTAATACATTACTTTGAACTTTTGTGAATTCATTCAGAGACATTCTTGATTGTATCATTGTGTTATATCAGGTCAGTCAAGACTATTGGAACTCATTTGGAACATTTTGTTGTTTTGAAGTTATGATTAGGACATTTAAGTTTATTTGGAATTTGATTCACAATATTGTAAGTATCTCATGAATTTCACTTTGTATTACAGGAAAATAAATTGCTTGTTGATATTACTTACATTGTTAGTTTCACTTTCTTTCTGTTACATATTTTTTAAGACCTAGAGTCGTAACATTTGACAAAAGTGCAAAATAGTGTTGTGAAAGGACTAATTCAGAATAATGTTATGAAGTGGCTATAATACAGAATAGTGTAGTGAAATGACTCTAACACAGAGTAGGGTAGTGAAATAACTCTAATACAGAATAGTGTAGTAAAATGACTAATACAGAATGGTGTTGTGAAGTCGCTGTAATACAGAATAGTGTAGTGAAATGACTAATACAGAATAGGGTTGTGAAATGACTCTAATACAGAATAGTGTAATAAAATGACTAATACAGAATAGTGTAGTGAAATGACTAATATGGAATAGTGTAACGAAATGACTAATAAAGAATTGTGTAGTGAAATGACTTTGATACAGAATAGTGTAATGAAGTGACTGTAGTATAGAATAGTGTAGTGAAATGACTAATGCAGCATAGTGTAGTGAAATTACTGTAATACAAAGTAGTGTAGTGAAATGATTATAATACAGAACAGTGTAGTGAAATGACTATAATAAAGAATAGTGTAGTGTAATTACTCTAATACAGATTAGTGTAGTGAAATGACTACTACAGAATAGTGTAGTGAAATGACTACTACAGAATAGTGGAGTGGGATGACTATTACAGAATAGTGCAGTGAAATGACTAATACAGAATAGTGTAGTGAGATGAATATAATACAGATTAGTGTAGTGAAATGACTAATACAGAATAGTGTAGTGAAATGACTAATACAGAATAGTGTAGTGAAATGACTAATACAGAATAGTGTAATGACGAATTTTCTGTCAGTATGCATTTGCCTTGCATGATGTCATTTATGATGTCATGAAGTCTTATTATGCCTATTAAATATAGAAATACACATAGAACAAATATTATACGGTCATATTAACCTAAATAACACTGTAGTAATATGATAGATATATTTTGATGGAAAACAATATTCTATGCAGATACCTAACATCAAAGTCTTTGCTTATGAAAAGGTATAGAGTTAAACTGTCATAGTAATTTAAAGTATTTAGGTATGAATATTCATAGTCAGTAATTAGATAAACTATATTTAATGGAGACATCTACATTTATCATACTTGTTAACAGATGACATTAGTTTTAAATCCTAGAGGATTTTGTCTAGGCTGATTGCAAGTGTGCCTGCTAGTTTGCCATAAATCACCATTATTTCTTGAAACACAAAATTACTAATAACTAGTACAAACTGGAAGTAGCAGATATACCATAAATACTCACTTATAAGTCCTGTTAAGCTGCAAATAACATAGATGGCAGATTTGGGTCTATTGAGTTTGCAGTTGGATTTGACTTACATGTAAGTATATATGTGTGGTACATGATCCATCCATAAAGAAGGAAATTCAGATCTTGATCATTTGTTTTTGCCAACACAATTAAACTCAAGTAGTTATACCTATTTAATCAGTATTGAACAATACCTAAAGTAGTTATACATATTTAATCAGTATTGAACAATACCTAAAGTAGTTAGACATATTTAAGCAGTACTGAACAATACCTAAAGAATTATACATATTTAATCAGTATTGAACAATACCTAAAGCAGTTATATATATTTAAGCAGTAGTATTGTATAATACCTAAAGTAGTTATACATATTTAAGCAGTATTGAACAATACCTAAAGCAGTTATATATATTTAAGCAGTATTGAACAATACCTAAAGTAGTTATATGTATTTAAGCAGTACTGAACAATACCTAAAGTAGTTAGACATATTTAAGCAGTACTGAACAATACCTAAAGAATTATACATATTTAAGCAGTATTGAACAATACCTAAAGCAGTTATATATATTTAAGCAGTATTGAACAATACCTAAAGTAGTTATACATATTTAAGCAGTATTGAACAATAGCTAAAGAATTGTACATATTTAAGCAGTATTGAACAATACCTAAAGAATTATACATATTTAGGAAGTATTGAACAATACCTAAAGCAGTTATACATATTTAAGAAGTATTGAATATTTGTAATTATATTAAAGCAGTAGTGAACTAAGTAACATAGATAGAATCTTAGATTTCAATATGAAAAGTGCTTCTTGAAAAACTGTAGGAAAACCTTGAAAAATCCCTGAAATATACTTAAACAGGTCTGTATTATCCATGTAAATTTACTGCAGGTATCAAAATAAAACTGTTTAGACGAACACACTTAAAGATTTTTTTGCAGTGAAGGTATAATTGTTTTTATGGATTTGAGGTTGAAATGGCATTCTTGCAGATTCCTTAGAAAATGTCAAGGTAATTGACATATTGTATTTTACCTATTTATCTGTAATTTTTATATATATTTTATCCTTAAACAGGCAAGTCTTCCTTTACAAAAATAGATGTAATAGACATTAGAGAGATACACTCCATGTTGTAAACAATCCATTTTGGATTGATTGTGAACACATTTTTAAAAGATTCCCTTGTTTGGAATGCAAAGCTGTAGGTCATCTCTATAAAACTGCTTAAACCATAGGTAAAACTGCAATACTTTTAGGTAGAGAATGACATAAAAAAAAATTCTTAATCTGGAAACATTTCAAGTACTCTAGCTTAATTGTCAAGAATTTTGTTTCTATTACTTTACCTCATGATTTAGTTATGTGGGCTTCAGGCCTGTTTCCATACCTGCCAAGTCATAGCATGTCACATGAAAAAAATAATTCAGAACCACCAAACTTCCTGACATGATCATGAATGGAAAAACACAAATTCTCAAAAATGCATCCAAAACAAAGAGATGTGTATGAGGTGGTGAGGTATATTCAGTAGTAATTCTACATTATTCTTCATTCGAAGGAATATCCTGATTTAGGAATGTCTTTAGAGCTTACCTTTATAGCAAGGTATAAACAAGCAATGAACAGATTTCGTTGTACAGTTTATCGAGTAAAATGCACCATGGCTGCCATTGAAGTGATAGCCTGTCTGTAAACCAGGAAAGCTGGATGCAGGGAATGGAACTGGGAGATTATGGTTAAGAACAGTTTGAAATGCTGAACTGGAAAATGAAAATCACAGAAAAATTCTGGAAATATATATTATGAAATAAATTATTTTTGTACTAGATTATGAAGATTGTGTTTGAAAATGAAATTAAATAAATTTCACAAATTAAAATAGAAATAGAAACTATGTAGTTGCATTTATGGCACTTCAGCTCAACAGTCACTTTATGGTACCAACTAAAGGTAATGTTCGACAAGTGTAAAAAGAAATAGAAAACACAGTGACATAGATAGAGTCACAGTCATACAAAAAAAGGATGATAAAATAGCTGGTTTTTGTTGTGGCATATTTGTTATTGTGTAAAGGCCAGAAAATTTTATTTAGGTATTTCAACCAGTGGTTAATATATATCTCAGTTCTCCCATGAATGTAAAATTCCTGGAAAATAAAGAGGTTGTTAGATTCAAATATCAGTATGAACTTTCATTCCTAGAAATTTTATTTTACTTGGACTCTGCATAATGAACCCCTTTCAACCACAAAAGCCTTCCAATGAAAGTGAACACACACACACACACACACACACACACACACACACACACACACACACACACACACACACACACACACACACACACACACACACAGTTGTTAGATATGCATTTCGCACAGGTGAAAATACTTGGTTGACTCAGTTCATCCTGCCTTAAACTTTGCTTATGCTATAATCATATTTTTTCTCATAATTAAGTTGTTGAAAATCTTGGAAGTGAAAGTTCACCTGCAGTTAGTGGTACTGTATATACATGTATTCGAATACAAGTAGGCTCAAACTGCAAACAGCATAGATCCAGATCTGCCATTGCATAATGTGTTGACACATCCAAGTCTCTGTTGTTTGTTCTACTGATTAGTCCTAATAAACTGCATAGACCCAGATTAACTGCTACATTATCTAGAGTCAGATCTGGGTCTGTGCAATTTGCAGTTGAATCTGACTTGTGAGTGTTTGTGTTTTGTGGGTTTAATGCCATTTTTTAGCACCTGATAGGCTAGACATGGCAGCCAGTATCTTTGGTTGAGGAAGAACCTGGGAAGACCCTGGGAAGAACCACCAAACCATGGTAAGCTACTGGCAAGCTTTCTCACATACCCATGTAGACTGAGCTGAGACTCAAACCCATGAGGACAGAGGTGAAATGTGAGCAATCTGTAAAGGCGAGCGCCTTAGACTACTTGGCCGACTGGGACCCCCACCTATAAGTGAGTATAAATGGTAACACTTTGGTTCTTAAATATACATTATGCTTTTAAAAGTTCAAGAACCACAAGGAATAAACACCCAAGTAGCTCACCTGTTCGAATGAATACTGTATATACTCACATATAGTTGGATGCAACTGCAAACTGCATAGAGCCAGATCTGCCATAGTATAATGTGCCAGCAGATCAGGGTCTGTGCAGTTTTTTTTGTTGGAATAATCAATAGAACAAACAACATAAACCCTGACCTGCTGGCACATTATGTGGAAATGTGTGAAATAACACCTTCCATGACAGACATTGGCAGTTTTCTTGTTATGATGTAGACCTTGCTAAAGTCATTATGGAGAAGCCATTTCCAACCTGGACCAATGATTGATGCAGTATTTTATGTATTGATTTCTCTGATCCCTGGAGATTCAATTATCATGTGTAATGGGCATTCTTGATATATGTGCAGAAAGTTTTCATCTAAATCTTGTTAACCATGTGAGCAATATAATTAAGTATATTACCTCTTATCCAAGTGTGCAATGTAACAAAGTTGTCAAACAGAACCAGTTACTGTATGATCTTTATTTATATGATCTTTATTTTTGATTCTGTGGAGATTTTTTTAAAAACTGCAGATAAGATACAAAAAAAATTCTTAAAGTGCTAAGTTCTTACTATGTTAGTTAGGAATAAATAACAATAATGCCAATCATGTGATAACTGTCTGGCAACTGGTACGGTCCCTATTTGTTATATATTGCTGATGCATTGTTAGTATGCAGGCAATGTAGAAAATTATTTTACTGCAGAACTTTTGAGTAGACACACTAAGCTATATTTACCTGCATATAAAGTGAATGTTACTGAACTGGTTCAAGATAAGGGTCTCTTTTAGGGTTCAAAACATGTAATTGCCTGTGAGTTACAGTACAGCTCATGTGATTTTTTGGAACCCCACGCATCATGGTGGGGGATTTAATCCCTTCCACTTTAGCTCCATGATAACACTCCACGGTGGAGGCATAAATTGGCATAAATACCTACAAATCACCACTGCATTTCGGCAGGCACACCGATGTCAATTCCACCGTGGAGGGGCTAGTCGACATCACTGATTGACATCTGAACAGCCAGTGAATGAAGACCATCTATGGAAAGACTGAGACGTGAAGAGTGATTTACAACCAGATACCATTGGAAGAATCAGTCGTCTTTATTTAGATCATATTTGGACAATAAAAAAATAATTTCAAAAGGCTTGTATATTCAGTACACATTACTGTTTATAAAAGGTTGATCAGCTTCTTTTGCAATAAGTTTATGATTTTAATTTATTTCAAAGAAATATGAACAAACTCATGCACTGACTTGACGAGAAGCACACATTGCTGAGCTTCTCAAGCAGAATAAATTTATCATTTTGTTCCAAAGGAAAGTAATTCTCTGAGATATGGACAATTAAAATCCAAATTGACATCCGCTTCAGCTTACCCCCCCCCCCAACAAACCTAAAACACTGAATTTACACTGAAATGCAAACCGCGTGCTTAGTCTTTAAGCAGTAATAGCATTGTCACGAGGCTGAATATTATGACTGCATGTGTACTGTAAGGGACTGACCATTTAATATATGGGGTTTATATGTTGTTTTGTTTTTTTCGACCGGGATATTTTTTTTTCTTTCATCACAATATTTATTTATTTTAAAGGAAATATGGAATGGATTAACGTCTTTTTATACTACAAAAATCAGAGAAAGACAATTGTTTTCATGCATTTGCCCCCCCTCCCCCCCTAGGAAAATTCAGTTGTCTCTCCCTAATAAAGACTTGACTTCAGCGGATGTTCTACAGAAATCAAGGCAGTGACCATTGTGAACACTGTTGTAAAATATTAACAAGGGTTTGCATCAAAGGATGATGTAAGTTTCAGCTTGGGAACAGTGTGTTTTTATCACATGAAGCCATCTGACTTGGCGCGTTGTCCCACAAATAACAACGGAAGTTTAATAATTGTTAGTAATTAATCTGAACATGGCTTATTACCGAAATGAAAAATAATATGGAAAATTCTAAAATCTGAGATGTTCAGAGATTTTAATTTCCAACAAGGTCAGAGCATTTTGCATGGATGTATTGTCTCCACATGTATCCTATTATTTGCTCATTTATATTATGTGAATGCAACAGAAATTGTGGTTTCAGTTTGGGAAAGGTGTGTTATCATATAAAGCCATCTGACTTGGCGCGTTGTACTTAACAACCCCAATTATGGTCCCGCCATTAACAACGGAAGTTTGATATTTGTTCGTAATTAGGCTGAACTCAACCTACTGCTGAAATGAATAATAATGTGGAAAATTGTCAAATCTCGGATGTTCAGAGATTTTAATTTAAAAAAAATATGACATTTTTATGTATGGTCTCAGCATGTTTCCTATTATTTGCTTATTTTTGTAAGAGGAAAATATAAAAAAGATTTTTTTATCATCCTAGAAAAATAGTAAATCATATAAAAATGATATGTCAGTAACCCAATTGTAATATTGATCTATTTCTTATAATTATTTTTACGCAGATATTAATGTATGCAGCTTTATCTTTGTGACTTTGGAGCGGTTGCTTATTGAGACAAGAAATAAACTAATTTCTTTGAATAGTGTTTGGCATGTTTCTGTATATGGTATATTGCTTTACAGCTACAGTTACTGTGGCCAAATGGATAGAGTGTGTATCACACGCACACACATTTAATATTCGAGCACCAGGTCCTGAGTTTGCAACCACCGACCGGAAATTTTTTTTTTTTTTTCCCTCTCTATTACACTATAATGTCTAGTACAGTATTACTTTTCTTACCACTTGCAAACTTTTCCAGATTTCAGTTTACGATAACTTGTGCAGTAGTGATTTGGATTCCATATTTTATGAGAGAGAGAGAGAGAGAGATATAGAGAGAGAGAGGGGGAGGGGAAATTTACTAAGAAGAGTTAATGATCTAAAATTATTCATCTTTTTTTTCTGTATTATGCATATTATGCAATAGGAAAACAAACAGAAAAGAAAAAGTTAAACATTAATTTCATCTGATGCGCAAGTTTGTCAAATCAATGGCAAAGAAAACAAACCCGCAGAAGCACTGCTGTTGTACTTTTAGGTTAACAGTTAGCACATGAAATTAACAAGTCAAAATCAAAGAAAACAAGCAGTGGTGTTGATGGCTTCTTTTGTGCTGGGTTACTCGCACATGTCAATTACATGTATCTAGGATGAGCTTTTGCGACCATTTGTGATTTTTAAAAAACCCGCTACTTTGGTAATTAATGCAAAATAGTACAGTTTAAAATAAAATAACGATGTGAAATCTTAATAATGCTTTATTTAAGCGATTGGATGTCAGAAAAAATCATACAATATGTGAATGAGTAATCATGCATGGAGTAACCATCGGAACTTGTGCGATTTTGTTCCACTTCAGTCAGGTATGACTGCAGCTTTGTTATTAATTTGTTCGATATTTATCGTTCTTTTCATTGCAGGTAGTACAGTATCACTGACTTTCATATGATCATTAAAATTTTGTATTGTGTTTACTGAAAAAGAAATAAGGATATGAATGCATGTTTAGATTCCGATAACATAGTATTGAAGAAAAATTTTTTAGATTCATTGCGCAAAATGTAGTATTAATACAGTTTGCGAGGCATTGTCATCACGTTATCATCATCTAAAATATAATTTTTGGCACTATGTATCATACATTATCTTCGTTAGAACAAGGAAATATTTATAATTAACTGAATTACTACGTTTTTTTCAGTATAAAAAAGTTAGCAAATTGCTCCCCAGAGGGATAACGATGTCGATAAATCGGTGCCACCCCCCGTCTCTTTCTCAAGCTCAGCTTGCATGGGTGATAAACAGTAAACCATGCCCATATTATTGAGACCACGTCCACTCCGCAGTGGTGATCATATGCGAGAAAGCGTGGTGTGCAGGGCTATTCTCCGCAAGACGCCGCGACAACTCCGTCAGGACATATAGAGTGATGGTGGAGGGGTTTTTCTTAATCCTCTCCACTCACTCTCCACCCCCACTGTGATGCATGGGGTTCCGAAAAATCACTTGAGCTGTACTGTATATAAATTAAATGCCGCAAGAAATGTAAGAGATGGATTGAATATTTGACAGGAGTCCATTTAAAAATATACAAAACATCCAGGGAGTTGGGATGTTGTATAATTTTGTACACACTGTTTAACAGCTCAGAAATGGCAAAAAAATGCTGTAATAGGTGGCCAAGCAGTTTTAAATACCTACCATAAGGTAGAGCATATTTTATGTTGTTTCTCTGTCAGTACAATTGTTTGTCTGTTCCCTTTTTTGTTTCTGCAAAAGAACTTAAGTTCTCCAATATCTTCTTATATCCAAACTTTGTAAGTAGCTTGCATTTGGAGCAAGAAAAAAAACTATTGATTTTGGGTTCCAGCGGTCAATGATCAATGTCACAGGGGATGTGGTAGATTAACTTAACTCATTAACCCCGGGCATCACATTTACACGTCTAAGTTGGTGGTATTGCAGGAAAGTAGACAGATCTAGCTCTACAATGATATGAAATAATGTAAATGTTCTACTCGCATAAAAAAATACAGCGGAAAAAAGTTATTTTTGGAACCCGATGTTTTTTAGGTCAAAAATTTTTGGTTTTGGAACCGGAGTTTATGTCCGGATTTGAGACTTTATTACCTTAGATCTAAAGCAGACCAGTTCGACTGCACACGGACAGATGAACCTTTGCAAAAAGTAGGATAAGTTTGAGATTTGCAGTAAAAAGGGGCCAGGAGACACAAATCTTGGGTCCAATAGAAAGAAATAAAAAAAGATTCTAACTTTTACCCTTCTGTACATGCGCGAACGTAATAGCCAGTAAAAAACAATGTTTTTAATACACTGAAGCATCCGGCTAAGCAAAAACTCTCTGAAGCAGTTGTGTTTGGCTGCATTCAGAAGTGATCCAAAAATGCGTTTCACACCCTAATTTCATGGAAAAATGAAAAGAATCTCGAGGGGTTAACGAGTTAATTGCCAGTGCTGCTGTATTGACCCACTGCTTTGCCAGCTGCTGGGGTCACTGCTGAAGCTGGTTTGGGGGCTGATTATCAAAGATTGATGCTGCTGGAGTCAAATGATAATTTTTCATCCCATGACTTGGAGATATAGGCCTTTTTTATATTTTCCCTTTAATTGACTGATTGTATATAGTAAAACCATGCCTATATTAAAGACATAACTACCTTCTGTCTGTGTTATTTCATATCTGTATGACTTCTACAAGATTGGTGAGAAAATACATTTCATATGAATTGAATACGAGTGCTTTGTAACACTAAAATTGTCTCTCATTCTTTTTATACATAGTTACAGGTTAAATATGTACACATAAATACTTGGACAGCTTTTCACACATAATCTGGTATTAATCTGTGGAATACTGGGTATTTGGAAAGGCCATGTGGATCACCAAGCTAAGGTATATGTGAAAAGAGCCAAGACTTACATTACTAGAGGTATGCCTAGGAGGACCAGCATTTCTTCCAGTGTTGTGGGTGGCCAGAGAGAATTGGGCTTGTCCTCCATACATTTTGCTACATAATTGGTAGTTTCAGCCACAGTTCTTTCAATTATTGTCAGAGGAAAATATTTCAAGAAGAAATCTCTTTTTGTTCCATCATGCAAAACTAAAGTGGGACCAGGGCGCTTTCAGTGAATTCGGTGACATGCAGGTCACATAGCTTCCTTGTCCACAATGTGTTGTCTTCATTGTCCAATTCTGATTCAATTTCTGACAGACTGGACAAAGAAGATAGTTCATTATCACTGCCAACACTCCCCAATTCAATATCATGAATTTTGTCCTCTGGAAAACCAGAAAACTCTGATTCTAAATCGCTAGCAGAAGCCATTAACTCCACTATCAACAACAACCACATATATTAACTACCATATGGTACAAATTCCAGACCCCCTCCCATTAGTAACCATATATAGTATATGATGTCTTTCACAGCAAGAACAATAACTGTTCACCACACAAAACATAGTTTAGGGTGTGGCTTTGTTACAAATATATAATAGGAATGGAAAGTCTGGATAACTGCAGAACTAGGCAATTGTGATGTCATTCAGAAACATCCCATGTGTAAGATTTTTTTGTCCCATAGTTATTGACACTTTCATGACATATTATTTCATAAAGAGAAATGCACCCAAAGATATTTTTCTATCATGAAAATAAAGTTTTGTCCATTATGTACAATAATATTTGAACTCTTTTTCAGTTGTTGGGCTCAAAGGTATCTTTTTCATGTTCAAAACATGTATAGTCGATGATGGTGATTTGAAATCAATTGAGTTTTATCTATTTCAACACACTTTTTGTTTCACCCCTTTTCACCATCATTGGCCATCAAATTAACTTGCACTGATCCAGCTGCAAATGGTGAGGACTTGATTGGCCAACTTATAATGTGCCAGCAGATCAGTGTCTCTTCTGTTTGTTTGGTATTTAAAGTTGATTGAACAGGGTAGACCCTGATCTGCATGCACATTGTGTAGTTGTAGTTGCTACTAGTATTTATTTTATGGCTGCATGTGATATACAAGGACATATATATGTTAATTTAAGTTGTAATCTACTGATTGCTCATTTTTGCATAGATAAATTTTGCTATGACTGATCTGGAAAAGCATCCTTCATGATCTGGTTATGGATTGATTAAACATTTATAGTTTTTTTATTTGTTATTTTCTTTTATGCCCCATCACAACAGTGGTAGGGGCATATAGCATTGCCCATAACCATCTGTCCATCCATAACACCTAGGTTAAATTGTATATTTAGATCATTTCTGTCCATCCATAACACCTAGGTTAAATTGTATATTTAGATCATTTCTGTCCATCCATAACACCTTGGTTAAATTGTATATTTAGATCATTTCATGTTAACAAATGAACATATTTCTAGTTTATTTTTTAATGATCCACCTTGTGTGAGGAAAAAAGTTAGCATGATTAAAAATTTAATTATGTAGAGAAGGTATGACTCATGATCTGAACACCAATGGATCAGTTTCACAAGCCTAATTGGAAAAACAGCAATTGAGAGCTTAAAATAATGGAGAATGTTTCTTTTAGTATCAGGTCTATTTGTAAAAAAGCTGGAAAAGTTGCCTGAGCTAATGAACTATCATTTTCCTTGCAGATCAGAACTAAATTCTAACCACTGATTATCAATCATGCTAAAATGCTGAATATTGGAGTGGATTAAAGTAATTGAGCCATTTCATAGCGTCTCTCTGTCATGGTTTCAGGGCTATACTTATTTGGGAATATTAGCTTTGAGCTGGCTGGCACTATATATTGTTCCTAAATCTCATGTTTGTGACAAGATTGGTGATGCAAAAATTAACTTTTAACAGTTATTGATCGAAATACCATATGTCTTAATGTTCATGGCACACTTACTTTCAAACAGCAGAGACTTTGGCCCCAGTTTCACAAACATTCTTAAAATTTCTCCTCAAATTTAGATTTATATTATCTTGCTTATGATAATTCAGAGAATATAAATTTTTTGTCAGAGGTAGATATAGTAGATAGGATGCAAAATCACTTTTTACTTAAAAATTGTACACATGGAAACCTATTTATAATAATCATGATAAAAGATTTGAAAAATTACTCAAATTTGAGGAAATCCTCAAAAATGCCTCAGAGATAAGGCAGGACTCCTTCAAGGAATATTTAAGATTTTATGGTTGTATTCTAATTCTTGATACCTGCTGAATGTTCTCACAAAACAAATCATTGTTACTAACCAAGATCTTCAAAAATCTGAATTTGAGGGAAAAATATGAGATGTTAGTGAAATTTGGGCCAGATCTGCAGTGTGATATATATGCCAGTAGATCAATGTCTATGCTGTTCACTTCATATTATAAGAACAAACCACATTGACCCTGATTTGTTGACACATTAAGCCATGGCAGGTCCAAGTCTTAGCTATTCACAAATGTGTGCACATTGTACACAGAAGTCAGTAATGATAGTTTCAGGTTAAAGACAGAGGAAATGCATTAAAAAGCTAATGAACTTAATGGTACCATAAAATCTAATTACACTGCATGTACTTATTTCCCTTTAATTTAATAAGAAGAGGATGGCTTTGTAGTTTTAGTGGAAAGAAACCATTATATAGATACAATTCCATCAGAGGATTTCTTTGCAATGTACTCTAATGAATAACCCAGCTGACATATCTCAGCACATTTCCACCCATCCCTCTTACCACTCATTATGTTATGAAAGAGAGACAGAAATGTCCTTTAAGTGCTAATGTTTCATCGTCTTCTCTTTTTGAAAAATTCTGGACATATTCAGGTTTCTCTTTGTCTGCCCATTTGTCTATACACATTCTTATCGAATTCATAACTTTGATTCCATTTTGCATTAAATGACATCATGCACAATTTGACCTTCATTTTTCTTTGTTATCCATATATATTGTATTAATGTGAACATGTGAGAAGCCAGAACCCGCTGTGCCAGTGTTGAGTTAAGTGCCTGAAATGAGTAGTTACATATAGCTGCTCTCGCCCTGCAGCGGCTATTTCTGAACGTTAATGAAGCAGTAGGACACAGGCAAAGAAATCGACGAACACATGGAAGATGTGTATGTAAACAGACTGGGTCATATGGCATAGCAAGTGCATTAGCTTCACATTGTCTGCTGTGATACTTTAGGGTGTACGTAAACTGTTAATAACAATCATGATTTCCACAAATAAATATATAAAGACATAAAATGTAGATTTCGGAAATTGTAGAAAATTAAGTTAGTGAGTGTTTTCAACATGACATTTCTGTTGATGAATATGATGTATGTACCTCACTGTCCGTTATACACTGCTAGACTCGCTTAAGTCAAATTTTAGAAGGACAATTGTTGTTTCATTGGGCTGTTCATTAACAAACTTAAATTTAATCACTGAATGACAGAACCTAGGATTCATTTACTAGGAAAAGAGCAGGTAAATTCTGGCCAGATTACCATAGTGCACATCATATTCATGATTTAGACAAGAGAGTTTAACCATGTAAAGGAAGGTATATTTCATTTATTTGTTCTTTTATAGGTCAACAGAAATAAAAATTAAAAACAAAATGAGAATAAAAGAGATGAATCATACAATGTAAATAATTTTAATATATGTTAAGCCCCAACTTGACAGATAGTTTTCCAGATTTATAATGATCTGATAAATTTGGATGTAAATTTTCACAGGTGCTTATGTAGCTGCGCTGGACAAATGCTGACTGGTAGATTATATATAATATAATATCATTTCCTCATTTAAGAAAGGTCTTCAAGATGAAAAAGGAATGCTGCACAACCTTTTTTTCAAAATAAATGTTTGAATATCAGTAATACATACCTGTTACTATTGCATAGCTGATACTTTTCCGCATAGAAAATACTCCAACCGTATGAAGAGAATTCATCCTCCTATTAGGGTAAACTAGAAGATTCTAGAACACTAGATCGCCCCTGGTCCACCCTGCAGATATGCTGTATTTGCGCACTGTCCATAATTCTTTTTCGGTCGCTTGGCTGTAATGCCATGTTTATGTCAACTTTTTCCCTTCATATTGTGCGTCAGCCTCCCACCAAACTGACTAATTCAGCTACACAATAGCAACAGGTATGTGTTACTGATATTAAAATGTTTTTGTTGTTGTTGGGGGTGGATGGGTAAAACTAGTTTTAATGATGAAATACTTACCTGTTGCTATTGCCAGATTTACCCCTCCCCCCAACCCCCCTGCACTGATGTACCACTTGTTTAGGCTGCATCCTAAAAGAATAAAGGACAGTGCGCAACAGGCAACATATCTGCGGGGTGAAGCAGGGATGATCTAGTGTTCTAGAATATTCTGGTTTGCCCGAATGCGAGGACAAATTCTTGTCATATTGTCAAGGTACTTTCCATTTGAAAAAGTACCAGCTATGCAATAGCAAGAGGTAAGTATCACAGTATTACATCATTAAAATTTGTTTTATCGCCCTCCCCCCCCCCCCCTTTACATCATTACATTTTCCAGTTTAGCAAACGATTCACCTACATTTGGGCGAACATTTCTTTAAAGGTAGGCAGTATGCCTTACAAAATCTCTTGAAACCTCTGCTGCATTTTCTGACTGTCTGTGCATTCATCTCTCTCTCTTTCTCTCTTTATATATATATATATTTATATATATGAAAGTTGCATACCAGTATATTATTTGGCAAATTGAACAGTTATATGGAAACATTATGAAGTTAAATACTTGTATTTTAATCAGTGAGTAAAACATATACTGATATATTATTTTTTAGCCCTAATATTCAAGTAATATATCTATTTTAAAAGAACATACATTTAGGAAAGGAAGAATATTTTCTCACAAAAATTGTAGATCGTATTAGAAATCTAATGGATTGAGAACTTTAAATTATCTTTGGGAATGGTTTTGCATGTTTATTGTGTTTATTCATTCAGTATCACAGTTATATCAAGAACCACACACATTATTTCCTTCAGAGATTTTATCCCAGTTGCAATATGTATATCATTTTTATCTTGTGATAATAATTGGACCAGTTATCACTGTCATCATCTTCATTATCATCATCACCATTATTATTTTCACAATTATTACATGGAATTTTGTAAACTTTTTGTAGGCACCTCTTGCATGATAGCGACTTGATTTATTGATGCACTTCAAGTTGATGTCATTTTGAATAATCAGATTTGGAGGAGATAGCATTTTTCTTCAACTCTGACCTTGGATGTTTTTTATCTAAGTTGGTCCATTCTTTGCAAGACTTTCTTAGACTGGTTTTTCAAAATGTGTTGAACACAACCTTGAGTGCTCAGTCTAAGTGACACAACCTTGAGTGCTCAGTCTAAGTGAAGTTGGTCCTTCTTATTTACTTATCCATATTGCTTTGATTTTATTGTTTCTCAGGAAATGAAAGATTTGTACCTTTGATCCCATAATGCTCTTGTTCTTACAATTGCAGGCAATACAATAAGTTGGCATTTTGGAAACAAATATCTGGATTGTTCCCACACTTGTCACTAGAATCGCATACATGCACACAGGGAGACTCCCATCTCTGTCATCACACATACCAGCATCCCAAAAGTCTTCTGAAAAATATACATATAAACAGAGCAGTTATTTTGAACCCCTTTATTTTAGCTGATGTGCTCTGATTTAGGCGAGTGGGGTTGGTGTGCTAAGAATGACATTGGCTTGAGGTTTAATTTCACACTGTATTATGTGGAAGTTAAAAAAAACGTGCATGAAGTCTTTTAATCATGGATTTCTCTAGCTCAGAAAACCAATGAATGCATGGTTATTGGCCCACTTTTATGTATAAAAATTAAGAAAAACAATGGACCGTTTTAAAATGTAAGCAGACACCAAGAAAATTTGATGGGCAGAGTATCAGTATCTCTTAATATTGGTCTTGGAGCAAAACAAATGCTATATTTCATTTGGTAATTTTTAGGGGGCCCATTGAAACATGAATTCATTTTAACTGTATCTGTTAAACTTTTCTTGCAAATTGATGCCAGCCCATCCCAGGGAGATCCCTGATTAAGTGGTGAAACATGGCATACTTACTTACAAATACCAGTGGTTATGCTTGGTACTTTGTCTAGGGTCGTATCTTTAAGATTGAGGTAAGAGATCAGCTTAATTTCATGTTAGGCTCCAGATGTAAAATTGCAGTATTTACATGTTTGGTCATCTTACAAATGGTTCTGATAAAGATATTTACAATTAGAAGCTCATTGTCTAAATTTTATATCAGAATAAAAGAACTTCAAGTAGGCGTGTACAAAGATTTAAAAATCAACACATGCATGTCTGATATAGTTTGTAAGTATTTTCCAGTGCGTGAATTTAATTTACGATGATAATTAAGGACTATAGATTGTACTCGCATACACAGTGTTGCACCTGTAATCTCAAAGGCAGGAGACAATGTTAATTCCCATGTACTCCAAATCATACAACCTTGAAAACTCTTTGAATTTAGAAAAAGTTGGTTTTATCCTTGAAAAGTCCTTGAATTTGTTGAAAAACTCAATGAATTTTCCCCAAACTCCTTGATGGAATACAAAATGTTAAAACTGAATATAATATATCACTTTCTGAATTTAGAATTTTATTTTTTTTATGTATTTTCCAAATGTAATGAATAAACAAATAAATAAAATGGAATAAAATTGTGTTGATCAACTGGCACACAACATGGGTAGTTACAAGATGCAGTAGTATCCCAGTGCTGTAGTGGCACACTAATTAGTTATTTTTGTACCTATTTATGCCATGATAAACAAAATAACATATAGAAAAAATTCAATTTCTGTAGGAGAAAATACTTGAAAACGTTTGGAAATCCTTGAAAAGTCCTTGAAAAACAACTCTCTTCAGCTGTACGAACCATGTAGGGGACACAAATTTCAAAAGGACAAAGAAAAACACTAGGAAATGATTAAAGCAGTAGTAATGGTAAAAAAAATGAGCTAATACCATTTGCTTTGGCGGTTTTGTAATCTTGATTTCATTGCCTGTACTACACTTTGGAATTTTCTGCTCTAGATCTTGCTCCCCTTTAACATTTGTCATCACCTTTTATCTACCAGTGTTTTATACAATAATTCTCTTTTGTCTTTGAAATTATTTCTCTTTTTAAACTAATAATTCTTTTATTAATGCTAAATTATGTGTTTCTGCACGTTTCTTTGTTCAAAAATTAAGTCCCTTTTGTTTTTAATTCAACCTCAAAAATGTGTTACATTATCGGCTGTCAGTGACTTTGCACTTAAACTCAACAGACAACTGAACAAACCTTGAATATTTGTGCCAAATTGGTTTTATTTGTAATGAATTGCAGTCTGAACATTTGGATTTCCATTGGCAAGTTTCATGATTGCTAGTGCAAACAAAACATAGAATTATTTAACTAAGAGATGTGCACCAAAGAGAAAATGTTTGCATAAGTTTTCCCTAAATTATATAATACACAAGATGACAAAAAAGCCTGCCCAGGGGAGCAGGGAGGTTAAAATATGGGGGAGATAGTACTGAAATTGCAGAGAAACCTGTGATCCATGCTCAAGGTACAAAACTGTGTACCAGTACATGGACTTTTTTTGCATCAGCACTGCAATTAGTCAGTTGCACTTAAATATTAACAAATATTTATAATTGCCAACAGTATTTTGCACTTTCTTTAATTGTATTTAGTCAGCTCAGGAACCTTAGTAACGGATGTCAAATTAACTTTATTTTTATCAGTTACCCTTTTCAGGACATGGATGTTTTTTTTTAACCAAGAGATAATGTGTCTTTGTTTAAAAATGAATACAAATGTTGATTTGTTAATTTCAAACGTCAAAGAAGATATCCTTCAATATATTAGAAAAGATGAAGATGTACAGATGTCATTTAATGATGATAATATCAAGATAAGCATGATCAATCCTGATATATTACATATATTTTGTCTGCCTTTTCCTTCCAGCAGTTTTTAATGTTTTAAAATTAACCATCTTTAAGTCATATGTAGTTGAATTTGCTTGATAAGGCTTTAAATACAGAAACGTAACAAGCATTTAAGTAATACAGTAATCAGTAATAAATACCTGTTGCTATTGTGTACCTGACTCTTTCCAGAAGGAAAATACCCCGACTGTATGATGAGAATTCATCCTTCTATATGAAGCAGAAGTTTCTAGAACACTATGTTGCCCCTGGTGCACCCCACAGATACTTTGCCCATGCGCACTGTCCTTCATTCTTTTTTTGGTTGCAGACATTAATGTCTGCTTTATTTGTGGTGAAGAAGAATCACCTTCACTTTGTGTCTTAATGTAGTGGTTTTACTTATTCTTTATGTACATCATCTTCATCGTGTGGAATTACCCCTGATCACCAATTTTCTCTGTTCAAATTGAGCTCTCACTTGAGTTATTCACAATTTGTTCTGGTACACATTTGTGTACGACCTGCATTTTTATCTCTCACCCCTCAAGGGTGTTAGTATACTAATTTTGTTGAGAATTATTTCTGGCTATGGTAGGTATTTAGTTAAAATATCCCTATCCTTGCATATTTGGGTCTATGGACTCATTTTGATTCATTTTATTGTTCATTACAATTACCAAGTCATTTTGACTCACATTCCTTAATTGTGAATTGTGCTATTTTTATAACTTGGAAAAGCAGGTCACACACCACTTTTTCCCTTTATATTGTGTTTTTAGTTATCGACACAGAATTAGTATCGGATAGTTTTCCTTGATATTATGCTTTTTTATTAGCAATCTCACCAAGATGGTTTTTTGCTAATTTAGTCATCCCCAGTTTTCATTTAAGCCTGGTTGACTTCATTATCTTTGATAATCTTCAGTAATCAGCTTAGCATTGCTTATCTTTTTGGATTAAAACATCAGTGATCATTTTAATTCTTTGTGACAACACCTAGGTAAGGTGACTTCATTTTTAGTGTAGACTTAGTCCATGCAAATACCTTTTTTACATACACTTGCAATGAAGGTTTTGAATAAATCTTTTTTTCAGCATTCTTTTTCAGCAGTGTCTAAGCAGGGTGTGGGTAGGCGTGGCCGCAGGAAAGCCCCCTTGGAAACACACCTGACTTGCCGAACTTGTAAAGGCTGTGAACTGACAGATGGTTGTCCCTTTTGCAGCCTATGGTCAGATGAGGTCTGGGACCTCATGAACATAGACCTACTTATAAAGGAAGGAAGAAAGTTCTTTCCTCATCTTCCTCTGAATTTGGGGGCTTTCCTTCTCGGAGTCCCTTGGGTTTTCGGAGAAGGATTACCAAAGTCTCTTCGGATACTCTTAGGCTTAGTGGGCCCCGTCTAAAGGAAGTTATAAACAGGTGGAGAGTGAGTCGCGCCCTCCCATTAGGGAGGAGCGGTGCCCTCTCCATTCCATGAGGACAGAGGGCAAGTCATGCCCTCCCATGATGGAGGAGCAGCACCCTCTCTTTTCCACTCAGAGAGTGAGTCACATCCTCTGCTTGGGGAGGAGCTGCACCCTCTTCCGTCAAGAAGGGCAGAGAGTAAGTCGTGAGGGAGGAGCAGCACCCTCTACTCACCCACAGCTCGGCGCAGGCTAAAATTGAGTTGCACCACCTGTAAGGGGAGCAGCATCCTTTCAATCCCTGGGGACCATTGTTGGCGACGGGATTGAGCAACCTGGTAATGGGAGAGGTTAGATCTAAGTCTATCAGATGTGGGGAAGGGTCTTCCTACAGATCTCAGTTGCCTGACTGGTGATTGACCGGTGACCGGTGACCTTTTCTCCCTAAACCAATTTTTGCAGGAGGAACCTTCAAGATGGAGACCACAGCCTCAGGCAGGAATGCATAAGTCCTGGTGACTGGGTGGTCTACATCAATCGTCATGATGCATACCTTTACATCCCTATCTTTCCTCCACACAGGAGGTACCTGCGGTTTTGCTTGGATGGGGAGGTCTTCCAATTTTGAGCTCTGCTGTTTGGCCTTTCCTCTGCACCCAGAGCATTTACCAGGGTCATGATAGTAGTTGCATCGCATTTAAGGTCATTAGGTATGCCAATCCTCCAATATTTGGATGATTGGTTGATCCACAATGGCCAGCTAGAATCCCTCAGACTAGATATGTCTCGCTGTTGGTCCATAGTGACTAGGCTGGGTGTTTTATTGAACCTAGAAAATCAGAGCTCAGTCCATCTCCAGATTTTGTCTAAATGTGGATGAATTTTCTCATAAACAGAGGATTAGTATGTCCCTCGGGACAGAGTAGACAAGATCCTGTCCCTGTTGGAGGAATTGAGAACAAAGAGCATGTTGTCGACTTGTCCTTTTCTTTCTCTGCTGGGTACCTTGAACTTTGCAGCAGACCTGGTTCCCCTAGGCAAACTGCACTTGTGTCATCTCCAGTTTCTCCTTTTGGTGCTCTGGAAATTGCACAGGGACCCTCTGAATGCTCCGATTTCTCAAGGTTGGGCTTTGCACCATCATCTGATTTAAATCGACAAATTGTGACTGGTTTCTGGCCATAGTCCCCATGCATGGCCCCAAACCCCACTCCTATCTTTTCACATATGCATCAGATTCAGGGTGGGGCGCTGATCTGGAGCTGGAAGGACTGATTCTTCAGGGTTCATGGTCCTGGGAAAAATCTGTCCTCCACATCAACAAGTTAGAAATGAGGGCAGTGTTCTTAGCCCTTCAGGGGTGTGTCCACAAAATAGGAGATCGCTGCATGATGGTCTCCTCGTACAACACATCGGTGGTAGCGTACCTCAGGAGACAAGGAGGCAGACATGTACTGTCTCTCTGCGGGAAGGTTTGGAACCTCCTTTGCTGGGCAACCTCAGAAGGAATTACCATCCAAGTTGGTCACATTCCCGGGAAAAAGAATATTTTGGCAGACAGTCTGTCAAGAAAAGGGTAGATGGTCATACTGGAATGGTCTCTCCACCAATCCATAGTGGACTCCCCATTCCAACTTTTGATGATTCCATTTATGGACTTGTTTGCTACAAGGGTAAACAAGAAGCCCCGGAAGTGGATGCTTTCAGCCTAAAGTGGTATCGTCATGTTGTTTACGCCTTCCCACCATTCAGGATGATTCCACAGGTAGTTCACAAAATAAGGAACTCCACTGCTCAGCTCATTTTGATAGCCACTTTGAGGCTCCAGCGATTGTTGTTGAACAATCTTCTCGAACTGCTGGTAGACCATCCCAGGACATTACCTCCTGTCACAGCATGGGATCTCTCCTACACAACAGCCGACAGATTCTCCTCCTTCTTCACATGGCTCATCTCAAATGATCTCTCCGCAAAGAGAAGTTTTCAAACAAGGTTGCCAAGTGCATCATTCAGTCCAGGAGACAGTGTACATGGGGAAGGTATATGTGGCCTGGACCAGGGGCAAGTTGGTATTCTAGAATGTTCTGGTTCACCCTATGGGAGGATGAATTCTCATCATACGGTCAGTGCATTTTCCATCCGGAAAAGAGCCAGCTACACAATAGCAACAGTTAAGTATTACATCATTAAAGTTAGTTTTTCCAGCCCAAACAACTACATATTGTATCATAATGCATTGCACTATCGATATGCATATTAAAAATAGGTGTACACAACCATTACTCCTTGCAGAAATAAGTGTATTCGCTTATTATCAAGATTCTACAGTGTAGTAACATTGCTTTCTTGCATCATTGAAATTGATATGGGGATTGACAAAAAATATTTATCTTTCATTATTAATTTCTGTGTTACTGCAGTATGTTTTACATTTTACCTCATCTCCAGAGGCAAGATAATTTGATTTATTTCAGAATTTTGACAAGCAATGCAGTTGATCTGCCTACCAGCTAGAAAAAGCAAACAAGAAAGATTTTAAACTTTTTTTAAAAATGGCCGATATTTTCTGCATTAAGATAATATTTTATAAAACTAAAATTGTTTTGTGTAATTCAAGGCTTTACTTATAATGTAACAATACTTGTAAGGCTTTGTTTTATCTTTTGGAAAAACTAATAAATGCTCACTAGAGGGCAATGAGATGCATGAAATTCCCATTTTTATTCCCATTTAAAGCACACCCATCTGTGAATAGTGTTGACCTTGATCTGTCATTATAAAAATGTGTCATGAAATCAGGCTCTTATTGTTTTCCTCAAATCATAAGCACTGTACAGTGAAACAGTATAGACCATTATTTGCTGGTATATTATGAGGCAGATGGTAGATCTGGGTCTTTGATGTTTACAGTTGGGTGTATCTTGTACATTGACTAAGACGATATTGTCTCTATGTGCTCCAATTGCCTGGGCACTAAATAATCTACTTGTGTGTTGCTGTACCAGAAAACACCAAAACTAAATCTATCTGCCCAAGAGCTAGGATTTCATGGGATAGGTCCTTGATCTTGGTAGTGTTTATATTAACATTCTGATTGAGCAAATAAAAGAAAAACAGTGGTAGAGATTTCGTTAATGGATTTGGGGAGCTGTGATGGCTCACTGAGCAGGCCAGGTTGGCTGTCATGGTGTGTCACCATGCAAAGCATAATTGCAAGCCACAAGTGAAAATCTGCAATGCTCTTTTTATTCATCCATGGCTGTCTGCAATAAAATTTCCTCATTTCTAATGAATATGCATAAACCTGCTTGACGAATCATTGCAAACCCCAGTAAAATTTTCTTGGAAAGTTCACCCAACATGATCTTTAATTCTGACTGAATGAGCCAGTTGATTCCTGTTCCAAGCAGTCACTTATTAATTGATAAAAGAGCACTTTTGTTGACGTGCAAGAGCTTATTTCATTTTGTTGTTGATATTGTAGTTTTGTTTATGCATATTCATCAGAAATGAGACAATCTTGTTGCAGGCAGCCACGGGTGAAAAAGGAGGATAGTGAATTTTCACCCATGGCTTGCGACGATGGGGCTGTCATTGCTGCACAATAAATAGTCTTTCATGTGCTGATGTGCTACATTTTTTACAACAACTTGTGTGCAGAGGCACTAAACTGAATTTTGGTGTACTGTCATGTTAAACTCCTGTTGTTAACATGCAGTTATGTCAAGGATCAATTTAAAAATGAAAGGAGTCAAAAATAGATCTTACAGCCATGGTTATTTCATAGTGTGTATGTTTTTTTTTATGAATTTATATCCCAATTTGTTAAAAGCCAGGTGGTGTCCAAATTTTTATGTGTGAATGATCCTAAAATGGCGGTGTTTGGTGGACATGACAAACAAATGAGATCAAATGACCGTTTGTGATTTATTGTGGTTAAAATGCATAATTTTCACACATTTGCTTGATTTTTGGCATGATGTTTGTAAAATTTGGTTAGAGATCAATTTCCAGCAGTGACTGAGACTTGTTTGGCTTTAATAAATTGATTTTGTTAGTACTTTATGTCCTTTCAAACAGTTTAGCAACATGATGTCTGCCGTGGTTCGTGAACTTGCCCAGAGTTTACAGAAATTGAACTGCTTAATTGTTTTAGGGCTGGTCACTTGGAAATTTGGGCAATGTGTACATTTATCACCATTGGCAGTACATGTACATGAACAGACTGACATGGTTATACAAACAAAAAAGAGCAACAAACACCAGAACTGCAACCAGAATTCAATATTTGTAAAAGAAAAGACTGCAAGATTATCATGTAAGAGCTCTTTATTGGCCAGCAAGGATATGTTGCAATCCAGTTTCCATAGCCTTCTTCTGACCAGCATTGAACATACCAGGTTCATCAATACACAAGCCTGACAATAGAGATTTTTGGTTACAAGATATATCATAAAAATGATAATTTTTCATCAGCACAGAAAGTAATTATATTTGAATGCCTGGATATTTACATGAATGATGGTATAGTATGCCATACCTCCTTAGCCTAAGATGGCCAGTGAACCTCCACAGAAATTGTTTGTCAGACTTTAGATCATTAGCTGGGTTTTGAGACTTGCTTGGCCTTGACATTCCATATGACCTTATAAAGCTCGCCATATGGAAGACACAATTTATCATTATTAAATAGAGAAAGGCTATTTGCCACAATAATAGATTACAGGTAGCATAACTTAATCTGGAGAAAAGTGAAACCTCGCTGTATTGAATTTCACTCGGAAGTAGCCTGTAGTAATCTAGAAAAGTTCTACATGTGTGAATCATGAAGTAATGTTTTATGCATGTATTATGTCTTCATGAACCATGTAGCTTATGGACTGTGGTGCAATATTGCATTTAATTTTTAGATAAGTCTAGAAAAATTGGGAAATTTTGTGATTGGTGATAGTTGATGGACAGGCTCTTGGCCTTTGAAATATGCATGGACAGTGAAAAGGAAAGACCATATAATTCATACCAATCTGATTGAAATCTTATCCTAATGCTATTTCCATCCATCAGACTGGTAGATGAAATGGAAAGAATTCTAAAGGTATTAAATGAATGAACCAGACTGGTAGATGAAATGGAAAGAATTCTAAAGGTATTAAATAAATGAACTAGGCAAAATGGAAGGAATTTTAAAGGTATTTAATGAATGAACCAGACTAGTATATGAAATTGAAAGAATTCTACAGGTAATAAATGAATGAACCAGACTGGTATAAAAAATAAGTGTAAAAGGTTTTAATATCAGTAATACAAAAAATGTTGCTATTGAGTAGCTTACTCCTTTCCGGACATAAAATATCCTCGACCATCTGATGAAGATTCATCCTTGCACAAGGTGACTGTCTGGAAAGTACCAGTGTCTAACCTGTGACCCTGGCTTATGCACACTACATGTAGCTCTCATTCTTTTTCCAGTCAGTGCCATAATTACAGCGGCTTCAAACAGTTTGAAGAAAAATTGCTTTTGTTTTGAGTCGTACATTGCGAATTGAGCATTTTCATTATGTGCATCATTTTTACCATGTAAAATTACCTTCAGATTAAGTATTATTCCTGTTTGGAATTAGCTGTCTTGAAAGTTATTGTCAATTTTTTTGTTACGTTTTTAGCTCTACTGGTCATAGACCAGAAACGCTTATGGGATAGTCTTTCGTTCGTCGTCCATCCATTAGCACAATTTTGTTATTGCTACTTTTCCTAAACTGCTTGGAGGATTGTCATGAAACTTTACACACACAATTATCCCATGGTCTAGTTGGTCCTAAATGAAAATGGTGATGCTTGGGCATCCAATATGTCATGAAAATCTCATTATTGTTACTCATCCTGAATGGATGGTCATATCAACATGAGTTTTTCACTAAAAGACGTTTTACGATAGTTGGTCCTAAATGAAAATGGTGCTGATCTGATGTCCAATATGGCTGCCACAACAGCCATCTTGAAAATCTTGTTATCGCTACTCTTCCTGAACAGAAAGTCAAATTGACATGGTGTTTTCACCAGAAGACTTCTATGATGTCTTGTTAGTCCTAAATGAAAATGGTGCCAATCTGATATCAAACATAAGTGCCACAGTGGCCACCTTGAAAATCTTCTTGTCACTACTTCTCCTCAATGAATGCTCATATCAGTATGGGGTTTTTACTAAAAGACTTTTTATAATGTTTTGTTGATCCTAAATTAATATGGTGATAATGTGACATCCAATATGTGGCCATCTTGAAAATCTTGTTTTCGCTACTCCTTTTTTCATGGCAAGTCATTTTGACATGGGGTTTTCATCAGAAGATCTCTTATGGAATCTAGTTGGTCCTCAATAAAAATGACTAACCCTTAATATGGCCACCATGGTGGGTATTTTGAAAATATTGTTATCTCTACTCCTTACCAAAAGAAAAAAACGGCTATATTTACATAGGGTTTTCACCAGTAGACTTCTTATAATACCTAGTTGGTCCTAAATGAAAATGGTGCTAGTTGTACATCCAATGTGGCTGCCACAAAGACTGTGTTAAAAATCTTTTTGTCACTACTCTCTCTGAATGAATGATCATTATGACTTGGGATTTTCACCTAAAGACTTCTAATGATGTCAACTTTGTTATGTGCATCACAGCAGCTACTTTGAAAATCTTGTGATCACTGAAGAATAGCAGAGATGGTTTCAACACTCGGCAGTTAAAAGGAAGAAATGGTTTTATCTTGAATTCCTGGAAATTCTTGTCACTAGTAGAACAGTCAGTCCCATCCAGGGGCTCTTGTTTTTTCATAACCTTGCATTTAGGTTCCCCTGCCCCCCTCCCCCTCCCGTGGGGGGGGGGGGGTCAGCATAACAATTAGTGTGTTTGAGAATTATTTTTCATTTTATTCCTTTTTCTAGCTCGGGTAGATATTTGTTTTATTGTTTTAATACAGTAACAAATCATTGTAATTCATACCATTTAAATATGACTTTTTCTATTTTTTATTCTTCGGAAGGAGGTCACACACCAGTCCTTCCTTTCATTTATGTGTGTTAGTGATTGAACACTTTTCATCATTTAAGTCAGTTTAGGATTCTATTCCTTATTATTATTACTTTATTACCACCTCTACATGGATGTTGCCCTGGACACATCCAATATCTTACTGGAGAACAGTAAGAACCTTCTGAAGGCAGCTCCCCTGGAGGCGGAGACCCCCTTCGGAGGACTCATTCCCTCTGTGGCTTAACAGAATTTGAGAAACCAGAAACACTGGTCCCTTGCATCCGCTCCTGGCCTGTCGAAAGTGGCCAAGAAACAGAATCATTCTGAAACCCACAGGGTCTGTCAGCGAAGTTCTTCAAAGCCATGCAGTCCCAGGCCAGGCAACAACCCCAATTCAGAGCTCCCCCTTGGCAGTCAGGCTCTACAAGGGTGTGCCGCAAAGGCACAGGGAAGAAGTTTGTGGCCATCGCCCCTTTCCTAAGGGAAAGAAGGGGTGAGTCAGCCAAAGGGACTCGTTTCCTCTCCTGCAGTGTGTTCTTCTTCTGTCAGTTCACATGGGTGCCAGACTAAACCTTTTTTCAGAGGTTTGGTCAGGTATCATGGACAATATTTGGGTCTTCTCCATCATTAAAGGAGGATACCAACTTCAGGTCTGAAATCTGGGTGGCCTCCATTGACCTTCAGGATGTCTACCATCACATCCGTATCTTTCCTCCTCACAGGAAGTACCTCCAGTTTTGCTTGGATGGGGGAGGTCTTCTAATTTTGTGTTTTGCCATTCAGCCTAGCCTCAGCACCCAGAGCTTTTACCAGAGTCATGGGAGTAGTTGCTGTCCACTTAAGGTGACGGGGGATCCTAATCCTCCAATATTTTAGTGATTGGCTTGATCTAAAATGGCTGGTTAGAGTCACTCAGACTTGATGTGTCTTGCTGTTGGTCCAGGTGGTGTCTTTTACCAACCTAGAGAAATCAGAGTTTACACCATCTCAAGATTTTCTCTATGTGGGGATGAATTTCCTCACAAACAGAGGATTAGTCCATATTCTGATGGACAGAGTAGACAAGGTCCTGACCCTGTTGGAGGCACTGAGACCCAAGACCACATTGTCAGCTCGTCTATTTTGATATCTTCTGGGAACCTTGAATTCCATTGTGGACCTGGTTCCACTAGGAAGATTGCACGTGTGCCCTCTCCGGTTTCTCCTCCTAATGAACTGGAAACCACACAGGGACCCTCTGATTGCTCATATTTCTCGAATTGGGACCAGTTTTTGGCCGGAGTCCCATACATGCCCTGAACCCCAGTTCTATCTGTTCGCAGATACATCAAATTCCAGGTGGGGCACTCATGGAGCTGGAAGGGCTAATTCTTAAGGGTTCATGGTCCCAGGTAGAATCTGCTCTCCACATCAACCATTTGGAAGTGAGGGTAGTGCTCTTAAACCTTCAGGGGTGCTTCAACAGAATAAGAGGTTGCTGCATCATGGTCTCCTCTAACATGTTGGTGGTAGCATACCTCAAGCAACAAGGAGGCACTCATGCCCCTTCAGCATGGAGGTTTGGAACCTTCTTCACTGGGTAACTTCAGAAGGCATTACCCTCCAAGTTGGCCACATTCCTGGCAAAAGAATATTTTGGCAGACAGTCTGTCCAGGAGTGCCAAGATAGTCCTCATGGAATGGTCTCTGCACCAATCCGTAGCAGATTCCCTGTTCAGACTGGATGGGGGGGGGGGGTAGTGGTGGGATTGGGGACCCTTGGTGAACTTGCTTGGTACAAGGCTAAACAACAAGCTGCCCTTTTACATTTTCCCCAGTCCGAGATCAGAGAGCCCGGGCAGTGGATGCTTTTAGCCTGAAGTGGGATTGTCTATTCATTTACACCTTCCCATCCTTCAGGATGATTCCATAAGTACTTCAGAAGGTAAGGACCTCCACTGCTCAGCTCATTTTGGTAGCCACTCTTTGGCTTCAACAATCATGGTTCAACGATCTTCTTGATCTACTGGTTGACCAGCCCAGGATATTACACCAGAAGAGGGACCTTCTATCTTGGCACAGGGGCTCTCTCCTCTCAACAGCCTGCAGATTCTCCACCTTCATGCTTAGCTCATATTAAACAATCTCTGCGACATAAGTTTTCTAGCAAAGTTGCCAAGTGAAATGTTCAGTTCAGGAGATGATCTATGTCCAAGGTCTGTGATGCCAAGTGGAGAATCTTTTGCGATTGGTGCAGTAGGAAACATGTTAATCATGGCTGTCTCTCTATATGCGCAGTGGCTGAATATCTTCTCTTTCTTTTTGAAGGGAGACGATGCTCAGTTTCTACTATCGAGGGCATTAGCACAGCACTATCCAACACATTCAGATTTGTGACAGACTTGGCCATTGGTGTGAACTCTCACATAGGTGACCTCTCAGGTATTTCAAGCTGCAAAGACTGGTGTCTTGCTCATTAATGCCTAGATGGAATCTCTTATGTGTCTTGTGGTCTCTAAATCCCCCTGTGAACCTTTGGGTGAAGCTTCTTTCAAGAACCTTACTCTCAAGACTCATTTCTTGCTCTCCTAAGTGTCTGTAAGACAAAGGAGTGAGCTTCATGCCCTATCCATAGAACCAGGCTGTTTGTGATTCAATGGGAATTATGAATCAGTTTCTCTCCTTTGCCAGGAAGGTTTTTTTTAGCAAAAAAACAGCTTTAATCGGTTACTCTACTCCTGATTGAGATCCCCAGTCTTAGTCGTTTCTGTTCTGGGGATGATCAAGATAGACTTTTATGCCCAGTTAGGGCTTTCTGTTTTTAATTGGCAGTTTGTAAAGGGACAATAAAGTGTAGGAAGCATCTTTTCAAGGTGGATTACCGTAACTATTAAGAGAGCTTATCAATCATTTACCAAGAGGGACCTTTCTTTTTACGAAGATTAAAACTCATGAGCTTATCTAACTCGTTCGTCTCTGGAGGATGTGATGAAAGCTGCGTTTTGGTGATCTCACATGACCGTTTCCTCTTTCTGCCTTTGCTTGTTGGCACACCAAAGTGAAAGCATATTTTCTTTTGGACTGATGGCATACCTGCCATAACATGATGTGTCACACGAAAAACACAATTTTTTACTCCCAAACCCCCCAACATGGTCGTGTTTCAAAAAACACAATTTTCAGTTATCAGAGAAAAATGAGAGTTAATAAACTGAGAGATTTTTTGACCACCACTATACATGTATATGTCCCTAGCATGTATAAACAGTAAACAGTTCTGCTTAGCCCATGTAAAACTATCCTTGGGGCAGTTGTTCATAGAGGCAATTAAAAGGTAAGGTGGTCACACATGAGCAACCACCATTTCACTGATTAAATTAGCTGAGTGAGAATAGCTAGGGTGAAGCCATGTTAAATCCTTTGAAGACTGCTATGAGAAAGCACATTAGGCTAATTTGCATAGGTAAAGTTGGACAAACCAATTTGTTTGAAGACTAGGAATTTCCTTTACTCAGAGCATAAATGTTTTCGAGTTCTAAATTTTCGGCAATATCACACTGCCTTCATCAGCGACTAGTATTGATCACGTGACTTGTAATGGTCACGTGAAACGAGGACGCTGGAGTAGATAGGTGGTAGTTCAAGCCCCTCATCCCTGTTTAGTGTTGGCCTCCGCTTTTGTATTTTGATTGGCTCTTTCACCTTCCTTTTCCATAGGTTGTCTTCAGTTGTTATGACCTTGGTCTGATTGGGAATGATGGAATGTCCCGTATTGCTGCAGTGTTCATATATTGCAGATGACTCTCTACTGGTGTGTTCTTTCATCCTAAAGGAAATTCCTAGTAATCATGAGTTATCCAGAGATAGGATGCAACCTTTTCAGTTGTAATTTGTTTGAAGTTATAGATAAATCAAAGAGATGCATGTCAATGAATGAGTTATTAAACATCAATGCTTTGAATGAGAATGTTTAAGCCATCTTTATTTAAGATTATTGGTAAGTTCATGGTAAGTGGCACTGTTTCTTTGAACTTGGATTTCACTCCAAATATAAAATGCAAAACACGATTATCTCGGTAGTCAGAATAGTGTACAAGTGTGATTCATTTTTAAGACAAAATGTTGAAATGCAGCTATGATTCAGGAAAATTACGAGCCACCTGCAAAGCGAGTGGAGCCTAGCAAAACTTAATTTCAGAACTCCTGTATGGAGTTTGACTATGTAAAGCGCTGCAGCGAGTGGGAGCATTTTATTTTTGCACAAACTGCCAAGACCATATTGACATCTCATTGTGGAGTGTACGACATCCATTGACATAGCAACACCACCCAGCATATTTAACACTCTCTTACATCAATGCAGATGTAGAAAGATCATTTTCTATGCTGAGAAAAATTCAACAAGATCTTTGGGGAAGTTTGACCAACAGTACCATCCAGTCTTCAATGAGTGCAAGATGAACACAAATGACACTTACATTACCTTCAGTCCCCCTCCCCCCCAAAAAAACAAAACAAAACAACACACTCACACTGAACTATTGAAAGCAGCAAAGACTGTATCTAATTAACAAAATATTCCACTATCCAATGGATTTTAAAGACAGAGACTTGGTATATTTTATATTTATTTAATGTCTATCTGGTTCTGGTTATGTGAGTGTTGGCACGCGTGTAGTGATGGTATTGGACAATGCTAAATCAACCAACTATTTTTTGTTTGTAAGTGTATTAAATGCCCCAAAGAAAACAGATATGTTATGTTTTTTTTTTTTTTTATTGAATTTGAATTTCCAGTAATTTTCTATAATCTTATATAAAAAGATCACTTCATCTCAATTGACGTTGCTTTTTCGGGCCATGCGCACTGATCCCCCTTTGTACCTCAAAACACACTTTTTGAGTCTCCAAAACCCACCAACACTGTCTGGGAATATGGCAGGTATGTGATAGTAGTGGCACATAAAATGGTCCATGCAGATACCATCTGACAGTAGCCTACACTTCTACAGTAGGGTGAGTATTCTTGTTTTGTCCTTCATCAGTTTGTGGGATCATCAGCCTCCCACCAAAATGACAAATTCAGCTACACAGTAGCAACAGGTTATGTATTACTGATATTTTAAGTGTTTTTGGGAGAGGGGGGGGGGGAGAGTAAAACTAATTTTAATAATGTAATACTTACCTGCTGCTATTACCAGATTCCCTTCTTCTTCCCATCACTGATGTCCCACTAGCTTTAAGTCCTATGACAGCTAGTGCGCATGGGCCAGGGTCACGGGTTAGATGTTGGAACTTTCGAGATAGTCACCCTATGGGAGAATTAATTCTCATCATATGGTCGAGGGCATTTTCTGCCCAGAAAATAGTAAGCTATGTAATAGCAACAGGTAAGTATTACATTCATTAAAATTTGTTTTACCACCCAAAATTACATATTGAATGAATGAACAAGACTGGTAAATGAAATGGGGCTTTTGATAAGCATGGAAAATCTCTGAATCCGAAGTACTTCATCACACTTTCCATACCTCAGGGGACCCCAAGAGATTAAGATTGGTTACTTAAATGGTCAGCAAAATCAGATGATAACACCAAGTAAGTGAAATACCACACAACATTCAATGATGGATGGAAACAGGAATTTCTTTGCTTGCAGTCAAGTTCAAAGGGACATGAATATGTATTCTGCTCTACCTGTAAAGTTGATTTTAAAGTCTATTATGGTGGCAAGAATGACATCACACATCATGTGGAAACCCCATCTCATAATAGCATATTAACTGCGACAATAAATATGCCATCACTGAAATCCATGTTCGCAGGATCTGCATTAAATGTGGATAAAATTGCATGTGCCGTGACACTATTTGCCAACTTTATAGCTGAACATAATCTCCTGTTTCTAGTAGCAGATAATTTTTCAGTTCTTGTCAAAATAATGTGCCTCAGAAATGGTACAAAAAGTCTTGTGCAAATGGACAAAAACTACTCACATTGTGACCCAAGCTTGGGGGCCTCATTAGGATGAGAAAGTCACAGACATGTGCCACAATGAAAAATTTGCCATTCTCAATGACGAGTCAAATGATCAAGGGATAATAAAATGCTGACAGTCTTAGTTCATGTTTTTCACAAGGATGTAAACAGGATATCCAGAAGATTCCTGGAATACCAACCTGTAACATTGGATTAGCAGAACTCATCTTTGCATGCTTGGATAAAATATTCACGTAAGTACATGTATTACTAAGTTTAACCATTTTATTGTTCATAAGAAATCATATACACAATTGTATAATAATAATAATAATAATAATAATAATAAAATAATAAATTAATAAAAGTATGAATAATATGAATAATAATAATCTGAATAATATGGATACAGTACAGGAATTAATCCATAATGCCTGGGATGAATGAGGCCTTTGTCTTCGCCAATAATACTAGTAAGTGATAATCGTTTTTCTGACCTGATTGTGATTGTTAAAGGATCGTGATAGTGATGATAACAATGACAACAAAGGTGTCTGCAAATTAGGCTTAAAGTCACAAAGGGTGTGATGGTATAAATTACATCAGTGCTTCATGTGGACAATCTGACTGACATTAAAACATTTGATGCATGGGAGTGCACTAATCCGATTAGGTAATTAAAGTTGTCTTATCTCCTATGAGCAATATTGATAATTATCAGCCTTTGATGGGTGAACAATAAAACAATATTATAGGTCTGCATGGCTAATTGAAAATTGAAGGCAGTGATAGGTACCTTTAAAGGAATATTTCACAAAACCAATGCAACAGATTCTATAATATTTCAGAGACAGAAATCTCCCTTGGGTCAGTTGCAATGTAAATTTGAAAGTTCTAATGTTTTGCATTTTGTATTGCAGTGGTGAAGCGGTCTGAGAGGTTAATGACATTAACCCAGAGTGAGATAACTACTCTGGAAGATGAAATTCAGGACTACCAGTACATTCTGACTCCTAAAGAAGAACTTTCCAAATTTGACCCAGACAGTACCAGTCTTGAGTAGTTTTGGCAGACAGTTATCAATCTGAATCTACCCATAGACGGAAAATGATTTAAACTTCTTGGTGAACTCATTAGAGTTGTATTGAAATTGCCACATTCCAATGCAGACACTGAAAGGACATTTTCCATTCTGAGGAAAGTTCAGGCTGACTTTAGAGGAAACCTGAATCCAGTGACAGTACATAATCTTTTAAGTGTTAAGATGAACAATGATGAGGACTGCCACCAATATAATCCAGGCAATGATGAGGACTGCCACCAATATAATCCAGGCAATGATGAGGACTGCCACCAATATAATCCAGGCAATGATGAGGACTGCCACCAATATAATCCAGGCAATGATCTCATAAGAAATGCTAAAAATGCTTGTGGTACCTATAAGGAATGTGTGAATGGCAACATGTTAATGTGAAAGAACTGATTTGCATATTTTAATATTTAAAAAATGGAAATTTGTTCAATAGTTGTTATTTTTGTCCATTTGCATGCTGCAAATCAGGTAGATGAAAATCCTCCCTCTTTTCAGGTCAAACTCATGACCAAATTTAGCAAATCTCTTGATCTGTTCCAAGCTGACCTTTTTTCCATCACATGTATGTGTGACTAACTCCTCAAAATATGTATTCAGTGCTGTGAATCACAATATTTAAAATGGGGGTATGAAACTCATTTGTCTTGTTATTCCCAAGTGAATCCATGCACGTCTGATTTAAATTGTCATTTTTTTTGTTTTCCTTTTTTTTTTCCTTTATGGACCCATGATTATTACATCAAGGCCCCTTTTTTTCTCCAAATTTCAAACTTACCCTACTTTTTGCAAAGGTTCATCTGTCCATGTGCCATTTGGACTGGTCTGCTATAGACATAATGACAGGAAATCTAAAATCCAGACACAATCTCCAGTTCCAGAACTGGCAATTTTTTGCCTAAAACAAAATCTGTTTGAAGAAATCATCCTTTTTCAGATGTAGTTTT
Source organism: Margaritifera margaritifera (assembly GCA_029931535.1). Lineage (NCBI taxonomy): Eukaryota > Metazoa > Mollusca > Bivalvia > Unionida > Margaritiferidae > Margaritifera > Margaritifera margaritifera. Next base: position 1,011,901 of record JAQPZY010001537.1, on the reverse strand, counting down.
TAACACAAGTAGAAAGTCTATATTACTTGGTGTTATTGTAAAGGCACATCTTTTCCCTTTTCACTAATACAATCAGCTTCAGTCTGTCATGAATTGTCAGGACACTGTAGAGCTTGGAACAAGGGTACTACCTCATGATGCAGAAATGTGGTATGCGAGGATAATGATTTAAAGTGTTATGTATATTGAATTTATAATATGTGTCAATGAGGTACTTTAGTGGTCATTAATTTTGTAAATAACATATTTACTGCATATGAGTTCAAGGTCAGACTTGTTTACATAGCATTTAGTACTTAGATTAGAATTTTCCATGGTTGATGTGAGAAAAGTCGCATACGCACTGGAATTTTCCATTAGAGTTACTCATATTCTGGAATATTCTGTCAGGTGACTTATCCTTATATTTATACAGGTTTGGTAAACAAGATTTCATTCTTATACTAAACTTCATATTATTAAGATCAGTCTATTCAGGAATTTATTTTAGTAATCAGATGTTACAGTTGTGAAAATCATAGCAAATTAAGAGAGAGGAATTATTTATTTGAAATATTCATTGGAATTACCAAAAGTGCCCATTCTCATTTTGGATTAATACTTTAGCTGCTAATCACTCTTCCCTGACAGTAATCTGCATTATTTTTGCTTCCCAGACCATATGTCAACTACATTAATTCCTTTATAATATGCCAACTACATTACTGGTGTCACATTCATGTCCTTATTCTTTGTAATATGTCAACTACATTACTGGTGGCACATTCATGTCCCTTTCCTTTACAATATGCCAACTATATTACTGGTGTTACATTCATGTCCCTTTCCTTTGTAATATGCCAGCTACATTACTGGTGTCACATTCATGTCCCTTTCCTTTACAATATGCCAACTACATTACAGGTGTCACTTTCATGTCCCTTTCCTTTATAATAATCCAACTGCATTACTGGTGTCACATTCATGTCCCTTTCCTTTACAGTATGCCAACTACATTACTGGTGCCACATTCATGTCTCTTTCCTTTACAATGTGCCAACTACATTACTGGTGCCACATTCATGTCCCTTTCCTTTACAGTATGCCAACTGCCAGTACATTAGTAGTGTCACATTCATGTCCCTTTCCTTGAGAATATTGCAACTACATTACTAGTGTCACATTCATGTCCCTTTCCTTTATAATATGCCATTCTGATCAAGAGATCTTTTTAACATGTCCATATTTAAGCATACTTGGAATGACTAATAGAGTTGCAGTAAAATTTATAAATTAAACCTTACTTATCAAGTCAACTTTTGATTATAATTTTGTGAATCGCATAAGTGCGTTAGTGATTACATGAGATGAAATTGGTCATGTGACTTGTCAGTCTTGTGTCAATAGAAGTGGAAGCATCAAATATCTCAATGGGTGGGTAGTACTATGGCTGGGCATGTGATCACTTTTAAAGACACTTATGATGTTCATGAAATTACAATCAAACATCAACATGGTAAGTCAAATTCAATTTATCAATTTCACTTCCCCCAAAAGTGCCTCATGATTCCATGAGATTACAATCAAACATCGACATGGTAAGTAAAATTCAATTTATCAATTTCACTCACCCCAAAAGTGCCTCATGATTCCATGAGATTTAAGAGAGAAGCTTCCATTTATATAGAAAAATATTAATAACAACAAAAGAACAAAGAAAACTTGTATGTACTGTCAGTATATAACACATATGTATTACTTGTATGAACTGTCAGTATATAACACATATGTATTACTTGTATGTACTGTCAGTATATAACACATATGCATTACTTGTATGTACTATCAGTATATAACACATATGCATTGCTTGTATGTACTGTCAGCATATAACACATGCATAACACATATGCATTACTTGTATGTACTGTCAGTATATAACACATATGTATTACTTGTATGTACTGTCAGTATATAACACATGCATTACTTGTATGTACTGTCAGTATATAACACATATGTATTACTTGTATGTACTGTCAGTATATAACACATGCATTACTTGTATGTACTGTCAGTATATAACACATATGTATTACTTGTATGTACTGTGAGTATATAACACATATGTATTACTTGTATGTACTTTCAGTATATAACACATATATTGTATGTATTGTTAGTATGAAACACATAAACATTACTTGTATATACTGTCAGTATATGATACATATGCATTACTTGTTTGTATAGTCAGTATATGACATGTATACATTACTTGCATGTACTGTCAGAATATGACACATATGCATTACTGTCAGTATATGACATATGCATTACTTGCATGTACTGTCAGTATATGACACATTACTTGTGCATGCTGTTGGTATTTGACATATATGCATTTCTTGTATGCACCATTACTATATGACACATACACATTACTTGTATGGATTGTTAGTATATGACACATACACATTACTTCAGTATTTTAAAATTTGGGATGCTAACAAAACCTTTCTACTAAATTCACTCCTATCTGAAATAGGCTGATTATAGAATTTCTTGAAAATACAGTGACTAACCTAACTAGCTGCCTTTAAGATTGTTCATAATTGTGAGACTCTAGTGCTGGCAGCAGAAATTGATGCATTCCTAGTTCTATGAACCTGAAACACTGATATATCAATACCAGACTTTTTCATAACGGTTTTTATCTAGTATGATATAGTTCCTTTGGCAACTTTCTGATATGGAGATTGTGTGCTGATGAATAATTGGGTTTCACAATTTTGTAAAATTTTAGTCCATTGCAAGTAACATTGTAAACAACAGACTGCACACAATTTTTCTTAATGTGGATATGATTCTAAATGAATGGGCTCTACAAGGTATCCTAGTTTTGTTTTTTTCAGCAATGAAGGAATATTTATTGTACTCTGTTAACACTAAAATATATGCATTTTGTATCCATAAGATGAAGAGTCTGACACCTCTGTCCTGTTAATAAAGCATGTAACATGGCTAACTTCATATTCAATTCCATAAAATGATAACTGTTCATGGGCTTACAATGACTGAAAATAGTGAAACACTAGTTTTACATCCACACACTGGAGTATTTTGGCAATAATGGTCTGGCAAGGAATACACCTCTCACAAATGTTTTAAGTACAACATTATTTAGTGTGGAAGAGGAAGTAATAGAGATATGTACTAATTCAGTCAAGAACTTGATAACAAAAGTCACAGGTGGGTCAAGTGGATTTAACTGTCTTTGATTTGAAAATAACATCCATTTAAGGAGATGACTCTTACTGTTTTTTTGCTGGATGTTTTCCATGATATGCAGATGATAAGGGCAACCCAGTCTGATAAGCCTAATTGACTTTTGACTACTTTACTGATAGATGAAAATAAAATTCATCTTCAATTTGTGAAGGGAGTGATGTCACTGTGGGTTGTGTTCCAACTGGCAATTAATGCAGAATCTATTGTGGAAGGGGCAGCAGAAAACAAGGACTGACTACAGCATGTATGAGGCTGGGAAACCATGGCTGTGTGTGACATAATGATATGACAACAGTTATATCTACTTTGTCTTGGACCATTTTTTGCAGCACTGATCCAAACAGACTGAAAGGAGGAAAGCAATAATGACAGTTGTAATTCCACATTAGTGAAAAAGCATCAATTGCTATTGCTTTATGGTCAGGTCTAAATGAAACATAAAGCAGCTGTTGATGATTGATCCTTGAAGCAAATAAATCCATGTCTATATGTCCATACACTTTAATTATATCTTTAAAGACCATTTCACTTAAATTCCATTCAGAATCCTCATTTATATTTATAGACAATCTATCTGTATCCAGATCCATTGTTCCTGGTAAGTGACAAGCACTTAACCTGATGTTCCTAATGATACGCCACAGTAAGATATTAATGAGCTGTCACTGATCAAAACTACCCATGGTTCACCATGTGAAACTACTTTATAACTAGAATGTACATTAGATATCCACCAGGATATACATTGTCTGCTCTCAGTAGAAAGTGATATACAAGCACAAAAATCACCTCGATTTACTTTTAAGTGTTTGTCTGTTTCATGTTCTTTATAATAAAAAGTTGGGTAGTCTACCGTTCGCTAGCAATCAACCTTCTAGCAATCAACCTTCCCACAAGTTGAGTCAAGTTGCAAACAGTGATTGTAATATTTCATGTCACAAAACAACTTGAATGTCATGTTTTTCTTGAGTTAGTCTGAGAGTCATCCTGGCAGAGTCCAGAAAAAAATCACACATAATTTTTTTTTTTTTTTTTTTTTTTTGGCGGGGGGGGGGGGGTAAATACAGATTTCCATGGATGAATAGTTAGTATTTTCTCTACACTGGTTGTAAAAATCTTCTTGCAAACAACTATCATCAATGTATGCCACATTTGTAAAATCTTTTTGTCTCAGTGATGCAAAGACGGCTTCAAGAGCTTGGTGAATATATATGGTGCAGGCTATAAATCATTCAGTAAGCAAGTAAATTCATATATATTTCCAAACTACTGGAAACAAATACTTTCTGTCATGTTGAGCTACAGGAACAGATTACTAGACATCCTTTAAATCCAATGTATTTTCTGAACATTTTCATTGAAATGTGTTCAATTTAGAATAAGTCTTCCTTTTTAGATGAATGAAAATATTTGAAAAATATTCTCCAGATGTGGAATTCACTTTGTGAATAAAACATTATTCAAGAAAGTTTTTGATTTCAGCAGTTATTTGTATTTCTTGCTTGGGCAAATATGTCTGTACAGGCTGCTTTTCTAACTCTATTTCATCACCTTCAACATATTTAGAATCCAAGCATCAGATGTAATATTTTGCCATAATTCCAAAATCAGAGGGATTTTCCCTGCAACAAAATTTCCTGGGGTATTGTTTATATGACAAACATGTAATGTACTTCAATTATGCTTCCATATTGACACTCTATGGGCAGATTACCAAAACATTACGAGTCAAAACAGGATGAAATGCAACTGCTTAGCAAGAAATAACAGGAGGAAACCAAATAAAAACTCAGGGCATGACCAGTAAAGGCAGTGACCATTTTGTATTCATTTTGGAGCATAATTCATGGACAGGAAATTTCAGGGGCAGGAAGCACTGAAACAAGGTACGAGTCTTTCGAAACATTGGATGGATCAATAAGATCTTCCCAACCCATCACTGTTTTGCACACTAAAAATGGCTAACACAAAATAACAGTAAAATTGTGCCAGAAGTTGGAACCAGATTAGAAGATAGAACAATGTCAGGTGATAAGTCTTTACTCTCAACTTTCTGCTACTATAAAATGATGTTTGCTTTAAGTTTTTATTCTCAACTTTTTTGTTAACTGTGAAATTTTTTGAAATATATACTTTGAACTTGTTGAGATGCATCCAAGATTGTAGGCCAGTGGTTCCCAACCTTTTTGAGTATGAGGACCCCTTTGTAACCTCACAAAACTGCACGGACCCCCACATGCTAATAGTTGTACTTTTGGGCTGTGGCAGGGATAAACATTTAGCAGCTTGGCGCACTAAATTTGAACATGCCTTGCTTGCAGCGGTTGGGGATAACAGGAAAGCAAGAGCTGGCTAGAGAAGCAATACTTGCTGTGAAGTTATGTGAATCTGCGGACCCCTTGGAATAACCCCATGGCCTTCCAGGGATCCGCAGCCCACAGGTTGGGAACTACTGTTGTAAGCAGATATTTGAGAGAAACTGAGAGGAATTCTTACAGTTATCAAAAAGCTCTCAACTTGTTTCACTTAACTTTTTGTAAGCAGTTGCATAACAGCTAGGTAGCTGTTAACTAGCTGCTATTTAGCTGCAAACTAATCTTTTTTGTAAGGTCAGAGGGTGACAGCAAACAATGGTGGCCACAGATAAAAGAAAAGGGTCAAACAAAGGACAGAAAAGTGCCAAGGAATAATGGCTGAAATTTTAAAAACTGTTGAAGGAACACTGTTCCCCATAGTACAGGCAGTATGGAAACATGCTAAAGGTAATTTTCCGGACATCGCAAAGACTCTGAGACTTTGTAATTGAGAAGAAGCCCTGCAAATGGGCATTTCTACACAACATTGACCTCGTGCAGCTGCATGCTGATATGCCAACTACATGTACATGGTTTGCACAACCTTGAAAAATCCTTGAATTTTATGGGTTGCCTTGAAAGCTCCTTGAATTAAAAAAAACAACAATTGGTTTAATCCTTAAAAAGTCCTTGAATTTGTTGAAACACTCCTTGAATTTTTTGCAAAAACTTCCAGAATTTATTTGAGCGAATACAAAAAGTTGAAATTGAATAGCATTTGTTGAATTTGAGATTTTTTTTTGTTTCTTTTATGTAATATGGAGAAGGTTCAGTTTCCACAAGACAAAATACTTGTAGAAAACTTTTTGGAAGTCACTGAAAAGTTCTTGACAATAAACTCTCCAGAGTTGTACGAACCTTGAACATTACCTTCACCAGCCCCTGAGGCTACACTAATTGTCTATTTAGCACTGGGGTCATTTTGACATGACCTTCTGTGCAGCTGTTGCAGATCTTTAATTCATAGATCAACACTTTTCTTAGATTTTAGTTTGATCAGAGTGGAGTTTGTGTTTGGATTAGAAGTATACTGGCGAACCATATTCTCGTGGTACTAAACAAGAAATGAATCACAAATAAAAGACAATAATTTACCTGCTAATGAAAGTTGCCATACTTATTTATTTATCATTTGTCTCCAATCCTGTATTCAGGAAATATTGTAAATGATGTTAATTTTGCAATAAACAAAGTCCAATAGAACATGTTGTGTGTACCACAATATAAAACAAGATTCTTGTCTTCTCGTGGCAAATGATGTAATCGCTGTACTGGGGCCCAAGGAGGGTATGAAATGAATACGATGTCAGTAATAACACACCACATTGTCGTGTGTAATAGAAAACATACAATTAAGAGTTTTAAAATATGAAATATTTACAATTGTTATAAGTCTATGCAATTATATACGAAGTTATTCTCTGAAGAGGTAGTGTGGACACCTGAAAACACGTTCTCTCCTCAATACTGGAATTTTAAACACAGTCCGCAACATTTTTCCTAATTTACAGTCATCAGCTGTTTGAAATTAAGCTCCTCGTCATTAGCGACTTTCAATTCTTTAAGACCTCTACTCTCATACACATTGCTATTGTGTTTGTCAAAAGGCACCTGCTGTTCTATAGATGATTTTGTGGGTTGTTTTTTGTTATATTTATTATTTGTAAAAAAAAAACCTCTTTGCAAAATTTCGTCCCCTTCATTTCGGTGTATGGTTAACTTTGTTACTTGCACATCTTTTATGCACATTCTATCAAAGGAATAGATCCTGTAGTCTCCAGAGGCAGCTGTGATGTTTTCTGGAAACATTGCTCTTTCATTTTCTCTCCTTTAGTTACCTCTTCATTAAGCATAAGAATGAATTGCCTATTACATGTACTTATTCAATACAGGTTTTCTCATAATGTAGTATATTAATATGATTATTGTTATAATTTCATTTGTATATTTTGGCATATCATCAATTATATCAATAGATAGAGTCATACATGATTGCAACATTCCGGTACAATATCAAAGTATCAGTACAACAACCCTTATTCTATACCCTGTTTTTGGCAATCAGTGAAATGTAAACTAGGTCAATCATGTGACTATTCTTGTATCAGGGTGAACCATCATCAAGTTGATGACCTTATTCAGCCAAGCAGGACGTGATTCGGCTCATGGTATGAGATGTAGAATCGTGTATATAGATAGGGGATAAAGGGACAGTATATCTTTGATACGTTTTCTGATGAGTTATTATTTTATTATTTATTTTCAGAAAAGGAAACATTGTTGAAAGAATTTGTTATTAGTTAAGATCAAACACTTCTATTTAACAAAACTACCATTTTAAATGACCGGCAGATAGTGCTAGTATCTATTTGGAACAGAAATATTCAATACCGTGAGAATAGGGAACCCACGAGAATAGGAGAAACGAGTATACTGGTGCAGAATTCATGCACTTGGAACTCTTGTCAAGTACAAAGTTTTCACAATCATTACATTTTCATAAAGTATATTCTGAGGAAACTAGGTCAGCAAATTGATGTTCAAAACAAAGTATACTAAATGTCAAAATAAATGCAAGAGCTTTTATTAAATAGTATTTGTACACAAGTATTAATGTTCACAGTGCAAGTTTTTATACTGAAATATATAATGTGTCCATCTCGCTCCTTATTTAACTCCTCCAAGATTTTCAAGATATAAGCATATATTCCAAGTTGGTTCAAAATCAGATCAGAAATATGGTCTCCAGAGGGGTAACAAGCTCAGCCAATCAGATGGAAAATTATCTCATTTTATGTATAGATCTCATTATCAAATCTGTCCAAGATCTTGATGACATAAACCCATATTGTAAATTTAATAAAAATTGGATGAGACATATAGCTTTTAGAGGGGTAACAATGTCACCCAATCAGGTGTAAGATCACCTCATTAATATGCATGGATCTTACTCATATTCAGACACTTCCGAGATATTAATATTCCATATTTGATCAAAATCGTATCAGAAATATGACCTTTGGAGTGTTAAAAAGCTCAGCTGATCAGATACAAGATCACCTAATTTATATATATGGATTTTGCTCACTATCAAACTTGTACAAGATCTTAATGATATAAGCAAATTCCAAGTTTTAGCAAAATCAGATCACAAATATGGCCTCCAAAGTGGTAACATGGTTAGTGTATATAGACAAGATCACCTCATTAATATTCATGGTTCTTGCTCATTCTCAATCTTGTCAGAGATTTGAATGGTATTAACCCCTATTCCAAGTTTGATTGAAATTGGATGAGAAATATGGACTCCAGAATGCTAATACGCAATTGTTGGCAGATGGATGCATATGACACAATGGACGATGGATGCATGGCTGTACAGTAACCTGTCTTTGCCTTATGGCCATTTGAGCTAAAAACCATACAAAAATCTGAATCAATTATACACCTATATTTTGATAGTTTTAAAAGTTCTTTTATGAAGGAAATATATATAGTGCCAGTTAAAAGTGCAAATCTCTTTTTTCAGTTGTATTTTGGATGATAGGGCAACTCCAACAAATTTATTCACAACAATCTTTTATTTTATTTCGTCCCCCCCCCCCCCTCTACCAGCTTTGTCCCCACCCAAGCCATGAACATTACCAAGAGGTGGTATCAAATATGCATATCTTATGTATCTGAAATAAAACTGCATTTCTTATGCATTTTTTCTTTATGCTTGCATGTGAAAGTTTCTAATAAAAAATATTCAAACATGACCATATTATTAACAACAAGAGGACCAAAAGGATCTGAAATCATTCACCTGGCTAACATCTGCCTAACAGCCAAATGCAAGAACAGTTGGCCAAGAAATCTGGGTCAGAAGGATGCCTTCTCTAGACATTTTTACTAATGCTGTTGGTTGGATATATTATGAAAACAATTGCTTCAAGGTTTCTCTGTTTTTTGCATCATCATCCATATTTGATCGCACATTAGATAATCAAGATAGGCTGTTATGCCCTGTCAGAGCACTACGTTCAATCTCATTGCTTATAAGGGAAAAGGAAGGGTCAAAAACTTTTTCTTCCTCTAAAGGGCTCCATTGATATTCGACACCCACCATTTCATGGTTAATTGTCACTACCATCAAGAGCTTATCAGTCCCTTCCAGATAGAGGCCTTCTTTATGAAATTAAAAGCTCATGAGGTTCAAGCCATTGCTGCCTCATGGGTCTACTTAAATTATTCCTCTTTGGAAGACATCATGAATGCAGCTTTTTGGCAATCACATACTATCTTCTTCTTCTACCTCTGCTCTTTAGCACAACAGAGCACAGGCATTTTTTGTCTGGAACCCATAGTTGTGCCACAAAATGTGACCCAGAGAGACATCAACATTCAGTAAAGTGGATCTCTCTATCAAATGGTAAGTACATTCCATTTTTCTCTTTTTTTGGATCAGTTTTAACACATCAGCCTACCCATTTAACTGACAGATTCAGCTACACAATTATGACAGGTAAGATGTTGCTGCTATTAAAAAGTAGTTAATTTTTTTTTGGGGGGGGGGGATCAAGCTAATTTTAATTATGCAATACTTACCCATCACTATTTCCGAATGCCTACCACCCACCCCGCTCTGATGCCCTGGCATAATTGTCATCTCTGAAAATGATGACTTCTGTGGATGGGCATATGAAGTGCATAAGTGGACTGTGTCTTATTGACAATTCTCCATTCGTTGTGAGGATATATTCACGTCAAACGGGTGAGTTTTTTTGGCACGAAAAGTAATAGCGATGCATTATCCACCCCCCTCCCCTGTCCAACTACACATTTGTGTCAAACTCTGGCATTTTTCTGTGAGATAATATTGTCAGTAGCTTGTAATATTTGAGTCAGACCCTGGCATTTTCCAGTGAGATAATATTGTCAAGATCTTGTGATATTTGTATCAAACCCTGGCAGTTTTGTGCAAGAGAATATTGTCAATAGCTAGGGATATTTATGTCAAACCTTGGCATTTTCATCTGAGATGAGGTTGTCAGTAGCTTGTGATACTGGTGTTGAACCCTCATATTTAAGTGTGAAATAATATTGTCAATAGCTTGTGATATATATGTTAAACCCATGCATTTTCATGTGCTAATGGATATCTGCCACTGAGAAGGATAAAATGGAGATAGAAAATAAATAAGTAAAATTTTATTTAATATTTTTATTTCGGTCATTATTCATGGGTACCACAAACTGAAAATTCATCATCAACAACGTTAACAATACAACAATCAACAAAATGATCATTATCTTTAAATTTGAGCTTGACAGTATTTGTTAACATAGGGATCATAAAATACTGTATATACATGCATATAAGTTGAGTAGAACTGCAGACAACATAAAATCCTAATCTGCCATTGCATAATGTGCTGGAAGATCAGGGTCTATGTTGTTTGCTTTTCTATTACTAATAACAAACTGCATTAGACACATCTCCTGGCACAGTATGTGCCAGTAGATCTGGGATCTGTGCAGTTTGCAGATGGACTTGACTTATAAGCGAGTATATATAGTAGATCAATTTTGCAGCGAAGCACAAGTTTGGATTGATCACGCATCAATAATTTTGCAATTGGTCTTAGTCTAATCATCATTGGGTTTAAAAAAATGGGATACAGTACCTTTGTACTTTTTAATTTTCCTTTTTTTTTCCTGACAGAAGGAGACTTAAATTTTTTTCAGTAATGCTGTGGAGGCAGTTACCAAATAAATATTTGTTCTATTTTCATTGAAACTACCCAGTATTTGAAAAATAATGTATTTTCAGACTAATGCATTAATAAAACAATATAAATAAAGGACATAAAGAGCAAGAATTAGTAAAACGCCACCCCTTAGTCAAGAACACTTAAAATATGTACCACTTTAGACACACAAAAAACAGAAGTAGAACAATTACAAAGGTATAGAAAATCATACAGCCTTAGTAATCATAGCAAATACAAGTTAAATGAATATTTACATGTATTATTAAAATCTAACTATTTTATTCCAATGACAATTATCTGAATGTTGATAATTGTTCATATGTATTTGTCCAGACTTGTCAAGCATATTGAGTTGAGAGTTACATCATAATGATTGATTTTATGATGATAATTATATCCTGATTACTTACAATAATTCTCATTTTGCAAAAAATAATTAGGAAAATATTGTAAAAGACAAAAAAAATTGATAATGAATTGCATTATAAATGAGATATAGCAATTGAAAATGGTAGCAAATATTTTTTTAAATGTATTGTATTTGGGGATATAGAGTGACTGAATTACATGTGATACAGAAGGTGTTTTTATCACATAACTATAATGTTATTTACATTAATGTAACTATATCATAATTTGTATGTATGTAACATGTGTAATAACACCTCATGACATCACAAATGATGACATAGGGAAAGGCATAACAACTGAGGCATCCAAATGTATGTTGGAGTTATTTCACTGCACTTTTATGTGGTTTGGTAAAATAAAATCATATTTTTTCATCATAAAATTAATAGGATCTGCATTTGTGCTCATTTCAAATGAAATTTAAAAAACTCTGAGACAGATTTGATAAATTTCATTGAAATGAGCACTCATGCAAGAAAGATCGTCTATATCTGGAGATGTCATTAGTATTGGAGAAATATTAGAATAGCATATTTAAAAGGATTTAATTGGGGAAGTTCTACAAATGTGTGAAGAATATATTGTATGAAGTACTGTGAATTTACTTATATTTCGTATCATTTATTTTATTTCATGGATGCTACAAACCATGAATATGAAAACCCAATAAAAAGATAATCAATCTGAAAATAAGGACCCACTAAACTGAAAGGGGATTATTTACAAATTTCAGAACTTACCTTATGTACTTGCTTATAAGTTGAGTCCAACTGCAAACAACATAGAACCTGATCTGCCATCGCATAAGGCTCTGGCAGATCAGGATCTGTGTTGTTTGTTCTACTAATTACTCTTAACAACCTGCATAGACCCAGATCTGCCAGAACATTTATGTGACATTTGATCTGGGTCTGTGTAGTTTGCAGTTGTGTTACACAAGCTCATCTGTTGTGTTATGTCCTGTCCTGTCCTCATTAAGTTTTGCAGGACCTGATGGATTGAAAACAAATTTAGTATGAGGCTTTACATTTGGAAGACTTAGGTCAAGTTTGATTTTTATATGTCTGAGTTCTGGCAAAGCATATTATGCTATGATCATGTCTGTCTGTCTGACTGTCTACAGTGTTGCACCTTGGTTGAGCTGTCAGGGAGACATTATGGAATCTCTTTCCCCTCTGTAATGATTAAGATACGGGGGCTTGCTCAAGGTAAAGCACTGTTGTCTATTTGGTTTTTGCATAAAAACTTTGGTTCTAGACTACATACCTTGACCAAAGTTTTTGGAGGTCTTGCACTTTGGTATGGAAGAGGCCTATTGATTTTGGGGTCAAGAGGTCAAAGTTTAAGTTAATTAACTCAAAGAAAAATGGGTCTTGCAGAATAACTTTTGTTAATGATTAAGTTCATTGACCAAGCTTTGTGGATGGCTTGCACTTAGGGTAATGAAGAAATTTGTATATTTTGGTTCTGAAAGTCAAAGGTTACAGTCATGGTACATGTAAGTCTAATAAAGAAAATAATGGTTTTTGCACAGTAAGTTGAATCATTGAGACCCTTTGGTCAATAATCTCCAGTCAACCCTACCCAACTAGTGCATACATAGATGACTATTAAAAACATGGCAGGTGTATAATGTGCCTTTCATGGTACTCTTGTTACCTTTTTCTGAAAAAATTTTATGGAGATATTGCCTTTAATTTCATCATGGTGGGTGGGGTGGTGGGCACCCATGTCATATAGATATATTTGTAGTTTTGCTGGCAGAATAATATGTTACTTAGAACACTTTTCTCACAAAGGAAAGCGAGCTGTGTTCCTTCCATAACTGCTTCATTCAAAGGAGTTAGAAAAGACAGACTTTTATGAAAGGGTGGTGAACTTTTGGTTTACATTTGGGACAGTATTCAGTTTGGTTGATTCTCACTGTATTAACAAAAAGAACCAGTGTTGATTTCAGACTGCCCCATTAATCCCAAATTTTCATCATTGACACTAGAAAGTTGCCATAGGGTGCATAAAACAAGACCACAAGAAATACAGATATTTGATTTTGGACTAATTGAATTGAGTACACCGAATGCTGGTTTCTAAATAGACCTCACCCGTTGCCAAATGTAGCATAATGTGATACTCAGTGAGTTTAATTGGCTGGCAGAAATGTCATACTGATTTTGATTAGCTTGAACATTAATGGAGAGCACATGGTCGATGATCATGGATAGAAAACATGAGGAAGAGAAGATGAAATATGAAATCTCCAGCAAAAACTGTGCTGGAAATATTTATTTCCAAAACAGCTTACAGGGAGGGTAAATGTAGAATAAAGTGTCCAAAATTAAATTCGCGAGAAAGATTGTGAATTAAACAGGAGAACAAAGTTCTTAGTCCGGAAGGCCCACAGTAGTGGTGCCTGATTATGAAATGTGTTTGAATTTTCTTGAATATATAAGTATAGGTAAGGATATTTGTTACCTCGGTTGTTTTCTAAATGACCCCACCTTTTGACCTAGTAGGGGCCCTGGAGTGGCTCCATTATTTCCATTTCTGGAATGAACACTGAAAGAACCTTCCATGAAATAAGATTCATCTTGAGCAGCAATTTCTATTTACCTAAACCAAATTCAGAATTTTATAAGAAGAGTTTTTCTTTTTTGGGAACCAAACGATGAAATTCCCTTCCACCTTTTTTATGGTCAGCTGACTCATCTAAGAGTTTTAAGAAGCGTCTTGGCCAATATCTACAGAAATGTATGATTCTCGGTATTCAGTACTACTCTTCTTGAAAACAAATGTACTTTCATGTAGTTACCTGTAATACCTTATACAGGTTCACTACTCTTCTGTGTATGAATGCTGTATGTACTCACCTGTACATCCTTGAACATGTTTTATAGTAATAGATGTTGATCATATATCTATTGTAACAGCTTTGTTGTCTCAAGATACCCCAACTTTTAAAAATTATATATCATATATATGTAATTGTAGAAGGCTTCATGTAAGAATGGTTTGTTGATCAAATGAGCTTCTTTAAATAAAGTCAATATTATTGTTAATAATAATAATAATAATAATAATAATAATAATAATCATAATAATAATAATAATAATAATAATAATAATAATAATAATAATAATGTTTTTATTAATTATTATTATTATGTACTGTTTCAATTTGGTAAGTGTGCCTAATAAATTTAAGATGTATACCTCAATGAAATGCCAGTACCTTGATAACAAATTATATACATACAGTATTGAAAATAAATGGTACATATATGTGGTAGAGTTTTAAAAACCTAAGGTCTGATATTTTCACTGGCAAACATGTATATACAGGCACAGAGGATAATTTTATGTCAACCCCATCAATAATGTAGATATCTGTTACATAAAAAAATAATTACTTTTCTCTAAATGTTCACAGTAGCCAAATATTCCAGTGACCAGCCCTAAATGATATAAGAAGTTTAAATTTTGTAAACTCTGGGCAAGTTTATGAACCCAGGCAGATGTCATATTGCTTAATCTGTTTGAATGAACATAAAGTCTTAACAAAGTCACCAAGTCACAGTTATTGATAGAAATTGATCTCTAACCATGACCTTGACACAGATTATAATAATATGTGCAACCGCTGATTAGAGCAAATTCTGAAATAAAGATTGTCTGTGATAACATACTGTACTGTATCGCAGAAACAATCTGCATCTATTCAGATTATCTGACCTCTGAAAATATGAAAGATAAACCATTCTTGAAAAGATCTTGATATTACAACACCAAGTATGGCAATGATTCCCCCAAGTATGCAAAGTGAACCAAATAAAAATTCACTTACACTGGTTCTGATTACACCCAAAATGTGGTTATTAAAGGAAAATTTGCCTTTGAAAAAAATTAGATGACAACTTGTTAAAACGTGCATTTCAGAGATGTTGACCAGTTTGTTTAGGAGCTGTGATCATAAGTTGGGGGGGGGGGGTCAGCTGTTGCTGTCCAATGACAACACCTTCATTTGATCCACATGGTAATTAGGATAGTCAAATTGATTTAATGGTCCGACAAGACAGTTGTCTGCTCAATAACCTGTTTTTGAGTATAGGTAAAACATTTCTTGGTTTATGTTCTACAGGGCTCGAATTTAACACAAATTTCTTTGTAGCCAGAAGGACTAGTATGCTGAGAAATTTACTAGTCCTGCCAAATCTTTACTAGTCCTGTCCACAAAACAATGTCACACACTCGTATTGAGATTAACAACTATTTTATTTCATAAATAGGATTATCATATGAAATGCAGAAGTACAGAAGTATAAATCTTGCTTTTTGTGTTGCCCACAGCTTTCATGTGCGTTTACTGATTCAATATTAAAGTTCGAACAACCCGCAACAAAACTGGATGTTTTCTCTGTGTTTGTTTTTGCGAATTCTGTACACCAATTACACCCCATAACGTTCTTCTCCTCATCATAATTGAGCCATTCCCTGTCTTTTGTCCATGTCTTCTGAAACGTTCGATATCACTTTTCCCTATCATGAGAATTATTCCTCTCTTTTATGTCATTTTCATTCAACTTTTGCTTTTTTTCCGGTGGCTGAACACCTTCTATAAAACGCCACATTTTGCATGTCTTGCAAGGAGGGAATTGTGCCTCGTTTTGAAATACGAGATGTTACAGTATAGCTGACGATTATTTAAAGTAAGAAAAGGAATGGCACAGTGCCCTTTATATAACAAAATCAGAGCAAGAAACATATTTCAAAGCATGTGCCTCTGCCCCCCCCCCCCCTTTAAAATTAAATGGCCTCTTCCTAAAAAAGACTTGACTTCAGCAGATGTTCTGCAGGATCAAAGCAGTGGCTATTGTAAACACTGTTATAAAATATTAGCATCAAAAGATAATGTTAGTTTCAGCTTGGAAAAGGTGCGTTCCTATCAAACAAAGCCATCTGACTCGGCGCATTGTACTTAACAGCTCCAATTATGGTCTCATCATTAACAGCAGAAGTTTGGTAATTGTTCCTAATTAATCGAACCTCAATGTGTTGTTAAAATTATGAAAGTTACTAGTCCGACAGGAAATCTACTAGCCTCGGGCTAGCGGACTACCGCTAATTTTCCTGTTCTAATTTGAATTTTTTAATTTTTTGTCGGCCTTTTAAATGTATTTGATATCCAGAAATTTTTGTACTTACAAAACTTGTCAAAAATTTTGAAAATTGAAGGGCCTGGATATTTACAATAATGACAGTACACTGAATTCTGCTCTACAGAAATATTTTTTTGAAACTGAAACTTTGATACAATTTTATTAGTTTTAAAGCTCACTGGATCTACTTGTATTTTTGACTACAAATTAAGTTGTTTTTTTTTTTCCTTTTGCTGTTGCTTATTACCACTGAACCTTGTTCTGGAAATTGAACTTCCAATAGGATCCAATCATTTTAATCTGGAAATATTCCTTTTAAGACTTTTAATTTCATTCATTCTTTTTGAGTCAGGAAATATCCCATTTGAGTATTATTTAAATTCAGTATTTGAATCTGAAATATCCCAGTGGAGTCTATATTTGAATCCACCCAGTGAATCTGAAAATATCCCAGTGGAGTCTATATTTGAATCCACCCAGTGAATCTGAAAATATCCCAGTGGAGTCTATATTTGAATCCACCCAGTGAATCTGAAAATATCCTGTTTGAGTTTTTATTAGAATTCTCTGAATCTGGAATTGTCCCATTTGATTTCATATTTGAATCAAGTCTCTCCTGGTTTGGAAATATCCCATTTTAGCCTTGTTATTGAATCCATTCCATCTGAATCTGGAAATATCTCATTAGAACCATCTCTCTCAATCCAGAATTGTTTAGTGTGGAAATATCCCATGAAGTCTTTCATTGCATCAAGTCTCTATTTGACTTTTTATGGGTCAGAAGCAGAATAGTCTGTTTTTGTTTGCGAGTGTTGGAGGACTCTTGAGTGCTTCGTTGGCCATTTCTTACTGAGCAGATAAACTCATGGAGTGTGTTTCTAAATGGTGCAATTATGATGTAATAAAGGACAAAATTAACAGAAAAATTTATTGTCTGTAGTGTATTTGTCACCATGGTAGCCATCTGATATGTGTATGTAGTTATTGATTGTTCCTTTGATATGTAAAAGATGAATTTTGTAATTTCTGATGGTGCCACCAAAATGAAGAAGAGAATAATGATGGCAATTAGAGTGACGTTGATTCTTTTGTGAGCAGAAAGGCAACCTGTGTTGTCGCGGCTGTGAAGAAGGCGTAACATCTGGCTTTTATGCAGAGCACGAATGAGGCGGATATTGCAGTACAGAAGAATTGTTAGGGGTATGAAATTACCGATGATGGCCCAAAGAAGTTTGTAAACATACAAAAAGTGGTCATCCATAAAGAGATTGCTGTAGCGCAAGTGTACATATTCTGCATACTCCTCATAGCCAATGCAGTCCAGTTTCTTAACCCAATACTTCAGCATATATGGTACATTGAAAAGAAAAGAGAATATGGCCAAGACAATTATCATGATTATTGTTTTCCTTGAGGAGACCATTTGTCGGGAGTGGAAGGGATGGCAGATTGCCACGTATCGCATTATTGCTGTCAGGAGTGTCAGGAGTGTACTGTTTAAGATGAATGTACTGATAATGGATGTGCTATACATTTGATAGTACAGCATAAATTCGTATGGATGATAATAATTTCGGTCAGAGAGGAAGGCATTGGGAAAGGTGCAGATGCAAAACATCAAGTCTGATATGGCCAAAGCGACAAGGCATATGGTAGTACAGTGCTCCATCTCATCCAGTGTCTTGCATGTTTTCTTCTTTGTGAAGACAACAACATTTATAATATTACCAAGAAAACCCAGTATACAAACTGTCGGAATAATGATACTGTACAAAAAGTAATGCACTCTTTCCACAGTTTTGGTTTCATCACTTGGTATGCTGGAATCATATGTAACATTGAATTGACTTAAATCTGCTGTGAATAGGAAACTACAGTTCACATGTTCAGCACTGAGTATTGTTAAAATGTTGCTAATGTTGTTAAAGTCAGTCATATTGTTGAGAGAGATAATATAATTCCAGTAATTTTTAATGTCCTTCATTTACATAATTAACAGTATTGACTAGTAATAACACTAATTTCTATTCATTTCCTCTTTATCAAGGTGCGAGTACTGAAGTGCAAATTTCATCTGTTAATTTCAGAATCTTGTGCTTCACACAAAAATGTCAGAACAATCTGTAAAGGAAATCCTTGCTTTTTATGAATTCACAATATTGGCCTGCTATATGCTGAAGCATTTTTTTTGGATAAAAACAAGGGGGACAAAGTCAAGTATTAGATATCACTTTCAGTTTGATCTATTCTATACACAGCATCAGATTAGAGTCAGAGCTTGTTTTAATTAGTGAATTTTTTTCCACTCAGAGTCTCCTGTGTTTTTAGATTGAACAAATCACAGAAAAAGTATTGTTATGAACTTGTAACTTTGACTGGTTCCTTTCCATTTTGTTGTTACAAAAATCCTGTTACTGACTTCCAGCTGCTGATGCTAACAATCAAGGAAACAGTCTATATCCATGGTGCTGACAGATCTTCAATCTGCAAAGAATACATAGTACATTCAGTGAAAAAAATATTATTGTGAGCCACGGTTTTTTAATTGCACATAAATATATTTCCTCTCCAATTAATCAACTTAATTTAGGAGGAGCAAATTTAATTTGATGAAAAAGTAGCACAGCTCAGTATTCCCCTTCTAGATACAGCAGGTTCATTGTTGTCATGTTTGTCTGTACAAAGTACAAGAAAGAAAGCTTATGTGATGACCTAGTATGGTCAGTGGATGCAAACATCAGGCTAAAGTTTGCTTTATGGTTTTGTTTATAGGTCATAGCAAGATCGGATCCATAATTTTTTCTAAGAGGATTTTGATTTTGACAAATAGGTGTTTTGTTTTATGTAAAAGAGCCAACTTTATCTATTGTTCACTACCAAAAAAGTACTGTTTTAACTGAAAAAGTGGCTGGTTTGACTGAACCCTCTCCCCATTATCTACTGCCTAGGATGTAACCCTTCATTTAAATTTCACTTTTTGCATTGATCATCATATACCTGATAAGGTTTGCATTATTGATAGAGAAAAATTTGAGGTTATAGTTTTTAAGTGTGTGTGTGTGTGTGTGTACAGAGAGAGAGCAGCTTAAATTTGGTGTTTGAGTTTGTTGTTTTATGCATATAAAAAAACTGTGCATTTAAATTCCACTTCAGTACATTGAAAAGCATTTGCCTTACTCTGTTATAATGCTTAAATTTAATACAATTCACCTTACCCAGTTATAATGCTTAATTTTAATAAAATTTACCTTACCCTGTTATAATGCTTAATTTTAATAAAATTTGCCTTACCCTGTTATAATGCTTAAATTTAATAAAATTTGCCTTACTCTGTTATAATGCTTAATTTTAATAAAATTTGCCTTACCCTGTTATAATGCTTAAATTTAATAAAATTTGCCTTACCCTGTTATAATGCTTAATTTTAATAAAATTTGCCTTACCCTGTTATAATGCTTAATTTTAATCAAATTTGCCTTACCCTGTTATAATGCTTAAATTTTATAAAATTTGCCTTACCCTGTTGTAATGTTTAAATTTTATAAAATTTGCCTTACCCTGTTGTAATGTTTAAATTTAATAAAATTTGCCTTACCCTGTTGTAATGTTTAAATTTAATAAAATTTGCCTTACCCTGTTATAATGCTAAAATTTTATAAAATTTGCCTTACCCTGTTGCAATGTTTAAATTTAATAAAATTTGCCTTACCCTGTTGTAATGTTTAAATTTAATAAAATTTGCCTTACCCTGTTGTAATGTTTAAATTTAATAAAATTTGCCTTACCCTGTTGTAATGTTTAAATTTTATAAAAGTTGCCTTACCCTGTTGTAATCTTTAAATTTAATAAAATTTGCCTTACCCTGTTATAATGTTTAATTTTAATACAATTTTTGCTTAGTTTTGTAACAATTTATACTGAAAAGTATGAGTTATTATGTTGGCTGTATCAAAGTTTGAAAACCATCTTTCTGGTTACGGCCTTAATGTCTGTAGTTATCAGATTTCCTGTGATCATAATGTCTGTAGTTATCAGATTTCCTGTGATCATAATGTCTGTAATTATCAGATTTCCTGTGATCATAATGTCTGTAGTTATCAGATTTCCTGTGATCATAATGTCTGTAGTTATCAGATTTCCTGTGATCATAATGTCTGTAGTTATCAGATTTCCTGTGATCATAATGTCTGTAGTTATCAGATTTCCTGTGATCATAATGTCTGTAGTTATCAGATTTCCTGTGATCATAATGTCTGTAGTTATCAGATTTCCTGTGATCATAATGTCTGTAATTATCAGATTTCCTGTGATCATAATGTCTGTAGTTATCAGATTTCCTGTGATCATAATGTCTGTAGTTATCAGATTTCCTGTGATCATAATGTCTGTAATTATCAGATTTCCTGTGATCATAATGTCTGTAGTTATCAGATTTCCTGTGATCATAATGTCTGTAGTTATCAGATTTCCTGTGATCATAATGTCTGTAGTTCATAAATACAGAAGCATGTTATACTATTTCCATGCAGGGCTTCAAGTAAATCACTCAATTAATTAAATGAAACTGAATAAAACCCAAAATACCATACTATAAAATGTACATAATGGATGCAAACTTTAAAATAAACATATGAGCAAGTTCATGCAAAAACTGACCTTATGACATTGAGCGAGAAACACTGGAAAACCCCACTCAACTTTCTGTTACCTTTGGAAAAAAACAACCAGACAAAAAAGTTTAGTTCTGTGAAATAGTATAAAGTGGGTAGAAGAGTTATGTAGGACAAAATAGATTACTTGTTACGGTGTAGGTTCAGTACCACAATCAGTTTAACTGTAGGTACAATTTTAATATTTTTTCATGAGTGAACCCGGTTAAAATCCCATTGTAGCTTTTTTCTCCCCCCATTTCTCCTTGTTCCTTAAACTAAATTTTATGTTCAGGAAAATTTTAATTTTAAAAGAATAGAAGATGATAGAATTAAGATGTTTATCTTTGAGTTTATAATGAAGCTTTTCATTGAGTGAAAGTTTGTAGAAGTCCATTAAATCATAAAAATAATTAGAAGGTGTAATCATAAAAAGAAGAAGAAACACAAAGACGTAATTTCAAAAAGTATTTTATTATTGCAAACTGAAGTAACTTTGTAATGCAGGGCAATATATTTCATGTCCCTTGAATATACCTTTTTGTGATTTTGTTTCAGCGGGTATTTTTAATGGGTACATTTAAGTAAATTCTAATATGTCAGTCTGAGTTATCTTTTTTATCTGATGAGAAGTAGTAAAAAATATTATCTGGATATTTGCATTAACAATTTTTTTTCTAGACTTTTCAGAAAATGTTAACAACCACAAATTCAAATAAAATAAAAGAATCATTGCCTGCACAGTAAATTATGTTTTTTTATAAAAAAAAAATTATTTGTTCGAACCATTTGTGTACTAAGTGTAAACTGCATTTATTATTTTAATAGGAATTGGAAGATATATTTGTGGAACACTGGTAGGGTTCCTGCATCTACATCCCATTTTCCCTCGCTAGTGACAGATGATAATGCTGTCCCATATAATAAGAAAGGAAAGGGCAAGACAAGTTTTCAATAATCTTGATCATTTTAATCCTGAGGAAGCCAACATTGAGGAGGAAGCCATTGATAATGAATCTGATGACATAGTAATTGAAAAAAAATAGGACGAAGGACAGTGGGGGATTTTATCAGAAAAGGGATTGGTTGTCAAGAAAATGTTATTGCCAGTCAGAACCAAAATGACATTTATAACCACATCTTAAACATGAGAGAAATGCTAAAGGATGAAAAAGAAGCAGTACTCTATTGCCAGGCTGATGGAGATACTACCTGGCAGTGGAGAGACTGGAAGGGATATCATGCCCAGTTCTCTCAGTACGGTACTCTGTTTATCAAATTTTGTGTCATCTTGGTACATTAACACAATGTATCATAACACCTTACATCCAATATAAAGATGCTGCTATTATTCACAATCAAGAATCATAAAGCTATTTAATTGTTCTTAGTGAATGTTATTGGATAGAATAGAGGTTGATGTGTTATGTACCTTAGCTTTCATGCAAAATTTTGTTAAGTTTGTTGGTTTCATTTTTCTCAACGATTGAAGAAAATAAGTACAGATGAAATGCAACATTAGTACGTAGTCATTCACTGTGTGTATGTGTGTGCCGAGGACACGGGTGCTTCCTAGTTGTTGCTTACACACTGGGTATAGTGGTTGTGAAGAAAGCCGTGGATCAGGAGGAGATCCCAATCAATATTATGGAGATCCCTGGACAGACCATCAAGATAGACAAGCATCCAGACCTGATGCAGAGTGCAGGACTGAATAAACATCGTCAAGAGTATTTGTTTAAGAATGTGAGGTGATTTGTCAGGTCCTGCTATCAGGACATCACATGTCCAAGACCCTCAGAGGAGTGAGGAGCTTCATGTTATTCTTTACCATACTTTTAGTAAGACTATGTTATAATAATGAAATATAATTTTGTTGTCATTTGATTATGTTCATTTAAAAACAAAATCCAGTTTCAAAGAAGAATATATCACAACTCCAGTATCATATCCATTCCCCGATTTAACACAATTAGAAGATATATGTGCTGATAATAAAAGCTGCATCATAAATATTGAACCCAGTTAACTAAACTTTTTCAGTATTAAATAACTAAACATCATTTTAATATCTGTAATAGCCTACCTGTTGTTATTGCATAGCTGTACTTTTCCGGGGGGAAAATACCCCGACCGAGTGATGAAAATTCATCCTCCCAGTTAGTGAGAACCAGAAAGTTCCAGAACACTGGACCATATAGTGTGCATGCTCTGACATGCACCATCGGCTTCATTCTTTTCTCCATCGTGATGTCGGATCGTCTATGTCGCTTTACGTGAAGAGTTAGCCGCTGCCTCGTGGGTTCTAGGAGCAAATTACTAATTATTTCTTGTGCTGTATTCTTCTAAGACATAGTATTACACCCTGATCGAGGTTTATCAACTATGTAGTTAAGCTCTCAAGAGTTTTTAGACTTTTGTTACTTACACGTGGTGTACACCTTGACAAATTATTGTCCTTTTTACCCTTCACAGTGTGTTAGTTATTCAATTGGTGTGTGTGTTTTCTAGTAAGATGTAGGTTATTTTTATGATAATTTTCCCTACCCTTGCATTATTGCAGTCTTGGGCTTTTTTTAAAATTTATATTTTTTTCAAATTATTGCCTCATGTATAATTAATTCACCATATTTATATAGTGAATTGTGCTTTTTCATATCGTGGTAGCAGGTCGCACACCACTTCGTACTGTTATATTTACACAGCCAGTTATTGAACATAGGCTATGTTTTGCAGTTTTTATTTGGGATAGCCCTCTCCATAATTTAGCAATCATAACCCCTGGTTCTTTGCTAATTGCAATACTGTAGGTCCCTTGCTCTCTTTAGCCTGGTTGACCAGATACCTTGTTTCTTGTTGTTACCCAGGGAACTGAGTAGTTTCCCCTTGTACTTTTTTTTGTTAGTAAGGTCCATGAAGAGCGAGGCAATAATCAAAACACATTACATTATATTGTGTGGAGCATTATAATATTGTATATATACCCTGTTATAACCCCCCCCCCCCCAAAAAAAAAAACAAAACAACACCCTAGTCAGGTTCTTATTGCTGAACTCTTTTTTTGGTGTTGCTTAATTAGTGTATGGTTTCCTTGTGTTCAAAAAAATTATTTTTTGTTTGCAGAATTTTTATTTCAGGGACAATGTCTCGACAAACTGTTGGGAGGTGTGGCCACTGCAAAGCCGCTTGGGACATGAATCACCTGTTTTTCCTGCAGTCATTTTGAAATGACAGATGGCTGTCCTTTTTGCAGCCTTTGACTAGATGAGACTTGGGATCTGGCTGAAAGTCATAGGACTTACAAGGGGAGGAAGAAGGTTTCTTCTTCTTCTTCTGAGTTTTCTGGGTTCTCTTTGTCTGGGTCCCTTGGGTCTCAGACAAAGGTTACTCAAGTCTCTCCGGAGACTTCCAATGTCAGTGAAAGTCCCCCTCCAAGGGAGGAAATATATGGGTAGAGATTGAGTCGCGCCCTTACAGGAAGGAGGAGCAGAGCCATCCCCATTTCATGAGGCCTGAGAGCGAGTCAAGTCCTTCTGAGAGGAAGGATCAGCACCCTCTCAATGTCAGTGAAAGGCCCCCTCCCAAGGGAAGAAATAAACAGGTGGAGATTGAGTCGTACCCTTCTGAGAGGGAGGAACAGCACTGTCCCCATTCCGTGAGGGCTGAGAGTGAATCACGTTCTTCTGAGAGGAAGGATCAGCACCCTCTCATTCCACTAGAACAGAGTCGCATCCCCCTATCGCGGTGGGGGGGGGGGCAGCACTTTCATCCACTAGGGCAGAGAAAGAGTCGTGCCCGCCTGAGAGGGGGGGAACAAAATTCTCTACTGACCCACAGCTTAATTAGGGCTGGTAGTGAGTCTTGCCCCCACTCCCGTAAGGGAGGAGGGACCCTTCCAGTCCCCAGGGCCCATTATTGGCGACAGGATCGAGCTCCTGGGATAGGGGAGAGCTCAAATCTAAGTACATCAGGTCTGGGACAGGGTCTTCCTACAGATCTGATTTGCCTAACGAGTCCTTGCCTGGTGACTGTCACTCCACCAATCCATAGCAAACTCCCTGTTCAAACTTTGGGGACCTCCCCTGGTGGTTTTGTTTGCCACCAGGTTGAACAACAAACTTCCTTTTTATGTTTCCCCAGTCCCCGACCAGAGGGCCAGGTTGGTGGACACTTTCAGCCTGAACTGGGATCGTCCCACCCTTCAGGTTGATTCCACAGGTCCTTCATAAAGTCAGGCACTCCACAATCCAGCCCGTCTTGATAACCATACTTGCCATATTCCCAGACAGTGCTGGAGTTTTTTGGAGACTCAAAAAGTGTGTTTTGAGGTCCCAAGGGGGGTCATTGTGCGTGACCCCAAAAAAGTGACGTCATTCAAATGAAAATAAGTTATCTTTTCAAATCAGCCTGTAGCAAATGACTGGAAATTCAAATCTGAATAAAAGAAAATACCATCAGTTTTCTTTGAAGCATTTAATATACTTACAAACAAAAAAAATGGTAAACTTAGCATTGTCAAATAACATCACCACAAACATGGTCACAACCTCACAGACATTAAATACAAAAATACACGAAGTTACTGTCTTTAAAATCCATTGGAAGGTGGAATTTTGTTTTAATTACATGCTTTCAATAGTTCAGTAGTTGGTTTGACGTAAATGCAACTGTCATTTGTGTTTACAAATATGCCTACAATTTTCCTTCGCAAATGTGCATCCATGTCTATGTTTGCACAAGCAGTGGCCAAAGTCGCGAAAAGTGATAAAACCTGTAAGATGGCAATGAATATTCATTTCAAAACAATGAATCTGGCAGTGAAAACATTCAAGGTGATTGTTAGTCGGCTGAGTTGCTAAAGTCTTTGACCGCTGCTATTGTAACATATTTTCAAGGTTAAAGTGACACCCACAGCAGTGAAGATTTAATAATCTATTCTCAGGCTGAATTAATGAAAAAAAGGTACTAATTTATGCAAATATACAATTTGTCATTTGATTAATGATTTAATACTTTTAAATTATTAAAATTCCATGCTGCAGTTCATTTCAGGTTAACCAGATATTCAAACATGTTAATGTTTTCATGAGTTACTTGATCACATGATAAAACATTTATTGCAATCACGTAAATGTCCAAGGAAAATATGAGAAAGTTAATTTGGCAAAACTGTTGAAGCAAATAAGATTATCTCATTTTCATAGCACTTCTAGTGCATTATGTACTGCAATTTTCCTTTGTCCCTTTAAGATGTTGTGTGTCCCCCAAATCTGGAGGGTGAGGGACACAGTGTCCACAGACCTTTGGATCCTAGGTGTAACACTGCATTTGAGATTGAATGGTACTGTTGTTCAACCTACCGAAATAAAAAATTATGTTTTGAATTTTATATATGGAGTAAAAATCTGACTTTAATAAGATGGCTTCAACATTCTCTTTCAGTGCAGTCAGTGATGTGTAATAACATTTGTTTTTCAACATACATCTGTTTGATGTACAGTCCTACCCGTTTGTGTCGACATCCTCGGGCCCAAGGAAATATTGTCGACATAAGCGGATGTCGAGATAAGCACTTTTCTCTTGGACCTGCATACAAGTTAAATTCGTCTGTATGGGGTGACCTGTCGTCAGTGAGTAGGATTTACACTTTGAGAAAACAAACAATGGAAATATTGAGTACATGAAGACAAAACCAGTGTGAAATACACTTCTATATTGACAAATTACATTTTGGTTACCTTTGTGTAATAAAATCCACAATGCGTTAAGTGCATGTATATGAAGAATCCATAAATTCGTGTATGGGTCTCATGTTAGAAAATGTATGCATCGGTCACATCCTGATAGGAAACACATGTATAAAAATGGTTGTCCTCATTTGATCTAACACGTCTACACAATTCACTACGATATTCATTGTCGCCAGTAGCACATGGTTGCATAGTTGTTATTTACATGCTACAAAGTACATGTAGATGTACTTAAATTGGCCTAGATTTTGGTCAGCCTTAAGCTGTTCACATCTTACTGAGGCTACCAAGGGGATGGGGCTATTCACAGGGAAATGAAAACCTGTCAACAAGTTGGTTTAAACAGTACATGTATTTATTTACGGACGTCATCGTGAAAAGTACATAAAATTGAACAAGAGATATGTGGCTGATATGATTAATTTACCTTCAACGTAGCCTTTCTTTATAGACTCAGCAGCTTTCATCCATCCTGACAGGGTGTTATGTTTAAGTGAAAAGTTTTCACAGACATTTTTGCGAGATGCCCCACCTTCAACTTCCTTAACAGCCAGATATTAATTTTCAGAGACTGTAAATTTAATCTGTGTTTTATGCTGCTGTTGGTAGCCATCGCAAACATAAATAAAGTTAAAAAGGAAACTTTCACAGCACAATAAAATTGTTTTAATCACCGATCACTTTGGAAAATGCAACAATCGATCAGATTTCATTGCTTTTATTCAAGTTTGGTGATGATTTTTTTAAATAAAGGGTGCATTGTTTTTATTGAACATTGTAACCGGCTTGCTTTGATGAAGGGTACATGTGTTATTTAAGTTGCTGCGAGAGGCCAACTTTATAGGACCAAACAAAAGCCTGTTTTTTGATCCGACTGCGACATTAAAGCCTGGTGGCAAGATCAACTAATTGTTGAACAAAGTACAGGTCGGAACTGTCCGCTTGTCAACATAAATGATCCGGAGGCAAAATTAAAGCCTGGCGGCAAGATCAACTAATTGTTGAACAAAGTATGGGTCGGAACTGGCAGCTTGTCGACATAAATGATTAGAAAACAAAGGATTTGTTCAAGCTGGGACCAAGGGCTTCTGTCGACATGTGCGTTTATTTTTTATCTCGACGTCGACATAAGCATGACAAATTTGGTAGTAATAGTAGACCAAATTGTTCCACTTGGTGTACTTTACCTATGCAAATTATCCTAATGGGCTCTCCCTCAGCAGTGCTCAAAGGATTTGACAGGACACATCACCCTAGCTATTGTGAGCCAATTCAGTAAATCTCTGAAAGGTGTCTGTTTATCTCTGACTGCCTTACCTTTTAATTGTCTCTAAAACAGCTGTATAAACTGCCCCAAGGATAGTTTTACGTGGGCTCTGAGCAAGATTGTTTACTGTTTATACATACCACAGATTATGGGCATATATCATTGTGGTCAAGAAATGTACATTTTTTTCTGTTTTTTTTCTCTTTTTGGTGGGAATTTTTTTTGCCAAGATTGCTGAAAATCGTGTTTTTCTAAACATGACCGTGTTGGGGAGTTTGGGAGTCCAAAATTGTGTTTTTCATGTGACGTGTCGTGTTATGGCATGTATGGATAGCTTCTCTGTGGCCCCATCGCTTGTGGTTCAACGATCTTCTCGATCTACTGGTGGAGGACCATCCACGGACCTTGCCTCAGAGGAGCGACCTCCTGTCACAATACTGGAGCTCTCTCAAGCACAGCAGTCCACAGATTCTCCACCTTCATACTTGGCTAATCTCAAACGATCTCTCCGCAAGGAACAGTTTTCATTCAAAGTTGCCAAGTGTATCATTAAGTCCAGGAGAAGCTCGACGTCCAAGATATATGATGCCAAATGGAGAATCTTTTGTGATTGGTGGAGTAGAAAACATGTCAATCCTAGCTGTCCCTCTGTGAGTGCTGTAGCTGATTTTCTTCTCCTTCTTTTCGAAGAGAAACAATGCTCTGTCTCTGCTATTAAAGGCTATTGAGCAGCCCTTTCCAACACTCTTAAATTTTAAAGAGCCCGAGCTTCAGCACAGACTCTCATTTGGGAGACCTGATCAGATATTTTGAACTGCAAAGACCGCTGTTCTCTAATGCCTAAATGGAATCTCTCTTATGTCTTGTGGTCTCTTACTAAACCCCCCTATGAGCCTTTGGGTGAAGCTTCTTTTGAGAAACTCACCCTCAAGACAGCCTCTTTGCTTGCCTTAGAGTCTGCAAGACAAAGGAGTGAACTTCATGCCCTATCCATAGAACAGGGCTGTATCAGGTTCAATGGGAATTATGAGTCAGTTTCTCTTCTCTGTTTTTCCAGGTTTTTTGGGAAAAAAAACAGTTCCTTCAGTTGCACCACACCCAATTGATATCCCCAGTCTCAGCCATATCTGTGCTGGGGATGATCAAGGTTGACTTCTGTGTCCAGTTAGGGTTTTACATTTTTATTTGGCAACCTCTAAAGAGAGAAGGAAGCGTCTTTTTATACCCATTAAAGGTTCATCTGATATTTCAGCTTCCACCACTTCTAGGTGAATTACATTAACCATCAAGAGAGATTATCAGTCTATATCTGATAGGAACCTGTCTTTCACAAAAATTAAATGAAGTTTATGCCATTGCTACTTCATGGGCCTATCTAACACATTCCTTTTTGGAGGATGTGATGAAAGCTGCGTTTTGGCACTCTTACACTACTTTTTCCTCCTTTTCCCTTTGCTCATTGGCTTACCAAAACAAAGGCATTTTCTCACTGTGCCCAATAGTCATTGCTTAGGTTCTGTTTCACAGTAGACATCTGCTCTTCTGTGAGGGTGAGTATTCCTTGTGTTGTTTGTTATTCACCAGTTGTGGGTTCATCAATCTTCCACCAAACTGACAAATTCAGCTATGCAATAACAACAGATAGGCTATTACTGATATTAAAATGTAGTTTTTTTTTTTTTTTTGGGGGGGGGGTGTAAAACTAATTTTAATGATGTAATACATACCTGTTGTTATTGCCAGATTCCCTCCTCCCACCCCACTCTGATGTCCCACTACTTAAGATGCACCCTCGAAAAGAATGTCAGAGCGTGCGCAGTATATGATCCAGTGTTCTGGAACTTTCTGGTTCTCACTAACTGGGAGGAAGAATTTTCGTCATTCGGTCATGGTATTTTCCCCTCGGAAAAGTACAGCTATGCAATAACAACAGATAGGTATTACATCATTAAAATTAGTTTTACCTCCCCCCCAAAAACTACATTTCACACAGTGAAATAAGTTTTAATGTAAAATTGCAAATGGCCCTTCTTATGTAACCAGATAAAATATTACGTTACAGTTTGTACAACGGCACATTAACGTGATGATGTTGCATTGTGAAAGAGGTATAGATAGATTCCTTCTCAAGCCTGTGCATAAAAAGATTGACACACCATGGTGCTAAAATTTATATTATTTGCAGAAAAGGCAAAGAGGTAAAAATCAATAAATATCAATGTTTTATGTCATAAGGCTAGTTTTCCCATGAAACGGCTCATATATATATATATATATAGATATGTACAAACGCACACAGACACACACAAATAAGCACATCTGCATTCCATTTTTATCTCCTCACCAATGAAGTTGGGACTTGATATAGTGTTTTGCCCATTTGTTTGTGTGTTCATTTGTTTGTTCATTATGCCCACAATTTCTTGGACTCGATTTCACCTATGCATGACAAATGACAATTGGTATGTCATTGCATCTCAAGGAAAGTAACTCAACCAAACCAAATTTAGGTCAGTATGATATAATTTTCATGCTTGATCAATTAATTCATTATAACCTCAATATCTTTGACCATATTTCACCAGCAGTTATGAAAATAAAAACTGTGGATGCATCTCAGGGAGAGTCAGTAGTTATATAAAAACTAAATAAGTTGTTATCTAATTTGCATTTTAAAGTGACTTTTGTATTTTTAGCTGTTTATTCATTACACCCTCTATCTTGGGTCCAATGTCACTTACACTCATGAAAATTGGTATGTGGATACATCTAGACAGAAGCAACTCAGCCATATAAAAACTAGGTTAATGTTACCTAATTTTCATGCTTGAATAATTTTTGTATTTTCTGCTATCTGTTACACGTAGTATCTTGGACCCTTTTTCAACTTCACTTATAATAATTGGTATGTCATTGCATCTCAAGGAAAGTAACCAACAGTGCCAAATTTGGTCAATATGACCTAATTTAGATGCATAAACGGCTTTTTAATTTTCAGGAATTTGTTTTTTACATCTGCAATATCTCTTACCAGCTCTTATAAAAATTCATATGTGGAGGCATCTCAGAGAGAGTAATAAAACTTACCAAAAAAAAAATAGCTCAATGTGACCCAGTTGTCATATTTGAGTGACTTTTGTATTTTAAACAATCTGTTCGTTACACCTTTAGTATATCTTGAAGCCTATTTCACCTGCACTTATGAAATTTGGAATCTGGATACATAAGGAGAGGTACTCAACTATAGTAAAACTATGTCAGTGTGACCCAATATTCACACTCAGGTGACTTTTAAATTTCATTTACCTGTATGTTACACCATCAATATCTTAAATCTTCTTTCACCTATACTCAAAAAGTTGCATGCGTGGATGCAGTACTGGATTACCCAATAGGCAGACTAAGCAGGGAATTCGTTTTCTTTTTTTTTTTGGGGGGGGGGGGCTACGATAATCTTTTTAGTGTTTAGGGCCTCTAAAGGTCATAATCCGTCCATGTGTGGATGCATATCCAGATGAGTAATCCTACCATATAACAACTGTGTTATTGTTACCCAGTTTTCACTCTTGAGTGACTGTTGTTTTTAGCTATTCATTTTTTACGCTCAGTAATCTTGGACCCTATTTCAGGGCCCCAGGTGGCCGAGTGGTCTGAGGTGCTTGCCTTTACAGATCACTCACACATCTCACCTCTTTCCGCGTGAGTTTGAGTCTCGGCTCAACCAACGTGGGTATGTGAAAAAGCTTACCAGTAGCTTTCTGTGGGTTTGTAGTTCTTCCTGGGGTCTTCCCAGGTTGTTCCTCCACCATAATATACTGGCTGCCATGTACATGTATAGTCTATCATGTGCGGAGAAATCTTGTTAAACCCCACAAACCTGGACCCTATTTCACCTGCACTCATGAAACTCAGCATATTGATGTATCTCAAGGAGGGTAACTCCACGAAACAAAAAAATCACTGTGACTTTATTTTCATGCTTGAGTGACTTTGATATTAAAACTCAATATCTTGGATCCTATTTAACCTACACCCATGAAAACTGGTATGTGGATGCATGTCAAGGATAGTTACTCAGCCATACCAAAAGTGGGGCACTGTGACTTAATTGTTAAGGTTTGAGTGATGCTTGTATTTTCCTCCATACCAATCTGTATATTTTGTTGTCTTCTCGAAATGTGCGAGTAAACATCTTATTTTTATGACAAAAATAAGTATATGTAATGCACAAACAATCTTGTTTCTTTTTATTTCTTCTTTCTTTAAAACTGAAAAGTGTTTATTTTTCCATTGCATGGCATGTTTTGTTCTTGTGGACAGAGAAAATATGTTTCTCATAAAATAACCATAAAACATTCATAATGTGCATTAATTAGTTGCTTATTAGTTGCTTATACACAGTCCGTGATTTAGTTTGTAGCATATTTTGGAGTTTTGTGTTTATAAGGGCATATCAAGAAAGGTACATTCACTCATCACTGATGTCAAAATAAGTGTATACAAGCTGGTGTATATAACTTTGTATCCAGATTTCATAGACTACAAGACTATAATTTATGTTAAAACTCAGCTTCAAATAAATATCTCACAAACAATGAAACTTAAATAAGAACCAGTCTGTATACCTCAACACCATATTGACAAAATTTCCTTTAATTAAAAACAAATTAAAAAATTGCTCAATATTCAAGGAAGCAGAATAAAAACAGACATTTAGATCCGGTTGTGTCTCATTGATAAAATGTCCACAAAAACAGTTAAGATAACCTAAACATTATTTAGTTGTATATTTAGTCATGATTACTAAGCCAGCAGTAATTAGTACTATAGTAAAAGGCCGATGTTCGTAAAAAGTGAATGATTCCATTACCTTCCAAATACTTTTCTAAAGAAATCTATCTTCAATCTCAATTTCCTCATGTCACGTATCATGATGATTAAGTTTACAAGCAAACTGGGGGTTTATTAAGTCGTGATTGAAAAACAGTCTCCAGTCACTGGCTTTGATTTATGTTTTTGTTATTGCTGTGTGTACATGATTCAATTTGGTAGATTGGCATTTATCTTGCTTTTATTTTTTCTTATTTTTTTTTTTTCAGCTACATGTATATTCAGTTATTTTTTCATTTGCCCCACGACAAATCTTAGGTCGGGATGTCCGATTAAGTTGCTCAGTTTTGTCAGTTTTCAGGCATTAGTGTGGTAAGGCATTCATGTCTCGTGTTTTTAAAAACCAACTCAATTTATATTTGCTTTTAAATAATCTAGCCCATATTTGGGTAATGTATGCATTTTCATTAATTAATTTAAATAATTAAGTTCATTAATTAACATATACATTTTCCTTTATTGGAAATTTATGGCAGATACCAGATTTTCTGTATATCTTTAGACAACGTTTGTCAGACACCAAATATTATTTTGTCGAAATAATTTTTCTTGTGCTGTAATTTTGGGACTGTTTTAAAATAATGTTATTTATGCACTGATATTTTCAGCCACAATTGTACTTCTACCATGATAAGACAAGACGGACAAACTAATACTGCTTCATAAAAATTGAAGGAATGGTTTGCTTATCATGATAAATAGCCTAGATTAGTTACATTTATGATTCAAATTGTAGAAAACTGAGAGCACAATGTTTCACTATTCATAAGATCACATACACTGAATAACATTTGTTCCAAACAATAATACTCAACTGTAGAGAGAACCAGATTGTTATTTTATGTATTTTATATATTGTTATGAATTTATAAGTACTGGAATGTAATTTTAGTTTGTATAAGTTTTGGTACTGGACTGCACAAACTGGAATCTGTGAGTTTGTTGGTTGTGTTAGTAATTTTTAGGACCAACCTTCACCTACACTACTGATTGAACTATCTGGAAAATTACAATCAAGATTCATCTTATCATGTCTATTTTCATTTTGTTTTTATTTAATGACCAACACTGTAACCAATCTGATTTATATTTAAGCAGATTTCCATGGGCAGATTTCCATGGGCAGATGATGATAAGTAATTAAAGTATGACAGATTCATTTTGCTTCACTGGGAAGTTGTGTTTTTCAATGTGCTTGCATTTTCTTGTGGACTGAAATAAACTAGATGAAAGCAGGCAAGTAATGTCAGTTTTCATTCATTAATGTACACGTGGAGTGTGATTACTTTGCTGTATGACTTAAGGGTTAGTCTAATAGTATGTGTGGGTTTGGTAGCTTGGGCTTGGATTTTTCATTTGTGGACACTGAATGAAATGTTTTATAAAATTTTTGGACATAAAAAAGTAATTTTTTGCCTTCAAAAACATGCAGAAAATATGGCTAGAGTGAAACTTTTCATGAGAAAAGTTCTTCTGCCAGCAAAAAGTGGTTGTTCAAGACAGGTAGTCTCTTCTTATAGCAGTCCTGTCATATAACACACCAGATCTGTGTATGAAAAATATGGTCTTTCCTGACAGGTGGTCTTCTAAACCAGTGGTCTTGCAAGTTTAACTGTATTGATGTATGATGGTTAAGATATGTGGAGCATTACACACACTATGCAGATACTGTGAGATAATGTATGTATGTATGTATGTATGTATGTATGTATGTATGTATGTATGTATGTATGTATGTATGTATGTATGTATGTATGTATGTATGTACAGTATGACCCCGCTATTGCACGCTTCGTTATAGCACGAATTCGGATATAACACGATCTTGGCATGGCTCCCGAAATTTCATCTATTTTTTCGTACATGAAATGTATGTATGTATGTATGTATGTATGTATGTATGTATGTATGAAGTATAACAAAAGGCAAGGGCAGTGTTCCTCTTGAATTAACCACAGGAGACTTAACAATTACTGAGTGGCATTTGATTTAAGATGGATCAATTCTGCAATTCCTACTCTGTTAAGCAGAGTGGAAAGATGTGAGGCAATATCTTATTGATGACGTTTCTACTAGCAATCTGTGCTTGCATCAGACAATATGCCTATATATCAGGCACTAATACATGACCAGACTGCCAATTACTCTGACACAAAAGTTCAGACAAATGCTTTTCGAAAAGAGCATAAAGATAAACAAGTACAGAAGTATTTACCACCTCTGATAGGGAGTTTCTTAATGAAGTCTGAAAAAATAAATTGCGAGAAATTTCAATATGATGAAAGTAGAAACTACTGTAAAACAGAAAGAAATTTAGTTGGTATGTAGGTTGATTTAGATAATCCATCACTTTTTTAATTACATATCTATTTAATATTGGTCAATCTAGTGTTTGATATGGATGTTCAATCCATATTGAGGGTTACTGACTACAGTTTTGGAAATAACTCCCTCAGTCAAATACCCCCATGTCTTTTTACCAATCCAATCTGGTGAAATTAAAGGAAGAGGTGCACACCCTTTTACAGAAAGGGGCAGTCAAAAGGGTCCTGAACAATCAGCCTCCTGCATTCTACTCCTGAATCTTCCTGATCACCAAAAAAAAGCGTAAGTTTCATCTCATAATCGATCTCTCCCATTTAAACTGGTTTATTCTGGAGGAACCTTTCAAGATGGAGACCACGTCCACAATCCAGAATGCATGTGTCTTTCAGATTGGGCTCCATCGACCTTCAGGATGCTTATTTGCACATCCTGATATTTCCTGCACATTGCAAATAGCTCTGGTTTTGCTTGGACCAGGAAGTTTTCAAATTCCGAGTTATGCAATTTGGAATCATTTCTGCACCCAGAGTCTTCACCTGAGTTATGCGAGTAGAAGCAGCATACTTTCGATTACTGGGAACTCCGATTCTCCAGTATTTTGATGACTGCCTGATTCAGAATGTTCAGGTACAGTCGCTCCATCAGGATCTGTTCTGTTTCTGGTCTACAGTATCTAGGTTGGATCTTTTACCCAACGTCAAGAAGTCAGAGCTCATTACATCTCAGTATTTCATTTACCGGTACATAGGGATGAACTTCCTCATGAACCAGAACTTAGTCCAGATCCGATGGGATCAGATTGATTGAATACTGACTCTTCTAGAGGTGCTACGATCAAAGGACATTGTTGTCAGCTTGCCTTTACCTATCCCTATTGGGAACCTTGAATACCATGGCACATGGAGGAGCAGCACCCTCTCTCATCCAGAAGGGCAGAGAGCGAGTTGCTCCCCCTCCGTGAGGGGTGAGCAGCAGCCTCTACTGGACTACAGCTCGGTATGGAGTAAAACCTTTCAGTCACTGAGGCCCGTTGTCGGCAATGGGATCAAGCCTCATGGTAAGGGGAGAGCTCAGATCTAAGTCTGTCAGGTCTGGGGAAGGGTCTTCCTACAGATCTGAGTTGCCTGATAGGTTTTTGCCCGGTGACTGGTTACCAGTCACCAGGACCTGTTCGCCAGTCACCAGGCACTGGGCACCTGGTACTGGGCACTGGGCACCTGGTACTGGGCACTGGGCATTGGAGCTCCTATGGCATGAGTATACGGAATGGGTAGAGTCCCCTCTCTCTGCAGACTGTCATTTTATTCAATGGGGGACTAGGAAAGGGGATCGGATCAGCATCCCCCTTGCCTATTAACCCTCTAAATCCCAATGGAATGTGGGGCCTTCCTCTGCAGGAAGCGATTGGCTCTTTCTCTGCATACAGATATGGTCTTCTGGCCCTTGGCCACATGGTAGTGAGGTTGTTGCTGCAGACCATGCACCGGCATCATTTTACAAAGTTGGGTTAAAAAAGAGGGAGGGCAATGGACTTTCTTCCCCCTAACACTCAAGGCAGGTGGATGGTGGCCCTTGTCCACCTGCTGAATCCACTGCTAAGGATAGTCCATGGGAGGAGTTACTGGTTCAAGTTCCTCTACCCCCCAAGTCTTTCTGAAACAGAGAGACATTGGGTCATGTAGTCCAGCCTCCCAGGAGAGAGCTGAGGATGAAAACATCCATTCTGTCCTCGTTGATGCACACAAGTTTGATACAGAACAAGCCTATGTAGTACCCCCTCCCTTCATGTCCCCTGCTCCCTCGGACCCGTCTGTCAAGCCAGTAGAGGAGGAAGACAGCTGGTCTTTCGATCAA
Organism: Margaritifera margaritifera; assembly: GCA_029931535.1. Classification (NCBI taxonomy): domain Eukaryota; kingdom Metazoa; phylum Mollusca; class Bivalvia; order Unionida; family Margaritiferidae; genus Margaritifera; species Margaritifera margaritifera. The sequence continues at coordinate 974,222 of JAQPZY010001537.1, read as the reverse complement.
GTGGTAAATGAGGTTTGCCACCTCTTGCCCATTGACCTGTGTCCCAAACCTTCAGGTTCTGGTGACTCTAAAATTCTTTTCTGTCTGGAAAAACTTTCTGGGGCAAACTCTCAACTAGAGCTCACGTTGCTTCCTCACTCTGTTATAATCAAGGAACTCTCTCAAAGATTTAGCAAGGGCCAAGACTTTGCTAGACAACATAGGGAGTGGTCTGTCCCCCCCCCCCACTCTATGTTGCAACCCTTGGTAGCTGCTTCAAGCTATAAGGTCCATACCCCTTCTTGGCCTACTAAACTGCCCCCACCTTGGATGCTGAAGCTGCTCAAGTAGGCATTTGTACGGGGACCTGGGCTTGCCTTCGAGTGAAAACTCTGGAATCCTTAGAGGAAAACGCTAGGTCACTAGTAACCATAGCCTCACATGCTGACCTCTTTTCAGCAGCCTCGTTCAGCTTGCTGAAAGAGGAATCTGTTGCCAATGGCTCTTCATCGTTTGTTGGAAGCAGTGGCAAAACTTCTAGGTATGCATTGTTCTTGTCCATGGCCTTGTCAGTGAAGCTTCTCCAGCTATGAAGGGATATTGCTCTGGACACTTCCAAGGTCTGGAAGTGGAGACTCTCTTTGGAGGGCTCATCCCCTCTGTGGCCACTCAGGATTTGACAGACCCACAGCACCAGTCCATTGCATCTGCTCCTGGATCTTTGAAACTGACCATGAAGTGAAAGTATCTTGACTGCCATCAGGGTCCATCGGCTAAACTCTTTAAAGATGTGCTGCCCCAATCAGAGCAACAACCCCATTTCAGAGGTCCCCCTCCGCAGCCAGGCACAAGAAGGGTGTGCCTCAAAGGCCCAGGGAGGAAGTTCACAGGCCCTTCCCTCTCCTGCAAAGTATACCTCTTCCTTTGGTTCCCATTGGCGACATACTAAACCTCTTTTCAGAGGCTTGGTCTGGCATAACAGTCGATGGCTGGGTACTTTCTATTATAAAAGATAGCTTCTGGCTTCAGTTTTGGAATCTTCCTCCTCAAGTAAGGTCCCCCAATTTCTTCCGCAAGTTAAATTTGGTGCACTTAAAGGAACAGGTTCACTTCCTTCATTGAAAGGGTGCAGTAGAGAGGGTGTTAAACGACCAGTCTCTCTTGTATTCCCGGATTTTCCTGGTTCCCAAGAAAGGGGAAAAGTCCCATATAATTATTGACCTTTCCTCCCTAAACAGAATTCTGCAGGAGGAACCATTCAAGATAGAGACAACAGCCTCAGTCAGGAATATGATAATACCTGGCGATTGGGCAGTCTCCATCAATCTTAACGATGCAATCCTTCACAACCCTATCTTTCCTCCACACAGTAAGTACCTCCGGTTTTGCTTGGATGGAAAGGTCTTCCAATTTTGAGCCCTGCCATTTGCCCTAGCCTCCACATGCAGAGCTTTTACCAGGGTCATAGGAGTTGTTGCATCCCATTTAAGGTCACTAGGTATCCCAATCCTCCAATATTTAGATGATTGGTTGATCCACAATTACCGACTATAGTCCCACAGACTAGATCTGTTTCGCTGTTGATCCATAGTGACTAGGCTTGGCCTTCTGCCAAACGTAGGGAAATCAGAGCTCACTCCATCTCAAGATCTGTCTATGTGGTGATGAATTTCTTCACAAACAGATGATTAGTCTGTGTTCCTCAGGACAGAGTAGACAAGATCCTGTCCCTGCTGGAGATGCTGAGAGCAAAGACCACATTGTCAGTGCATCTTTTTCTCTCTCTGCTGGGGACCTTGAATTCTGCAGTGGACCTGGTTCCCCTAGGTAGACTGCACTTGCATCCTCTCCAGTTTCTCTTTTTAGTGGCGTGGAAACCGCACAGGGACCTCTTGAATGCTCTGATTTCTCTAGGTCAGGATTTCCACCATCATCTGGTTTGGTGGACAAATCGGGACCAGTTTTGGGCCAAAGTCCCCATGCACCCCCTGAACCCCACTCTTACCTGTTTGCAGATGTGTTAGATTCAGGGTGTGGAGCTCATCCAGAGGTGGAAGGACTGATTTTTCAGGGTTCATGGTCCTGGGACGAATCTGCCCTCCACATCAACAATTTGGAAATGAGGGCAGTGTTCTTAGGCCTTCAGGAGTGCATCCACCAAATAAGAGGTTGCTGCGAGACGACAACATGTTGGTGGTAGCATACCTCAAGAGACAAGGAGGCACACATGCACCTTCTCGCTGTGTGGAGGTTTGGAATCTCCTTTGCTGGGCAACTTCAGAAGGTATTACCCTCAAAGTTTGCCACATTCTTAGCAGGAAGAATGTTTTGACAAACAGTCTGTCAAGGAAAGGGAAGATAGTTCTCATGGAATGGTCGCTCCACCAATCCATAGCAGACTCCCTATTCCAACTTTGATGGACTCCTTTGGTGGACCTTTTGGCACCAAATAAAATAACAAGCTCCATTGTTTATGTTTCCCCAGTCCTCTACCAGAGGGCCTGGGAAGTGGATGCTTTCAACCTGAAATGGGATCATATGTTCGCTTATGCCTTCCCATGATTGAGGAAGATCCCACATGTTCTAAACAAAGTGAGGCACTCCACTGTTCAGCTCATTTTGATTGCCCCTCTGTGGACCTAGAGATCATGGTTCAACAGTCTTTTCGATCTCCTGGTGGACTATCCGAGGAACTTATCTCAGGGGAGAGACCTTCTGTCACAGCACAGGTGGTCTCTCCTATACAATAGCCCACAGATTCTCCACCTTCACAGTTGGCTCATCTCAAACAATCTCTTCACAAAGAGAAGTTTCCAATCAAACTTGGCAAATACATCATTCAGTCAAGTAGGGGATCAGCATCTAGGTGTATGATAACAAATGGAGAATCTTTTGTGATTGGTGTAGAAGAAAAGTGTCAATCCTAGCTGTCCCTCTATGAGTACAGTGGCTGATTTTCTTCTCTTCCTTTTTGATGATAAACAATGCTCAATTACTTCTATGAAGGGCTATTGAGCAGCCCTTTCCAACACATTCAGATTTTGAAAAGGCCCAGCCATTGGGACAGATTCTCTGTTAGCAGACCTGATCAGGTATTTTGAGCTGCAAAGACCAGGCTCTCGTTCTCTAATGCCTAAATGGAATCTTTCCTGTGTCTTGTGGTCTCTTAATAAACCCCCCTATGAACCTTTGGGTGAAGCTTCCTTCGAGAACCTTATCTGCAAGATGGTTTTCTTGCTCACTTTAGCATCTGCAAGATGAAAGAGTGAGCTTCATGCCCAATTCAAAAATAGCAGGACTGAGTCAGTTCCTCTCCATTGCCAAGCAGGGTTTTTTTTAAGGAAAAAAACAGCTTCCATCAGTTGCTTCACTCCTGATTGAGATCCCCAGTCTTGGTCATATCTGTGCTGGAGATGATCAAGATAGAGTGTTATGTCCAGTTAGGGCTTTACATTTTTATTTGGCAGCTTTTGAAGAGAGAAAAAAGTGTAGGAAACATCGTTTCCTCCCCATTTAAGGTTCAGCTGATATTGTAGCTTCCACCATTTCTAGGTGGATTGCATTAACTATCAAGAAAGCTTATCAGTCCCTTTGTGATAGGGACCTGTCTTTCATGAAAATTAAAGCCCATGAGGTTCAAGCCATTGCTGCCTCATGGGCCTGTCTAACTCATTCATCTTTGGAGGATGTGATGAGAGCTGCATTTTGGCACTCTCACACTACTTTCTCCTCCTTTTACGTTCGCTTGTTAGCCCACCAAAGTGAAGGCATTTTCTCCCTGGGCCCAATCATTGCTGCTCATAAAGTGGCCCATGTGGATTCCATCCCGCATTAGTCTCCTGTTCTTCAATGAGGGTGAGTATTGCTTGTGTTTGTTTTTATTCGCCAGTTGTGGGATCATCAGCCTCCCACCAAACTGACAAATTCAGCTATGCAATAGCAACAGGTATGTATTATTGATATTAAAATGTAGTTTTTTTTGGGGGGGGGGGGTAAAACTAATTTTAATGATGTTACACTTACCTGTTACTATTGCCAGATTCCCTCCTCCCGCCCCACACTGACGTCCAGCTAAGTTAGGCTGCTCCCTCGAAAAGAAATGAAGCGGCAGTACGCAATTGGCAATATGTGCAAGGTGTCCGAGGGGCGATCCAGTGTTCTGGAATCTTCTGGTTCACCCTAATGGGAGGACAAATTTTCGTCATACGGTTGGGGTATTTTCCTCCAGGAAAAGTACCAGCTATGCAATAGCAACAGGTAAGTATTACATCATTAAAATTAGTTTTACTCCCCCCAAGAAACTACATGTTTTACCCATAATGATTTATTTTCCCTGAAAAAAAAATTAATAAAAGGTGTACACAAAATTTGAAACATTAGAGGAATATTAATAATAAAATTGATACAGAAAAGTAACAATATCATACCAGTTCTCATAGATACAAAATGTGCCTTTCTTATATGACATATACAGAATAAATGGTAGTGGTGTGATGGTTAAGAACACATAGAGAATAAATGATAGCGGGCTGATGAATAAAGACACAGAGAGATTAAATGGTAGCGGTGTGATGATTAATGACATATAGAGAATAAATGGTAGCAGTGTGATGATTAAGGGCAGATAGAGAATAAATGGTAGCAGTGTGATGATTAATGGCAGATAGAGAATAAATGATAGCAGTGTGATGATTAATGGCAGATAGAGAATAAATGGTAGCAGTGTGATGATTAAGGGCAGATAGAGAATAAATGGTAGCAGTGTGATGATTAATGGCAGATAGAGAATAAATGGTAGCAGTGTGATGATTAATGGCAGATCAAGAATAAATCGTAGCAGTGTGATGATTAATGGCAGATAGAGAATAAATGGTAGCAGTGTGATGATTAATGGCAGATAGAGAATAAATGGTAGTGGTGTGATGATTAATGGCAGATAGAGAATAAATGGTAGCAGTGTGATGATTAAGGGCAGATAGAGAATAAATGGTAGCAGTGTGATGATTAAGGGCAGATAGAGAATAAATGGTAGTGGTGTGATGATTAAGGGCAGATAGAGAAAAATTGGTAGCAGTGTGATGATTAATGGCATGATAGAGAATAAATGGTAGCAGTGTGATGATTAAGGGCAGATAGAGAATAAATGGTAGCAGTGTGATGATTAATGGCAGATAGAGAATAAATGGTAGTGGTGTGATGATTAATGGCATGATAGAGAATAAATGGTAGCAGTGTGATGATTAAGGGCAGATAGAGAATAAATGGTAGTGGTGTGATGATTAAGGGCAGATAGAGAATAAATGGTAGAGGTGTGATGATTAAGGGCAGATAGAGAATAAATGGTAGCAGTGTGATGATTAATGGCAGATAGAGAATAAATGGTAGTGGTGTGATGATTAATGACATAGAGGGAATCAATGTTAGCAGTGTGACAATTAATGACATGGTAGTGGTGTGACAATTAATGACATAGAGCGAATCAGTTGTAGCAGTAATGATAATGACACGTAAAGAATAAATGGTAGCAGTGTGATGATTAATGACATATAGAGAATAAATGGTAGTGGTGTGATGATTAATGACATGTAGAGAATAAATGGTAGTGGTGTGATGATTAATGACATGTAGAGAATTGATGGTAGCGGTGTGACTATTAATGACATAGAAGGAATCAATGGTAGTTGTGCAACAATAAATGACAGAATCAGTGGTAGCGGTGTGACAATTAATGACAGAATCGATATTAGTGGTTTGATGATTATTGACATAGAGAATTGATGGTTTGCGATGTGATGATTAATGACAAAGAGAATCGATTGTAGTGGTGTGACAATTAATGACATAGAAAAAAATAAATAGTAGTGGTGTGACAGTTAATGACATAGAGAGAATCAGTGGTAGTGGTGTGACAATTATTGACCTGTAGAGAATAAATAGTAGTGGTGTGACAATTAATGACGTCGGGAGAATTAGTGGTAGCAGTGTAATGATTAATGACAGAGAATCAGTGGTAGTGGTGTGACAATTAATGACAAAGAGAATCACTGGTAGCTGTGTGCCATGTAGGTAGTTGCGTGACAATTAGTAAAACTGAAAACTGCTTGGAAAAAACAAATGACCAAATATTCAATTATGATTTTCCTGAATCTGGTATAAAGGATTAAAGTTTACAGTTTTTTTAATGGTTTGACTTTTTGGGATGAAATCTTTCATGACAAATAAAGTATGAGAATAACAGCTTCTGGTGAATATAGCCTTCTGTAGAACAACCCCAGTGCCAACAGCATGGCAGACAAATGTGCCAGTAAACCATGAAATGTTCCTGGATGCTGTTATGTATGATGTTTACATACTTAAATGTTGTTTATGATTGTAAGTTGTATGGTTATTTGAAAATACGTACTTAAGTTTTGTCCATGCTTGTAAGTTGTGACATGTGTCAGGTAGGCCAGTATTTGCATAGTCATTTTGCAATTAGACTTTTTGTGACATATGTCAGGTAGGCCAGTATTTTTCAATTAGAATTACTCATATTGTGTTGTGACACAGGTCATGTAAGCATGTGTATTTATATACAGATTTTGGTAAACAAATTCATTCCTGTTCTAGAATTCTGGTTCTAAAATCAGTCTGTAAGGAATCTATTTTAGTACTTACAGTTGTGTTGTTGAAATCAAATATAATTTGAGAGGAATTATTTATTTCAAATATTCATTGGAATTACTAAAGTGCTTATTAACTTTTGGATTAATACATGATTTTGGGATTTATGTGAACTCATTCAAATACATTCTGGATTACATCTTTGTTGTACATCAGGACATTAAAGTCTATTGGAGTTAATTTGGAACATTCTGTTATTTTGGACTTGTGATTAGGACACTTATGATTATTTGGGATTTAACTCACAAATTGTAAGTGTCTTTTGAATTTTCACTTTAATTGTCTGGAAATAAATTGCTTGTTGATTTTACTTTATTTTTTTTATTTCACTTTCTTTCTGTTACATATTATAAGACCTAGAGTCGTAACAATACAAGCAGTGTAACCATTATGAAGTATCAAAAAATGATGTTATCCATGAAAACAATATAGAAAATACCTCCAGCTGAATAAATTAGAGGATTGTTTAGTTATGATGAACCAATCATGATTTAGCAAAAACAGTTTGAGTCAGACAAGTATGTATCCTACACCTGCTAAATGGATGATGTGCATAATTCTTGATGCTATGGGAACGAGAGATAACCAAGGTTCCTGATATTTAGATAAATAAGGTATCCAGTTTATTCAAAAATTGATTTGTCAAAGGCAACATGATTGAATCAAATTCGCCCAAGACTCCTCAAATCAGCATGTCTTGTCATAACAGAGAGCATTACTTATTAATCCAAGTATTACAGCTGGACAGTTCACCCACAGCTGGAATTTAGTTAAAATCACCCCAGTTTACAGAAAAATGGATTTTTTAATGATGTTATTAGTTTTACAACTATCACATTTCTATCCACCCCTTCCAAAATCATAGAAATATGTGCATGACTGTGTAATGGATATTTTCATAAACTACAATTTTTTTCACCAAAATCAGCAAGGACTCGGGGCCAATTACTCATGTGAAACTGCTTTAAAATTAGTAGATAAACAATGGTAAGCCAATAGGTACTGTCTTGGTAGAGTTTAGAGAAGCATTTGACTTAGTGGACCATAAAATTCTTCTAGATAAACTAAAAAAAAATTAATGTGGCGAGATAACTATGAAGCGGCTTCTATCTTGGCACATAGAGAGGTACCAAAAGTTGCAATAAATGGAGTGCTCTCAAATGACCAACTGATACAACATTGGTATTCCACAGGGTTCAATACAAGGTCCTCGCCTTTTTCTTATCTTTACTAATGATCTGCCTCTATTTGTTTGCAAAATGTGTTTCCAACAATAGATCTCTATGCTGATGATACCACTCTTTCCGATGCACAGTTCTCCCTAGCTCAACCGCAAAACAATTTACAATGTGCCCTAAATGATTTGGAAATTGGTGCAAACAGAATGGAATGACTCTAAACATATCAAGATTGCCTGAATCAACATTGGATTTCTTGTACAAGAATAACTTACTGCAAGTTGTCATGCATGAAAAGGTCTTAGGTGTGCAGCATGTTGACAATAACCTAACATGGAATTAGAGCTGAAATGAATACCAAATTTTCCTATTAGAATATTCATTGACTGGATTAGAATATTTGCTGATGTTAATAAAGGTATCAAATCCATCCTCTTTCCTTTGTCTACTTCAGTATTTATTGACCCTCTGTGCCCCCCCCCCCCCCCACCTCCACTTACCTGACAAGTCTTATTGTAAAGACTGTGAACTAAGTCATCTGACTCTAATTAAGTTACATTGTAGGGGTCTTGAGTGCATGTTTTGAGGATTGAAATAAAAAATCAAATAAATGTAGGTGTTATTTTCCCAGTTTATCTTCAAACTCAGTACAAACATAAATGTTCCTTTAGTGCTGAAGATGATCTCAAAAGTTTCTTGTAGAAGTTTTTTGTCCCCAATAAAAATCAAATGGACATGTGGCCAATTTAATTTAATTAAATTTGGGTACATTGATTGCAGGTCTCCGGACTATGTCATACTGGTATTTGCCTCACAAGTCTGACAAGACTGGCTTCTTGACAGGCTATAAAATGCCCAAATCCGACATTCAGATTTTCTCCTAACCGATAAGAAACTCATATTCAGACTTCATGAATAATTGTTTTAACTGAAACCCATACATGGGTAGTGGCATCATCTTATATCTAAGATGTACATTACAATAGGTGTAAAATGGCCTTGTGGCTTCAGTAAACAATATAATGTAACTTCTGCCAGGGCCAGGTACCTGGGAACTAGTTCCCAGCCTCAACCAAGTTTTGGAGTAGACTATTGAGTTTCATGGGTAAAGAGAGATTCCCAACAAGGAGTTAAGTCATTTTCAAAAGGCATAGGAAAGAAAAAGTGAAATGATTCCTGCACAAATTGGAATATATGCTGACAACACTGGCTTTGAACTAATCACAGCAAGAACAGAAAGTAGCAAGCTTTACTGTGAAAGCAAACTCTTCAGCCTCACAACTTACATGATTCTGTTCCAATATCACGTCAGTTAACCTGTACATCTTTTTGATATGAAGCTGACATCTGCATTATTGACTTCTAAGAAAATAAAGAAAAGGACAGTATTAGATTTTCAGCATATTGGTAATTCCATAACTGTGTAATGACTTCAGAACTTGAATAAAAGACCAAATGTGGAACTATATTGGAGTTAACTTTCCGAGATAAGATGATCAGGGGTGGGGAGTGGCAATCGTTTGTGGGATTGACTACAACTGCTTCTGACAAAACAAATGCCCGATATTTTGGGTTCTGGTTGATTGATACATAAAGGTATTGTTGACTTTGATATGGCACCAATTCTATTCCACGTTCTTCATCAACTTGCAGGATTATATGTTATCTTTTCAAGAGTATAGGGAATAGAATGGTGATGTTGTCAGCAATGTAAATATTCAGCATTCTATTATGATTACCTTGTGAGTTGGAGTTTGAATTTCAGGTGATTTCGCAGGTTTAAAGTTGTTTCCTTGTACAAAAATTATTCAATGTTGCATAGTTTATATTTCTCTTTGTTTGTTTGATTTAAAAAATGCTGCCTAACTTTAAACAAATGAATATTCTAATGCCAATATTTGCAAAAAAGTATTCTAATTTTAATGTTCGGATTTCAGCTGTACATGGAATGATCATATTGGGCATGATATTAAAAGGTATCGTCAACACTTGTGCTGCTATTCAAATTTAAATACTTTCTCCCAATGTCCGACAGAGTTAGGTTTTACAAAGCTAGATTCAACCCATCGTTACAAGCCATGGGAGACAATCCACTACACATTTATCACCCATGGCTGCTTGGGCTGAGGTTTCATCATTTTTCATGAGTACGCATAAACAAAAATACATCATCAACAACACAATGTTACAATGTCCTATACATTAATGAAAGTGCCCGTTTTTTTTTGTTGTGATAAGTGATTGTGCTTGGAAAGAGAAATTTTGAGGGGCTCATTCAAACAGCATGAAAGGTCATGTTGGGTCACAATGGTGAGAAAAATTTACTCGTGTTCACAGTGGTTGGTTAAACAGGTTTATGCATATTCATATGAAACAAGGAAATCTCTGCACAGGTGGCCACAGATGATAAAGGAGCATAGCGGATTATTGCCTGTGGCTTGCGACGATGCATTCAACCCCACTTTGATTACTGTAACATTTGTACGGAGAAACTGTTCCAAAACTGTTCAGACTTCAGAAACAAACATTTAGGATTATCCTTGTTGAAAACTATTCAGACTTCAGAAACAAACATTTAGGATTATCCTTGTTGAAAACTATTCAGACTTCAGAAACAAACATTTAGGATTATCCTTTTTGAAAACTATTCAGACTTCAGAAACAAACATTTAGGATTATCCTTGTTGAAAACTATTCAGACTTCAGAAACAAACATTTAGGATTATCCTTGTTGAAAACTATTCAGATGCCTAGCAAGCAGTGCATCAACTAGGAATACTCTCAATTAGAAAAAGGATATTTATGAGAAATCTAACCTTAAGTTAAAGATTTCAAATCAAGAAGTTCCTCAGTATCTTCACAGTATTGTCAATCCACAGCAATTGTCAATCCAAAATCAGCCTTACTATGGTAAGTTTCAACTAAAACTTTCAAAATTTCTATACCCTCAAAAGAATTATTTCAGAATAGTTATGCATATTCTGGTCCCCTGAGATGGAAGAGTTTAAAGAAGCAATATGATTTAATACATGTACTTATACCTCCAGATTTTCCTTTCCTTTCTTTCTTAGTTTTTTCTTCTTTCTTTTTTCAAGGTTGCATCAGATTATTTCATTTGTAAATACCTGTACTGTGCATCTTTGAACTTTTACCTGTAAATACTTGAAATTAATAAAGGGTCTCAAGGGAGGTTAGTTTTTGTAAGCTCATTGGGTTACCCTTTGAGAATAAAGACTTTACTGTTATTATTATTATTATTATTATTCATGTTTATAGGCATATGTAGAGGACTTGATTAGATTTTCATGCCATTGTAGCAATGTTTCAAAGTTTTCTTTGTTTTTGAAATTTTTGGACTTAGACTAATAGACAATTATTTTTTGTTTTTTGGTCTAAGAGTTCAACCTTCTGGCCCCTCTTTTGTACATCTGTCAAAATTTATCCTAATTTTTGCAAAGCTGAAGCTTTCTGTATGCTACTTAAATTGACTGAACTGTTTTGATCTAATGAGTGGAAGACTAAAATGTGGACCTTACAAATCAGGAGCTTTCTATATCACACTCGAAACCAAATTCCATTTTATTCACCTTGTTAGATATTTAATTTCATTCTGTCTGGTACCAGTGTCACAGAGTGACATTAATTGTGATCAGATGGGGGGGGGGGGGGGGGGGCAGAGACAGATGTTTTTGGTTGCAACATATCCATTTTAGTATTTTCTATAGTCAAAATAGTGCTTAAGGATACCAAAACATATTCTTAACTCTTCTGAGATATTATCTAGTTTTCCAATATAACTGTTCCCAGACTGATGAGGTTTTATTAAAGGCTGGTACTTTTGTCAAAACTAATGTGCTGTCAAATCAATTTTTCATGAAATTAATTTGTTATAGAATGCCACATGTAATTGTTGGCCAGCTCAGCTGCCAGCAAACTAATTTCAGCCATGACAAAAATGAGTCTGCAGGGACAGTAAACAAGTAATCAATATTCCTAAATGACCTTCATCTCAAGTTACATGAGCATCAGTTGTCAAGTTCTATACTTGCAACATGTCATTGGCAGAAAAACGTTTAAGAGAAAATTACATAATTGTTAATAAACTGAAAATAATAAACAAAAAAAGTATGAAAAATGACAAAGTTAAGCAAATTAAAGAATATCCCATAGTGTCAGCAAACTTGAATTCCAAGTTTTTTTTCTTCAGACTTTAAGAAAACTTTGATCCCTTGGATCTTCACTAATTGGCTGTAATGTTTATGAAACAACTTTGGCCATTATTGTAATGCCATTAAATGCTAATACATTCATACCATATATACTTGCTTATAATTTTGGTTCAACTGCAAACTACATTGACCCAGATCTGCTATCGCATATGCAGTTTCTTAGGAGTAATGGCAGATCAGGGTCTATGTTGTTTACATACATACATACATACATACATACATACATACATACATACATACATACATACATACATACATACATACATACATACATACATACATACATACATACATATAAATCAGGTATGAGGCATAGGATTTTGCTGGCTTTATAATGAAAGCCACTGCATCCCAAATGAACTTAACATGAAATTTCTAGACTCCTTAAGCTTTTCCCAGCTGTACATTCAAAGCATTTCAGATAATCTCTCTAAGCTTTTCCTAGATATTCCAAGCTTTATTGAGTTTCAACAGATCTAGAAAAGGTTGGAACTTGGAAATCCCCTGAATTTCTCCAAGCTTTTATTAGCTTATCAAACCTTTTATGGTATAGTGGGCTGAGCCAGGATCATTGGATTCAATAGTGCAAGTGGAAAAGTGTCCAACTAGTGTTAGGCAGGTTGCAGGTTTGAGCCCTGATCCAGCCACCAATTTTTCTCCATGATACATTTGATGCTGTAAGCAGTGTTCTGTGATTGTAGTTGCAACCCATAGGACAGTGTATATATAAAGTGGATTATGAAGAACAGTGAGGGGGACACAAGGTTGCATCTCTGAAAAGTAGGAAAATGTAGCAGGCAGAGTTGGTACGTTTATCTCTGACATAGGTCAAGTGATAGAGCACCTGGAGAGAGTTGGGTATTTTTTTTTATTTTCACAGCACTTTGAACACATTATTGGCTATATCATGGGAAGGAAATGGGAGTAAAATGCCTTTCCCACTGACACACTGAGGCAGCCAACCAGGGCTTGCCTGGGCTGGTATCGAACCCATGACCTTTGGATTACGAGTCTTATGCTCTACCAGCCGAGTTACTGTAGTTCCCAGCTTGAGTTAAGGAGGCTTTGAATTGAGCTCTGGTTCAGCTGTGAATTTTCTTTCTGTTACAAATGTGTTGAAGTTTTTGCTGGCTTTGAAAGATTGGGAAAAATCTGGAAAATCCAAAGAAATCCAGGGATATCCAAACTTCTGTAAAAATTTGGTTTATTTTTTGTACAGGGGAGGGTGGGGGTAATTGTATTTTTGTTCAGATATGAGTGTTCCTCTATGAACAAGAACAAGTGAACAAAATTGGTTATATATTCCAAGTGCCAAAGCAGAAATGAGACTGTTAGGTATATTATGAGGTGCTATATATTTCACTTACTCTTAATTCATTTCAATGAGCACACCTTAAAAAGATACATTAACTCTGAACCTGTCTTAAATATGTCACATTACTTAATCTTTTACAACAGTATGTTGTTATTACTTTCTGACATTTGTATATTTTAAGTTGTCATTTTATATATTTGTATTTTGTTGACTTCTGTACTTTATGTGTGTTGATAGACCCTGCATGAGCGAAATATGGTGCACTTTTCAACAGGTGGAAAAGAGAGTGATGAATAGGAAAAACAGTCTATAATCCTAAATCTAGTCTGGGGTTTTATGTTGATACTCCGAGTTATAAAAAAATTGTGGGTCCAATATAAAAAAATATAAAAAGTCCAACTTTTACCCTTCTGCACATGTGCGAGCAAAATAGCCAATCAAAAACGTTTTTGATACACGTAAGCATCAGGGTAAAAGAAAATTTCTCTGAAGCAGACATGTTTGGCTGCATTCCGAAGCAACCCCAAAAATGTGTTTCCTACCCCCTTTTCAGGCAAATATGAAAAGAATCTCAAGGGGTTAATGAGTTAAACAGTTTGTGCTAGACAATATTGTGCAAATCCCACTATCATGTAAATGATAGAAAGTCAGTCAAATTGAAGCAGTCCAGATCATGCTCAAGTGTTACATGAAGTGGGAACCTGTAAATGTAGACATGATAATAATGTATGGGTGATGAATGGAGTGTCATAGTAATTCATGTTCTGAATTGTTCGCCATCTGTATGTAACAGTTGGATGATTTGCAGAATATTTTAGCTAAGGCCAAAACCTGCCTTACATGCCTGTGGGTATTATAGACCTCATCCAGAACCAAATTAAAAGCATATAGACTGTGCAATCAATATTGCAAACACACTGCATACATTGTGAAAATGCAGTCACAAATTGTGACAGTTACTGTTAACTAAGCACAGCCTCAATGGTAAATGTCATTGTTTGAGAAAAAAAAAAATCTATTTTATGTTCTGCTTAGATATTGTGATTGATGATGCCCCTTGTGATCTGTGGTTTCATTAGCCCTTGTGTATGTGTATCCATCTATCCATACATCAGTTTATCTCCTGTAGTATTTTATGAATAGTGTATCCACCTACCTACACATCTGTATGTCTGTTTGACTGATGATGCATACTGATATGTATTTGGGTTTTTTTGTGCAGATTTTTTTTCTATATTTTTTTAAGAGTTTGCTTGCAAAATGTTGAAGTTGTTTCATCTAGTAAATGCCCCCCCCCCCCATAAATCCAAATTACAATGATATTCACAAAAGTACTGTGCATACTTTAAGAAATGGGTAAAAGTGTTTGTAAAATATTATTTACTCTTCACAATGGCCCTACAAGTCCTAAAAGGTGAGTTTAATTGTGTGATGGAACTTTTAAGGGTAAGATTAAGCAAGGAAAGTGTAGTTGCAGCATCAATGAAGGTGTATTGGAGTGAAAAAGGTGTATTGGGGAAAACAAGTTTTTTTTGGGGGGGGGTCAAATTGAAGTTTTTAAAATAGATGAGTGCATGGATGCACACCAACTATAGTGAATTATTTCTATTATTATGTACATGATTTTATTAGAATTTCAGGCCATTTGGGTAATTTTTCAATTTTTTTTTTACAGATTTTTAGCAAAAATGTAGGCATTATCAAGCAAACATCACTTGAGGTAGATTGATCAGGTTTGGCAGGCGTATTTGTATTAATGTGTAGTTGAGCTGATTAGATTTTCAGGCCATTAGAGCAATTTTTCATTTTTTCTAATACACATTTTTGAATCTTTTTGACTTTTTCTTTTACAAAAAACATATTAGCATGATTTAGCAAAAACCATTGGAGGTGGAACAAATGAAATTTGTGATGCATGTTTCTAGGCATATGTAGATGACTTGATTCAGTTTTCATGCCATTACACAAAGGTTGAAAATTCACTCACCAAGTTCGAAATGGCAAGTTAAAATTTCTGGCAGTCAAGTGAAATTTACTATCACATTTCATGATTGGGTGAGTACTGATTTAGGGCTGAGCAGTGCTTCTCTTTAATGAAAAGGATGTTTTGTTGAAAATATTGCCAACTTTGTTCATTGAAAGTCCATGCTTTCTACTGGAAGTTTGGTTTCCATTTGTTTTCATCAAGCTCATAGAAGGACTTCGGTCTAATTTTTCGATACTAATAAATGCTTTCACAATTGAATTCAGGTAGCTAACATCATCAGTTTTTGTTATTTCTATAGGTTTCCACTCATTAGTTTTGTACTTTGCACAGGGTTTTTTTTTTTAAGAAACAGAATTTCACCGAGTTTCCTCACTGGTAATCCTGGTTATTTAAAAAGACCTTGTATATCTTAGGTATTGTTAAAATAACTTTTAATTCCCTTTATTTTGGTATATGATTGATAGGTGTAATTAGATTTGGGGAGTTCATACATGTAGCTTGGCCTTACTTCAGATGTGCACCTGTCAAAAGACTGCTAACTCAGCATGGTCATTTTCACTTCCAGGACTTCATTGTTAAATTAGAAAAAAAATAGCCAATAACTTTTTATAATTAAAAAAAAAATATTATCTTCAGAGTACACAGTTTGGCCTTACTTCAGATATGCATCTTTGAAAAAGACTGCTAGCTTCGCTTTATCATTTTCAATTCCTGAACTTCAGAGATAATTAGAGAAAAAAAACGGGGCAACAACTTTTTTTAATATTTTTTTTTTAAAGGAATATGTTATATATAATGTATTGCACTTTCAGAAGCTAATATTGTCTATTCTGGTAAAATTCATTTTCAACAACTGCTTAAGTTAGTGTCCTTTGGGCTAATTCAGGTTCATTTCTTGAGAATATGGGAGCAGCCATTTCAATCAAATGTCTGCTTTAGACAGCATGTTGTTCTCCTAATACCACATATACAGAAATTTCAGTCACAGTACATAAAGTAGCATATGCCAACATTCTCTACATTGTGCTTGTTGCAAATCTACACAACTTCAGCTCACATGTCTCTATTTCAGAAGTAATTAAAAACTGTGGAGCTGAACCATAAGAGCTGGTTGAGCACAAGTTTATTCTGGGCGAGTAAAAATTTTTATTACCTGCCTGACAGGGCAAGTAGATTTTTCGAGATCTTTCAAAACAAGGTTACAGCAAGTTTTTAAAGTTGTTACTTTTTTAATTTTCGAGACTTAGACCATTTTGCTCTGCAGTGTTTTACAAACACAAATCAATTTTCTCTTTTGCTTTTTGGTCCATGATTTAGGCCTCCTGGTTCCACTTTTGGATAAATGTCAAACTTATCCAAATTTTGCAAATCTGAAGCTTTCTGTGTGCTACTTTAGGTGACAAAACCATTTTGAGCTTATGAAAGGAAATGTAAAATATGGACCTTAAAAATCAAGGACTTTCTATATCACACACCTAACCATATTCCATTTTATTCACCTTAGTTAATTTTTCCTTTCCTTTTCTCAAGTTCCACTGTCACAGAATAACATTAATTGTCATTGTAGGTGGGTGGGTGCGACATGTTTTTGCTTGCAAAAAAAATCTCTTCTAGTTGATCATGCTTTACACTTTTTTTAAATTTTTTTTATTTTTCTATGTTATTGACCAGTGGTCCTTTGTCTGTTAGACTGAATTAAATAAAGTAAGCCATCCTTCATCCACTGGTACATGTCTTATCCAATGCAATTATCTGTCACTCACGCTTTAAGAAAGGTCACAGAAAGAATTCTAACTACAAATGATAATTACACAGAGTTTCCTCCAAAATTCCCATCATCAGTAGAAATCTTCCATAAGCCACATATAATTTTGCGTTATAAATGCAATCTGCTACTTTTACTCCACAACTTCTTTTTTGCCGTCACATTATGTCAAATTCGTTTGACATTTTATTGTTCTTACAAATCACTATTTTCTACATACCTAAGCCATCAGTATACCTTTTTTGAGTCTTTGAATAATTAATCTTATAGTGAATTATTTGCAGAATTTTGACAAAATATGATGATTACGTGTTGTTCATACTATGGTAATTACCTTTTGTTTATACTATGGTGATTACCTTTTATTTATGCTATGGTGATTACCTTTTGTTTATACTAGAATGAGTGCTTTTTGTTCATACTATGGTGATTACCTTTTGTTAATACTATGGTGATTACCTTTTGTTCATACTACATTGATTACCTTTTGTTTATACTATGTTGATTACTTTTTGTTCATACTATGGTGATTACCTTTTATTTATACTATGGTGTTTACCTTTTGTTTATACTACATTGATTACCTTTTGTTTATACTATGTTGATTACTTTTTGTTCATACTATGGTGATTACCTTTTATTTATACTATGGTGTTTACCTTTTGTTTATACTACATTGATTACCTTTTGTTTATACTATGTTGATTACTTTTTGTTCATACTATGGTGATTACCTTTTATTTATACTATGGTGTTTACCTTTTGTTTATACTACATTGATTACCTTTTGTTTATACTATGTTGATTACTTTTTGTTCATACTATGGTGATTATGTTTTGCTTATACTATGGTGATTACCTTTTATTTATACTATGGTGATTATGTTTTGTTTATACTATGGTGATTACCTTTTGTCCGTACTATGGTGATTACCTTTTGTTCAGGATTTAATACTTTGGTACCTTGTATTAAGTTAGAAAATCAGACAGTAAGGTATGTTGTTACATCAATAAGATTATGTATAATTTACAGAAATTCTTATAATGACTGGAAATGCAGGCATTGGACCACCTAAGTGTTAAATATAATAATAAACCCAATAGCAAAACTTAATGGGTCATGGGGTAGTACCTTTGATCATGGGGCTCTGATATCACTACATTTTATCAGTCCCCTAGGCACAGTTTGTAGTGAAAAGACCAAAGACTAAACATTACAGTGTAATGTGGATTTTCTGTGTACTTTACAAAGTTCCTGCCAACAAAGAAATTTTCAGAGCACGAAAATTAGCAGTTCTGGGATAGGATGTTCGGTATATATTTCAGACCACATCCTTTAAGATCTACATCAGTTTCATCAAAACATATTAAGCTTTTAGAACAAGAGAATAAGTTTGGCATTTGTTTTCAGGTGGAACCAGGAGGCTACACACTTGGACAAGAAAAAAACCCATCTAATTTTCACCTCCCTGGGAATGTGTGGATGAAATAGCCAATCCATATCAACTTCTGGATATGAGAACTGGTTGAACTAATAATATGAACATTATTCAGAATTGAACTTAGATTTGCATAGTAGGAAACAATTATTGTTTTCTTCTACTGCCCATGTCAGGTGAGAACTAAAAAAAATGACATAGGGTAAATGAATTAAAGTAACCAACTATGATATGATAAAAATACTTCGACTTAAAGTAACTAATGGTGAGATAAAGGGAATCGGTGATGAATAGTTTCATGAAAAAATGAATGATACTGATGATATTAAATATTGATGTTAGTCAACTATCCATTAAAAAGTTAGAAGGGGAAGAGATGGTTTGCAACATTTACTAGCAATTAGACACATTATCACTTTAAACTGATGAAGCTATTAAGGAATAAACAAGGATTTAGAATTGAAACTGTATGAAAATTTTAATCATGCGAAATAGGTTTGATTTAATTTTATTTCATTACAATCAAATTATAGAATATATATATATAACTGTATATATGTTGTCATGAATCAAGGTGAGTTCATATTACAGTGGTAC
Organism: Margaritifera margaritifera; assembly: GCA_029931535.1. Classification (NCBI taxonomy): domain Eukaryota; kingdom Metazoa; phylum Mollusca; class Bivalvia; order Unionida; family Margaritiferidae; genus Margaritifera; species Margaritifera margaritifera. The sequence goes on along the minus strand of JAQPZY010001537.1, from coordinate 955,070 downwards.
ATTTATGATGTAGTTACATATAATGTAATCTGTATATACATGTAACATATAATTTTTCCAGTCCAGATCAAACCATTTATATACTTTCTGATGCCATTTATACATGCTTTATATGTTGTAGTCTTTCAGATGAAAATTAAGGTCCATTCTAAAACTGAAAATTTAGGAGAACACCCCTCATTTTTGAAAAAAGGGAGGAATTTTCTGAATATTGTTGGGATTTAATGAAGAAATAAATGTAGGGTTTGAAAATATGATATGCGTTTTTTACACATTTAATTGATTTTGCAAGAAATTAGTGTGAATCCTGCAATCGCTGTCGTAGAATAGCTTTGGTTTTGCCTTTGTGGGGTTTAATGCCATTTTTCAGTACATGATAGGGTATATATGGCGACCAGTATATATCTTCCTCCACCAGTATATTTGGTGGAGGAAGAACCCGGGAGGACCCAAGGAAGAACCACCATCCCACGGGAATCTACTGGCAATCTTTCTCACAATTGCCCACGTTGGTTGAGCTGAGACTCGAACTTGCATGGGCAGAGGTGAGATGTGTGAGTGATATGTAGAGGCAAGTGTCTTAGATTACTTGGCTACCCGGTGCCCCCATCGTAGAATAGACCCTGATGTAAAGTATAATTTTTCCGGTTGAGATCAGACTCTTTATATACTCATAATATGGTTGATACATACTTCTGACTTAATGTAATCTGTTATAATTGGTCCTGTACCTACTGTTATAATTGACCAATTGCCAGAGCATAACCACACCTGCTCATTAGCATAGCACAACATATAACATCCGAGTATTTTATATTGACACTTACCCCATGTGAATTAGTGTTAATTTCGTGGTGTATGCTGAAAATTCCACCTCAAATGGTTGAAAAAGTTACGATGATTTTAATTTGTTTATGATATACAGTGGCATATATAGTGGCAGTTGGCTAGGTGACAGACTTTAGGCTTGATTGTCCAACAAGCTTCCAGAGTAAATCACATGATGCCTCACACCTTTGCATGCTTCATGCAACCTTGAAAAATTCTTGAATTTGAGGGGTTGCCTTGAAAACTCCTTGAATTAAAAAAAAATGTTGGTTTTATCTTTGTAAAGTCCTTGAATTTTTTTATATAAAACTGCTTGAATTTGGCAGAAACTTGTTGAATTTATCTTAAGGGAATATAGAACGTTAAAACTGAATAAAATATATCACTTTATAACTTCAGAGTTTTTGTTATTTAAGTATTTTCTAAAAAATAAGGAATAAAAAAATGGGATAAAATTGGGTGGATCAAATGACACACAATACTGGTAGTTCACAAAGTAATATATGGAGAAGGTTCAGTTTCCAGAAGACAAAATATTCCTAGAGATCTTTTGAATGTCCTTGACAAGTCCTTAGAAACAAATTCTCCAGGGCTGTATGAAACATGCTTTCCTAGCAATAGTATTGGTCAGCAGTCCTTAGGTATCATTTAATGTTAATGATTAACTGATATATGACAATTCTTTAATTGGTTCTGAGCTTTACATTTTTACTTTCGGTTGATCTTAGTCTTCATAAAGAGCTAAAAGTAATATGTGTGAAGTGATTGTTTTATGCCTGTTATATGACATCATAGCAGCAATTTTACAGTAGTATTGCTAAATTGCTTCATATTTTTTGTTTTTGTTTTTTGCAGTATTTGAAAGACAATTGAAATAAATTTCATTTTTGGGTTAACAACTTTTGCAGTCAAATATTAAAAAAAATTGAAAGAACTTAAGCACTAGAAGACCTCTGGTAGCAGGCAAAAGCTACTGCAGACTTTTAGTTGACTGGTCATTGAATGTTTATGCACATTAAATTGCTTGAAATAACAAATGATCTAGAATTTTACAACTTGCGACACTAATGCATGTATATATTGCTTCCATTGAAATTAATTTTATGAGATGGGATTATTATTGACTAAAACAGGAAACAAATACCATGGCATAAAAAGAATGGCTTGAAATTATCTATTGAGATATGTTAATTACCAAAAATATTATTAATTAGACAAGACCCAAGAACTTTATTTTGGAAGTAATTGATCAAGTGCTGAAAATTACAATGAAAATTGTGTGAATTGAAACCTGTTCTGTAATTGATTTTCTTTGGTGGGAACTATATATGATACCTACATAAAATATGTCTCTTTCATTTCAAGTATATTGTGCAAAATAGATTTTGAATACTTTTTTTCTTATAAACCCTTTCACAACAATGAAAAAAGCCTCCCATGCTTTTAACCTATGCAGAAATGAATATTTAATATTATAAAGATTACATACCTTAGGTCTGATGGTTCTCAACTTACTTCAGTTGGATGCATTTTATAATAATGACTAGTTCTGTTTGATGTTGGATCACTTCCTCCACTCACAGCCACTTGTCAACAATATTGAACTGTTGAGCTGTGGATTGAAGAGAGGCTTATATAGTGCCAAGACATTCTTCTGTTTTTCATAGGACTCTGGACACCGAGAACATTGACTGCATTGTGAGAATGCATCATCACAGATGAAAAATTTCTGATGTACAGAAAAGGACAGTATCTGTGCCTACTGTATATACTCGCATATAATCTGATACCAACTGCAAACTCCATAGACCCAGATCTGCCATCGCATAATGCGCTGGCAGATCTGGGTCTATTCAGTTTGTAAGGACTAATCAGTAGAACAAACAGCATAGATCCTGATCTGCCGGCGCATTATGAGATGGCAGATCAGAGTCTATCTTGTTTGCATTTGGACCCGGATTATACACGCGTATATATGAGAGTAATATTATGAAAGAGTTTGATGATAATGAACCAGAGCATCATGCACCCCCACCCCTCACCAGCCCTCTCAAATGTTGAGTTAAGGAAGAAAGCATCATCTGGGAATGTCATCTTTAATTTGTTAAAAGGTTTACAAGTTGGTGGATTAATTTATTCATTACTAATAATTATATTTAAAAATGTGTGCCAATGGTTTAGTTGGTCAGAAAAACAAATGAAGAAATCCATAAGAAATAAGAAGACTTAGGTGTTGCTTTGCTTACATCAGTGCAAAGAGCATTAATGGAATTTGATTTATCATGACTTGGTTTATCCAGATGTGTCAGTATCTAAATGATAATTTAAAAAAAAAAAGATTCCTCCATTATTCTTTGAACTGATTCATTAGTATGGATTCCTTGTATAATAGTCTTATTGACATGGTTAAATCAAATCAACATTGTTCATTCATATTTGATGTAATCTGTATATGAAACTGTAGTAACTGATAGAGCTGTGCTCAGAGAGGGAGGATATTATAAACCCTGTTCAGAGGCTAGATTTTAAGGGAGAGATGGAAGAGGAGGAGGAGTAGGAAGGGCATTGGTGTGATTAATTTTGTCTTGCCTGCAATGTACATTTCTTATGGACTTGTCATCATTGGAGGTGTAGGCTTCAACATTAAGTTGATGCTTTTAACTCAGTTTCTTGGACATTATTGTATGTACAATCATAAAGCTTGATGTGGGGATTCATCTTGGAGGGTGCTACTCACCACAGGCAAAAGTAGGCCACAGTGTCCTACTTTTCTTGCACTAGTGATTTTCAATAGAGTTTGTATATTATATTGTGATGTTATCTGTCTGACTGTCCATATGTCCATCTTTCCATTTATCTATCTGCTACCAATTTTGTTTCTGCTCAGCAATTCGAGTTGTCCATCATCTACAGTTACCACTTGTGTGCACTTGGGGTGTACTACTACTACTAATAATAATCCTAATAATAATAATCATAATATTGACTTTATTTAAAGAAGAAGCTCGTTTGGTCAACTGACCAATCTTCTATGAGGCCTTCTACAATTACATGTATTAGATGTACAATTTGTACAGGTAAGGAAGAACCTCATTGATTTCTGGGTCAAGAGCTCAATGGTCAAGGTCATTGTGACTGAAAGAAGAAAAATGGTTTCTGTACAATACTGTAGTTACCAAATTTTGTGGCTGGCTTGCACTTGCAGTAAGGAAGAACCTTATCAGTGGTCAAAGGTTAAGGTCACTGTTACTGAAGGAAGACAAATGGTTTATCTGTTCAATAACATGAGTTCTCCACCATCTACAGTTACCATACTTTGTGGATGGCTTGTACTTGGGCTAAGGAAGACACCTAATGATTTTTGCAATCAAAGATCAAGGTCACAGTGACTGGAAGAAGAACAATGGTTTCTGCATGTTGACATTAGTTCTACATCACAGACCTGGACCAAACTTTGTGGATGGCTTGCACTTGGGGTAAGGAAGATGCATATTAATTTTCAGGTCAAAAGGTCAAGGTCACTAAGTTATAGGCCCGGGGGAGGGGGGGGGGAGATTTCTGCACAAAAATTTCAGGTGTGTACATAGAGGAATAGTAAACATGGGGTAGGTGTATAATGTGCCATTCATGCTGCTATTGTTTTTTTCCTTCAATGAATAGAATTTCATTGTTGCTCATGTTGATTATACATGTGTTTTCTATGTTATATGAATTCTCTATGTTATATGAGTTCTCTATGTTAATTTCTTGTTGAAGTTTGTTCCAGAAGACAGTTTTTATGGTTTTGAAATTGCTCTTCCATTTCAGAAGTGTGCAAAGTTGCAAAATTGCTTGCCTATTTGGTGATGAGTATACTTATGACATTTTAATGATGTTTTTATTTTTTCTGTCTGTTCGAATAGATATTCAAACAAGTTTATTGATTGTCTGGAAAGTGTCAGCAAAATATCATTTAAATTCAAACTTTGTCTGATTCAATCAAACATTATTGTGTTCTGTCTGTCAAATTTATTAACTCATCAATATAGTGTCCTCTATTTAACTTGTGTTTATTATGTATTTAGAGTAAACCGCCTTGATAAATTGAAAAGTATCAACACCTGTTAGTTTGAATAAATCGGACATTATCTGCTGCTTCATCACTTGAGACACAAATTATAGCAGATAGAATGGCCAGCCAGTCCTCCAGTTTGAAAATAATACTATGGTTTCTGTGGTATTACCAATTGTCTAGCTGCCATGTTACAGGGCATTCAGTGTCATTTATATTTTCTGAGCAAAAACTCTAAAAAAAAAAGTATTTAATTCCTTTACAGTTTCTGATTTCAAGCACTGACAGTGGAATGCATTCTTGTCGAGTGTATCAACTTCCACCCGGTAAAACAGAGTTTTTGAGGAAATGCAGTTTATATGACAAATTTTAGCCATATATTATAAGAATTTTATATTTTTTCTCTTTATCTTTTACTGTATATGCATTTTACAGAATTTTAAAATCATTACCTTTTATCTTTTTTCACCTTTTATCTTTTATCTTGTAGTACCTAATGTTTACGTTTATTTGGATGGGTTTATCTTCTTAAAGTTCTTGTGCAATTCTTTATATTTACCATTTATTTACTTAAAATTTTACAACTTACATGTATCTTTTACTTGGCACTGTATAGTCTGTATTGTGCTGATATGCCATTACACTCATGCATATATACATATTGTCTGATAAATCCGTCAGATGTCAACAAAACTGGAATATCTTGTGAATTAGCAGATGCTAAATATGATATTGTTAAATATCTAGGGGGATGAGTTGTGCTAATTGACAACAAATAGATATGTTATTAGTGCAAACAGTAGATATGTTATTTGTGCTAATTGATAAGAAACAGTAGATAGGTTATTTGTGCTAATTGACAACAAACAGTAGATAGGTTATTTGTCAGCTCCTGGTTTGGTTTGGGAAAGCCATTTTTAAGTTCTGCATTTTTTTCATAATCCTCAATACACGAGTCCACCTTACTTTCTGAGGTGACGTCAGATATTAAGGACTTTGATAGAATCCAGAAAATGTTGATTTGAAAATGATCACATAGAGAGTTGCAATATAGATACATGTGCTCTTAAAAATAATCATAACTGGCCAATACATAGTTAAGAATGTTTGCATTTTTATTGAAATGATGTCAGGCTTATATTATTACTGTATTTGATGTAATACTAGCCACTGTGTGCTTTAAACTTATAATTTGGGTAAATTTCATGAGGTTAAACCTCATCATAATAAGCACATATCAATAATTGTTTCCCCAATACTTGTATGCACGTACTAGAAGAGTTTCCAAGAAGTTAAATGCTAGGGCATTTTAGCAGCAGACAACAGACTCCAGAGTAAATATCCACATTCATCATACCCATAAAATGTTTAAAATTCAATTGGAAGTCATTGATTCTGTCAAAAGGGAAGCAAGCAGCCAAAACCTTTAAAAAATACATATGTACATCTCCTAAAGAGTTTGCAACAGAAAATTTTGTACACAAAGTTGAATGTTATCTTAGTTGTGAGTAGACATTGAAATGGCCTCCATCCATACATCCATCTGTTTGTGCTTCTGGTCATCTATCTGCCTTGTTATTGCTGTAGCATCCACATTTATTATTAGATTAAAATGAAATTTGCTGTGAAGCCCCATGTTACCTGTAACAACAGTCTGGATGAGTTTTATAATGAACATATTCTGCCAATATTTCTTAGAGTTATGGCCATTTGATCATCTTAGCATAGGCATTGCTAAGGCACAACTTTGTGAACACTCAAGCTTTACCATTTATTATTTGTTTTCAACCAAATTTTCCTTGAAGTTTCATCTCAAAAAGAGCTTGGATAAATTTGATGAACACATTCTGCATATATTTCTTAGCATTATGGCCCATGACAGTCAGTGCTAATGTACATTATATTTCTTAGCATTATGGCCCATGACAGTCAGTGCTAATGTACATTATATTTCTTAGCATTATGGCCCATGACAGTCAGTGCTAATGTACATTATATTTCTTAGCATTATGGCCCATGACAGTCAGTGCTAATGTACATTATATTTCTTAACATTATGGCCCATGACAGTCAGTGCTAATGTACATTATATTTACACTCCAGCTTGAGCATTTATTATTAAATTTCAACCAAATTTGCCTTGAAGCTTCATGTCATCAGGAGTTTGGACAAGTTTGATGACAGACCAATTCTGCACATATTTCTTGAAATTATGGCCCTTGATTGTATTAGCATTTATGAAATGATGCACAACCTTGAGAACGCCAGTTTTAACATTTATGGTAAGATTTTGAACAGTTTTAGCATGATGCTTTATCTAAATTTGGGCTTCGATGAATTTGACGAGCATGTTCTTCACATGTTTCTTGGAGTTGTGGCCCTTGATCATTATGGCATAGGCATTGCTAATTCACATCCTTGTAAACATTGTAGCTTCCACATTTGTAATTAGATTTCAACTAAATTTGCTGTGAAGTTTGGTCTCAACTTGAGCTCAGAGGAATTTATTGGTGAGCCTGTTCTGCACATATTTCTTAGAGTTATGGTCCTTAGTCATCTGATAATTGGCATTGCTAATGCACAACCTTGTGAACAATCTGTCATCCACAGTTTTCATTTGACTAAATCCAAATTTGTTGTGAACTTTCATCTCATCAAAGCTCAGTCGGGTTCATGATGAGCAGATTTTGCTTGTATTTCTTAAGAGTTATAGCCACTGATTGACTTAGAATAGGCATCCAAATGGACACTCTAGCATTTACTCTTTTGATTTTCAATCATATTCACAGTGAAGCTTCAGCTAAACAAGAGTTAAGATAGGTTTGATGATTACCAGATGTGGACCATATTTGACAGAGTTATGGCTCTTGATTAACTCAGAATAGGCATTCCACTGGCTTGTGAAGAATCAGGTACCGGCATGTTTTGTTTGATTTCAACCAAAATAGGCTGTGAAGCTTTGGCTCAACAAGATCTCAGATGATTTTGATGATGACTTGATTTTATTATTTGTTATGGCCCTTTATCAGCTTTGAATTAGCATCCCTATAACTTGTGAACACTTCAGCCTTCACACTTTGAATTAGCATCCCTATAACTTGTGAACACTCCAACCTTCACACTTTGAATTGGCATCCCTATAACTTGTGAACACTCGAGCCTTCACACTTTGAATTAGCATCCCTATAACTTATGAACACTCTAGCCTTCACACTTTTTGCTTGATTCCAATCAAATTAGCATCCTTATAACTTGTGAACACTCCAGCCTTCACACTTTTTGCTTGATTCCAATCAAATTTGCATTGAAGGTTTAGATCAACAAAATCTTGCATGAGTTTAAAGATGACCAGATTTTGACCTTAATTAGCAGAGATATGTTACTTGAAAGATGAAGAATAGGCATTCTACTGGGATGTGAATACTCCAGCAATCACATTTTCTATTTTATTTGAACTAAAATTGCTGTGTAACAAGTTTTTAGATTACTTCTTTGGTGATCAGATGTTGGTGATGTTGTTGGGAGAAATAGTGAATATAACATGAAAATTAAGAGTTTTAAACATGAAAGAAATGCCAACAGTAAACAGAAATGTTCAAGTCCACTTCAGAATTTTACATGGTATCAGTTAATTATGTAACCATACATCACATAAAGTGTTCTCTGTTTATAAAGTTTTTCATGGGAGCAGCAGTAACATAACTAGTAGCATAAGTTGAGTGGCTTTATACTGTGGTCTTCTACATGCAAGATTGGGTATGTTATACACAAAATCAATAAAATAAGGTTTTTAAATAATTGGCTCTCATTTGCCAAGAATTGAAATGAGGTGCAATGAAATTAGTTGAACTGAAAGATTAAAATGAAGTCAATTAAATGGCATTCATGCCAGCACCATATACATGAAGGTGTAATATTTTAAGTCTTGAACCACTAATTATTAATTGAGCAGGGTACCAGTCTTGAATTGGTGGAAAAATTGGATACCATACTTAATACTTCAATGTCAGGTCATTTGCTGTAATATCAGTGTCTTTTATTTCTTTTTTAATTTTTGGAGACTTTATCACTGTTTTCAACTTGTATTCTGCCTATGCAAATACCTGATTTTGATTTTGTCCTGCTAGTTAGAGGGCGCTGATTAAGGTAGCTTTTACCAGTACATCACTTTAAGGACATTTATTATGAAAAATACAGCAAAGCACCCTATTTTGATTGTTCTGAAAGTTTGCGCCAGTTTCAATTTAGAAGTAAAAATGTGTTGTATACAAAGTACACAAAGTAGGTTTTTTTTCTTGGACTTTAACATTGAGGTCAATGGAAAATGAATTGGTCTCAGGGTAGCATGTCGCACCCTCCGGAGAGGGAGGAGCTGCACTGCACCCAACACTTCACTTCTGGGGTAGCGTGTCACACCCTCTCTAAAGGGAGAAGCTGCACCACACCTTGTTTAGTGATGAAGATAAACTGGGCTCTGACATGTCTATGTCTCCTGACTGGTGACTGGTGACCGGATGCCGGGTACCGGTCACTGGGCGGATCACCGGTCACCAGTCACATCGTCCCAGTGACCGGTCACATTTTACCTTTCACTGCTCATCTCGTACCAGTCGCCAACCTTACACCGGTCATCACTCAGAAGCCTCATGGTACGGAAGGGATTGGGAGTCTGCCCAGAGGGCCCAGACCAGGGAAGGTGATCGGATCATTAATCTCCTTTTCCTGTTATCCCTATGAATCCATATGGGATGTGGGGACCTCCATCTCAGGGTAATTGGTCCCTTATGCCCCCTTGGGCTACTGGACCCTGGACCCAGAGTAGAGACGATGCCGCAGCTCGTGTCCCGCCATCGCCTCTTCACCAGGTGGCATCCACCAGTAAGGTTTGAGGCATAACATCATCCACGAAAGACAAGCGGTCTCGTCTTTATCCTGGAATGTCTAGAACACATAGAGCCCCTACTCACCATGACAAACAAGTATGGGAAATGGCACATGGTGCACCTATGTCACTACCTCCAAAGGACATAGTGATGCCCAACCACTCTCTTGCTTGGAGTGTTTTAGATGATGATGCATTATCTATCCTCATCGACTCCAATGAGTTCGAAGTAGAAATAGCTCATTTGACACCTCCTGTCAGGCCCACCAGCTCCTCTCAGCTGGATGAAGTGGAAGAGATCTGGTCTTTTGATACATAACATCATCCACGAAAGACAAGCGTGGAAAGACAATAGCTCCCCGCGGACTTGTGCCCGAAGCCGTCTGGAGCATAGTCCAAGAAGATATTCTCCATTTTGGAAAAGATCTCCGGGACTCAACCACAATCAGATCTCCTACTCCTTCCACATTCCTCAATGATTAAGGAAATATCACAGAGGCTCTCCACAGGCCAAGACATTGCTAGATGGCGTAGAGGGTGGGCGTGTCCCTGCCTCTACTTTGAGACCTATGGTCTCTGCCTCTAGTTACAGGGTACATTCCCCAAAGTGGCCCATTAAGCCTCCCCAACTGGATGCAGATGCATCTCAAGTGGGTTTGACAACTGGAGCCTGGGCACGCCTTCCTATTAAAACAATCGAGGTCATTGAGCAGAAAGTCCGCCTTCTGGGCACCATAGCTTCCTATGCAGACCTCTTCTCAGCTGCTTTGTTTAGTATGCTGAAGGAGGTCGCTCTGAACCCAGCCGCATTACAGCATGTGCTGGAAGCTGTGGCCAAGACATCCCGACATTCACTTTCTATTGCAATGGCCCTATCAGCGGAACTCCTACACATCCGCCGCGATGTTGTGCTGGACTACTCGTGGGTCTTACTTAACCATAGTAAGGACCTTCTAAGGGCTGCTCTGTTGGAAGCCAAGAGCCTCTTCGGAGGACTCATCCCCACTGTGGCTTCACAAGATTTGAAGGATCATCAACATAGATCCTTCACAACTGTACCTGGCCCATCGCAATTGGCCAGGAAGCATACTAATGTGCATTGCCCCCAAGGGCCACCTGAATTCTTTAAACAGATACAGCCCCAGTCCAGTGCACAACCTCAAATGAGACCTCCTCATCAGTCAGGTCCAAGGCATGGATTTCGCCGACTAACCTCTTGAAGGAAGTTCTCCAACCCACCTTCCTCTCCCAAGGAAGGGGGGGGGATGACCCTAGGGACTCTCACCCTCTCCTGCCATGCATTCCTCTCCCAAACATCCCCGTAGTTGCTCGCCCTGGCCTCTTTTCAGAGGCTTGGTCAAGTATCACGGACGATGGGTGGGTCCTTTCTATTGTAAGCAAGGGTTACTGACTTCAGTTTCGGGAACAACATCCTCTATCAAGGACCCCCATATTCTTTCACCAGACCAATCTGGTGAAATTAAGGGAAGAGGTAAATACCCTTTTACAAAAAGGGGCAGTCGAGAGTGTCCTGAATGACCAGTCTCCCACATTCTACTCCCGAATCTTACTGGTCACCAAGAAAAGTGGGAAATTTCGTCTCATTATCGATCTCTCCCCTTAAACCAGTTTCTTTTGGAGGAACATTTCAAGATGGAGACCACCTCTTCAGTCCAGAATGCGATGTGTCAATCAGATTGGGTGGTCTCCATCGACCTTCAGGATGTCTATTTACACATCCCCATTTTTCCACCACATCGAAAATACCTCTGGTTTTGCTTGGACCAGGAAGTCTTTCAATTCCGGGTTCTGCCGTTCGGAATCGCTTCCACACCCAGAGTCTTCACCTGAGTTATGGGAGCAGTAGCGTCCTATCTACAAGTACTGGGAACCCCGATTCTCTAGTACTTCGACGACTGGCTTATCCACAATGTTCAGGTTCAGTTCCTCCATCAGGATCTGTCAGAACTCATTCCATCCCGTGACTTCGTTTATGTAGGGATGAACTTCCTCACAAACCAGAACTTAGTCCGGGTTTCTTGGGATCATATAGATCGAATCCTGGCACTTCTAGAGGCGCTACGAGTAAAAACCTTGTTGTCTGCTCGCCTTTACCAATCCCTACTGGGAACCTTGAACGCCGCTGCAGATCTGGTTCCCTCAGGACAGCTCCATATGTGCCCTCTTCAGTTTCTCCTTCTCGCAAGGTGGAAACCACACAGGGATTCTCTATCAGCTCTGATTCCTCTTGGATCAGACTTTCATCACCATTTGCGCTGGTGGATGAATTGAGACAGATTCCTGCTTGGGGTCCCCATGCATGCACCGACCCCCACTCCTATCTGTTCGCTGACGCGTCAGATTGCGGTTGGGGTGCTCACCTAGAGCCGAAGGGCATAATTCTCCAGGGTCATTGGACCCGGTATGAGTCATCCCTCCACATAAACAACCTAGAAATGAAAGCTGTGTTTCTAGCGTTGCAAGGGTGCATCGACAGAGTAAGGGGTCGATGTGTCATGGTCTCCTCCGACAACACGTCCGTCATAGTGTATCTCTGACGTCAAGGACTCACACATGCCCCTTCTGTTTGTGTGGAGGTCTGGAACCTCCTCCGCTGGGCCACCATGGAGAACATTACCCTCCGAATTCGTCTCACATCCCAGGGAAGAAGAACCTTTTAGTGGACAGTCTGTCCAAGTCAGGCAAATCAGTTCTCACAGAATGGACTCTTCACCTCGCCACAACAGAATCCCTTTTCTCACTATGGGAAAGGCCCCTCGTGGACTTGTTTGCGACCAGGCGCAACAACAGACTTCCCTTTTACGTCTCTCCAGTCCCGGACCAGAGAGCTTGGGCAGTGCATTCAGCTTCCAGTGGGATCATCTGTTTGCATACGCCTTTCCACCCTTCCAACTGCTACCTCAAGTTCTGCAAAAAGTAAGAACTTTCACTGCTCGGATCATTCTCATAGCCCCATTATGGCCCCAACGATCATGGTTCATTGATTTTCTAGACCTATTGATAGATCAACCCAGGTCTCTACCTCACAGGAGGGATCTTGTGTCACAACACAGGGCTCCCTCCTACACAACAGCCCACACATTCTCCACCTTCACACTTGGCTCATCTCAAGCGATCTATCCGCCAGAACAAGTTTTCGGGCCGGGTTGCCAGTTGCATTATTCAGGCCAGGAGAGCTTCAACATCCAAGGTCTGTGATGCCAGGTGGAGAATCTTCTGTGATTGGTGCAGTAGGAAACATGTTGATCCCAGCTGTCCCTCTGTAACTTCCATTGCTGATTTCCTTTTGTTCCTTTTCGAGAACAAAAAATGTTCAGTATCAGCTATCAAGGGCTATAGAGCTGTCATCTCTAACACACTTAACTTTTCTCAGGGCTCAGAAGTCGGTTCAGATCCACACCTTGTTGATCTCATTCAGTATTTTGAGCTGCAGAGACCTGTCTCCCACTCTCTTACGCCAAGATGGAATCTATCTTGTGTTTTATGGTCCTTAACCAAAACCTCTATGAACCATTGAGTGAGATGAGAAGACATAGTGAGATTCATGCATTTTCTGTTGACACTGGCTGTCTCCAGTTTAATGGCAATTATGAATCTGTTTCCCTCCTTTGTCAGCCGGGATTTTTAGTGAAAAATCAGTTACCTGCGGTAGCTCCATCACCAATAGAGATCCCCAGTCTCAGTCAATTCTGTGCTGGAGATGATCAAGATAGGCTTTTATGCCCAGCTAGGGCACTGCATTTTTATCTAAATGCTTCAAAAGGGAAAAGAAAGGGCAGGAAACGTCTTTTCCTTCCTCTTTAGGGCTCCGTTGATATTTCGGCCTCCACTATTTTATGGTGGATTGTCACCACAATTAAAAGAGCTTATCAGTCCCTTACCGATAGAGACCTCTCTTTTACGAAACTAAAAGCCCATGAGGTCCGAGCCGTCGCTGCCTCATCGGCATATCAAAATCACTCTTCCTTGCAGGACGTCATGAAGGCAGCTTTTTGGCGATCCCATACTACCTTTTCATCCTTCTACATCCGCTCATTAGCACATCAAAGCGCAGGCATTTTTTCTCTGGGACCCATAGTTGCAACACAACATGTGGCCCAGAGGGACTCCAACAAATAGTAAAGTGGATCTCTCCCTCAAATGGTGAGTACTTTCCATTTTTCTCTGTTTTTTTATCAGTTTAACACATCAGTCTACCCACCTAACTGACCAATTCAGCTATATAATAATGATAGGGTATTGTATTGCTGCTATTAAAATGTAGTTTTTTTTTTGGGGGGGGGAACTAATTTTAATTATGCAATACTTACCCATCACTATTACTGAATGCCCTCCTCCCACCCCACTCTGATGTCCTGGCATAATTTCGTCTATGAAAAAGATGAATGTTTGTGCAGGCGCAGAGAGGTGTATGGGTGTGCCGTGTCTTATTGACAAAATTCTCCACTCTGTGGGAGGATGTATTCGCATCGAACGGACAAGATTTTCAACATGAAAAAGAAATAGCTATATAATAGTGATGGTTAAGTATTGTATAATTAAAATTAGTTTACCCCCCCCCCAAAAAAAAAAAAAAAATACATATCAACAAGTTTTAACAACACTTTAAAAAAATCATTGAAACATTATACAAGAAAAACTTTAAGAACACTGAGTTGGCTCATGATCTTCTGGACATAATAAATTTGGAGAATGCTGAATTGCATTGCCAGTTGAAGGGCAGGTAACATACTATACAATAACAAGCTTTCAGATACAGTAGAATCAAATTATACAAACATCATTTATCTGATTATTTTTGCACCCGAGCCACTTTTTTTTCCCAAAATGAATAGTTCTGATGTAGTCGAAAATCATTCATCCAAATCCCCAGTTGTACAAAAGGTTGCACAAGGAGTTTGGATAAATGAGGTTCCAATAAAGAGATTGAAACTAACTATTTTCCAGGTGTTTTATTTCCAGTTTTTGAGAGCAAGAACAACAACTAAGTCTTTTTAAAGAGTTACAATTTAAATGATTTCACGTGAAATTTGCCAAAAAAACAATTTATAGTACATACTGGTAGTCATGATACAATTTTTATAGTTTGTACCCTCCACCCCCACCAGGTCAGCATATGTTTCAGTGAGTTTGTTAAAGTTTTGCAAAAAAGTGGTGGGAGTGATGGTAAGGCATTTGTGTTCTGTTGTTATGTATATTGAATTTATAATACGTGTCCATGAGGTAAGTTGTACTTTAGTGGTCATTTTATAAGTAACATATTTACTGCATTTGAGTTCAAGGTTAGTCTTTTTTACATAGCATTGAGTACTTAGATTGCAACTTTCCATGTCTTGATGTGTGAAAAGTCAGGTATGCACATTAATTTTCCATTAGAGTTACTCATACATGTATTCTAGAATAATCTGTCAGGTAACTTGTCTTTATAATTATAAATCATTTGGTAAACAAGATTCCATTCCTATACTAAACTTCATGTTATAAAGATCATTCCATTAGGGAATTTTTTTAGTAATCAAATGTTAGAGTTGTGAAAGTCAGAACAAATTCATAGAGAGGAATTATTTATTTGAAACATTCATTTGAATTATTAAAAGTGCTCATTCTCATTTTTGATTAATACTTGACTTTGGGATTTATGTGAATTCATTTCAAAGATATTCTGGATTACATCATTTAGGTATATCAGGACATTCAAGACTACTGACACATTAGGACATTTAAGACTACTGACACTTCAGGACATTCAAGACTACTTGAATTCATTCAGAACATTCTATATTTAGGACTTGTGATTAGGACACTTAGGATTATTGGATTATTTGGACTTTAATTCACATTATTGTAAGTGTCTTTTGAATTTTCACTTTAATTGTCTAGAAATAAATTGATTGTTGATTTTACTTACATTGTTGGTTTCACTTTCTTTCTGTTACATATTTATAGGCCATAGAGTCGTAATGCTATAAACACATTTCTTACATTAAAGAGTCTGAATATACAGATTGATGTCTTCCTTACTCATTATAAAATTCCTCCATATCATACAGGAGCTGCCCCACTAAAGAAATAATAAATTGTTCCTTTGTGCTTGCTACATAATGCTCCTCTAAAGGCATTCATTCTATCATAGTGAAGCTTCATCCGGTAAAGAAAGTTTTTCTGATGCAGCATATAATCAGATCATTATCTGACACAGTGTGTGAAATTACAATTGATGAATCAATTATTTTCTTGATCATCTGGAAATTGACTGTAGGCATGAGCAGATGTAAATGTTCAATGTATTTATTTGGTTCTTTCATCCCGAAGGAAATCTTGTCGTTTAATTACATCATTTTTCAAGCAATCAGGTTTTAGTGAAGAAAGGGCATGCTGTTGACTTAGAAGAGAACTATTATCAGGGATTAATTTGAAGCTTGCAGTTCTGCATTTGTTGTAGAATGAAACTGATTATTCATAATTTTCTACTGTATATTCTAGAGCATAACCCCCACTTTGCTGCAGACAGCATTATGAGATCCAGATCTGCCATTGCCTAACATACCGGCAAATCTGGCTTTATGCTGTTTGGTAGATGGGTGTACACATGTCTTTTGTTCTGATTTGGCTGAAAGAATGTGTTTGGTATGGAATATAAATCCATGCAGGCCAAGATGTATTCATCCACCATATAAAAATGAGTTCTTTCCTCTGACTCAGAACAAAACGTGAATGTGGTTTTGTATTTATTACATAACTCATATTTTGTATTTATTACATAACTCATATTTTGTATTTATTACATAACTCATATTTTGCCCTTTCCATATACTTTTAGCTATACATTGTGTATTGAATTTGAAACAAAATTAGGATTTGAGGCATGTGAGAACATTGACAGGTAGCCATCAATGTATGATACAAAAATATGGGTTGAACATCTGTATCAAAGGCAAGATCATCAATGTAAGATCAAATGCATATCTAATAAATATATATATATAGCATTACTGTAATATTCATTCCATGGGATGAGGGAAAAAAAAGTTGTATGAAGGAAGATGTTGGGATTGGGGGAGATTTTTTTGTTGCAGTTACTAAAGTCCACAATTGTGAAATTTTAACATTACTGAATACATTCCAATAATATATAAAAAATATATAGTTTAATCTGAATTTGCACATACCACAAGAGATTTATTAATTTCTGCGTGATGTCTGTATAACCATCCGTCCATCTATTACCAATTTCATATCCGCACAAAAGCCAAAGTTGTCAACCATCTACAGTTACCAAACTTTTTTGGTTGGCTTGCACTTCGGGTAAGGAAGAATCCTATCAAATTTGTGGTCAAAAGGTTAAAGGGCATGGTCACTGACTGAAAGAAAAAGAAGGGTTTCAGCACAATAATTTGAGTTCACCACCATCTACAGTTACCAAACTTTGTGGATGGTTTTCACTTGGGGTAAGGAAAAAGCCTATTGATTTTGGGGTCAACAGGACAAAAGTCAAAGTCACTGTAACTGAAAGAATAAAAGCTAACTTGGACAGTTGACAACTTCACTTCTCGTAATGTTCGCCCATATACATGTAATAAAGTTGAAGGGACAGTGATTCAGGACCTTGTCAGTTTTTTGATCTGATATGGGATCTAGATCTTTTTTGGCAACATTTAGTTACAGAAACAAATCTTTACACAGAATACACAGGAAGGACCCCCTCCACCCACTGCACCAAAATGGATGTCCAGCTATAAAGGCATTGATAGGTTTGTTTTTGCATGGGTGTTTTATGTATCCCATCTAGGAATGACTATTGGAAACAAAAGAAAAGGATGTTGAAGACTGTTTGACATATCACATTGTCAGAGCAAATAAATTGTAATACCAGTTGTATTGGCAGAGTGAACTAATCTTGTACACATTTCTGAATTCTATAAATCTTTTACACATTTCTGAATTCTATAAATCTTGTACACATTTCTTAATTCTATAAATCTTGTACACATTTCTTAATTCTATAAATCTTTTACACATTTCTGAATTCTATAAATCTTGTACACATTTCTGAATTCTATAAATCTTGTACACATTTCTGAATTCTATAAATCTTGTACACATTTCTTAATTCTATAAATCTTTTACACATTTCTGAATTCTATAAATCTTTTACACATTTCTGAATTCTATAAATCTTTTACACATTTCTGAATTCTATAAATCTTGTACACATTTCTGAATTCTATAAATGTATTTACACATTTCTGAATTCTATAAATCTTTTACACATTTCTGAATTCTATCAATCTTTTGAAGTAACTCTTATTTTTCAAAGAATGAAATTTTTAAAAATATAAATATGTTTGCATAAAACTATGAAATTTTACAGCATTCCCAATGGTATTTAACATATTATTTATTATGGAATGAAAATACTGAAACAAAATGAACAGCTATGTTGACTTTCAAGTAAGGATCCGTATCTCCTGCTGGCTCCAATTCTTTTTTGAGTAAATTTAATAAAACAAAACTTTCAACATTCTTGATGGATTTTGTAAAAAAATTTGACCATCATAAATGGCATAAAATTTGATGCATTTCATACACTTACATACTGGAGGTAAAATGAATATTTAAAAATACAAAAAATGCATATAAATGTTTAAAAAAATTTTTAAAACGTATCTTAGCTAGTTTCTTATATTTACTTTGCACTGCATTTTCTACATTTAAAAATTGTGCAATAAAAATATATGGTTTTGTAGGAAATTGTATGCCTTTTAAAATGGTAATCTAACTTTAACCAATTATTTGAAAAACTTGTCCTGTAAAAGATTGTCTAATGTCCCTGCCTTCTCTCATGCTGATAGACCAATGACTGAAAAAATGTCCAGTTCTACACAACTGCCTGTGTGGTTGGGCTACAGTATAAAATGCATTAAACATGGGTGCAGGTGTATAATGTGTCATTCATGGTACTCTTGTTTTAGTTATTGTAATACCTGAATTAATACTTTGACCTCCATTATGACAGAGTGTACTCTTTGAATATTGAAGAACATCAAAGGTCAGAGGTAATTAGGAGAAACTTTTTACATTTAGATTTGGCAATTAGATACTGAAATAAATCAAAATTTTAGGCATGTTGTGTACAAGGTTATGTCTACTATGAAATGAGACTAAATCCATGCATATTTTGTGCATATGATTTTTCAGATGCATTTAAATGAATGCACTTGCATTTTTATCCGACCTCTGACCTGTTGCACAGGGAAACTCGTATGCCTCCTCGAAGAAAGTGTAGATTGGTCTGTACACAGTTCATCTCTAACCAAATCGGCCTATATCATACTTGAAAAATCTGAAAATATTTACAGACCCATTATAGGCTTTATGGTTTATTGTGTCATTTTTGTTAAATTTGAAACACTATAAATGATTTCCCAAATGCCACGAATAAGCTTCCCTTCTAGACTCATTTATCTGTTTCTTTTGATTACAATTCGATAGCATATGTTGCACAAGGATGGCTTTCCACTTTAACAAGTTGATAGCTGTTGCCTTATTAGCTACATTTAAGACTTGTATTGGATAAGAAATTAGTCATTTTTAAAATTCTATTCAAATAATAGGCTCTTGGACACTTCTAAATGATGTTAATAATACTTGTGATGACCTTTTCTCCTCTGACAGCCGATTGAGTACACATTCACTTTGCCAATCTCCATTAATGATCATAGAACACTTGAAAGTAAGGGATTTGATGATATGAAAAAAACGTTTGTAATAACATTTTCTTAAAACAAAGAATTGTGTTATTTTTGTTGTCTTCATTGGATATGCAGAAAACACTTCCAACTCTTCCTCCATCCACTTGTTCATCTTGTGGAGTAATCTTTGATGCTGTACAAAGGGGAGTGGTAAATAAGAATTCTACTTGTTATTTTCTAAGAATCATTTCCCTTGAAAATATGAATTTGTATGACAGTATTGGAAAAATATCCATAAATTAGAACCCTTCTTGATCAAAACTGTGTTACATGTGTCTCTGTCAAACTTAGACTTACTGGAACCAATTTAAAAAAGATTGTGGGTTGTAATATGCTACAGAGTTGGCAGTAATACCCATTAAAAATGCTAGAGGTTTCTGGTGAGTTGCCAGTGGGAGGTAATTTGGAAATTGTGTATGTAGCAATAAATTTACTAAGTGGTGCAAAATCTTGACATCTGCCCTTCTTTCTGAAGGAAAAACTAACAGCATTTTTATTGCTTTCCCTTGTGCACAAGTTTGATTCATAATTGGATTTCTGTTCTAACAGGTACTAAATTGGCTACTTTATGCAAATATAAAAAAAAAAAAAAAAAAAAAATAATATAAAAAAAACAATAAAAGAAAGATTTATCATGAAAGGGTTTGAAAATGAACCAAATATGCATTAGGTCTTGTTCAGATTAAAAAAACTTCTTATTTAAGAAAACTCAAGAGATTTTAATGGTTATTATTGGTCATTTCTTACATACATATAATTGTATAGAATATGTGAATCGGCATCCACATTTGCTATGTACTCAACCCAATCTGACATTCAGTGCAGTTGAGAAAGGTAAAAAACGGGGCCTTAATTAAGTAGTGTTTAAGGAAATCAAAGTACTGGAAGTACTGGTCATCTGGAAGTAGAAGATGTGGTTGAGTGCTATTTTTTTTTTATATGTGTGCTATCTTTATTTTTCATTTTTCTATATAATTAATAATTCAGCACCTTTGTATAAGCTTTTAAACTTAGCCTCAGTTATACAGTACATGTTGTACTTCCTTAACTTTGTTGCACAAAGCACTTATAGAAACTAAAAGAAACAACAAAGGATGTAAAAACATCATTCGAAAATATTTTCACCATATATGATTGCTCCAGACACAATTTGTGAAGACCTGTCTTTAATCCATTCAGATGTATTTGGGGACCATCAAGAGTTAATTTGTAATGTATATTGCCTCATTGTCCTTAGTTATTTTGTATATTTTTGGTTGAGCAGTGCTATGTGAGTGCTACTGTAATGGTGGTAAGTCTTGGGACATGAAAAAAGAATAATTTTTTGTTTGTGTCCCAACACTTATATACATGTAAAAAAAATATATATATATATAAAATTGTCAGTGTCCCAAAACTTGTAGACACAAAAAAATGTAAAGACAAAATTGGGAAGATTGCCATACATGACACAGCAGTGACCAGCTCATTCAATTACCACATCAATAAACTGTTATAAACTACCATGATTGTTTTTATGTTATTATTTTCCATGTGAATATTTTCTGATTTCTCTAACATGATTTAAAATAAAGGTAAATAAAGACTTCATAATTCACGGGCCACTTAGAGTTTACCGGGAGACATGTACTATAGTGTACAGTACTTACATGGTGCAAATTGTGCTTGGTGTCACTTATATCTTTGTTTATTCCAAAAAATATTTGATGCAAATTTTGCTTTATTCATCGTTTGTACCAAATCGCATTCTTCCAGATTACATTTTAGCTATACGTTCATTGCTGTTTCATTTATTGGTTTCACGTGCTCAAGAGTTACTGTTTTTCAGTGGTAAAAGCGATCCTACAAAGTGATGTAATCTATATGAAAAGGCACACATGTTTAATTATATAAAGCTCATAACCAGCATAAATTCACATAACTGTCATATATTCATGAAAGAATGATCATAATATATGTTAATATTCTGAATATAGATCGATTAAGGTCAACATCGATCCTTTTTTGTGTTTCAGCTTAATCATAATTTTCCACACATTATTCATTCCACTTTTCATTTTGGCAAGCTGGTTGTTTTGGCATCTCATTTGTTTATAATTGGCGGATTTGTCTTTTTTTTTCCAACAGCAATCCAGGCCAGTTAATTGTTTAAATCCTAAAATTGGCTTGGGTAAAGAGGAAATTTTTTCCAGCAGCAATTCCGGTACTTTGATGTGTAATTGCCTTCTACTCCGTAATATTAGCACGATTACCGTAGCTGAGTTAACAGGTACTTATTTAAGGTCGCTTACATTAAATCAAATTACCACCGAGTTTTTATTTTAAAAGCGTTATTTCATAAACTTCTTTATTGCATTTTAGAGGTATTATTTAAGTTTAGTCCAGTGGTGCCAATGATTCAAATCCAAGGGAAGTACTTCATTCAGTGCAAGTAAAATCTTCAATGTACACATGGTGATGCCATGATGTAAACATGCGAGAGTTGAAATAAACACTATTTTCGTTGTCATACTGGTATCACATTTGAATGAGTTAGGTATTTCCATTTTCAGGGCAAAAAAACTCCCAAGAAAACAAACAGTAATTACAGGTAACTTTTGACAATTTTAATGCAATAATGCATAAACTGACAATAGTAAACTAGAGCACAAAAGGGAGAAGATACTGTTGAATGGGTATAACATACTGCTAATGCTCAATTCTTGTCAGTGTCTGATCAAATTATACATATTTGAATTCGGTAGAAATAAATAAGAAAACACAGACAAATTAAATATATTTATTGACTTTTCAAACAGATTATAATAATTTATAACATTTCCATGTAGTTCATAAAGATAGTCCCTTAGCAACCACGAAGTCATGTTTATTTTACATGAGTTTACGATCAATAAAATATGATGATCGATCAGTAGAAAAAAAAATGTTTTAAATGTCCAAAGACTTATAGTACATGAAAAAATTGCTTTAACTTCCTGTCCCAACTTTTATAGGTCATAAAAAAATTACTTTTGAAAATAATTAAGGGTGTCCCAAGACTTACATTCATTACAGTAAGTGGCTTTCATAACATGTCATGTAGTACTGTCGTTTCAGATTAAGTGTAGCACCATCTGTCTTTGTCAAATGCGACATTGACAAATTCATGAAAACCTTGCCAAGCACCTGTTGGTAATTGCACATTTTACAGAGAGCATGATTCTCAAAACGTGATTGATTACAACAAGTGACATATGTTTATGTTTAAAGTAACTGAGAAATGTACATGTATGTATGTATGTTTTTACTGCTAAGCAGTCTCAGCATGGAAAGATACTATCTGCTTTTTATTGCGACTTTGACTGAAATGAGTAGGAGTCAAACACGGGACGTTTGTTTGAATGCAGTTTATTTATTTTAGCTAGTTTTAGAAACAGACTATTGTATATGTGTGCACTGTCAATGCTTAAGAAACGTAATGATATGCCTCGACACTGCCAAGACAAATGCTTCAATCAGTATGAATCTGTGGTATATAAACTGTTCTCTATTGTGTAGTAAAGAAGTTATGAAAATAATTTTGAGCATCTATCACCATGACAAAGTGAAGTTTTTTGTGCTTTCCGTTCATTATTTCCTCTGTGTATTTTGTGTACTTTTGTTATGTATTCAGGGCTTGAATTTAACACTCACATATGTGCAAAATGTGAGTTAATTGTGGAATACGCAAGTTAAGATTTCAGGCTCTTGAATATTTTTGCGACTGCTTAATTTTCCAGTGATATACAGTTCGTAAATTAAGCAAAATCATGTGCATAAGTCTGAAAGGTCAAACAAAGCTTCTTGTTGGATTCATCATCATTACCATCTTCATTGAGTTCCTCCCTCATAAATTGATTCTTTGTAATGAGCTATGCTGTTTAGCATGTAGCCTAAGGGACCAGTCACTGAACTTTTTCATGGAAGAAGGGATCTAGGATTTTCTTTCTGACTATGATATTTTTTTTTATCACAAACATTTTTAAAAAAAAAAACCTGAAATAAGAGATAGATAAGGTCTTTATTTTCTAACAATCAGAAGAAGGGAATTTTATTCAAGCCTTTTTGGGGCCAGAATTTTATTTTGAAAAAATTCCATGCCCCCTCTTGAAAATTAAATGATTGGTCCCTATTACTGTGGCAATACATGTACCTACTGATAATACACAGTGGATTATGGCACAAACCATTATAATTACTAGAAATAATATTTATCAAAGTTACAGATTCTTTTGTACACTTGTGCAATATACCAGTAGTTTCTATCAAAACATTTAAAAGTTTGTTAAAATTAAACCTCTCAGTAGAGTACCATGATGTACTGATATGGTGTTCTATTTCTTTTGTAATAGCACTTTGTAAACAAAATACATCTCCTTAGCTGTTACATTGTCTTTTTTTAAATTAAGCATACTGCTTTCCTTGCAAAATTCTTGCACAAGGAGCAAATAAAGGAGACTTAGTGTATGTATGATCTGGATCATATCCAACGAAGTATTAAGGAAAGATTCCAGAAATTCAGGCTGATTCACAGAAAGACAGGCTCTTTAGTGTAAGGAATCTATCACACCTGTTTTCTTGAATATGTGGGAAAATCTTCACATATTTTTTCTGGGTGACTTTAGAGATATTTTACTTCACTTCCATATAGAAATCCATTGGGGTGGGGCTGATGTTGCCAGATGCTCAGGTTCTCCCTCTCCATCTGTTAAAATAATACACTTTTAGATGAAAAACAAGAATGTTAGTCATTTGAAATACATTAAACCACCTCTTCTAAACAATCTTTTAAGAAAAAAATAATGTATCCTCCCCTGCGTCTTGTATGATTCAGGTAATATCCACTGAAATAGATTAGATTACAGCAACAACTACTATGTAACCTGGGAAAAAATATGACAATTTACCTATTTGGCACAAGCATTTAATTTTTTAGTCCAACATTCCAATATCACTTCACAAGACATAGAAACATATCTAAGTATTATTCATGACTGATTCATTTAGAGATCATAAATTTTAGTTTTACCATTAATTTTGAAAGGGCTGCGACATCATATCTGTCAAACTTTTGGTACTTTACATCTTTAAAAAAAAGCAATGAAATTACTCACTTTATTCCATAACATCCTTGAAATAAAGTAGAATCACTGCCATTTTTGTGTTTTTGATAAATGAAAAAATATAAATATTAGAAGCGTACCTGCATGTACACGACCTCTAAACTTGGCGCAGTTAAAGTTCACTGCATCAGGACAAACAGTCCCTAGCAAAAAAAACGGAAATGAGATTAACAAGCTTGCATGTAAATTACTAATTTCATCATCCTATTGTCGAAAACTGACAACATTGCATCTAGAACTGCAGTTTGACAGGTGCAGCAGTAAATAATAATGATTTGCAAAATGATAGTCTCAGTGATTATGTAGAACAAGATTACAAGGTCATCTCATTTGATGTATTAAATTATGGGTGTAACAATTCTAAAACGGCTGAAAATTGCAGTCCTGTAAACTGGCAAGATGCAATATAATCTTGATTTTACTCACCGACAAGAAAACTCCATGATTTTTTATTGCAACAGTTATCTCCAAGGTTCTATGATCAGTTGCTGCACATGTATTGGTATTACTTAACAAGCTAAATTGTGGCATTTCAAAACTTAAAAATGGAGCCTGTTTGAGAACGAGTCTGCCATGGTAGTCCTGTACCTCAAATAAGTTATGTGCATATTTTGTGATCAGTATTCCAGTCTCCAGACTGTAAACAAGGGAAACGACTGCCATTACCATCTCGATACTGAATTAGATCTTTGTCACGGAAAACCACGTCATCTTAACTGTTTTTATTTTTTTATTATTTTTTTTTAATAAAAAAAACTTTCGTGAAGCGTAATTTTTTTTACAGAATGCTGGCAGAATGGTATGGGTCTCTCTCTCTCTCTGTCTCTCTCTCTCCAAGAAAACAATAATTATATACATTTTAAAGTGTTTATTCAGTATAAAAGAATTGCTAAAAAAAATTTCTGACACCAGATAATAATAATAATAATATTAATAATAATAATAATAATAATAATAATGATAATTAATGATATTATTTCACACTGGTCACAACTACACTTACAGTAATAACAACAAGGATAGGTATAACATGCCTGATAAAAAAAAAGCAAAAGATTCAGAAGAATGGAATTTTATAAATAGTGACTGATTTTGTCCCCCGTTTTGGTAAAAAATACTAATTATTTAAGCATTGATATTGTATGGAAATGTATAATACAGAAATAAATCACACTCATTTACTATGAATAATGGAGTTTATTATTATTATTATTATTATTATTATTATAAAAAGTTTTTATATTTAACACGTTCAAAAATGTAGTATAAATCTGGTAATAATATTAAGTATAACAAAATGGAATTACTGGAAATTAAAAGATGATCTTCATGTTTAGGTTAATTGAGGGGATCTTTGCCATAAAATTATATCTTGTACATTTCCTACCGGAAATTGTTTAAAAATTCACTTTTTAGATACCATTGTTTAAAATGTATTGAATATGCTGTGCAAATGGGACTCTTAAACATTAGAATCTTGTCTTTGAGTAATATTGTATTCAAAAGAAATGTCTAATTTGACAATACTCTGATGCCCTGATCAACATCCAACATTTGCACAGTATATTTAAGTCCAAATTGCTCATGTGAAAACTCACATGAGAAAATCCAACTTAGGACAAATTTAAAATAAGTGTTTGATCTGAATCAAAGTCCAAATTTCTCATTTGATAACTCACAGGAGAAATTAGAACTCTGCCTTATTTTCAAACATAGTCGGATGTGATGGAAAAGAATGTTTTCTAATTTATACTTTCTCATATGAATATTCAAATTCTCACGTAAGCAAAATCTGCACATGTGAAGATTTGGTTAGTTTTTCCTTGGCTCACAAGTTCTAACAAACTTCACACATGAGCTTGCAAAGACTATCCAATTTGCATACGTTTTTAACAAGGTTCTCATATGCAGCTTATGATCAGCTCATGTGAATTGGTGAGAATTTACTCTCCGAAAGTTTTACTGAAATTTTCAGAACGTTTTGCAAAATCTGTGAAATTTCAGTGAAATATTGTTGAAATTTCATGAAACACCAAGATTTTGGTAAAATAAGGACATTTCACTGAGATGCATTGAAATTTCACAGAAATTTTAGTCACATATTCACTAGGGTGAAACTTGTAGCTCCAGCTCCTCAATGGTGTCTGGACAGTAATGTTTTATGTCCTGTGACAAATTGCTGTGCTGAATTAAGTACTGGTTAGTGTCCGGATGCACTAATGTTGCGAGTAATGCACAGACTTTCAGATGAACAGCTTAACCTTTTAACTTCTGTCCCTGGCATTAATGAACCAAACACAGTGCTATGTTTCTACAGGATGTATAAAGATGGAATTCTGTTTCAATCTTTACAGTATACTGCAGTTGAAGAATGAAACTCCTACACTGTTATGTTCTATGAAAATGATGCATCAAGAAAATGTGGCCATGTTGAGAAATATATTAAAGTTTATATGCTGTGTCACAGAAATTGTATCATTGATTGTTTGTATCAACCACAATATTATGCAGTCATAAAGGAACTGGCAATTAATACTGAAGTTTAAATTGAAAATTGTGTGAAGAATGAAATTCCTGTTAATATAGTCCCTTTGAAATCAAAGTATGTGCAGTACAAAATAGTTCCAATTACAAACATCAAAGACTTGTGTGTGTATCCAATAAATGATGGCAAGGACACTGCTTTTGTTTGTGTGTCCCCCAATTCTGTTGAATATAATTGCGAAATGTGCATTCATGTCAAAATTTTGTTTAGACCAGACATGTACATCAAAATTGAAGACATGAACTATATATACTGAAGAAAACTTCAAATGCAGTATCATAAAGTTTAACATTTTGGAACAACATTAATCATTTTAACACATTAAAATTTTTATATTTCACCAGAGTGGTTTGTTTCCTGGAATATTTAAACAAATGAAATATTCTTATTTATATCCAGTGCTGCATAAAAAAAATTTGTTCTACATGTATATATGGTGGTTAAAATTGTACTTTGATATTGATTTGGTTGGAATATTGCTGTACTTTCTGCATTGAGCTTTTTATTTTATGTATGAATTCACTCTTGTTTGTTAAAATTGATTTTATGAACATTGCAAAAACCTTGTTCATGTTTGTATACATGTGAAAACTGAATAAAATACTGGCATATGAATTCTTTTTATTAAATTGCTGGTTTTTGTAAAAAAACAAAAAAATGCCACCAAACTTTTAATCAGTTGTAACTTTTCACTAATGTGAGATTTCAATATTCACATTACATAGTTGAGGTTATTCATTGATCAGCTTGTGCATTATAAATTTATTAATATTCATTAGGTACCAACAAATACATGCAATAAGTACAATATCGTTGTAAATTGTCAAAAACTTGCAAACATATATGTAACAACATCCACAGTGCTCCTGCATACATGTAATTCTCTAGGGTTGATATACCAATACAATAAAAAAACTAAAATAAAATAAAACAACTAATTGACAGGGAATTTCAATACCTTTCCAAACATGTAAATATTATTGATTTTATATGCAAATTAATGATTTTATAGACAAAAATGTTACATTATGTTGCAAATTTCTCACCATTACTAAGAAGTTTTCTCGATGATACTTAATTTATCTGCATTGTTTGCTAGCAAGATCGCACGAGCATCTGTACTTAGATGTTGCCAAATTTCTTATATGAGCTTCTACGAGCTTGCCAAAATCTCTCACCTAGTCTTCTAGCTACAGTTAAGATTATAACGAGCTTATAGTGAGATTGCCAGAAGCTCATGTGATTGAGGATTGCATTTTTATAAAGGTTATGGAAAAGGAATATACAAATTAAATCAAAACTTTTATTGCATCAAACACAGTGTTTATACAGCAAAACACAAATATTAATAGAAATACAGGTTATTCAGACTTGAACGAAAATGGAAGCAATATACTTGCTAGTAAACACATATGGGAAACAACACTGATTGACACTTCACTTTGTGGTAGGTTATATATAATGTACTGGTAATATTTTCAAATTATTAAAATCCAAATAACTGTAGATACAAGTATTGTGTAATGAATACCCGTCATGAAAGGGATATACACAGTGCAAAACATATATGCATTTCTGACTGGGAATAGTGGCATGGAAACTTAAAAATATTTGAATTGATAGTATTTGTATGTACTCCAAGCATCTAGAGTTTCCAACATTACCCCTAGATTCATCAATTTTGTTGTATCTTGCCTTTATAAGATGACCCTACTCTGTATTAATCGTAAGTGAGTATATATGGTACTTGCCTATAGGTCAAGTTGAGATGCAAACTGCACAGATCCAGATCTGCTGTCATATAATGAGCTGGCAGATCAGGGTCTATGCAGTGTGATAGGGATAATTGGTAGAGCAAACAACATAGACCCTGATCTGCCGGTACAATATGTGATGGCAGATCAGGGTTGATGTTGTTTGCAGATGGACTAAAGTTATAAAAGAGTATATTGTTACGACTCTATGGTCTAAGAAAAATGTAACAGAAAGAAAGTGAAACCAACAAATCAAGTAAAAATCAACAAGCAATTTATTACTAGATAATTAAAATGAAAAATCAAAAAGTCACTTACAGTAATGTGTTTTGAAATCCTAATAATCCAATAAGAATGATTGTTCTAATCACAAGTCCTAAATATAGAATGTTCTGAATTCACGGCTGTGTCCTTGAATGTTATGATGTGCTAATGGTCTCCAAAGTCCTGATGTACTAGAAATCTTGATGTGGTGATGTCAAAATGAAGTATTCCAAAATCTCTGAATAAGTTCAGTTAAATTCCAAAATCATCAATTAAAAATTCAAAATCCAAAAGTTTATGAGCACTGTTATAATCCAATGAATATTTAAAATAATTCCTCTCTTAGAATTTGGAATGAATTTTCACAACTGTAATAGCTCTTTACAAGACTGATGGTAATGTCAAAACTGAATAAATGTCCACCAAACATGGCATATATAAAGATAGGTCACATGACAGAATGTTCTAGAATATGAGTCATCTTAATGGAATTTTTACTTGTAAACAAAAATCAACCTTGACCTTCAAATTGAGAAAACATTATATTGATCAAAACAACCTAATTCAAGGACACTAGTTAAACATGTTTTTCCTGATAACATTAAGATTTAAGCAAATATTAAAGTGAAGAAACATTTATAATTTCCTAAAATATTTATAATATTATATAAACATCATACATAACACCTCCCCTAATAAAGAAAAAGAAAGATTTATATAATAAAGCTTTCTTTTGAATATACATCTTATACTATAATAACCAAAATTACATAAGAACATGTTTTATGATACTGGACTTAATTACATCAAGCAATATTACATTTCTAGGCACGTGAGAGTGCATCTGCAATCACATTGTCTTTTCCCCTGATGTGTTTGATGTCAATGTTATATTCCTGCAATATCAAACTCCATCTCAACAATCTCCGATTTTTATCTTTCATTTTGTTGATGAAAGTAAGGGGATTGTGATCACTGTACACAATAATTGGAGAAAGAGCTGAGGTGACATACACTTCAAAATGCTGTAAAGCCAATATCAAAGCCAAACATTCCTTCTCAATTGTGGAATAATTTTTCTGGTACTTGTTTAGTTTTTTAGAAAAATAACACACAGGGTGATCCACACCACTTTTGTCTTCCTGAATCAATACTCCACCAACCCCTACATCACTTGCATCAACAGATAATTTAAATGATTGGCTAAAATTTGGTGCAGAAAGAACTGGTGCATTCTTAAGCATGGCCTTTAACTTGTCAAAAGATTCCTGACATTTGTCAGACCAATAAAATTTGGCTTTCTTACTCAATAAACTTGTCAAAGGTTCAGCAATTTTGGAAAAATTGGAACAAAATTTCCGATAATATCCAGCCATACCTAGAAATCGCATCAGTTGCTTTTTACAAATTGGAACTTGAAATTCAGAGATAGCTTTGACCTTAGCTTCTATAGGTTTAACTTGACCTTGTCCCACAATATGTCCTAAAAATGTGACACAAGCATGGCAAAACTCACTTTTGCTCAAATTAATTGTCAGATTCGCATCACTGAGTCGATCGAAGAATTTTCGAATGTTTTCCAGATGATCTTCCCAGGTGTTGTTGTAGATAATGACGTCATCGATATAAGCGTCACAATTATCAAGACCAAATGTTATCATGTTCATCAGACGTTGAAACGTTGCAGGCGAATTTTTCATTCCAAACGGCATGACTTTATATTGATAAAGTCCATCTGGAGTTACAAATGTTGAAATTTCTTTTGCCCTTTCCGTCAGTGGAATTTGCCAGAATCCTTTTAAAAGGTCAAACTTGGTGACATATTCCGCATTTCCAATTTTATCAATGCAATCATCCATTCTTGGGATTGGAAATGAATCAGTTTTGGTGACACTGTTGACTTTTCTATAGTCAGTACACATACGGAATGTATTATCTGGCTTGGGAACAAGAATACATGGTGAACTCCAGTTACTTTTACTTGGTTCTATGAAATCATTCTCCAGTAAATACTGAATTTCTTTCTTCAGATAGTTCTGTTTGAGAGGATTCATCCTATAAGGATGCTGTTTCACAGGCGCAGAATCTACAATGTCAACGTCATGATAAATTTTACTTGTTCGTGTTGGAACATCAGGAAACAAGTGCTCATATTCATGTAATAGCTGTTTTAGTTCATTTCTTTCCTGTTGTTGTAGATGTGAAAGTTTCTGGTCTAGGTTGTTCAATATTTCTGAATTCCGAAGATTGGTTATACCAGAGTCACTATAGTCTGATCGTATTCCATCGTTGATATCTTCACTGTGTGGGACAGGTACAACTAAATTAACAGAATAATTAGCTGAGCTATCTCTGTCAAAATATTCCTTTAACATATTTATATGACAAAGTTGTTTCTGTTTCCGTCTCTCAGGAGTGTTAATGATATAATTTAAGTCATTTACTTTCTTTTCAACGGTATAAGGACCATAAAATTTAGCCTGAAGAGGATTCTGAGGTATGGGAAAGAGAGCCAGAACTTTGTTACCAGGTTTAAAACTCCTTTCCTGTGAATTTCTGTCATACCTTAATTTCATTTTTGACTGGGTAGTGTGAAGATTAGTTCTTGCTACTTCACAGGCCTTTGACAACTTGTATTTGAAATCAGAGACATAATCAAGAAGATTAATCTTTGAATCTTCATTTGAAAGAAGTTTCTCTTTCAATAATTTCAATGGTCCACGGACAGTATGACCAAAAACTAGTTCAAAGGGACTAAAACCCAATGACTCTTGAACTGATTCCCTAACAGCAAACAACAACAAATGAACACCCTCATCCCAATCCTTTTCTGTATCAAAGCAATATGATCGAATCATATTCTTCAAAGTTTGATGAAATCTTTCCAAAGCACCTTGACTTTCAGGGTGATAGGCAGAAGATTTAAACTGTTGGATGCCTAATTCATGCATAACTTGTTGGAAAATTCCAGACATAAAATTTGACCCTTGATCCGACTGGACAGATTTGGGAAGGCCAACAAGTGTAAAAA
The DNA here is from genome assembly GCA_029931535.1 of Margaritifera margaritifera. NCBI lineage: Eukaryota > Metazoa > Mollusca > Bivalvia > Unionida > Margaritiferidae > Margaritifera > Margaritifera margaritifera. Next base: position 922,801 of record JAQPZY010001537.1, on the reverse strand, counting down.
ACTTCACCAAAGCTTTCACAATAGTTTTAGTTTTTATATTTCTCAGAGGAATTGCTTCTGGAAATCTTGTAGATGTACACATGATGGTCAACAAGTATTGGTTGCCTGACTTGGTTTTAGGTAAAGGACCAACACAGTCTACTATTATTCTACTAAATGGTTCATCAAATGCAGGAATAGGTTGCAGATGAGCCTTAGGTATCTTCTGATTGGGTTTTCCTACCATTTGACAAGTGTGACAAGATCTGCAGTATTTAGAAACATCACTTTTGAGTTTCGGCCAATAAAAATGATTCAAGATCTTGTGATAAGTCTTACGGACTCCTAAATGACCAGCCAAAGGAGTTTCATGGGCTAAATTAAGAATTTCCTGTCGATATGACTTAGGAACAACAATTTGATAGCTCACTGACCACTCGTCACCAGCGGGTACATCAGGTGGTCTCCATTTCCTCATAAGGACCCCATTTTTCACAAAGTAACACACTGGAACTTGTGTGGCTTCAGTTTCACTAATAGCCCTCTGAAACAAACAAGATATCTCGGGATCTTGCTCCTGTTCAACGACAAGGGATTGTCGTTTGTCATCCTGATTAGAACAAAGAGAATGAGTTGCCAAAAGAGGATCACTGTGATCATTACCGTTTGATTGATCAATACCTGAGGAAAAAGTGACCTCATCAAAAAACTGACCAATACATGTGTCAGCTAAAGGAATAATATCCTGATCAACATCACTCTCAAGAGCTCTTTTTGCCATAGCTCTAGTAACTGCACAAGCAGGGTACAAATCGGGGATTTCAGTTTCGACAGGATCAACTTTCTGATCCAAACAAGGCTTGTCAGTTACAAGTGGATTAATCACAACCTTATCTCCAGCTAGGTCATTGCCTAGTAATAAATGAACACCCTCTATGGGTAAAGAAGTCACTGCCCCAACAGTCACAGGTCCAGAAACTAAGTCTGATGCCAAATTTACACAATGAAGAGGAACATTTACAAAGCCGCACTCTACTCCCTGAACAAGAACACTTTCACTTGAAGAAGACTCCTCAGACAAAGGCAAAGTACCTGATAATAAAAGACTCTGAGAAGCTCCAGTGTCCCTTAATATTTTAATTGGGATAGGTTTGGCAGAATCACCAATAAGTGATATAGAACCTTCTGACATGAATGGTTCATAAGCCTCCAAAATAGAATCAGACTGGGGTTTGTTTGACCCAACAAATGTATTGCTTTCAATACAAGACCTCGTAGAAATAAGAGCATTTGGAAAAGCTCTGTCTTTACTCTGTTGCTTATTTTTCAACTTGAAGCAATCAGAAATAACGTGCCCTTTCGTTTTACAATAAGTGCACGTAGGAAGAGATAAGGATTTCTGATCAGTCTTATCAGATGTTTGATTCCTAACAGTTGTGCTGTTGTGAAATTTGGAAGTACTCGAATGAGATTGAAATGGTTTTTTACCAGAAAACTGCTGAGAGGACGATTTATTACCAAATGAAATTTTGTGAGTCAAGGAATAATCATCAGCCATACGAGCAGCATTTTCCAAAGTTTCCACATTCTGCTCGTCAAGATAGGTTTTAACATCACTATGGATGCACCTCTTGAACTCTTAAATTAATACGAGCTGTCTGAGGTTATCATAAGCTTGATCAACTTTCTTGGCTGAGCACCACCTATCAAATAGTTGTTCTTTATCCCTTGCAAATTCGACATGAGTTTGTCCAGTTTCTTTTCTACAATTCCTAAACCTTTGTCGATATGCCTCTGGTACCAACTCATAAGCTTTCAAGATGTACTCCTTAACCACATCATAATCAGTGCTTTGTTGTACTGACAGTGAAGTGTAAACTTCACGAGCTTTGCCAATAAGTACACTTTGTAATAACAAAGTCCAATGCTCTCTGGGCCATTTCAAGTTTTCAGCTATTTTCTCGAAATGAAGAAAGTATTTATCTACTTCTTTTTCCTGAAAAGGGGGTACTAACCTAATATATCTAGTAACATCAAAACCTGGACTTGTGTTTAAAGGAGTGGAGTGTGCTCTGTTTGCCAGTTCTAATTCTCTTAACTTAAATTGCATTTCCCTTTCTTCTCTTTGCATCTGCATCTGCATTTGTATTTGTCTATCTTCTTTCTCTCTCTCTCTCTCCATCTGCCTCTCTTCTTTTTCTCTCTCCATCTGCCTCTCTTCTTTTTCTCTCTCTCTCTGAATCTGAAGCTTTGCCAATTCTAAATCCATCTGGTTCTTTAACTCTAATTCCCTTAATTTCCTGTCAGAACCAGATACAGGCTTTCTCTTCAAACTTAAAGCACTATTTTCAAAAATTCCCTTTCCTACTAAATACTGAATCAAAATAATCTTTATCTCCTGTTTTGTCAATGATACTTTTGCCTCAGATAGACTGTATTTTCTGGCAAGCTCGAGCAACTCATCCTTTCTCATGCACTCTAACCCCTCCTGGGTAGGTTTTGAAATGAAATTCTGAACATTAGATGCCATTGTAAATGCTTGTTGGTTTCACATAAAAAAAATTTCTCTATTTAAAAATCTTTGCCAAAGACAAAAAAAAAAATTCTCTGAGACAAAATCAATATGAATTTCAAAGATAAATTTAATATCTCTAATATGCTTTAAAGAAATTCAATCCCGGATGACGAGCCCCCAATTTCTGTTACGACTCTATGGTCTAAGAAAAATGTAACAGAAAGAAAGTGAAACCAACAAATCAAGTAAAAATCAACAAGCAATTTATTACTAGATAATTAAAATGAAAAATCAAAAAAGTCACTTACAGTAATGTGTTTTGAAATCCTAATAATCCAATAAGAATGATTGTTCTAATCACAAGTCCTAAATATAGAATGTTCTGAATTCACGGCTGTGTCCTTGAATGTTATGATGTGCTAATGGTCTCCAAAGTCCTGATGTACTAGAAATCTTGATGTGGTGATGTCAAAATGAAGTATTCCAAAATCTCTGAATAAGTTCAGTTAAATTCCAAAATCATCAATTAAAAATTCAAAATCCAAAAGTTTATGAGCACTGTTATAATCCAATGAATATTTAAAATAATTCCTCTCTTAGAATTTGGAATGAATTTTCACAACTGTAATAGCTCTTTACAAGACTGATGGTAATGTCAAAACTGAATAAATGTCCACCAAACATGGCATATATAAAGATAGGTCACATGACAGAATGTTCTAGAATATGAGTCATCTTAATGGAATTTTTACTTGTAAACAAAAATCAACCTTGACCTTCAAATTGAGAAAACATTATATTGATCAAAACAACCTAATTCAAGGACACTAGTTAAACATGTTTTTCCTGATAACATTAAGATTTAAGCAAATATTAAAGTGAAGAAACATTTATAATTTCCTAAAATATTTATAATATTATATAAACATCATACATAACAATATATGGTAAGTTGGTTCTGATATATTTTCAGCAGTAATTGTCTATGATAAACTTTATCGCTTTAAAAAATTTCCAGCAGTGAGGAATTGTTGCAGCAATGGTAGGAGATAAAACGAATGCGAAGAGAAAATAATATGAAGAGATAACTTTACATCTTAGTGAAATGTGGATGATAAACTGGTATAAAGATACATCTTTTCTGTCAACAATAATTATCAAATGTGCTTTAAAAAAAAGCAAGCTATAAATAACAGTTACAGCCTGTGTTACCCGTACTCCTATTTTCTTTGGAAAATGTAAGGCACATGATATGTGTAACCCAACTATGAACAGCATATACTCTGATCTTCCATTGTGTAATGTGCATAGAGATTAGGGTTATAGTCTGTTTTATATCATATTTCAAGCAAACAGTGTAGACTCCGAATAGCCATCATCAATGGGAGATTTGGGTCTATGCTGTTTTCACTTGGGTCTGTAATATAAATGGATAAATATGGTAAATGTCCTTGTTCCAGCCTGATCTGTGATTAGTGCTTTTTGTAGAGTCACCTTGGTGGTATCTCAACATGGTGATCACTTTCACGTCCATGTGCATATCTTTCCACTGTTGTCACACAGTTATCATCGCAATCATGTATTGCCATCAGATTTGGTGCTCAGTCGGCGTGGGTATGTGAGAGAGCTTGCCAGTAGCTTGGTTCTTCCCTGTGCTTTCCCGGGTTCTTCCTCCACCAAATATACTGGCTGCCATGTATAGCCTATCATGTGCTGAAAAATGGTGTTAGATCCATAAAGCCAAAGCCATAGAGCATGTGGGCTTGGTATAACACAAACCTAAACTGTGCATGCATGTCTTTAGAGCACGGGGCTTGGTATAACACAAAATCTAAACTGCACATGCATGTCCTTGGAGTATGTGGACTTGGTATAACACAAAATTGTTCACCCCATTTTTCATTTGTACAGAAGTATTTCTGCCCTGGAGGACTTCAGATGGACAAGGTTCTACTGTAACTTGGGACTAATTACAGTATTTTTCCAATGAAAAGTTTAGTGGGATATTATCAGGAACAGCTTTCTTAGAAAGAAATAAAATGGCCAAAATTGTGTAGTACTGGGGTATGAAATTATCATAAAATAATGGTCTTATCATGGGAGAGTTGTGGTACTTTTTTAATTTCCGATACAAATACACATGGATTTTGGATCATTTATCAATGTAATCTATGGATTTTGGATCATTTATCAATGTAATCTAGTTACGATTACAAAAGACTATTTACCAATGTCACTCATTCCATGAAATTGAAGCTTGAGCTTGGAATCTTCCAGTATCTTTTGTATCATCTAGAGGCACAGCTTATAGTATTTAATTATGACATTCAGCCATTGAGAGTACAGGACTGTCCATCAATGAAGTATCCACACTCTCTAGATTGATTCCTCTAGCAGAAGCATTTGCCCAAGTATAGCTGGGTCAACTGTGGCAATTGAGGTTAAGTGGCCCTGCACAAGAGCACTTCATCAGTGTCCTGTGACAATTTTAGCTGTGGACTTGTGATCTATACCTGTATTCTTGAAATTTTTTCAGCATAAAACTCAACCTCAAGCTAAAATCCCCAAAAATCAGATATGATGCTTAGATGCATCTGCTGTTATGGAAATTTGGCAATCCAGTAGAGGGACCCAAGTTAAAAAATATCTGAAGTTCTGTGATTCTAGCTTTATTCTAATTAAAGACAGAGAATGTCAGAGTTTTTGGGACTTTGAGATTGATCTTGAATTTCTTGCTTAAAAGTTTTCGAAACTACATGGCATGGTGATTTAAGAGTTCAAGGCACTTACAGATTATATGAACCACTGTGATGGAGGTTTGATACTGTTCTTTGAAATAATCGTTACAGTAAACTATTTAATCAAATCTGTTCAAACTTACAGGAATGCTTCCTGATAGGGTCTTAAGAAATGATTTGGTTTTGGTGACCTTATTTTCAAGGTCATCAGGGAACTGTCCAACTTGTGTTACTGTACATACCCCACACTGCTTGTTGGCAAGATATCTCTAAAAATTTTCAAAATATAAGTCAAACTGGTATGAAGGTTATATTTAGGGGTGGGGGTCTTAATAAATAATTACTTTTTGGTGACCTTGCTCTCATCTTCAAAGTCACTAGGTGACTTTTAAGTTCCCCATGACAATATGTATTTCCAAAACTTTTTTTTTCTTCAAGAAAATACTAAAAAGCTGGTATGTAGGCTTATATCAACAAACAAGTACCATAATGGGCAAAACACCTTTTCACAAATATGAGATGATCTGGCATAGGATTGGGTGAAAGCCACACATTTTACATCAGAGCTTTGATTGTGGCTTCAACATGTAGGCCCTGCCCTTCTTGTTAAAGGATTAAGTATGCAAATGAGTAGGCCAGTTTTATAAAACAGCCAAATGATGAGAAAAAACCTAAGAATTACGTTTATTCAGTAATATAGGCCTCCAGCCCATAATACACAATACAGAGCAAACCTAATTATCATCTTAGCCATGGTGGTCATTAGAAAAATCTCTTGGTTCAGTTATATGAAAGAGTGTAAAATTGTCACATATTTTATGATAATTTACAAACTGAACAAGAGAGTTCATAAATAACATTGAGATGAACTAAAGCTAAAGGAAGTAAACTATATGCAAACAGATAAAATGATAACCTAATTTATTTCATACTTTAGCAATATCAGAGATAAGAGTTTCTCTAGGATAGACTGCTGTATGTAGATAATATGATAGAGTACTTATCACAGTAATATTCTTGTTGCTCATCAGTTAAAAAAATTGTCTATTGACAGAATAATATAAAGTTAAGATCATTATGTTATCTCCTTCTTAAATAAAAACAGTATGCAGGGCAAACACACACAAAATAAAATTCATTCTCTAATAAATGAACATTAGTCTTAAAACAGAGACCACTACCTCCTGTCACTATTAATTTTATCCTGTCTTCCAGTTTCTGTTTTCAGTTTATGCACTTAAAATCAAACTGGGCTAAGTTCTTTTTGAATATATAAGGTAGTCTGCAAAAGAGATTTTTTCAGATCCAAAAGTGTTTTGCATAAACTATACTACATGTACATACATTGGTCAAATAATAATAATAATAATAATAATAATAAAAATAATAATAATAATAATAATAATAATGTCTTTATTTAATAAGGATTAAACAATTAGTAAACTAACTAATCTCCTTTGTTGCCCACAAGTATTTACATATGTGCAAAAACTATATACAAACACATGTATGTATAATAAATCACATACATAAATATTTTCTCCCAGTTATGCACACAGATAATCATAGATTCGAACCTACTTCTCTTATAGGCTAAAAAACTTTAATATCTGCCACAACCACTTATCAGTAAATGAGTACAAAATATGTTCATACTCTTTTTGTTCCCCACCTCTTCAAAGAAAAGTGGTTGACATATTATCTTTGTTTCTGTCCATCCATCGGTCCATCTGTCCACACCACTTCCGTTTCCAGCTTTTAACTTTAAAGCCATTTGGGATTAAGGGATGAAACTTAGTATACTTAGACATCATTAGAACATGTGATGCGTACCACATTATGGGTGCTATCCATAAGGTTCTAGTCATGGCTCAGTATTTTGCATTTTCCATAACTTTCACTTCTGCTCTATAACTTTAAAGCTGTTTGAGATTAAGGGATGAAACTTAGTATGTTTTTACATCATCACCAGAAGGTGTGTCATGTACCATATTGGGGATTCTATCTTCAATGTCAATGTCATGGTTCAATATTTTATGTTTTCATCACTCTGTCCCTTCTGCTCCAAAATTTTTAAGCTGTTTAAGATTAAGGGATGAAACTTGGTATACATATACATCATCACTAGAAGGTGTGTCAGATACAATATTGGGGTTCCAATCTTGAAGGTCAAGGTCAAGGCTCAGTATTGTACATTACATCAAACTTTCCCTTCTGCTCTGTAACTTTAAAGTCATTGAGATTAAGGAATGAAACTTAGTAAACTTGTACATCATCACTAGAAGGTATGTTACTACCACATTGGAGGTCCTTCTTCAAGGTCAAGGTCATGGCTCAGTATTTTAAATTTTCAGCACACTTTTCCTTTTTGCTGTATAACTTTAAAGCCATTGAGAATAAGGGATGAAACTTGATATACTTGTACATAATTACTAGATGGTGTGTTGCTTACCACACTGGGGTCCTTTCTTCAAAGTTTGAGATCATGGCTCAGTATTTTACATTTCCATCAGAGTTTCCCTTCCACACTAAAACTTTAAAGCTGTTTGAGATTAAGGGATCAAATTTGGTATACAGTTATCATTAGCAGGTGTGTTGTGTACCACAATGTGGGTTTTATCTTCAGGATCAGTGTCATGGTGTTCTATGTTCATTTTTTTCTATTACATTTTCCCTTCTGCTCTATAACTTCAGATCCATTAGATGAAACTTAGTATATTTATATGACACCCTGAAAAAGTATGTTGTATGCAACATTGGGGGTACAATGTTTAAGGTCAAGATCACAGGTCAGTATTTTAGGTTTCAGTCACAGTTTCTCTTCTGCTTTCTAGTTTAATAGTAGATAATTGGATGAAGCTTGGTATATTTATATATTGTCACTAGAAGATATGTTACATTACACATTTGAGGTCTAATCCTGAAGGTCAAGATCATGGGTCAATATTTTAAAGTTGCCTTTGCTTCTGTTTTATATCATAAAAGCTCTTTTGAGGCACAGGGATGAACCATGGTACACTTCTCAGTTGGATGGAATCTCATGTACCACAGTCAAGGTCTTATTTTCAAGGTTAAGGTCACTAATAAAATTTGTTGCCCCTTTTCTGCACATTTCCTCTTGTGCCCTTTTAGATAAGGCAATGAAACTTGGTTTCTTTTCATGTCTGCTTAGTAATTGTACATATATGTCATAAGGGTCAAATATATCATTATTGTTAACTTTTGTGACCTCACATGGTAGGCGAGGGAAAAAAATTCACTGTACATGTATTTGCATGTTAATCATTTATTGTCTTATTGCTCTGTATCTGTTGATTCTAACTTTAAATGTTTTATCTATATTAGCATTTTAACACAATTTCTTTCTGCTTTCTGTTTTTCTGCTTAATGGATTGTGTGTCCGTCAATAAAAGTTATTTTAAACTTCTCAAAAACCACCAGACCAGATTTTACCAAATTTTGCACAGAGGCTTCTGACATAAAGGGCTTTCAAATTTATACAAATTATGCCAATCTGCCATAAAATATGGCTGCCATTATAATAAAAATGGTGCAAGCCTTTTAAGCAGCTTCTCAAACACCACTGACCAGTTTGTGTTTTTGTGTGTTTTGTGGGTTTAACACCTTTTTTCAGCACATGCTAGGCTACACATGGCAGTCAGTTTATTTGGTAGAGGAAGAATCCAGGAAAACTCCAGGAAAAACCACTGACCCATGGGAAGCTACTGGCAAGCTTTGTCACATGCCCATGTTGGCAGAGCCAAGACTCAAACCCACATGGACAGAGGTGAGACGTCAGTGATCTGTAAAGGCAAGCGCCTTAGACCACTCAGGCCCCTGGAGCCCCCCACTGAACAGACTTTGATCAATTTTGACATAAAGCATCATGGCAGGAAGACCTATCAAATTTCTACAAATGATGTCCATGCACCTTAAAAGATAGCTACTATTACTAAAAATAGTAAAACCACTGTTACTAAAAATATAAAAACCATTAAACAAATTCTTCTCCAAAACTTCAGAATAGAATTTGATCAAACATGACAAAAACATCTCCCATGAAGACCTTTCAAGTTTGTGCCACGGATGCTAATCTGCCATCAAATATGTCCATAGTTACTTAAAACAGAAACACTTTAATCAGCTTCTCCAAAACTGCTGAACAGAATTTGATCATATTTGACAAAAAGCATCATGGCATGAAGATCTTTCAAATTTGTTGAAATTATGCCAATCTACCATTAGATATGGCCACCATTACTAAAAATAGAAAAACCTTTAAAGGACTACTACACTGCTGAATAGAATTTGACCAGACTTTACAGAAAACATTGTGGCATGACAATCCATAAAGTCTGTGGAAATGATGCTGATCCACTATCAAATAATGGCTGCTGTTTCTAAAAATAGAACAATCTTTAAATAATGACTTCTCCAAACCTGCTGAATAAAATTTTACTAATCTTGATAGAAAGCATCCTGGCATGAAGTTCTTTCAAATTTATACAAATGATGCTGATCCATCATCAAATATAGCCACCATAACTAAAAATAGAAAAAATGTATAAACAAATTCGTCTCAAAAACCACTGAACTGAATTTGACCAAATTTGACAAAAAGTATCCTGGCAGAGAGGGCTTTCAGTTTTATATGACTGCCAATCCACCATTGAATATGGCTGCCAGTACTAAAAATACAATAACCTTTAAACGACTTCTTCATAAAAACTGGTCAATTTAATTTTACCAAATTTGACAGAAAGCATCCAGACATAAAGGTCTTACAATTTTATACAAATGATGCCAATCTGCCATCAAATATGGCCATTGTTGCTTAAAATAGAAAATCATTTAAACAATTTCTGAAAACCAGCTCAACAGAATTTGATCAAACTTGAGAGAAAGCATCTTGGCAGAAAGGGCTTTCAAATTTGTACAAATGATTCCAATCCACCACTTAAAGTAGAAAAACATTTACACAACCTCATCTTAGAAAAGTGTTGAACAGATTTTGATATGAAGCATCCAAGCATTAGGGCCTTTTAGTATTGGACAAATGATTATGATGTGCCATGAAATATTGATGAATATAGAAACAAATTGTTTTGATAGCATATATAATCAACAACATTGGAAGAAATTTCGACAGAAAGCATCCTATTAAGCTAAATGCCAATTGCTCTTGCATTGGATTGTTAGACAGTTATCATGGGACCACTTGAGCCTCTTGTTTGAATAGAGACTATTCCCATGCTTACAGGCATAGTTTGCATGTCTCGGTCTCATGTTTTTCATGTCCTATGGCCATTGAGATCATGATTGATCATGGACTACCATGGATGTCCATGATCCAGTTATGGTGAGTGTCCATGGTTTATAAACAACCATGTTTGCCCATGTTTTGTCCATTTTTGCCCCTGTTCATACGGAAATATTGACCAACCACAGACACGGTAGGATACCTTGTGTTTATCCCACAATACTGAAACATGGAAAATCACAGGCAACCATGAAACATGGCCAAAGATGGATTATTCAGTCCATGACAGTCATGGAACAATAGACACTTGATGCAACCATGAAACATGGTTTGACATGGACCATTTTATCCAGGAAACAGGCAATCAGAGATGGCATGAAACATGGTCAAATATGGACCAACCCATTCACACCTAATCGAAGTGTTAACATATGAAGACCTGACATGGATCTATTTTCTGATTGGACTCATTTTTGGTCAAAAACTGCAATCTTGAGTAAACCAATGTGGATGTGATTATATCTGAACCCAAAGCATCTTGAAGAGATTAAATATTTTTATGAAAAAGAATATGATATCATATGTATTAAGCACATGTTTGGAAAAGTAGCCATGTCATTGGTGGCTAGACTTGCTACAATAATGTAAATCATAGATGTGTTTTTTTAAAAATCCATGTTTGACAGTTAAAAATTGATCATTAATTGGGGCAGAATCAGGATCATAGGTTTTATAGTTTTTAGCTCACCTAGCTGTAACGTCAAGTGAACTTCTGGTATGGTCCTGCATCTGTCTTGCGTTCTGTCAACAATTACTTGTTACCATTCTGGAGTCCATATTTCTGATTTGATTTCAATCATACTGTACTTGGAATATATCATCAAAATATCTGACAATTTCAGTAATTAACATGATCTGCACATATTAATGAGGTGATCTTGTGTCTTATTGGCTGATCTTGTTACCATGCTGGAGGCTATATTTCTGATCCAGTTTTTATCAGCCTTGGAATATATGCTCATGTCATTAAGTTTTCTGATGATTTTGATAATCGATGAGATCCATGCACATTATTGAAGTAATCTTGTACCTGATTGGCTGAGCTTGTTGCCATTCTGCAGGCTGTGTTTCTGATCAGATTTTGATCAAACTTGGAATATATACTTATGTATTCGACAAGTTCAGTAAGGAGGACAATACAGGCATGTTAACAATGTGAATTTGGATATGATTGGCTGAGCTTGTTACCGCTTTGGAAGCCATATTTTTAATCTAGTTGTGATCAAACTAGAAATATGAGCTTATTTCAGCAAGATCTTGGATAAGTTAAGTAATGAGTGAGATCCAGATATTTTAACAAGGTGATCTGGCTGACCTTGTTACAACTCCAGAGGCCTTATTTCTCAACCAATTTAGACAAAACTTGGAATATATGCTTATATTGTCAAGATCGTGGACAACTACTATAATGAGCAAGGTGCATGCATACTAATGAGGTGATCTTGCATCTGATTGTTTGAACTTGTTACTGCTCTGGGGGTCATATTTTTTTTATCAAACTTGAAATATGGGTTTATATTATCATGATCTTTTATGGGTTCATTATTGAGTGAGATCCACACATAGTAATGAGTTAATCTTGCCTCTGATTGGCTGAGCTTGCTACCACTCTCATATCCATGTTTCTGATCTGATTTTCATCAAACTTGGAATATATGATTATATCAACAAGCTCTTGGATGAGTTTGATTATAAGTGAAATCCATGCATAATAATAAAGTGATCTTGCATGAGATTGTCTGAACTTATTACCACTCTGGAAGCCATAATTCTGATCTGATTTTGATCAAACTTGGAATATGGGCTTGTATCTCCAAGATCTTGGATGATGACAAAAATGAGGAAGATGTATGCATATTAATGAGGTGATCTTGCATCGGATCTTGGATGATTTTGATTGTGAGCAAGAGACCATGCATATTAAATACACCTTTATCTTTTCAAAGAATTTTTTTCAGGATAGCGTTACGACTCTAGGTCTTAAAAGTATGTAACAGAAAGAAAGTGAAACCAACAATGTAAGTAATATCAACAAGCAATTTATTTCCCTACAATACAAAGTGAAATTCAAAAGATACTTACAATATTGTGAATCAAATTCCAAATAATCCCAAATGTCCTAATCACAAAGTCCAAAAACAGAGAATGTTCCGAATGAGTTCCAGTTGTCTTGAATGTCTTGAATATAACACAATGATACAATCCAGAATGTCTTTGAATGAGTTCACAAAAGTCCAAAGTAATGTATTAATTCAAAAGTCAATGAGCACTTTAGTAATTCCAATTATATATTAAATAAATAATTCCTCTTGAATTATATATGATTTCAATGGCACAACATAAAATATGATCACAAGTGGATTCCCACAGACTGATCTAAAACAGGAATGAATTATTTGTTTACCAAATCCCTATTTATACACATTGTCACTTGACCTGTATCAGCAGGCTGTGATGCAATTAAATGGAAAAAAAACAGTCTAACTGTCAGCAAGACTTGCCTTAAACTCAAATGCTAGTAAACATTCTGTTTACAAGTGACCAGAATCTAAAGTACAAGATTTAAACACACATTATAGATTAAATGTACATAACACCTTCCCTCATACAGAAAAAGAATGATTTGTGCAATAAAGCTTTCTTTTACATATTTATAAAATATGCATATGATACTCTAATAATCAACATTTCATAGGAAGTTGTCTTATGAATCAACACCCAGCTTAATTACACAAAATATGCACAAAATAAAGCAATATGGTACTTCTGTATACATGAGAGTGCATCTGCAATCACATTATATTTTCCCCTGATGTCTCTAATGGCAATGTTGTATTCTTGCAGCATTAAACTCCACCTCAACATCCTTTCATTTTTATTTTTCATTTTGTTAATGAAAGTAAGGGGATTGTGATCACAGAATACAACAATCAGAGAAAGAGCTGAACTGACATACACTTCAAAATGTTGCAAAGCCAATATCAAAACCAAACATTCCTTCTCAATTGTTGAATAATTTTTCTGATGCTTGTTTAGTTTTTAAGAAAAATAGCACACTGGATGATCCACACCATTTTTATCTTCTTGAATCAATACTCCACCAACCCCTACATCACTTGCATCAACAGACATTTTAAATAATTGGCTGAAATTTGGTGCTGAAAGAACTGACACACTCTCAAGTATAGCCTTTAATTTTTCAAAATATCCCAGACATTTGTCAGACCAATGAAACTTGTATTTCTTACTTGACAAATTTCTCAGAGGTTCAGTAATTATGGAAAAATTTGAGCACAATTTCTGATAATATTCAGCCATACCTAAGAATTGCATCAGTTGCTTTTTACTATCAGGCACAGGGAATTCAGAGATAGCCTTGACCTTAGCTTCTACAGGTTTAACTTGACCTTGTCCCACAATATGTCCTAAAAATGTGACACAAGCATGGCAAACTCACTATTGCATGAATTAACCATGAGTCGATTGAAGAATTTCTGAATGGTTTCCAAGTGATCTTCCCAGGTGTCATTGTAGATAATGATGTCATTGATGTATATGCATTACAGTTATCTAGACCAGATGTTAACATGTTCATTAGACATTGGAATGTTTTCTGAGAACTTTTCATTCCAAAGGGCATCACTTTATACTGACAAAATCCATCTATAGTTGCAAATGCAGAAATTTCTTTTTCTCTTTCATAAGTGGAATTTGCCAGAATACTTTTAAAAGGCCAAACTTGGCGACACATTTTGCATTTCCAGTTTTGTCGATGCAATCATCTATTCTTGGCATTGGAAATTAATTCATTTTGGTGACACTGTTGTCTTTTCTATAGTCAGTTCACATGCGGATGTATTATCTGGTTTAGGCACAAGAATACATGGTGAACTCCAGTTACTTTTACTTGTTTTTCTATAAAATCATTCTCCAGTAAATATTGAATTTCTTTTTTCAAATATCCTGCTTGAGACGATTCATCCTATAAAGATGCTGTTTCACAGGTGTAGAATCTACAATATCAATGTCATGATGGATTTGTTCATGTTGGAACATCAGGAAACAAGTGCTAATACTCATGTAATAGCTGTTTTTGTTCATTCTTTTCCTGTTCACTGTGTGGGACAGGTACAACTAAATTGATTGAATAATTAACTCGGCTATAACTGTCAAAATACTCCTTTAACATATTTATGTGACAAAATTGTTTCTGTTTTCTGCCTCCCAGGAGTGTTAATGATTTACTTTCTTTTCAACTGTATAAGAACCATAAATTTATCCCAAAGGGGATTTTGAAGTATAGGCAAGAGAGCCAGAACTTTCTCACCAGGCATAAAACTCCTTTCCTCTGTATTTCTGTCGTAGCTTAATTTAATTTTTGACTGACTAGAGTGAGGATTAGTTTTTGCTACTTCACAAGCCTTTGACAACTTATTTTTGAAGTCAGAGACACAGGATCACTGTGATCAATACCTACTGGTTGATCAATACCAGGAGAAACAGTGATGTCATCAAAAGACTGACCAATAAATGTGTCAGCTAAAGGAATAGTTTCCTGATCAGGTTCATTCTTAAGAGCTCTCTTTGCCATAGCTCTGGTAACTGTACAACCAGGATACAATCGGTGAATTTAAATTTTAATAGCAGCAATACATTTACCCATCACTATTATATAGCTTTATTCCTTTTTCGTGTCGAAAAACTCGTCCGTTCGATGTGAAAACATTCTCCCACTTAAAGTAAAGAATTTGTCAACAAGCCACGTCACGCCCGTGCATCTCTCTGCGCCTGCGCGAACATTCATCTTTTTCATGGACGCCATACCTGGTGGTTGTGTCGCAAAAACGTAACCTGAGGAAATTGTCTGCTGCGGTTTTTCAACTACATTTCGGACTTCCCTCCTTCTAAATTCATCTGTGTTACAGTTGTCCGTCTCGGCTATATGTGTTTTATGCTGCTATTCGTCAGTGTTTAGTTCTAGGAAGAGTTTTTCTAGTTCTCCACGTGTACTCTACCCTTAGAGGGGTTAGGGTAAACAATATATCTTGTTTCTTTTCAGGTACACGGTAAGTCGTCTATGTCATTACAACGCGACATAGAACAACTGTGATAGCGCCACAATTAAAAGGCGCATAATTTTACAGAATTAATATTTCATTTATATATTATTCTCCTACTATTTCAATTGTTTCTTTATTATTTACGCGTGTCGCGTTGCATGCTTTTCTTGTATTTTCCTGAGAACAATAAAGCTTGTCAAGTGAACTAGCTTCTAATATCTCTTGGGAAGAACATATATATGTATATTGTTTACCTGTAGCAAACTAACCACTGTGGTGCAGATAGCCCGCAAAGTATATGGTGAACGGGTATGTATAGAGTACGCGACGTACCAAAAAAAGGTGAGTTTTCTACGTGTAGATTTTAAAGGTGAGTTTACACGTTGTTATTATTATTGGTTGATACTTCAATAATAATTATTTCAGATAATATTTATTTCAGATAAAAAGAAACAATGCCAGCAAATCAGTCTGTAGGTAAGTGTGGCCATAAGAAGGCCCCATGGGATACACACTCAGACTGTCTTACCTGTTCCAAGTGTAAGCGGAACAGTCGCTGCAATATCTGTACAAATTGGACCAATGAAACCTGGAATCTTGCTGATTCCAGGCGTACTTATAGAGGGCGGAAAAAAATAGTTAAATCCCCCTCATCGTCTGATTTCTCTGGATTTTCTTTTACAGGTACTCAGACTAAGGCAACATACAGCAAGAAGGCCACTCTAGTTCAAGAGAACATTCCGGGGCCCCAAAAGCCTGCACCAGCCTCCCCGGACATAGTTGAGGTCCCTCCTGTAGGGGCCAGTGAACGCTCCAAGAGTAAATCACATCTCCCGGGAAGGGAGAAGACGAAAAAGAGCAGTAGTGTGTTACTTCCTTCCACCAGGAAGGAAGTGTACCACTCCAAACATTCCCAAAGTAGCGTGTCGCACCCTCTCGAGGAGGGGCTACACCGCACCTTGGGTAGTAATGAAGACAGACGGACATCTGAGATGTCGTCTGACCGGTCACTGACCGGTGACCGGTCCGGTCACCGGTCAGTGTCGGGTGACCGGTCCACCGGTCACCGGTCAATGTCTTGTGACCGGTCACTGACCGGTGACCGGTCCGGTCACCGGTCGGTGTCGGGTGACCGGTCCGGTCACCGGTCAATTTCGGGTGACCGGTCGCCGGTTACCGGTCACCGGGTACCCGGTACCGGTCACCGGTCACCGGGTACCCGGTACCGGTCACCGGTCACCAGTCACCGGTCACCGGTCTTTGGTTGATCACCGGTCGCCGGTCACCGGTCACCGGTCTCATCGTTCCGGTCACCGGTCATCCAAACCGGTCGCCGGTCACCGGTCATAGGCCACCGGTCTTCTCGTACCGGTCACCGACGTCACACTGATCAACAATCAGAGGCCTTATCGTACGGAAGGTCGCAGACCAGGGAAGGGGATCGGATCGGTATCCCCCCCTTCCCTATTATACCAATGAATCCATACGGGATGTGGGGACCAACATCTCATAATAATTGGCCTCTTATGCCCCCTTGGGCTACTGGACCCTGGACTCTGAGTAGAAACGATGTTGCGGCTCGTGTTCCGCCATCGCCTCCTTGCCAGGTAGCATCCACTAGTAGATCCCGACGCCTAGCATCATCCGCGAAAGGCAAGCGGTCTCGTCTTTCTCCTGAAAGATCTAGAACACCTAGAGCCCCTACTCAGCAAGTACGGGAAATGGCGCATAGTGCGCCTCTGTTACCTTCTCCAAAGGACATCGTGTCGCCCGGCCACCCTCCTGCTCGGAGTGTTCTAGATGATGATGCTGTATCTATCATCGTCGATTCCAACGAGTACGAACTGGAAGCAACTAGACTCAGCTTCCCTCAACCAGAGGAAGCGGAAGAGATATGGTCTTTTGATAAGGCGGTAAATGAAGTTTACCGCCTACTACCTACGGATTTGTGCCCAAAACCGTCTGGTTCACAGTCCAAGAAGATCCTCTCCAGTTTGGAAAAGATCTCCGGGGCTCAACCACAATCAGATCTTCTGCTCCTTCCGCATTCCTCTACAATTGAGGAAATATCACAGAGGTTCTCCTCAGGCCAGGACATCGCTAGACGGCGCAAAGGGTGGGCTGTCCCAGCCTCTACTTTAAGACCTATGGTCTCTGCCTCTAGTTACCGGGTACATTCCCCGAAGTGGCCTGTTAAACCTCCTCAATTGGATGCAGATGCATCTCAAGTCGGCTTGACAACGGGAACCTGGGCACGCCTTCCTATTAAGACGATCGAAGCCATTGAGCAGAAGGTCCGTCTTCTGACCACCATAGCTTCTCATGCGGACCTCTTCTCAGCTACGTCGTTTAGTATGCTGAGGGAGGCCTCTCTGAATCCAGCCGCATTACAGCGTGTGCTGGAAGCTGTTGCCAAGACATCTCGGCATTCACTCGCTATTGCAATGGCCCTATCAGCGGAACTCCTACACATCCGTCGTGATGTTGCACTGGACTCCTCGAGGGTCTTACTTAGCCACAGTAAAGACCTTCTAAGGGCTGCTCCTTTGGAAGCTGAGGGTCTCTTCGGAGGTCTCATTCCCACTGTGGCCTCACAAGATTTGAAGGACCATCAACATAGGTCCTTCACAACTGCACCTGGCCCATCGCAATCGGCCAGGAAGCGTACTAATGTGCATCGACCTCAGGGGCCACCTGCTAAATTCTTTAAGCAGGTACAGCCCCAATATAGTGCACAACCTCAATATAGTGCACAACCTCAAGTGAGACCTCCTCGTCAGTCAGGTCCTAGGCGTGGACCTAGACGCCGAGGAGCCCCTAGAAAGAAGTTCTACAACCCACCTTCCTTTCCCAAGGAAGGAGGGGGGGGACGGCCCTAGGGACTCGCACCCTCTCCTGCCATCCATTCCTCTCCCAAACATCCCCATAGGGGCTCGCCTAGGCCTCTTTTCAGAGGCTTGGGCAAGTATCACGGACGATGGGTGGGTCCTTTCTCTTGTAAGCGAGGGTTACCGTATTCAGTTTCAGGAACAACCTCCACTATCAAGGACCCCCGTATTCTTTCATCAGTCCAATCTGGTGAAACTAAGGGAAGAGGTAAATACCCTTTTACAAAAAGGGGCAGTCGAGAGGGTCCTGAACGATCAGTCCCCTGCATTCTACTCCCGAATCTTCCTGGTCACCAAGAAAAGTGGGAAATTTTGCCTTATTATCGATCTCTCCCCCTTAAACCGTTTTCTTTTGGAGGAACATTTCAAGATGGAGACCACCTCCTCAATCCGAAATGCGATGCGGCCATTGGATTGGGCGGTCTCCATCGACCTTCAAGATGCATATCTTCACATTCCGATTTTTCCACCTCATCGGAAATATCTCCGGTTTTGCTTGGACCAGGAAGTTTTTCAATTCCGGGTTCTGCCGTTCGGAATAGCTTCCGCACCCAGAGTTTTCACCCGAGTTATGGGAGTAATAGCGTCTTATCTACGAGTACGGGGAACCCCGATCCTCCAATACTTCGACGACTGGTTAATCCACAACGTTCAGGTTCAGTCCCTCCATCAGGATCTGTTCTGTTGTTGGTCCACAGTAACTCGATTGGGTCTTTTACCCAACCTCGAGAAGTCAGAACTGATTCCATCCCAAGACTTCGTTTATGTAGGAATCAACTTCCTCACAAACCAGAACTTAGTCCGGGTTCCCGGAGAGCGTATAGATCGAATCCTGGCACTCTTAGAGACACTACGAGTAAAAACCGTGTTGTCTGCTCGCCTTTACCTATCCCTACTGGGAACCTTGAACGCCGCTGCAGATCTGGTTCCCTTAGGACGGCTCCATATGCGCCCTCTACAGTTTCTCCTACTCGCAAGGTGGAAACCACACAAGGATTCTCTATCAGCTCTGATTCCTATAGGACCAGATTTCCATCATCATCTGCGATGGTGGATGAATCGAGACAGATTCCTAGCTGGGGTCCCCATGCACGCTCCGGATCCCCACTCCTACCTGTTCGCCGACGCGTCAGATTCCGGTTGGGGTGCTCATCTAGAGCCGGAGGGGATAACTCATCAGGGCCTTTGGACCCTACACGAGTCGTCCCTCCACATAAACAACCTAGAAATGAAGGCTGTCTTTCTAGCGTTACAAGGGTGCGTCGACAGGGTAAGGGGTCGTTGTGTCATGGTCTCCTCCGACAACACGTCCGTCGTAGCGTATCTCCGACGTCAAGGAGGCACACATGCCCCTTTTCTTTGCGTGGAGGTCTGGAACCTCCTCCGCTGGGCTACCTCGGAGAAATCTCCCTCCGAGTTCGCCACATCCCAGGGAAAAAGAACATCTTAGTGGACAGTCTGTCCAGGTCAGGCAAATCAGTTCTCACAGAATGGCGAAGTGACAGAGTCCCTTTTCTCACTATGGGGAAGGCCCCTCATGGACTTGTTTGCGACCAGGCTCAACAACAGACTCCCCTTTTACGTCTCCCCAGTCCCGGACCAGAAAGCGTGGGCAGTGGACGCGTTCAGCTTCCAGTGGGATCGTCTGTTCGCATACGCCTTCCCACCGTTCCAATTGCTTCCCCAAGTTCTGCAAAAAGTAAGAACTTCCACTGCCCGGATCATTCTCATAGCTCCGTTATGGCCCCAACGATCGTGGTTCAACGATCTTCTAGATCTATTGATAGATCAACCCAGATCTCTCGCTCAACGGAGGGATCTTCTGTCACAACACAGAGGCTCCCTCCTACACAACAGCCCACACATTCTCCACCTTCATGCTTGGTTCATCTCAAGCGATCTATCCGCCAGAACAAGTTTTCGGGCCGGGTTGCCAGTTGCATCATTCAGGCCAGGAGAGCTTCTACATCCAAGGTCTATAATGCCAGGTGGAGAATCTTTTGTGATTGGTGCAGTAGGAAACGTGTTGATCCCAGCTGTTCCTCTATAACTGCCATTGCTGATTTCCTTTTGTTCCTTTTCGAGAACAAAAGATGTTCAGTATCTACTATCAAGGGCTATAGAACCGCCATTTCTAACACACTTAAATTCTCTCAGGGCTCAGAGATTGGTTCAGATCCACACCTTGCCGATCTCATTAAGTATTTTGAGCTACAGAGACCTGTCACTCGCTCTCTGATGCCTAGATGGAATCTATCATGTGTTTTATGGTCCTTAACAAAAACCCCCTATGAACCATTGAGTGAGGCATCCTTTCAGGATCTCACACTCAAGACGGTATTTTTACTCGCTTTGGCGTCTGCGAGAAGACGTAGCGAGATTCATGCATTGTCGGTGGACACTGGCTGTCTCCGTTTTAATGGCAATTTTGAATCCGTTTCCCTCCTTTGTCAGCCAGGATTTTTAGCCAAAAATCAATTACCTGCGGTAGCTCCATCACCTATAGAGATCCCCAGTCTTAGTCGAATCTGTGCTGGGGATGATCAAGATAGGCTCTTATGCCCAGTTAGGGCACTGCGTTTCTATCTAAATGCTTCAAAAGTGAAAAGAAAGGGCAGGAAACGTCTTTTCCTTCCTCTTAAGGGCTCCGTTGATATTTCGGCCTCCACGATTTCAAGGTGGATTGTCACCACAATTAAAAGAGCTTACCAGTCCCTTACTGATAGAGACCTTTCCTTTATGAAACTAAAAGCCCATGAGGTTCGAGCTGTCGCTGCCTCATGGGCCTATCTAAATCACTCTTCTCTGGAGGACGTCATGAAGGCAGCATTTTGGCGATCCCATACTACCTTTTTGTCCTTCTACCTCCGCTCATTAGCACATCAAAGCGCAGGCATATTTTCTCTGGGTCCCATAGTTGCGGCACAACATGTGGACCAGAAGGACTCCAGCAAATAGTAAAGTGGACATCTCCCCTCAAATGGTGAGTAGTTTACATTTTTCCTCTGTTTTTGATCAGTTTAACATCAGCCGTCCCACCTAACTGACAAATTCAGCTATATAATAGTGATGGGTAAATGTATTGCTGCTATTAAAATGTAGTTTTTTGGGGAGTAAAACTAATTTTAATTATGCAATACTTACCCATCACTATTATCAAATGCCCTCCTCCCACCCCGCTCTGATGCCCTGGCGTAATTTCGTCTATGAAAAAGATGAATGTTCGCGCAGGCGCAGAGAGATGCACGGGCGTGACGTGGCTTGTTGACAAATTCTCCACTTTAAGTGGGAGAATGTTTTCACATCGAACGGACGAGTTTTTCGACACGAAAAAGGAATAAAGCTATATAATAGTGATGGGTAAGTATTGCATAATTAATATTAGTTTTACTCCCCAAAAAACTACATCTCAGTAGGATGAATTTTTTTATACAAAAAAATCTTGTCAGTTATAAGCGGATTAACCACGACCTTATCTCCAGCTAGGTCATTGCCTAGTAAGAAATGAATACCTTCTATAAGTAAAGAAGTCACTGCTCCAACAGTTAGTGGGTCTGGAAACTAAGTCTGATGCCAAATTGACAGAATGACGAGGAACATTTACAAAGCCGCACTCTACTCCCTGAATAAGAACACTTTCACTAGAAGAAGACTTCTCAGACAAAGACAAAGTACCTGATAACAAAAGACTCCGAGAAGATCCTGTGTCCCTTAATATTTTAATAGGGATAGGTTTGGCAGGATCACCAATAAGTGATATAGAATTTTCTGACATGAGTGGTTCATAAGTCTCCAAAATAGAATCAGACTGGGGTTTGTTTAACCCAACAAATGTTTTGGCTTCAATACAAGACCATGACCTTGACCTCTTTGAAATACGAGTATTTGGAATAGCTCTGTCTTTATTCGTTGCTTACTTTTCAACCTGTAGCAAACAGAAATGACGTGTCCTAAGGACCTAAGGATTTCTGATCAGTATTATCAGATGTTTGACTCCTAAAAGTTGTGCTGGATTGAAATTTGGAAACTGAGATGGTTTTTGCCAAATCCCTGCTGAGAGGTAGACTTACTGACAAATGAAACTTTGCGAGTTAAGGAATGACCATCAGCCATGCGAGCAGCATTTTGCAAAGTTTCCACCTTTTGCTCATCAAGATAGGTCTTGACATCACTATGGATGCACTTCTTGAACGCTTCAATTAATACGAGCTGTCTGAGGTTATTGTAATCTTTATCAACCTTCTTGGCTGAGCACCACCTATCAAACATTTGTTCTTTTTCCCATGCAAATTTGACATGGATTTATCCAGTTTCTTTTCTTCAATTCCTAAACCCCTGTCGATGTGCCTCCGGTACCAACTCACAACCTTTCAAGACGTATTCCTTAACCACATCATAATCAGTGCTTTGTTGTACTGACAGTGAAGTTTAGACTTCATGAGCTTTGTCAATAAGTACACTTTGTAATAACAAAGTCCAATGCTCTCTGGGACATTTCAAGTTTTCAGCAATTTTTCCAAAGTGAAGAAAGTATATATCTACTTCTCTTTCCTGAAAAGGGGGTACTAACCTAAAATATCTGGTAACATCAAAACCTGAACTTGCGTGTAAAGGGGGAGGAGAGTGCACCTCTTGTCAGTTCTAATTCTTTTATTCTATATTGCACTCCCTTTCTTCTCTCTTCATCTGCCTCTCCTCTTTCTTTCTCTCTCTCTCAGTAACTGCATTTCCCTCTCCCCCTCCCTCTCTCTCTCTCTCTCAGCATCTTTATGGACAAGATTTAATCACATATTATAGATTAAACTGTGACCAAGACTGACCTTGAACTCAAATGCTATAAACATTCTGTTTACAAGTGACCAGAATTTAAAGTGCAACTTACCTTCATGGACAAGATGTAAACACACATTATAGATTAAATATACATAACAATAGTAAATTAGGTAAAATCAACATGATGTTAAATTTGGGAGATAGTTTACATAAGTTGTATTCTTAGAATACTACTGGTACATTAGGCAGCTTAATGAAGTGGTCAGCTGTTAGGTTATATAAACCAGGTGAGCAAGATCAGGTCCATTTGGATCTGTTGTTACTATTATGATTCTGTATGAAGGTATGCCACTTTACATTCAGAGATATCTGCTGTATATATTAGTGCGTGCAATATAGTCTTTACCCACCACTGGGATTAATAGAAAGATGATGTTAAAATTTTGTTGCAGATTTGAGTATATTCAATCAATATATATGCTACATGGCTTGTCTCTTCCAGATATACCGGTACTTGCACAATTTACTAAGGAAAAAATAATTACAACCAGTCATTACCATCTGATATGGGTAATCTGGCCACTCACAAAGCAGTCATGTGTGACCATTGACAACCAGGGTCTTATCATGTAACCATGATTTTCAGTGGTCAGTTTTCTAATGGCAAAGCATGGATGAGAAGCATGGATATTCATTGTTGACTTCATCATGGATAAACATGGTCAGACCATGGATATATGTGGTCCATCCATCATGTCTTAATATGAAAGTCCATGATGATAAATTTGGGTGGACCATGTCCATGGTTGACTATAGTCTGACCATGGTACCAAAATATCATGTCTGTGATATAAGGCCAAATAGGGGATAAGGCAATTTGTGTAATCAAGCTGTTCCATTATGTATTTTTTGTTCAAAAAAGTGTGACAGTAAAGGTCTACAATAGTGACATATATAACAGTCCCATACTGTGAAAAAATTGACTTCCTTAGTGCCCAGTGTCCTCAAGTTAGCAAGAGTTATCTCCCATCCCAGACTCTTTTGTCAGAAGTTTAATACACATATTATTAGGGTTTCAATGTTGTTATGATAAACATTTAACAAAAAATATAGCAGTATTTGACAGTGCTGTCAGAGTCGCCACATAGAAATTCCTTCTTTTGGAAAAAAAAATCTAAATAAAAATTAGCAGGAAAACATTAAGAGAAAAATAGACGAGGTATATTTTCCTGTAATGTAGTGTTGGTCCACACATACTCTCTTCTGAATAAATTAAGGTTGGTACTGGACTTTGCTAATTAATCTTTCCAGTCATCCAGGTACTGGGATGGTATTTTCAGGTCACAAGTCCATAAGCGAGAGTGAAAACTTTGCCTGCCCAATGATTCAACATCATTTGGAAGTTCAAAAGCTTAACTAAATAAAATTAAATTCATTACTATGTACATATTATTACTAAATTGCTACATTTTGGATTGCATTATTACTATTTTTTTCTTTTTAATAAAAGTTATTGGTTTTTTATCTTTCAAATCTTTTGGGAGGAGAAGAGAATTTGTTTAAGTTTTAATCCACTTAAATATAAAAGTTCTTTGGTGGAGAAAACAACAGTCATGCATTTCATCATGTGAGAATTGTGAGAACAAAATTGACTTTATACTGAAATGGTTAGAGTTTGATCTTATTATTTGGGAGATTCAAAGTTGCGTACTTGTGAGTTATTTAAAGACTCAAAGTAAGATGGGGTTTGAAAATCAAGAAGATGATATGACAAATATTGATGTTTGAGGCTTATGCATAAAATAGGAGAATAGATATAAAATTGACAACATTCCCAGAGTATACAAAATTGTATTATTGTTGTTTGGGTAGTTATGACTGAATGCAGTGGCTGTGGGAATCATAGCTTAAGTCAGGAATTGTTACCATATGCCAGGTTATATTTGTAGGTGTTTTATTTTCGTGTGTTAGCCATCATTGTGTCTTTTGTGAAAATAAAATGTCATAATTTCATGAAAAGTTAGGTGATATTCAATTTTTAAAGAAATATTTGGTGGACAAGCAGCATACAGTTAACACATCAAAATGGTTAGCTTGCTAGGCTTGCAATCAGTAAATTGTGGGTTTGAATTTTACCCAGACTAGCCTGAACCAGTTGCCATAGTTTCTCTACTAAGTCTGTTTGTGTTGATTAGTTATTATAAACATCAATTGATCTGTTAATCAATCAGTCAAATAATGCATATATCAATCCTTTTCTTTAACCTTTATTGCAGACCTTTAATTTGTTTTGCTGGAACTAGCAACTTTTCCAGAAATAATTAATCCAAGTTTTATGGGGAAAGCATGTTTGACACCATTGGAAGACTTGTAATTGACTATATTACAAAAATAGCCTTACATTATTAGAGCAATCAGTCAAATAGAATGTAATATTAGAACACTACTTTTGTATAATACAATACTTAAATTCATGCCTTTAGGGCCCTGGTTCATGCTGAATATCAATGTAAGGGCTCCATATGCATTCCATTTTCCAAATTGGCATGTTGAATCCATAAATGGATTTGACATTAGTTCTCAGTTGTCTTCCAATTGGTGTGAGGGTGGCAACACAGTGATTACAGCTGTACATAAACTTGTATGCAGACAACAGTACCAGTACATGTAGTTCCTTCACAAATTTTAGTGTGGATACAGTAGCTCATATTATTATTAGGGACTGACCATTTAATTTTTGAGGCAGGATGTTTTGTTTCTTTTTCATCACAATAATTTTTTTTCTTCAACTTATATAATGGGTATAATATGTTCTTTTTTCAAATGTAAATCAGAGCAAGAATACTTTTTTCAAACTATTTGAGGGCTTAAATTTTTTTTTAAAATCCCAGACCCCCACCCCCACCCTGCCAAAAATTAAATGATCAATTACATAATTTTATCAGGGTATCTTGCATTATATAATCTCTATCAGTTTATTTTAAGCATTCTGCAAGAGACACGTATTGCATAGTCAGAAGAGTTGGATAGAACTTACTGAATGCAGAGAGAATTTCCATATTAGAATCGCTTAATAGAATCTCTGTTGGGGTTGGCAAGATCAAGACAAGGAAATTCCAGTTGAGGGGTTACATTATTTGTCATCTATGAGACTCGACTAAGCAGAATACTAATAATGTAACTCCAAGAGTGTGATCTTCTTTTCCATGTGACAAACCCCAAATTCAATTTTTTTTCCTCACTCATTTGTTCTTCAAAGATACAAGAAAACATAAACCTTTTATTCCATATTGAGTTGCTGGAATTGCAAATAAGGAAGTAGAGACCAAGACAACCAGACGAAGACAAAGAAAAGTAGTGTTCACTTAACTGGAAGATTTCTCAGTTACATGTACCTGCTGTTAAATGAATAACTTGAAAATTTAATGCCATCATGTATACAAAGGGATAACAATTCTGGATAGTCCAAATCAAGAGCATATATTAAACATCCATATTCCAGTCTCCTGGCCTAACATGTTTGAGGTTGATCTGGATGTTACAGACTGGTGAATGTAATATTGTCCTCCAAATTAGTTGGTTCAAACAATACAGTGTTGTAAATGAAACTCAGATCATTCTGTTTCCAAAACAGTCAATATAATAACGACTTTATTTAGAGAAGGTTACTCATGTAGTTACAGGAATTAATCTACCTTGAGACCTTCTGTTATGTACAATATATACAGTATATACAGCACAATGTGACAACAATTTGGCTTAACGCTAAAAGAATTGAGTTATTCTGAAAATCAAACAAAGTTTCAAGCTTGTAATACACAAGCATCAATGAGCACATAGAAATAAATTGAATATTATATTGCATTGAAAAATTCATCTATGAAAAAGAGGTATAAGCAGAGAAAAGCAGGAGGTATTTATATTACTTAGACCTGTTCGAGTGCCTTCAAGATTTCATCCATTTAAGACATTGATTATGAAAAGAAGAAATGCTAGGAGCCTGCCTTATGTCACTGGGAATAATGTTCCATACCAGTGAACCAGTATAATGAAAGTTCTTTTGAAACAATTCCTTCTTTGGCCTGGGTATAATGTAATTTTTAGTTCTAAAAGACCTTAAATTTGGAGTACCGTCAGCATCTCTTTGGTGAAAGATATTGCATAGATAGACAGGAATGGCTTTTCTGGACACTTTATACACAAATTTGGCCTTTCTAAAGAATATTCTCTCATATACTGGTCAAATTTTTATATAATTCATTGCGTCCTGAAAATTGTCCATACATTGATGTAGGACTAAATGGCATGCCCTCTTTTGGAGTCTTAACAGTTTTGTTATGTTTGAATTGGAGGCATTACCCCAAATTACATTACAATAGTCCAAATTAAATTACAATATGGCTGAATATAACTTTTGAAATAACATGACCTATACTGAAAAGGAATGAATGTTCTGATTTTCTTAAGTAACCAATGATAAGAATTAACCTTCTTTGAAACATGTTTAATGTGAATTGACAAGGTTAGATTGTTATCTACAAATACACCAAGAATTTTATCATGAGAGGTCATATTAAGGTTAACATTTTCAAATAGAACTTAGAGTTTGTCGCTATCTTGTCTTGCTCTTTTTTGTTTTGTTGTAACTACCAGTAGTAGGGCTTTTTGTTTTTTTCTGTATTTATAATTATACTGTTTTCCTTGCTCCATACTTGAAGTCTGTTAAGAGCATCTTGTAAGTTATTTTAAAGTTCAGTTTTGGTTTTTTTGACTCTGATAGTGTAGTGTCATCTGCATAGAGGTCATTGGAAGAAATTGAATTTTCTATCTTAAGGGGTAAGTCGTTAATGAATAGAATGAATAACAGAGGTCCAAGAATAGAGCCCTGTGGTACTCCACAATTAATATTTTTACTTTCAGATAGGTGACCATTTAGAGAAACTTTTTGCACTCTATCAGTTAAGTAAGAACTAAACCAGTTTAGGGAGGTTTCATTACATTTATAGCTTTTCAGTTTAATGGTCTGCAAGACCAAAACCATTATGAAATCAACCATAATAGTGCCAACCATTTCTCCTTTATATAGTGCTTGTAGCCATTTATCAATCATAGATATGAGTGAAATGGTGCATGAATGTAAAAGTTAACGAGTATCCTGTACATATTTCACTCCATTCATATTTGTGCAGTTTTCTATATAGTTCATAGGAAGAGTTGAGTGGCAGAAAATTGATTAGGATATTTGATGCAGAACCAAAGCAAAGCAAGTGAACAAATAAACCATAAAGTTCACATTATGGTTCAGTGACTATTATGACCAAAACAAGACCATTTTAACAGGGGCTTTATTAACGAATGTTGATGGATGAAGGAAAGATGCAGCACTCTGAGATGTAAGCAGCCATTTAAATCTTGACCAATCAGAGTTCAATCCTAAAAGTGCCCACCTAAAAATTAAGTTATAATCAAATTATGACAGCTTTTAAATAATGAGGTAAAATGATGGACAGACAAAAAAACTGTGACTATGCTGCTGAGATGAGTTTGAGTAGTTGGTAAGATCTAGAATGATGTGTTTAACATTTACGATGAAAAAGTGAGAACATAGAAAAAGTAAAACCATATGAACTCTATATAGTTAGATCTAATATGTGAAAACAGCTAAGGTGGTTAGCATGTAAACCCAGTTATTCAATACAATGTAAAACAGTGTGTGGAGTCGTGTTTACAGTTCTAGATTGATCCTAAAGAAACTGACCCAATGCTGTAAACATTTGTTTTGTCACAGTGTAATAATAATAATAATAATACATGTAATGTCTTTATTTAAAGAGGGTAACTCAGTTAAATACAACTAATCTCCCTTGAGGCCTTCTACTGTAAAACAAAATTTATAAAAAAAAATTACAAAATATTATGTCTTTCAGAAAGATCTGAAGTCAGCCTTGCATCACTGGCATTAGCGCAGTAATCCTCATCCTTTTTTTGGTCATCCATGTTTTTAGTGGTACAAATTACATTCTACAGCAAATTGCTTTCACTTCGCATCATTCTTCGCTAATCAGGCATTTTTAACGCATATCTTATTCATTGAGTGTTTTCACAATCAGATCAAGTATTCCTTAGCAGAGTTTGAGAGTTTTTCTGGCAATTTATGTTATGGTTTTTCATGACCTTGTCTTTTAGGTACCCCCCCCCCCCCCTTCCCAAGGTCTTAGGGTAACTTTTTATTGTGACTTGAATTATTTGGTTCATTTTTTCCAGTTTTTGGGTAGGTATTTAGTCTCCCCATCCTTACTGGGATTGGTTTGTGGCCTCCTTTTCATTATTTTTATTTTGTCAAAATTGATATTCCAATGCATTATGATTTATGCTGAGTTTTAACAAATGGTAGGGAGTCTCACACTAGCATTTATACTCAGTTGTGTGTTCAGTGAAGGCAACACAAACCCATCAGTTCTTATAGTCACTAAGGATAGTATTCCTTTTCATGGATAGCATTAGTATCACCATATTACTTGATCTTGTTTTTTTTCCCATTCTTTGTCCCCAGAGTAGAGAGGTTGAAATTGCAGTCTGCGAGCCATCATTGCCCACTTGCAAAGTGGAGTCTATAAGGAGGAAGAGGGACTAGCCCTTTTCTCCTAAACACTCCAGGAAGGTCAAGAGCCGCTCACACCCTCCTGCCAAGGACAGGGACAGTCTCCTCATCCTGCATGAGGAGTTATGGAATGAAGCCTTCCTTATCCCAAGGTCTCCCCCACAACAGACAGACACCAGGTCACATTGTCCTACCTCCCTAGAGTGAGGATGAAGATGTACTGTCAGTCCTAGTGGATTCTCATGAGTTCATTTTAGAACAAGCTGAGGTGGCACTTGCTCCCTTCTGGTCCCTCTGCCTCCCAACTGTCAAACCAGGCAGTGGAGGAGGAAGAGATCTGGTCATTTGACAAAGCGGTCAATGAAGTGTACTGTCTTCTACCCCAGGATTTGTGTCTAAAACTCTCATGGTCGGAGGAGACTAAAATTCTCTCCACTTTGGAGAGACTCTCAGAGGCTTCCTCTGCACAGATTTTCTGTTGCTCTCCCACTTGGCCCTGGTCAGGGAGCTTTCTCAAAGATTTAATAATAATAATAATAATAATGACTTTATTTAAAGAGGGTGACACAATTAGTTGCATGGAACTAATCCTCCTTGTGTCCCTCTATTATATGCATATTTACATACAGAGTACATGTACATAGTTGCATAATAATAATAATAATAATAATAATAATAATAATAATAATAATAAAGCATTGATAATAAGTTACATGTATATATGGACATAATAAACAGAAAGTTTTGTAAGAACATGATCCAACTAGGTACATTGTGTATATACGGTACAAAAATTGTGAGACAACAAAATGGAAGGTTTGAGAATTTAAACTTTAAGTTGTAATGTATTTGTCAAATCAAACAGGTTCCACTTTTCATCCATTGAATTAGATGATAATTAAATGCATTTATATTTGTACTTTCTCTAATTTCCTTTGGGATTTGCTTCCAAATTAGTGACCCCAAATATTTTAAACTTTTCTTAAAGAGTTCTTTATTTGGTTTTGGAATGCAGAGGTGGTTAGCTGAAATTGATCTTGAATTGGGAGTGTTGCCTTGTTTTCTAGCATGAAATAGTTCTTTGAGATATAATGGGGCCATATTGTTTAAAACTTTGTGCATAAGTCTAGCCTTTCTCAAAAATATTCGTTCACTTACTGTTAACATTTTTATATTATTCATTGCATTTGGGATGTTTTCAGCATTATCTAGGATGAGTTTGTAAGCTCTTTTTTGCAAGCGGAATAATTTGCAAATATTCTTGTCAGAAGTGTTTCCCCAGATAACATTACAGTAGTCTAGGTATGGTTGTATATAGCTTTTGTAATATATTAAGCTATGTTTAGTTGATAGATATGGCCTTATCTTGCTTAATAACCAGAGACATGAATTGACTTTATGACATATGACTTGAATATGTTCATTCCATTGCAAATTGTTGTCAACCATCACCCCATGGATTTTGTCATGGGTTAACATTTGTAGACCAATTTCATTCAACTTGAGATTCAAATTGTTATTTTCCAATTTTGCTTTTTTTTTGTTGGGTAGTAATCATTATTACTTTAGTCTTATCCGTGTTTACTTTCATGCTATTTTCCTTACACCAGGAATCTATTCTAAGTAAGGCTGTCTGAAGGGAGACCTCTAAGTCTGATTTTAGCTGTTTGAAATCGGAAAGAGTGCTGTCATCTGCATATAAGTTGGTAGATGAAATACAGTTGCCTATTTTCAGTGGTAGATCATTTATGAAAATGAGAAAGAGGAGTGGGCCCAGGATTGATCCTTGTGGTACTCCACGTGTAATTGGTTCTTCTTTAGAAAAACTGCTATTTATTTTGACACACTGTTTTCTCATTGTTAGATATGATGTAAACCAATCAATCATTGAATTGTCACATTGATAAATGTTTAATTTATTGATAAGAATATCATGATCAGCTAGGTCAAAAGCTTTTCTAAGATCAACTAGTAAGGGCTAGGAGTTCATTGTAAGGGGTGGTCAGTTCCTCCCACTACATCGAGACCTCTGGTCTCTGCAGCTAGCTGTATGCTTCACACTCCTGCCTTTAAACCTCCCACCTTGGACACTGGAGCATCACTTTGGGGAGCTGGGTCCACCTTCCAGTCAAGACACTGGAGGCCTCACAATTTAAGTCTAGGTCACTGGTCACCATAGCCTTGCATGCTGATCTTTTGTCAGCAGCCTCCTTCAGAAGATCCTCATGAAAAGAGGATTATTCTCTTGGGACAGAATAGACAGAATTCTGGCCCTGTTGGAGGTGCTGAGAGCCAATACCATGTTGTTGGCTTGTCTGTATCTATCTCTTTTGGCAACCTTGAACTCTGCAGCAGACCTGGTTCCCTTAGGCAGACTGCACTTGCGCCCATGTCAGTTACTCATTCAAAAAACTGGAAGCCATACAGGGATCCTCTGACAGTTCAGATTTCTCTAGGACCAGACTTGTACCTTCATCCGAATTGGTGGTCATATTGGAGTCCCCATGCACACCATTTTAACCCCACTCTTATCTGTTTACAGACGTGGTATATTCTGGGTGGGATGCTCATCTGGAGCCAGAAGGGCTAGTTCTTCAGGATTTATGATCCAGGGAAGAGTACACCCTTGACATGAACAATTTGGAAATGAGGGTGGTGTTCTTAGCCCTACAGGGTTGTGTCGACAAAATAAGAAGTTGCTGTAAGATGGTTTTCTCCAACAACACATTGGCGGCAATGTACCTCCGGTGACAAGGAGGCACACATGCACCTTCTCTCTATGTCGAGGTTTGAAACCTCCTTTAGTGGGCAACCTCAGAAGGGATTACCCTCTGGGTTCATCATATTCTGGGCAAGAATAACGTTTTGGCAAACAGTCTGTCCAGGAAAGGCAAGATAGTCCTTACGGAATGGTCTCTGCATCAATCTTTATAAGTTTCCTTCTTCAGACAATGGGGGAAACCCTTGGTGGACTTATTTGCAACAAGGCTAAACAACAAGCTCCCTTTTATGTTTTCACAGTCCCAGACCAAAGAACCTAGGCAGTGGACACTTTCAACCTGAAGTGGATCCCTGTTTGCTTATGCCTTCCCACCCTTCAGGATGATTCCACAAGTGCTTCAGAAAGTCATGACCTCCACTGCTCAGCTCATTTTGATAGTCCCTCTGTGGCTTCAATGATCATGGCTCAGCAATCTTCTTGACCTCCTGGTAGACTAACTCAGAACTGTTTCCTCAGAGGAGGGACCTTCTGTTGCAGCACAAGGGCTTTCTCCTGCACAACAGTTCACAGATTTTCACCTTTATGCTTGGCTCATCTCAGGCGTTCTACCCAACAGGATAAGTGTTCAAGCAAAGTTGCCATGTGCATTGTTCAGTGCAGGAGACACTATGTCCAAGGTCTATGATGTCAAGTGGAGAATTTTTTGTGATTGGTGCAGTAGGAAACATGTTAATCCTAGCTGTCCCTGTTTGAGCACAGTTGCCGATTTTCTTCTCTTCTTTTTGAAGAAAAACAATGCTCAGTGTATACTATCAAGGTTTATAGTTCAGCCCTATCCAACACACTCAAAGTTTTTAAGGGCCCAGCTATTGCTTCAGACTCCCATTGACAACCTTATCAGGTATTTTGAGCTGCAGAGATCAGTGTCTCTCTAATAGCTTGATGGAATCTCTTGTGTATCCTATGGTCTTGAACTAAACCCACTATGAGCCTATTGTTGAACTCTTATGGAAAAAACCTATATGTAGCTTATAGGTCACTTGTATTCATTACTTATAAAGGGTTTATGACTATTCACTTTACCTATAAGTGACATAAGTCACGGGCAGCAATATAGTTTTCTTTCAGAATCTGATGGCCATTTCTACTTCAGCTGGTAAATGAGGGCTTTCCTAAATTCAAATGTCAGCATGTAAACCCTAGGATATTTGTGTATACTGCATGATGCTGGAAAGCACGAAGAGCAAAGAAAACAAAACTGCCATAGGGAACAAGTTGGCGTAACATAATTCCATAGATGCATACCACAATGGTTTAAATTCCCGACATGGGGAGAGGAAGCATGGCTAAGTCTAAATTATGATAGCGTTCATCCTGGAAATCGTTCAGGC
Source organism: Margaritifera margaritifera (assembly GCA_029931535.1). Classification (NCBI taxonomy): domain Eukaryota; kingdom Metazoa; phylum Mollusca; class Bivalvia; order Unionida; family Margaritiferidae; genus Margaritifera; species Margaritifera margaritifera. The sequence goes on along the minus strand of JAQPZY010001537.1, from coordinate 888,814 downwards.
TGTGGATATTTGCTGTTGAAACATCTTTTTGATGTCAAAAAAGTTTTCAGTATCCAATAATAAATTGTTTTCTATGATTTCATTAGAATATACATAGTTGAATGTTTGGTGCCAAATAATATTGTTTTAAACGAAATGATAGAAAATAATTTATTGTTGAATGCTGACAAAGTCCTTATTTACAAGACATGCATGCAATGTGTGGTTGTGCATGCTCACTCAAAAATTGTCTCCATTTTGCAATTCACACACACACACAAAAACACACACACATACACAAATGTTGCTGTATTCTAGCATTGATATGTAAGATCCATCAAAGTTAGAAGTTTTAAATCAATGTTTTTTTTTTAATCTTCAAGTATTTTAAATAAAACATGAAATTCTTGTTGTTGTTGTTGTTGATGGGATTCATTAAAATTGATAAATCTGGTGGGAAGTTATGAATTTCGGAAACAAAATCATAGTAGCACCTTTGTTGAACTTGGATTGTATTTTGCAGTAAACCTTGGACTTGAGACTGTATTTTGCGATAAACTGTTTGTCAGAAAATGACAATGTCCGTGAACTTACAGTTGACTTATACTCAACTGATAAAGGCTTATACCACCTATAAATGACTTACATGTCACTTATAAGTGAAATATTGGTGAAGCATAGATCAGTATTGTTTTCACTTATACTGTACTTATACAGACTAACATTTCACTTACTTCATTACATATACAAAGTATAAGTAACTTATAAGTGACCAATAAGTCCCATATAAGTGAAGCATATATCACTTATAAGTCAGATTAAGTTATTTCTGTAAGGAAAGCTCCTTTCGAGAACCTTACCCTCGAGACTGTTTTCTTGCTTTCCTTAGTGTCCACAAGATGAAGCAGCAAGCGTCATGCCCTGTCTATATAACAAGGCAATAAGTCTCAGTCATATCTGTGCTGGGGATGATCAAGAATGACCTTTATGCCCAGTTAGGGCATTACATTTGTATTGGGCAGCCTCTAAAGCCGTGGTTCCCAACCTCAAGTCATGACCCAAATCTGGGTCGCAGAGGGTCCTCAGTAGGGTCATCAGAAGAAAATTTTAATTTAAAGCAGCAATACATTAACCATCACTATTACGCAGGTATTAGTTTTTTGTGTTGAAACATCTCGTCCGTTCGATGTGAATAATCCTCCCCCAGAGTGGAGAATGGCCAATAAGGCACAGTGCACTCATGCACCTCTCCGCGCACACGTGGAACAGTCACCTTTTTTAAGGATGCCATGTTAATGGCTGTGTCGTTCATAACGTGAGCAGAGAAAAATTGCTTGTTGCGAGTTCAAACCATGTTTAGTTCTCCTTTCAGCTTTATTTCATCAAGTGTTACATTCATCCATCCAATCAAGCCGTCGCTGCCTCATGGGCCTATCTAAATCACTCTTCCTTGGAGGATGTCATGAAGGCAGCATTTTGGCGATCCCATACTACCTTATCCTCCTCCTACCTCTGCTCATTAGCACAACAGTGTGCAAGCATTTTTCTCTGGACTCCAAGAAATTGTAAAGTGAATCTCTCCCGTATATGGTGAGTACTTTCCATTTTTCCCTGTTTTTGATCAATATAACACATCAGCCTACCCACCTAACTGACAAATTCAGCTGTGCAATAGTGATGGGTATTGTATTGCTGCTATTAAAATGTAGTTTTTTTTAAGGGGGGGGGGGGTAAAACTAATTTTAATTATGCAATACTTACCCATCACTATTACCGAATGCCCTCCTCCCACCCCGCTCTGATGTCTTGGCGTAATGTTGTCTGTGAAAAAGATGACTGTTCCGCTCCACTTTGTGGGAGGATGTATTCACATCGAATGGATGAGATTTTGCTACCCCCCCCCCCCCCCGTCGCAAAGAAAACTACATATCATAAGCCTGAGGGTCAGGAAGTCCTGTCAGTGGCCAATTTAGGGTCACAGCAAAAAAAAAAGGTTGGAAACCACTGCTCTAAAGGGAGAAAGAAGGGCAGGAAGCATCTTTTCCTTCTCTTAAAGGGCTCGAGGTGGATTGTCTTAACCATCATAAAAGCTTATCATTTCGTTCCTGACATGGACCTTTGATTGATGAAGATTAAAGCCCATGAAGTCCAAGCCATTGCTACCTCATGGGCCTATCTAACTCATTGTTGTTTGGAGGATGTGATGAAAGCTACATTTTGGCAATCTCACACTACCTTCTATCTTTGTTCCTGGGACACCAGAGTGAAGGCATATTTTCTTTAGGGCCCACAGTCGTGGCGCAAAAAAGTGGCCCTATATAGATACCATCCTATGGTAGTAGACACTTCTGCAGTAAGGTTGAGTATTTCTGGGTTTGTCCTTTACTAGTTTTTGGGTCAGCAGCCTCTCACTGAACTTGCAAATTTAGCAATAGCAACAGGTAACATACTACTGATATTAAAAGGTAGTTGGGGGGGGGGGAGTTAAAATGTACCTGTTGCTATTGCCACATTCCCTCCTCCCACTCCACACTGATGTCCTGTTGGTTGTCTTCATCCTTGGAAAAAGGACGAGGATTACTGCACATGGGCCTGTGATGCAAGGTTGACTTCAGATCTTTCTGAAAGTCACTCTATGGGAGGATGAATTCTTATAATATGGTCGAGGTTAGTCTCCGTCCTGTTAAGAGTAAGCTATGCAATAGCAACAGGTAAGTATTACATCATTAAAATTGCCCCCCCCCTCCCCTGTACATTTCTTGCACACTGTTGATTTTAGTACAGTACATGTACTACACCCTTACAACCAAAGAAAGAAACTATGACTAACATGTAAGTTATTTATAGGTGGTATAACTAATAATGCTTTGCTAAGACAGTTTAAGTATTTGTGTTTAACTTGCGACCAAATAGCGATACAAACCTAGACAAAAATCCCTTTATGACCAAATAGAGATACAAACCTAGACAAAAATCCCTTTATGACCAAATAGGGATACAAACCTAGACAAAAATCCCTTTATGACCAAACAGAGATACAAACCTTGACAAAAATCCCTTTATGACCAAACAGAGATACAAACCTAGACAAAAATCCCTTTATGATCAAATAGAGATACAAACCTAGACAAAAATCCCTTTATGACCAGTGCAATTGACAGTTGGAATAAATATCTTTATTCATGGATACAGTTTCTATCTTAAGGACTATACATCGTATATTGTGATCAGTCTCTCTCTCGACAGGTGAACTGTGGATTGCATGTGGATCAATATCATATTATACTCACATATAAGTTGAGTCCAACTACAAACGGCACAGATCCAGATCTATTGTCAAATAATGTGCTGGCAGATCTGGGTCTATGCAGTTTGATAGGGATGATCAGTAGAACAAACAACATAGACCATGATCTGCTGGTGCATTATGCAATAGCAGATTATGGTCTATGTTGTTTGCAGTTGGACTTGACTTATAAGTGAGTATATATGGAGTTGATTGCCTTTATTTCATGTGATGTCTCAGCTCTAGTGGCCAGTTGAGGTGATTAATAATGTGTGAATTATGCTTGAATCCATGGTTACTTGAAGCCTGTGACTATCTGTGGGAGGACAATAATAACGGCTACTGAAGCATATTTGATAAACAATGATTTGAAGAAAGAAAAGGAAGAAGAAAAGATTTTCCTCAACATGTTACACAATCTCTACTTTCATGTCATAGAAAAGGATTTATTTTTTTGTTGCTTATTATGTCTTTTTATGTTATATAACTGTAAATGGCTTTTCTGACCAAATCTTTAATTATTATGTCTTTTGTGCCCTGTTGCAAGGGTCAACATTTCTCAGGTGAAGATTATATTAGCTTGAGTTTATTTTCTGCTTTTTAATTAATGTTAACAATGGCTGCTTTTTAATTAATGTTAATAATGCCTGCTTTTTAATTAATGTTAACAATGCCTGCTTTTTAATTAATGTTAATAATGCCTGCTTTTTAATTAATGTTAATAATGCCTGCTTTTTAATTAATGTTAATAATGCCTGCTTTTTAATTAATGTTAATAATGCCTGCTTTTTAATTAATGTTAACAATGCCTGCTTTTTAATTAATGTTAATAATGCCTGCTTTTTAATTAATGTTAACAATGCCTGCTTTTTAATTAATGTTAACAATGCCTGCTGGAGACTATTAAAAGAATCTTAAGAGTTGAGTTATGTACTTGTTGATTACATTTCTGGTTTCTAATGATTCTTCCAATATTTATATATCCATTCAGAATTATTGTGACATTTCACCATAAAAATAGTACAGATTCTGATTCAGCACTACAGATCCTAGACACAGTAAATTATTCTGATGTACTTAACACAGGAAAAGTTGTTGGCTTCTGCTAAAGCTGCCGATCAGTTTGTAGCTTGTTTGATACTAGCAGTTTGCAATGTTGGTCATTCTCAAACATTGGAATCAAACGTGTTGCTTCGGTGAATTTTATCATGTTTAAATACTCCTTTTTGTAGGTATATACATGTATAATTAATCTAACATCTGTAATTTTGTGTGCACTTTTTTTGGTCTATCTTGCATCATCTGTTGCCTGTCTGTCAACATTTGCTATTTAAAACTTTTCAAAAACCACTTGACGAATTTCAACCAAACTTGGTAGAGAGCATCCTGGTTTGAAGGGCTTTCAAGTTTGTAGAAATGATGCTGATCCACAGTCAAATATAGCCACTGTTGCTAAAAATAGAAAAAATGTCCAACTACTTTTTCTCAAAAACTACCCAGCAGAATTAGACCAAATTTGACAGAGAGCATCCTTGTGCGAGGGACTTACAAGTGAATACAAAAGAAGCTGATCTGCTATCAAATATGGCTGCTGTTACTAAAAATTGAAAAACCTTTAAATTACTTGTTCTCAAAAACCACTCAACATAATTTGACCCAATTTTTGACAGAAAGGTATCTGACGGGAATGGCTTTCAATTTGTTACAGAATATGCTGATTTGCCATCAAATATGCCCACTGTTGCAAAAATAAAAAAAACTTTATTTTTCTCAGAATCCATTCAGCAGAAAGTTGGGTGTATGGTACTCCTCAGTTTTTAATAAAAGAAGTACCACCTACAGTTTGAAGATTAAAATATTTTTCCATGATTTGACTGTATTTTTTATGCGTGGTCTTGGATATGGCTTATGTTTGAACAGCAGGAGAGGGAGAGAGAGAGAAGTAACAGATTGGTGGAAGAATATATAGATTGTAGAGTCATATTAAGTGGAATGCTATAATAATGGATGACAAGATTTAGAGCAAACAACTAATTAGATATGTTGGTTAAGTGAGCCATTTTAGTTAAACAATTTGTATGAATTAAATGGAATTCATTTCATTGCAGTCTTTGTTGCTGTCATGTGCTTAAAAAGTGCTGACAGCTTTATTATTGTGGTATTGGCTGTGGACCTAGAAATTCAACTCAAGATATAAAAAATTCACCTCAACAGATTTGTCTAAACTTAAGGTGATCAAAGAATGTAGCTCTTTTGCTGACAATTTTCATCAATATTGATTGATTGGGAAAAAAAACTGATACAACATGAAGTATGAATAATGTTTGTCTATGTAGGCTAACTTAGAAATCATTGGGACTGTCACATGAAAGTTAAGATGTGAGCATATTGATACATGTGTATGTACATGTAAGTTAATGTGTTTGAAAGTGAGGTGATGTCATAAAAGGAGACACTTACCATAAAAATGTTAAGAAACCACAGCTTTTGTCCACAAGGAGAGTTGATAGACTCGAATTAAGCTAAACGCGTTTAATATTCACTGGAGTTTAGAAACTGTCTGTTGTTTACCCCTTTGGTTGAAAGTCAAGATTTCTGAATTACAGTGTTGGGTAAAAAGGGAGATGGAGCTAGTTTTTGAATAAACGTTTCTCTTTAAGAATGGTTTGTCATCTGGGACAACTGCCAATAAAGCCAAGCAAGTTTATGGTATGGCCTTTTGTCTGTCATTCATTGTCTGATATTTGTTCAGACTCCATCAACAATTGCTATTTGCAACTTCTTCTCAAAAATCAGAAGACCAGTTTCAACCAAATTTGGCACAGAGCATCCTGGTATAAAGGTCTTTTGATTTTGTACAAATGATACTGATCCAGTATTGAATATGTTCACCAAAAATAGAAAAACCTCCCTGTCAACAATTGCTATTTTAAAACTTCTTCTCAAATACCTCCTGACCAATTTGAAGCAAGCATGACATAGAGCATCATGATACAAAGGCCTTTCAGGTTTGTACAAATGATGCCGATCCCTTTGAAATATGGTCATCATTACTAAAAAAAAAATCTTTAAATTACTTCTCCAGATCCACGGAACAGAATCTGATCAATTTAATGTCAGTAATATATAACCCGTTGCTATTGTGTAGCTTACTCTTTCCAGGACAGAAATTACCCTCAACTGTATGATGAGAATTCATCCTCCCATAGGGTGACTTTCAGAAAGACCTGAAGTTAACCTTGCGTCACTGACCCATGCACAGTAGTCCTCATCTTTTATCCAGTCGTCCACATTGTTGAGTGGTGCAAATTATGCTCTACAGAAAATTGCTTTTGCTTCACGTCATTCATTGTGAATTGGTCATTTTTAATATGTTAATCATTCATTGAGTGTTTTTACCCTCAGATGTTTATTCCATAGTGGAATTAGCTCTTTTGAGAGTTTTTGACATTTTAGCTTATGGTTTTGCATGACCCTGCCTTTTAGGTTAACCCCATCCCCCCCACCCCCATTTACAGAGCTGTTAGGGTACCTTTTATTGTGACTTGAATTATTTGGTTCATTTTTTCTGCTCGTCAGGTAGATATTTAGTGTCCTATCCTTGCCGGATCGGTTTGTGGCCTCCTTTTCGCTATTTTTATTTAGTACAAATCATCAGAATTGATATTCCAATGCATTATGATTTTAACTCACAGAAGGGGGTCTCACACCATCGTTTTTATTCAATTGTGTGTTCAGTAGTAATGAACGCCTTTCAGTTCTTATAGTCACTAAAGATAGTATTCCTTTTTTTAAAGTAGCATTGTTATTCGTCTCCAATACTCAGAATTAAGTATTGTTGAAGTCATTGGGGATTGAAGCATCAAGTATTGGTTGTTGTTTTAATTCTGTTGAATAAGAGATAGTTTGGCAGGTAAAGTATTGCTATTTTAATTTACATTGACATCTAGTTCCATGCAAATCCTCACATATTTAAATCTTTTATACAAGATTATTGTTCTTGTTTTCAGAGTTTTTCTTTACAGCAATATCTAAGCAGAGTAAGGGGAGGTGTGGGCATAGGAAAGACCCCTGGGACACCCACCCCATCTGCTCAGCACAGCAATTGTGAAAGGACAGACTTTTGTCCTGATTGTTGTCTCTTGTCATATGAGGTCTGGGACCTCACTGAAAGCAGATGAACATAGAAGGGAAGTTCCTGTCTTCCTCTTCATCAGAATGTTCAGGTTTTTCTGTTTATGAGTCCCTCTGGTCTCAGAGAAGAATTGTTAGCTCTTTAGGGCAGAAGGGCACTCCTAGGTCCCAGAAGAATATGGGCTCAGTCTCTTAAAAGCCCATGGACTGCTGATGGTTGATCCAACTCAGTCAAAACCTGCTAAGGTTAGGGCCAGGCTCCCTCCCAAGGGAAGAAATAAATGGGCAGAGAGCAAGAAGCATCCACCCCCTTGAGGGAGGAGCAGCTCCCTGTTCCCTGTACAGGCCCATAGATTGGCAATGGCTCAGAGTCACGGAGTTACACACACACACACACCATGAGGAAGGAGCGGCACCCTCTCAGAACCCTAAGCCTGTTAGTGGCGACAGGTTTGAGCCACCATGTTAGGAACAAGCTATGATCCAAAATCTATAAGATATGAGGAAGGGTCTTCCTACGGATCACTGGTTAATAAGGGGTGACCGAGTTCTCCCCCAGTCAGCCATGATCAGAAACTTTCTAAAACAGGGTGTCAAACATACAGGCCGGATATGGCCTACCAGACTCATTAGTTATTATTATTATTTATTATTATTTATATCAAATCTGGCCTGCCATAGCAAATGAGTTTGACATCCCTGTTCTAAAAGTTTTAATAAGGCCCAGGAGCGTGCTAGGCAGCATAAGGGGTGGTCAGTTCCCTTGTTCAGACTAAGGGGAGACCCTTGGTTGGCTTGTTTGTAACAAGGCTAAACAACAAGCTCCCCTTTTACATTTCCCCAGTCCCAGACCAGAGAGCCTGGGCAGTGGACGTTTTCAGCCTGAAGTGGGGTTATCTGTTTGCATTTGCCTTCCCACCGTTCAGGATGATTCCACAAGTGCTTCAGAAAGTCCGGACTTCCACTGCTTAGTTAGTTTTGATAACCCCTTTGGTATGTAGACATCTGTAGCTTGCACAATTGATGCTGATCTGCCATCAGATATGGCTGGTATTACTAAAAATAGAAAAGTCTTTTAACAAAATCTTCTCCAAAAACTGCTGAATAGAATTTGACCAAACTTAACACAAAGCTTCCTGGCATGAAGACCTTTCAAGTTTGTATAATTGATTCTGATCTGCCATCAAGGATGGCTATGATTAAAAAAATTAGATAACCTTTTAAGCAGCTTCTCCAAAACCACTGAATAGAATTTGACCAAACCTGATAGACTGCTGTTACTAAAGGTAGGAAAAGAGTTGTACATTTTTTTTTAAAGTGCTGAACAGAATTTGACTAACATTGGCAAAAAGGATCCTAGCATAGGGGCCATTTGATACTGAACAGCTGAGAGAAACATTGAAACATTTGTCTTCATAACATATGGAGTCAACAGATCTGGATAAATTTTAACCAAAAGCATCCTTCTGGCCCCAATTCCTTGGCCAACTGCTCTTGCATTTGTTTATTAGGTAGATGTCAGTCAGAAGAGAGATTTCCAGCCGACTTGGACCTTTTGTTTACCAATATCTTTTATTTTATATACATTGTACAGAATTTTAACATCTTTACCAAATTTTTTTTGTCTAATAATACTTAATGTTGATGTTTATTTGGAAGGGTTTATGTTCCTAAAAAAATGTTGCAATTCTTTTTATTTAAATATGTACCTTTTATCTTCTGTCCTTTAGTACTTCATGTTTATGTTTTTATTTTTATTTTAGAAGGGTCTATCTTCCTAAAGATTTGTGTGCAATTCTTTACATTTACATTTTTAGAATTGTACCTGTATATAACCATTATTTTGCTGTAGTGTGATTAAACCCTCATACATACATAGTCTCTAATTAGAAAATGAAATACTGAATTTGTATTGCTGAGCTTTTGCACTTTCAGTCATTCAAATTACTACATCAAATACTGCTTAGCCAGCTTTGATGTCAACCCAGTTGTTCTACATTTAGCTATGGTACATAAGATATGGAATGGAAATAAAATGTAATCCTTTCATCATTAACCAGTCACAGTCAAGAAATGTTAATCTGTATTTGTGGCCAAGCAACAAAGTCTTCTTCTAAAAAGAAGCTTACATTTTTTAAAGATTTTGTCTATTTACAAGTCACAAGAGATCAATCTTTGCAAAATTCTTTTTCTTTTGTCTGCCTTGTAAATTGCCAGTAGGACCATTTCCAAAAGATACACAGACATTCCAGAATTGCGGTTCCCACACAATCCATCATTATAAAAATTCTCACTGGAATTGTCTAAAATTCTAAATTACAAGGAATGTCTACATGTTGAAATATAAAAAAGTTGCCTTAAAATCTTAATTGATGCTGATACACATCACATTAAAAAAATGTAATCAAGTATAAAATGTGGTAAATTTGTGGAATTAGAAAATTAAATGAAATAAGAGAAGTTTTACACACACACACACACACACACACACACACACACACACACACACACACTCCCAGGAAGTGGATAATATTTCTGTAACTGCTACTTTCAATTATATTCTAAAGTTTCAAGTTTCTGTCTTAAATGGTATAGAAGTTCCATGACATTACACAATCCATGAATCACAACATATTTTATAAACAGTTACATATATGAAAAAGTGCCCCCAACCCAAGCTCCACTCCTAGGGAGTGGATTAAAATCCTAAAACCATTTTGCTTATTGACAGACAATCCCTGATCATATACAAGCATGCATAATCCCTACCTTTTCTTTGAAAAGCATGGTGATAAAAACTAATACCAGAGCAACTGCATTGGCTTACCATTGCAAATACCCACAATTTGTATTGTATACTCCTGGAATCCCCCTCCATACCCCCTCCCCAGTACTCAACCCCTACCCTAGACAGTGACCCATGTGTCATAATGAAAAAATCCATCACATTACATGTATTATGTTTCTTCATGCAATGACTGTGCATATATAAAGTTTGGTCAGAAATTATTTGAAAATGTTATCGTATTCAAATTGTAACTGTCCTGGTAAACCTTCAAAAATAGCATTAGCTGGAATAGCAGAGAATAATATTAAAGTTGGAAAAATTATTCAGCCTATAGTGTTGTATTGGTTGGCTGAAAAATATGAACCCATATTAAGAAAGGCATTATGTTTGCCATTTTGGTGTGGATTGTCATATTTTGAGTCGGAATTGTTGAGAGCTTACTGACAAGGCATTCATGTATATTTCCCAGGAGAAGGGACAGAAATCTTGTATAAATTGTACATGCACAGGACAAATCAAATATACCTACCTTTTTTCACTATTTTTCTAATGTAAGGGACAAAACTCTCAGAAACTTCAACATACTGATGTCAGATTTACATCCCTTGCTTCCAAACTTTAGCTTCAGGATCCTATTATGATTATTTTATCCAAAGTTATAACCAAATTCTTCTAGTAAAAAAAAGGAATGTACTGCTTGGGTAGGTAGGAGTTAAACTTTTACCCTCTCCAATGTAATATTTTTGTGTAGAATCTGTCAAAAGGTTGATTATTACTTTTTACCTGTATCTTTTATTTTGTATACATTTTACAGAATTTTAACATCTTTACATTGTATCTTTTATCTTGTAGTACTTCATATTTTGATTTATTTCAAAGGGTTTATCTTCCAATAGTTTTTCGTGCAATTCTTTATTTTTAGCTCTACTGGTCATATAACATAAAAACTTATGGGGTAGTCTGTTCTCCGTTGTCCATACATTGTCAGGATGCCCATTAGCACAAATTTATTATCACTACTCCTCCTAGACTACTCGAAGATTGCTATGAAACTTTATACACACATTCATCCCAAGATCTAGTTGGTCCTAAATGAAAATGGTGCCGCCTGGACATCCAATATGGCTGCCACAGCAGCCATCTTGAAAATCTTGCTACTACTGAATGAATGGTCATATCAACATTTGGTTTTTCACTAAAAGACTTCTTGTGATGTCTAGTTTGTCCTAAATGAAAATGGCGCCAGTCTGACATCCAATTTGGCCACCACAGCAACCATCTAGAAAATCTTGTTAATACTACTACTTCTGTATGGAAAGTCATATCGACATGGGGTTTTTCACCAAAAGACTTCTTATTATGTCTAGTTGGTCCTAAGTGAAACTGGTGCTATCTGACCTCCAATGTGGCCATTTTGAAAATCTTATCAATACTCCTCCTGAATAGATGATCATATCGACATGGTGTTTTCACTAAAAGACTTCTTATGATGTCTAGTTGGTCCTAAATGAAAATACTGCTGATCTGACATCCAAATATGTCTGCCATTGCAGCCATCTTGAAAATCTTGTTATTGCTACTTGTCCTACATAGATGGTCATATTGACATTGGTTTTTCACCGAAAGACTTCTCCTACTGTCTAGTTGGTCCTAAATGAAAAAGTTGCAGATCTTGCATTCAATATGGTCACCACAGCAGCCAATTTGAAAATATTGTTATCGCTGAAGAATATCCAAGTTGGTTTCAGCACTCAGATGTTGAAAAGAAGAAAGGGTCTTATCTTGGATTTCTGGAGATTCTTTTTGGTGAGTAGAGCATCAGTCTCTTTGCAATTTATTTCCTGATTTCATATATATATATATATATATATATATATATAATGTGTGTATTTAATGCTAGTTACATGTAATATTTGCCTCTGCGTATCAGTTTCCCGCAGTAGGAATAATTATAGCAGTAATCACAAATATATTTCCAGAACATACAAAAAATCTTTGTCTCTTTACTATCTCATAGGTAGTGTTGATTATTTAACAATAGATACAGCCTGGACTTGCATTTTTTGTCACTTTACTAGCATTAGGCAGAATGGTTAATGTCAGTGCTATACCAAGCTAAACAATATCAATTCTGATATTTCTACAGACATATCTATATGGTTGTACTTAATTAGATGTTCCATTTTGTAAATGTGTTAGTTGATGCAGCATTTTTCTCTTTTAAATTGTAATTTGATTCTTTGTTGTGTTTCAAGATCATGTATTATCCTGAATTGGATAAACCAGATGTAATCTCTGTTTAAGAGGAAATAAAGTCGTACGTACGTACGTACGTACATATGTATGTACATGCGTACGTACGTACGTATGTACCTACCTACCTACCTACATACATACATACATACATACATACATACATACATGTACATACATACATACATACATACATACATACATACATACATACATACATACGTACATACATACATACATAGTCTTCCTAACATGTTTGGTTTTTATGCCAGAATTCATAAATACTTTTTTCTGTGCAAGTAATCTTAAAATACACCCATATTATGTTAATTAGCCAAATGTTCTTACATTTGACTATTAGATGTATGTCAGCCAGGTGATCATTCTAAGTCCCATTTTGTTTATTTTCCCATTATGTGCCAGATTAAAGTGAAGGTATAAAAATACAAATTTCACTAACTTTTCTTTCAAAAATACTGTACTGCAGTTTTCATCAGATACCCACATAGTTTTGGCCAAGAAATGATGGGGTATGGCTTATGTGCCAGAATTGCAGGCAATCTGCACTTTTTTGCGCAAGTTCATGCTTGCCAATTTTCTACTCGGTGGTGGGGGTGTTCTCAGACTTATTTGATGGGGGGGGGGGGGGGGAATTACTTGTTATGGCCATTACATAATAACAGATGTCACAAAATACAAGCTGTGACTCCATCAGTGATAATATCTCTCTTATTTTTTATTCACCTGCCAGTAAAGTGGAGTATATTATGTTATGATATGTCCTTCCATCATCTGTCTGTGTATTACCAATTTTGTTTCGATTTAGTAACTTAAGTTCTTCACTGTCTACAGTTACCAAACCTTGTGGATGGCTTACACTTGGGGTAAGGAAAAACTTTACTGTTATTGGGTCAAAGGTAATGGTCATTGCATATCAGACACACATACCTGAATCATGCATTCCGCCTGAAAAGTGAACCTTGACCTGAGTGTATACCCTGCCAGTGTACACTGACAGTAGAACAAATTCTTGTAAAGTTTTTCAACTTTCACCCTGTGAGACAGAAGATTTTTTTTTATGTCAACTCAATTAAGAAACTTTATGATGATGTAGTACTTCATATCTACAGCTATTTGGAAGGGTTTATCTTCCTAAAGTTTTTTGTGTGATTCCTTATATTTTACATTTTTAGAACTTTACTTTTAATTGCACTAAATAGCAGTTACTGTGCTGATGTGCCATTAAACCCTAACACTTACTTAATTCCATACCTGAAAACCCCATATTCATTATTTTTCATTTCTGTTACATCATTTACGAATAATTGCATTTAAAAGTGTGACCCTCACAAACGTTAGAGCAGGTATTGCCTGCCCCTGATGTACACACAAAGAATTCTCAAATGTAGAGATTATAGTGTAGGGAATAATAATAATAATAATAATAATAATAATAATAATAATAATAATAATGATAATGATAATAATAATAAACACTTTATTTTATGAATGTATATCAGTTAGTATAATATACTATACTCCCCTGAGGCACTCAGGATGCATTAAGTATTAAAAGCACAAAGTGTATATGATATGCATTAACAGAGCAAACTGGAGAGCATGTATTTCAATATTTAAAATGACAACTGCACTTCAAGATAATGGTTATACAATTTTCTTTTGAACACATTTATATTTGTTTATGAACTAATGGTTATGGGGAGTTCATTCCATAAAATAGCACCAGAGTAAGCAAATGAATTTTTAAAAGTATTTGCATACATGCCATAACATGACGTGTCACATGAAAAACACAATCAGTGCAGAATACCATTTCAAAAAACAAATTACGTAATGCATTCAGTAATTTTGGACAGTCTAAACTCTTCATTAATTTTAACAGGGGGAATTCGGTTAGAGTAAAATTTTACAGGAGAAAAAGGTTTTGAATGTACACATAATGTTCTACAAAAAGCATGAAATATTGACATTTTTAAGATTTTCTCCATAACTGACCTTTAAATCAAAAAATTTTTCAGGTTGAAAATCTTGAATTCCAAAGTTGATATTTTGAATTATTAAAATACTAATGGACAAATTAAGAAATATCACCTATAGTGAAAGATTGATACATTGTCATTTAAAAATTTTTTTTTACAGGGAAGTGATAAAGAATGTTTGCCAAAAATAGTATCAAGGAGAATAACACAGCATAGTTTACTATTAAGATCAAGAAAGTCCATTCATTAGGCAAATTTCATGAACCTCAGATTACATAGTGAGGAGCTGACAGCTCTACTTGAAACAGTAATAAGGGAAATAATTCAATGTTGAAATGATGAATTTGATCATTGTAACCTGCGATTATACAGGTCTGAAAAAAAAACTTATTGTTGTGGTTCCGTGTGGATCATGGAACTTTATTTTTAAAGTAGCCCAAGGGGAGAAGAAGAAAAACGTGCATCTCCATTGTTTGGGCTGGAATTCATGAACGCTGGCTTAATAGATAATCTACCTTGCCCAACCCACTAATCTCCTTGGCTATCCATGGTTACACCTAAAAGGTCAAAGTTATGTACAGTTTACTTAAAGTTGCTATACAGATTCAGTGCATTTTTATACTTGTTTATACTGTTATACTGCATACATGTACATACAAACGTTAATGTAATGGCCTTGTATAGAGTCTTAAGTATTCCCAGACACTCTGCAGGATTGTGACCTTGAAATCTGTATTGTGTTGACTATAATCTAAATCTACGATGATCCATTAATTTGCATAGTAAAATTAATTTCGTACCTAGGCATAGTCATATGGATTTCCCTGCCAGACTTGGTTAATCCTTGGAATTAATGTCAGTAATTGTCATGCTTGGGAAATAAAAGTTCATCATGCAGACTTCATACACCAGCACTACTGGAATATACAAAAGAGGGAAAAAAACCCCCAAGGAAACCATCAAGTAGATGGTATGTGGTTGTAGTTGTGGATAATTTATACCATTTCACAACTACAGTAAACTGCTTTTTATGACCAAGCAATGTTTTATGCAATAATAATAATAATAATAATAATAATAATAATAATAATGGCTTTATTTAGAGAAGGTAACTCCATTAGTTACAGGAACTAATATACCTTGAGACCTTGTGTTATGTACAAGATATACAGTATGTAAAGCACACTGTAATGATTTCTATAATTCTGTTTTAAAAACTATAGAGTTTAATCACTAAAGATTCTATTAGATAGGTATTTACATGATGCAACCGTGGCAGGAGCAAGATATACCATATATATACCATTACATCTCCTTTTCTTTAAAAAAGATGAAAATCTATTTTAATGTTTACTTTGTGTGTCATTTAAAGATGTACATTTTTCTTAAATGAAAATTCTATCCAATCTATGGCTGGATAATGAATTACAATCTACAGAACAAACTTTACCTTACAGCTTAAAACCAGATAATCTAAAAAATCATTTATAGAATTTAAACTTACCATTTACCCAGAATAGAATAGAATAAAACTACTTAATATTATTGATGTTAAAGTCCTTCTGAAATAAAATATTTTATCCATTTTTAAATCAATACCTTAATTATTACTGCACTATTCTATTAGAATCAAACTGTTTTATTTCAATGTCATGGATCTTTAACACTGTTCTATCAGTCTTTCTGTTTTCTGTATAAAAATTCTTCCACTACGGGTTCTACATTGTAAATTCATTTCATTGTGAACCACTGGTAAATCTTAGGCATTTGATTCATTTTCTACCTTAATTTCCTCTTGTTTTGTATCCAATACATGTAAAGTAGACATCACACCATCTATCTACAAATACCTCAACTTCCTTCTCTATATCAGACAACTCTGTGTTTCTTGAAGGCACTCGTGACAATGTATCGTCTGTAAACATTTCTTTTCCAGGCATATACTCAAGACTAAGATTGTACTTCTGAACTCGTAGTCATAATCGTTGAATTCTTGGTGGACACTCATTTAATCCCTTGGTAAATATTGCAAGCAGTGGCTTATGATCAGTTTCAATTTCCACCGTTTGACCATATATGTTTACTGATGACATTTTTCACATGCAAATGACACGGCAAGTGCTTCTCTTTCAATCGGGGCATAATGACTTTCAGTGTCAGTAGCAGCTCTAGAAGCATAAGCAACTGGCGGCCATTTCTCACCATGTTTCTGCAAAAGTACAGCACCAAGTCCTTTTTGACTTGCATCTGGTGAAATTCTGATCTGCTTTGTATGGTCATAAAACTGCAATACTGGTTCACTTGATACTAGATTCTTTAGATCTTTAAAAGCTTCTTCATGATTTGGAGTCCAATTCCACTGATTTCTCTTATCTAAAAGAGTTCTCAATATTGCTGTATGATTTGATAGGTCAGGCAAAAATCTTGCCCAGTAGTTGACCATCCCAAGAAATCTTTGCAAGTATTTTTTGCATGTTGGTCTCTCCATACCTTTTTGCTGATCTGGCTTCATACTATCTTTTGATACAACATCACCTAAAAATGTGAGCTCAGGGACACTGACCATGCACTTTTCTTTCTGTAGCTTCAGTTTGCCTCTTTGGCTTTGTCCAACATTTGTCTTACGCGTAAATCATGCACCATTTAATCTTTTACCACATATAATGATATCATCCATTGATGTATCAATTCCTTCCATGTTTTCAAATAGTGTATTAATTGTTCTGTGATAAATTTCTAGGGCACATGATACTTCAAAAGTTAGTCGTAAGTAACGATATCTGCCAAAAGGTTTATTAAACATGCATAATTTAGAACTTTCCTCATCAAGTTCAAAATGTCAAATCCCATTTGAACATCTAACTTCGTAAACACTTTTGCTCCAGCACAGCGTGACATAATTTCTTCACATGTTGGAAGTTTGAAATGCTCTCTTCTGATAGCTTTATTCAGATTCCGTGGATCTAAGTAAATCATAAAATTTCTGTTTGGCTTGTGTACAGTTACAAGCAAGTTAACCCATTCAGTGGGCTCTTCCACTTTCTTGATTACGTTTAGAGCTTCCATTTTCACAAGTTCTGCTTTCAGGGCATCATGAAGTGCAAATGGGACTTTTCTGCATGCTTCATCAACTGGTTCTGTATCCCCTCTTCGCTTGATGTTAATTTTATTTGGTAAATATCCAAGACCATCAGACAGATCTGCATATTCCTAAAAAATATCAATATCAGGTTTATTTTGTCATGTTTCCTCCACAGTAAGTACAAGTTTGACTAATTTCATTGTATCACAAGTATCACATCCAAGAAGAGGTCTGACATTACTCTCACTTATGATGAAATGGGTTCTATACAAGTAGTGTTTGTGTCTTAGTTCTAGTATATATTGACCTCTTCCTGGGATGTCTCCTCCATCATATGCTTTCAGTTTAATGTTGCTTCATTGTAACATTGGCCTAGGCTTCAGTTGAAGATAGTCCAAAAATCAAAATATATTGATATCGGCTCCTGTGTCTAATTTCATTGGGATAACATTGACTTTGATTTGACTGATCCAAGGACTATTTGGATCAGCCAGATCCACTGTATCTACGAACAATTTTCTCTCTATATCAACTGAACGAACCTTTCTTGTGTTGATATGTGCTTGATATCTATACCACCTCTATGTCCTGATTTTTTGTGTGTCAGGACATAGACAAAGTCAGGCACTCCACTGCTCAGCTCATTTTGTTAGTCCCTTGGTGGCTCCAGCGATCATGGATCAATGATCCTCTCGATCTGCTGGTGGACCATCCTAAGACCTTACCTCAGAGTTCCTCCTATCACAGCACAGCGGCTCCATCCTACACAATAGCCCACAGATTCTCCACCTTCATGCTTGGCTCATCTCAAACGATCTCTCCGCAAAGAAAAGTTTTCGATCGAAGTTGCCAAACCATCATCATTCAGTCAAGGAGAATATCGAAGTCTAAGGTGTATGATGCCAAATGGAGAATCTTTTGTGATTGGTGTAGTAGAAAACATGTCAGTCCTAGCTGCCCCTCTGTGAGCACAGTGGCTGATTTTCTTCTCTTCCTTTCCGAAGAGAAACCATGCTCGGTTTCTGCTATTAAGGGCTATCAAGCAACCCTTTCCAACACTCTCAAATTTTGAAAAGGCTCAGTCATCGGAACATATTCTCACTTAGCAGATCTGATCAGGTATTTTGAGCTGCAAAGACCAGTGTCTCACTTTCTGATGCCTAAATGGAATCTCTCCAGTGTCTTGTGTTCTCTTAATAACACCCCCTATGAACCTTTGGGTGAAGCTTCCTTCGAGAACCTTACCGTCAAGGTGGTTTTCTTCCTAAACATCAGCAAGATGAAGGAGCCAGCTTCATGGCCTATCCATAGAGCTGTGTCATTTTCAATGGAAATTATGAGTCAGTTTCTCTCCTCTGCGAACCAGGATTTTTTAGCAATAAAATGGCTTCCATCGTTTGCTCTCCTCCCTATTGAGATCCCCCGTCTTGGCTGTATCTGTGCTGGGTATGATCAAGATAGACTTTAATGTCCAGTTAGGGCTCTACATTTTTACTTGGCAGCCTCTAAAGGAATAAGGAAGGGTTGGAAGCATCGTTTCCTCCCCATTAAAGGTTCAACTGATATTTCAGTTTCCCCCATTTCTAGGTGGATTGTATTAACTTTCGAGAGAGCTTACCAGTCCCTTATTGATAGGGACCTGTCTTCCATGAAAATTAAAGCCCATGAGGTTCAAGCCATTGCTGCTTCATGGGCCTATCTAACTCATTCTTCTTTGGAAGATGTGATGAAAGCCGCATTTTGGCACTATTACACTACTTTCTCCTTTTACCTTCGCTCATTAGCCCACCAAAGCGAAGGCATTTTCTCACTGGGCCCAATCATCATCACTCAGAAAGTGGCCCATGCAGATTCGATCCCATAGTAGTCTCCTGCTCTTCTGTGAGGGTGAGTATTCCTTATGGGGTTTTTTTTGGGTCTTTTAATCACCAGTGGGGATCATCAGCCTCCCACCAAATTGATTAATTCAGCTACGCAGTTGCAACAGGTATGGTATTACTGATATTAAAATGTAGTTTTTGGGATGATAAAACTAATTTTAATGATGTAATACTTACCTGTTGCAATTGCCAGATTCCCTCCTCTTGCCCTGCACTGATGTCCCACTAAGTTAAGCTGCACACTAGGAAAAGAATAAAAAGCGGCAGTACGCATGGGCAATATGTGTGGGGTGTCCCGCAGGGGTGATCCAGTGTTCTGGAATCTTCTGGTTCACCCTAATGGGAGGATGAAAATTTTGTTCATATGGTCGGGGTACTTTCCTCCTGGAAAAGTACCAGATATGCAATAACAACAGGTGTGTATTACATCATTAAAATTAGTTTTATTTTTTATATATATATTTCAGCATCAAAGAAACTTAGTTGATTCTGAATTATGCCAGTTCCATGTGTAGTATTACCCATCCTGTCCCATTCATTGCAAATTTTGTTTCTGCTCAATAACTTTTGAAGAATAAAATGGATTGAAACCAAATTTGGTATGAAGCTTTAAATAAAGAAGACCATTGTTATGATTTTTTTGTAATGGAGTTATAACCCCTGTTTGACTTAGAATTTTGAACTTCAATTGCATCATATTGGTGGTGGTATCCATGTCATTGGGACACATTTCTGATTTCATGGATGATATAACTTTCCAGCTAAGATATCGGATCAAGCTTCAGTTGCAGTCTTCAGCTAAAAACAAAATATAAATTTTTAAATTTTATTTTTTGAAATCAATGTTCTTTTTTTCGGGTAAGATGCTTTTCTAAACTGAAACTTGGGGAGAATGGTAAGTCTGAAAACATATTATAATTTTTGCACTGTCATTAGTATGTTTTGGTGAGATTTCCAAGGTATAGCTCAACCAAACTGACCTGGCAGTTTGACCTTTATTAGAATGTTTATTACTACAGGAGCTTATCTATCAAGAAATGGATAATGTGCATACATTATACATGTTTGATATGAATTAGTTATTTCGTACATACCATGCATGCATAATAAATTCTACCAATATTTCAAATGGATTAGGCCCTAATGATATTCCACTAAAAGGTGCCACCCGTGTGCCTAGGGATGTAGAATAAGCTTGATGTGCCCTCCTGTATGTGTTGTAAGAGTCGTCTAATGGAGGCATGGTAGTTCAGTGCTTAGTGTGCCAGACTCACAACCAAAAGGTGTCCTGGTTTGAATCCTACCATTGGATCAGCTCAATGTCAGCTACCATAGTGTGTTGTTGGGAAGGTGCTCTACTCCAGTTTGCCTTAGCACTAAATAACCTACCAGTACTTATGTTGCTGTGCTGTAAAACACCTAGCCAAAACCAAATCCCAGAAGAGGTACTAAGTGACAGAATTTTAGTGGAATGTAGTTATAGTGAATCTTTAATTTCATCATATTATGAACGTAAAATTTGGCAAAAATATACATTTTTAGTGGCAATCGTTTTACACTTTCGTTAAACATAAGATATGTTAACTTGCCTGCTATGATCTGTACACAGTGTGATTGCTTCATTCCAACCCAAGGAAATTGTCAAGCCACAAACAACATAAATTATTGCCCACAGTGAAGGATGTTCAAATAAAATTATAGACATGACATCTATTGCTGTTTTTTAAAAAGAAAAAAAATCCACCTGTACATTAACCCACTCGATCCCATTACATGGCACTTACAAGATGGAAAATCATTGGCATATATAGCATGCAAATTAATTCTGATTTTTTCATCACAGATATTTAACATGAATAAAGCTGTAGCAAAAATGAATTCTCTCACCAAATTCATTTAGATTTTATGTTCTCTAAAATCTTCTGATTTACAGTAACTAATACTGCCAGGTCATTCTGGTTGACCTCTATGATGAACTGTTTATGTTTATCCTGGTTTACTAAACACCAAGAGTAAGTGACTGGGATGTGATGGTTTCAGGAGATAGAGCTGTGGTAGGGGGAAGTAATACCTCCCCTCTTCCAAAATATACATCTTCTACATGTTCCACAGAAGATTCTGTTGCATGTATAAGCATTAGAGCTGCCTAGTGACCGCAGTTTCCTTTGGCAGCCCCATAATTTAGAGTTTGAAATATCCCAATCAAAAGTTAGAAAATTTTGCTGGCACAAATGTTTCTCTCATTCCATTCACATCCATAGCATATGTTACTGGATCATAATACAAATTTCACCGTTCTCCTTATAGGCAGTCATCTTGATCATACTGTACAAGCTTTCCATGGCTTTTTTAAGTGCATTTTAGGCATAAGAAATATTTTGATTCACCAATGTATGTGCATCGTAAAATAGCTAAAAAGCAAGCAGACAGCTGAATAGTGAATATTATGTATTCCTTCCATAATTAGAATTTTTTTTTTTTACTTAATGTTTGGATAGTTGATATTACATACTGGTAATGACAGATACATATATTTTGTGCTTTGAATTGATTAAATTGAACAGAGGGCTCAGGATTCATCTATCAAGGTACACCTTGGAGTCACATGGTCTAGTTAGAAATGCTACTTTTACAACAACTTGACTTTAGTGAATTGTGTCATGTTTTTATGACATTCTATTTCATGGTTTTTATTGAAAAGGAAATGTCATTCTTTTTAATGTTCAATATTCTAGTTTGTTAACCTAGACCTCTTGATAAATATGCAGCACATTGTTCTAATCCTTTAGAACAGAACAGAACTTTAATTTGATGTGTAATTATAGAGCACTTTTATTCCAGTAACATCTGTAAGTAACAGAATTATTATAATGCAACCTAAATTTATGTTTGATGAATAAACAAATACATTTGATGGCTGCAGATCCTCAGTCTCATATTAAGGACTTGTTCTAACCAAGCTTTTTTCTACACCAAAGAACACAACAACAACAACTACTACAACTTCTACTTTCAAAAAAGACAACTTCATTACAAAACAAGAACAAAATTATATAACATATTCTGGTTTACACTGTACACAAACCCATATAATATTAATTTTTTGATCTGCTATAAAGAGACATGAAAAAAATTGGAGCAGAAATTGTACAGGAGTCATGAAGGATAGGAGGTTAGAAACACCAGAAGCCTGTGTGTTGAAAGTTCCCAGCTCATTTTGCGATAAAAATTCCCAATTATGTGGATGGAGAAGGTACAATTTTAACAAGAAGGGAAGAAAAATTACAAGGCTTTCAGTGAGTTATGACAAAGAGTGTGGCAACCTAGGTCAAACTTATTTCTTTGTACCTATATTTTTCTGTACATTTTTTAAATAAACTCAAGAAAAATTAAAAGATCACTAGCTTCTTTCTCAGTTTAGATGAGTTTAATGGTATCCTCAGTTTTAATAACTATTAGAGTCATATAGATGAGTTTAATGGTATCCTCAGTTTTAATAACCATTTGAGTGATATAGATGACATTAATGGTATCCTCAGTTTTTATAACTATTAGAGTCTTATAGATGAGGTTAATGGTATCCTCAGTTTTAATAACCATTTCAGTGATATAGATAACTTTAATGGTATCCTCAGTTTTAATAACTATTAGAGTCATGTAGATGACTTTAATGGTATCCTCCGTTTTAATAACTATTAGGGTCATATAGATGACTTTAATGGTATCCTCAGTTTTAATAACTATTAGAGTGATAAAGTTTTCATCTCATTTAAGCCTAAATGTCTGTCGTCCGGGTCAGAATTAAAATTACCTGACTGACTAGTAAAATAGCTGACTCAAAATTTGTTTATGATGTCATTTGAGTTGTTTTTAAGCCTTTTATGGGTTTCAACTTTCTGACCACAACAATAGTATGTTATGCATTCATCTTGTGTTTTAGAACTGTCTCCTTCACTGACCACAACAATGGTATGTTATACATTCATCTTGTGTTTTTGTACCATCTCCATCACTGACCACAACAGCAGTATGTTATGCATTCATCTTTTGTTTTAGAACTGTCTCCTTCACTGACCACAACAGTAGTATGTTATGCATTCATCTTGTGTTTTAGTACTGTCTCCTTCACTGACCATTCATCTTGTGTTTTAGTACTGTCTCCTTCACTGACCATTCATCTTGTGTTTTAGTACTGTCTCCTTCACTGACCATTCATCTTGTGTTTTAGAAGTGTCTCCTTTGCTGACCACAACAGCAGTATGTTATGCATTCATCTTGTGTTTTAGTACCATCTCCTTCACCTCTGCTGCCTGATCCAACACTATTTATATGTTTAAAAAAATTAATTTTTTTCACTTTAGGTAGCACATGTCTATAACTAGTTGTCATAGAGAAGAAGGCTATCTTGTATTTTAGTTGTTATGACCCTAGGTCTTAAAATAATGTAACTGAAAGAAAGTGAAACCTACAATGTTAAGTAAAATCAACAAGCAATATATTTCTCGACAATTAAAGTGAAAATTCAAAAGACACTTACAGTAATGTGAACTAAAGTCCAAATAATCCAATAATCCTAAGTGTCCTAATCACATGTCCTAAATATACAATGAATTCCAGTAGCCTTGAATATTCTGATATGCCTGAATGATGTAATTGAGAATATCTTTGAATAAATTCACATAAATCCCAATGTCAAGTTTTAATCCAATATGAGAATGAGCATCTTTGGTAATTCCATTGAATATTTCAAATAAATAATTCCTCTCTCTGAATTTACTCAGAATTTTCACAACAGAGCTATAAACATCTGATTATTAAAATGATTCTTCATAGACTGATCATTTGAACAAGAATGAAATATTGTCCACTAAAATCTCTATATATAAACATAAGTCACGTGAAAGAATGTTCTAGAATATGAGTAACTCTAATGGAAAATTTCCTCTGCGTACGTGACTTTTCTCACAGAAGCCATGGAAAATTACAATCTAATTGTTAAATGCTATGTACACAAGTCTGACCTAACTCAAATGCAGTGAATATGTTGTTTACAAAATGACTAAAGTACAACTTACCTCATCAACACATGTTATAAATTCAGTATACATAACATAGTACTGTCTCCTTCACAAGCAAATTTTCACTTTAGGTAGCACATGTCTATAAATAGTTCTCAGAGAGAAGAAGGATATCTTGTGTTTTAGTACTGTCTTTCACAAGCAAAGAAGATGGTACTTAAGCCTTAAGATAATGAAAAACTTCAATGATGTCATAGTTTGTAGGGATCATACATGGATTGCTATGTGATGTTGCTGGAGCACAAGGGAAAAGAGACAGTCTAAGTGGTCAAAGTCATACCCGACTGCTCCAGACACATCAAACCATACAAGGTCATCATTTTTTCATGATCAACTGAAAGGCACCCTAGTATATAATGGTCCCTCATATAACATGGGTATAGCAATGGATCCCCTTGTTTTATAAATAGTGTTTCAATACTAAATGTACCGCATTATAATACAATAGTATATATATACTCGCATGTAA
Source organism: Margaritifera margaritifera (assembly GCA_029931535.1). Taxonomy (NCBI): domain Eukaryota; kingdom Metazoa; phylum Mollusca; class Bivalvia; order Unionida; family Margaritiferidae; genus Margaritifera; species Margaritifera margaritifera. Next base: position 863,865 of record JAQPZY010001537.1, on the reverse strand, counting down.
GTTGGGTCCAAGTGCAAAATGCATAGACCCAGATATGCTATCACTTGATGCGCCGGCAGATCTGAGTCTTTTCAGTTTCTTAGGAGTAATCAGTAGAACAAACAACACAGACCTTGATCTGCTGGTGCATTATGCAATGGCAGATCAGGGTCTATGTTGTTTGCATTTGGACCCAACTAATACTCTGTATGTATACCACCAATTAATGAAGAATAATGTATATTAAAGTAGCCATGGCATGCATCCATATTTGCCAGTGCATGCAATTGCAAACAGACAGTGACTGAATTTTGTCTGCATCTATACCAACCAGTACATTATCAGTTATATAATACTATTGTCAGAATTCCCAGCAAATGACACCTATTTTAGAGTCAAGATCTCTTTTCAATGAAATCATTCATTTTGGACCAAACAAAACTTCCAATTAAAACAGTTTAATAGGTTGAATTGTGTTTTGTGAGAACTGTACTCTCTCAGATTCCACCACACGTCACAACACAATACAGTAACATCATGTTTGCACTGACAACACACTTGACAATAGATGGGATTAGTTATTTTCCATTGTATTGCCAGTGTATTGTCAGTGCGATTGTCATATACTATGGTAACACTCTGGATGCTATGATAACACACTCTGGATGCTTTGATAACACACTCTTGATGCATTGGCAACACCTTGGTAAGAATTTCAAGCTGGCACTGAAGACAAAAGATCTACTGTGATCATCACATGAATAGTCAAACTCTAAAGTTAGTCAATTTCTCAGTATTTTCAATATACAGTATAAGCACAATACTTTGTCATTTTTATGGTTACTGTCTTTTACGTTTCCAGATCATATGTCCACTAGATCTTCTGTTCAATGTACTATGAAAATGTATCAAGACTTAGTACAAAATTTTTTCGATTCATATTTCATTCAATCATAGCAGTTTTTCTCTAGTTGAATTCCTATTTACTGCTTCTAAAGTGGATCAAATGACAAAACTTAATGCCAAGAAATTACTGATTGGAAGGTGCACATAGTGTAATATTTCATATTCTGTCATTCTAGGATTTCTTCCATGACCGCAATTATTGAGAAGATTTCTTTTACCATATGAACCCCTCTATAATAAAAACCAGTTGTAAACAGAATAGAGCCATTGCTGTTGTCTTTACCGTATCAACCCCTGTATAATAAAAAGCAGTTGCAAACAGAATAGAGCCATTGCTGTTGTCTTTATCGTATCACCCCCTGTATACTACAAAACCAGTTTGCAAACAGCATAGGGCCATATAATTGAATTGAATATTTGGTGCTCACTGAATAACATGTTTATCAAGTTGAATATTGGTGCTGACTGAATAACATGTTTATCAAGTTGAACATTGGTGCTCATTGAATAACATGATTATCACTCCCCTAAAAACCAAAAGCACTGTTGCTTGAAACTAGATAAAGATTATCAGTGAACAGAAATCCAAATCTTGAGCTGTATATTCAAGATAATCTAATTGAAAATGTTGACACAGAAAAACTTTTTGGAGTTCATTTTGATAATAATCTAGACTGGCGCAAGCAAGTGAAACATGTTTGCTCTGTTGTAAGCTCAAGAATTTATCTTTTCAAGAGGATAAAAAGCTATCTACGACTCAACTATCAGAAATTATTCTACAATGCATTCATTCTTCCTATTTTGGACTACTGCTGCACAATTTGGGGAAATACAACTGATAGCAATATTGAAACAACCCACAAACTTACAAAAAGGGCAGCAAGAATTATCCTAGATTTACCATTTGATACACCTTCCAAAATTCTATTCTTGGAATTGAAATGGCTGAAATACTACAAGTCATTATTAATGTTCAAAGTTAAGAATGAATGTTGCCCTCAATATTTGCATGGCATGTTTCATTTTAAGTCAGAAGAACAACTCCAAAGACCTAAATTGAGATCAATTACAAATGATCAGTGCAGAATACTATCTTCAAAAACAAATACTTTAAAAAAATTATTTGCTTACTCTGGTGCTATTTTATGGAATGAACTCCCCATAACCATTTAGATCAGAAACAAATCTAAACATTTTCAAAACAAAATTGTATTACCATTATCGTGAAGAGCAGTTGTCATTTTAAATATTGAAATACATGCTCTCCAGTTTGCTCTGTTAATGCATATCATATACACTTTGTGCTTTTATACTTAATGTATCCTGAGGACCTCAGGGGAAAATAGTATATTATACTAACTGATATACATTCATAAAATAAAGTGTTTATTATTATTATTATTATTGTAATATCTGTTGTCTTTACCATATCAGCCCCTGTATAAAATACAAAACCAGTTGCAAACAGCATGGATAATAGATAACAGCAAACAGTCTGATAATGTATGGTTCATTAAAAGGGTCAAAACTACTGGTACCACTGCAGTGGGGTAAAAATATAATTGCAGTGGTATCCTATTATTGTTGCAGTGCTAAATTTCATTGATGCAGTGGTAATTTTTGTACCCAAATATCCCAATATTGTTTCAGTGGTATCCTATTATTGTTGCAGTGCTAAATTTCATTGATGCAGTGGTAATTTTTGTACCCAAATATCCCAATATTGTTTCATATCCAATTATTGTTGCAATAACTTTTTGTTGATGCAACAGTAATTTTTTGCCATTGCAACAAAATAACAATTCTGTTGCAATGATACTTTTTTTTTAACACTGGTGTTATTGCACAAGTATTCATATACTACTGCAACAGTATATGTTGTTGTCACAACAGTATTCATTTACCATTCTAACAGCATAATACACTGTTGTTGCAACAGTATATGAATACCATTGAAACAACACCCATGTTAAAAATACCTTTAATATCAGTAATAGCCTACCTGTTGTTATTGCATAGCTGTATTTTTTTTGGGGTGGGGTGGGGGTGGGAGGTGGAAATACCCCAACCAAGTGAAAAAATTCGTCCTCCCAGTTCGTGAGAAACTGAAAGTTCCAGAACACTGGACCATATAGTGCGCACACTCTGAAATGCACCATAGGCTTCATTCTTTTCTTGGTCATAATGTCAGATTGTTCATGTCGCTTCACATGAAGAAATAGTCTCTCTGGAGACTTCCGATGTCTGTGGAAGGCCCCCTCCCAAGGGAGGAAATAAATGGATAGAGTTTGAGTAGAACCTTCCTAGAGGGAGTAGCAGCACCGTTCCCATTCTGTGAGGGCTGTGAGCGAGTCATGTCCTTATGAGAGGAAGGAGCAGCACCGCCTCCATTCCGTGAGGGGTGTGAGCGAGGCACATCCTTCGAAAAGGAAGGATCAACACACTCTCAATGTTAGTGGAAGTCCCCCTCCCAGGGTAGGAAATAAACAGGTTTAGATTGAGTTGCGCCCTTCCAAGAGAGAGGAGCAGCACTGTCCCCATTCTGTGAGGGCTGAGAGCGATTATTGTCCTTCCGAGAGGAAGGAACAGCACCCTTTCATTTCCAATAGGACAGAGACTGAGTCGTGTTCCCCATTTGGAGGGGGGACAGCACCTTCTCTCGTCCACTAGGGCAGAGAAAGAGTTGAGCTCAGATCTAAGTCCATCAGGTCTGGGACAGGGTCTTTCTACAGCTCTGATTCGCCTAACAAGTCCTTGCCCAGTCACCGGTCAAAGGTCTTTGGGGCATGTACGGTATGGAGATAGGAGTCTGTAACCAATTCAGTTACATTTACCATTTCATCCAATGGGAAATTGGGACTGGGTTTACAAACGCCAGGTTAAGGAAGTTGATTGGATCAGTATCCCCCTTTTCCTTTGATCCCTTTTATTCCCTACGGGATGTGGGGTTTTCCACCGCAGGGGGGAGTTGGGCCTTTTCCCTCCATGCAACCTTGGGCTACTGAATCTTGGCCGCATGTTAGTGGTGTCGGGGCTGCCAAGAATGGTCCTTCATAGTCTTACGAGGTTGGACACAGTAAGAGGAAGAAGAATAGACATTCTTCCCCAATACGCCCTAGGCGGTTGTAGAGTTGATCTAAACCTGTAGTGGAGACCATTGTGAATGCTGATCCCTTATCTATGTGGGAGGAATGTTACCACTTCAAGTTTCTCCTCCCCCAGTGTCTTTTCCGAGACAGAGAGACATTGGGTCGCGTAATCCAATCTCCCAGGAGAGGGAACAAGATGAGGGATGTCCTCTCTGTCCTCATTGATGTAAACGAGTTTGACACAGAGAAGGTCGATGTGACTTCCCTTCTTATCGTGTCCCCTGCCCCTTCTTAACCATCGGCTTAGAAGTCAGAGACCTGGTCATTTGATAAAGTGGTTAATGAGGTTTACCGCCTCTTACCCAGTGATTTGTGCCCCAAACATTCGAGTCCGGGTGACTCCAAAATTATTCCAGCTTGGAGAAACTATATGGGGCAAATTCTCAACCAGATCTCCTGTTACTCCCCAACTCGGTGACAATCAAGGAGATCTCTGCCAGACAACGTTGGGGGTGGTCTGTTCCCCTTCTATGTTGCGGCCCTTGATATATTCTTCTAGCTCAAAGGTTCATTCCATGTCTGGCCCACTAAACCACCCACCATGGATGCGGAAGCAGCTCAAGTGGGTATTTCTTCTGGGACTTGGGCTCACCTCTCACTGAAAACATTGGAATCCCTAGAGCAAAAGGCTAGGTTGCTCATAACTGTAGCCTCTCATGCTGACCTTCTTTTCAGCAGCCTCATTCAGTCTGCTTAGAGAGGAGTCCTTGTCCCCATTGGCTGTCCACTATCTGTTGGAAGCAGTGGCTAAAACATTGAGACATGCTTTGTCCTTGTCCATGGCTTTGGCAGCAGATACCTCATGGGCCTATTTAACACATTCCTCTTTGATGAAAGCTGCGTTTTGGCACTTTCACACTACTTTTTCCTCTTTTTACCTTCACTCTTTGGCCCATCAAAGCGAAGGCATTTTCTCACTGGGCCAGATTGTTGTCACTCAGAAAATGGCCCAGGCTGATTCCGTTCTACAGTAGTTGTCTGCTCTTCTGTGGGGGTGAGTATTTCTTGTGTTGTTTGTTATTCGCCAGTTGTGGGTTCAACCTCCCAACAAACTGACAAATTAAGCTATGCAATAACAACAGGTAGCTTATTACTGATATTAAAATGTAGTTTTTTTTTGGGGGGGGGGGTAAAACTAATTTTAATGATGTAATACCTACCTGTTGTTATTGACAGATTCCCTCCTCCCACCCCACTCTGATGTCCCACTACATAAGATGTGCTCTCAAAAAGAATGAAGCCTACGGCACATGTCAGAGCATGCGCACTATACGGTCCAGTGTTCTGGAACTTTCTGGTTGTCATTAATTGGGAGGATGAATTTTCGTCACTCAGTCGGGGTATTTTCCCCCCTGAAAAGCACAGCTATGCAATAACAACAGGTAGATATTACATCATTAAAATTAGTTTTACTGCCCCTCCCCCCCCCCCCAAAAAAAATACATATTGTAATGGCAAAATTTATTGTTGTAATAGCAAAAATTCCTGTTGCATCAACAAAATTTAGTGTTGTAGTGGTAATTGGGTAATGTTGCTATGGTACTGGTAGTTTTTACAGTTTTGGTACCATACATAATGCACATGAGGATCTCTACTCCTAACTAGATAAAATGTTGTAGATCCTGATACTTGATCTGCTGGCACATTATGCATCATTAGAACTGGGTCTATGATCTGCTGGCACATTATGCATCATTAGAGCTGGGTCTATGATCTGCTGGCACATTATGCATCATTAGAACCTGGTCTTTGATCTGCTGGCACATTATGCATCATTAGAACTGGGTCTATGATCTGCTGGCACATTATGCATCATTAGAACTGGGTCTACAATGTTTACAGTTAGGTGTGACTTGTACATGAGCAGATATGGTAAATATCTTGCATTTAAGAATCAGTTGCTCCTTGTCTAGTTGTAGCTTGTTGAAGTATTCAGTGATTTGTTTCAAACCAATTTTAGATTTAGCTTTCTCACAAAAGCAGTGTTTATTCCCATCAGAAATTACTTGTAACAGCGGCCAATTGATTATGGTGTCTACAAGATTTTTATAGGGTTGAAGCGGTTGGTGTTTTTTTGAATGAATTTGCAGTTTATTTCAGTGGTCGATGGTAATTTATTTCTCATGCAGAATAGTGAAGTTAATTTTGATCAGAAAAATTCAGAGGATATTGTTTTAGCTTATGACAAATATTTCCAACAATTTGTTATCCATACTAGTGGTACTCCTAAACTACTTGGAGGAAAATCATGAAACTTGGTGCACAGTTTCATTTTTTTAGTCTAGTTGCTCCTGAATGAAAATTATGCTGATATGACTTCCAACATGGTCATCACAATGGGTTTTTGAAGAATATTTCAGATGATTTTAAAACAAATCAGTCAACAGCAAGATTCCAGTTACCAAAGAAAATGGACCTGTAGTGACTTTTTAATTTTTCTCTATAAGTAGAGTGTCAATCCATTTAAGAAACTCTTTTTAAAAATAAAATTGCTATAGACCTTTAGCTCTGGTGTGCACTAATGGATTTTAATCAGACACCTAATGGGGGCCCCAAATGGTTGAGTGGTCTGAGGCACTCACCTTTACATATCACTCACAAATCTCACCTCTGTCCACATGAGTTTGAGTCTCAGCTCGACCATTGTAAGAAAGCTTGCCAGTAGCTTCCTGTTGGTCGGTGGTTCTTCTCTAGTTAAGTTTTCCTGGGTTCTTTCTTCACCCAACATACTGTCTGCATTGTATAGCCTATCATGTGCTGCAAATTGGTGTTAAACCCCACAAAACACAAACACAAAACAGACACCTAATGGTTCAACAGTTGATACAAAGCAACACAGATGATCATAAGGCTAGATGGTCAAAGGTCAAAGTCGGACGTAAGTCATAGGGTCATAGATACATATGAGCTTGAAAAAGGTAAATACATGTACATGTAGTACCACCAAGATTGGAAAGAAAGAACATCTTTATCATAGGCATAAATGCAACATCTGAGATTATGTTAATCAAGATCTAATTCCCTTTAATCCATTTGGTTTTGAGACTTGGACATTCTACTTTGAGTGAGTGCAATTTTTAACACTTTCTGTAATTGTGTTTTATCTTTATCGTGCCTTAAAAAACAAGAAAAAATTCTCCATTCCTCATTAGGTTTTGATATGCCCATCAGGTAGAACCGATCATGCTAGGTTGTTCTCTGTGCATCTTTCCATCTCTCCAAGTTTTCATCTGTCTGTTTTTAGTTTCTACATATTAACTTTAATTCTAAACCATGTACCATGTACCATGACCAAAATGTGTGGATGGCTTGCACTTGGGGTAAAGAAGAAACCTATTGATTTGGGGGTCAAAGGTCAATGTCATGGTGACTCAAAGGAGAAAATCAGTTTCAGCACAATAACTTCAGTTGTATACTACATACCTTGACCAAACTTTGTGGTTGGCTTGCAAGTAGGATAAAAAACAAAGCTAATTATTTTGGGGTCAGATGGTCAAATGACATGGTCACTTTGACACAAAAAATGGGAAACATTTATGTAAAATAGCTTTCCTTTTAAACTAGATATTTGCATCAAACTTTGAGGATTGCTGGCTGTTATGTATAGGAAATTAGCTATAGATGTTGTTACAAAAAGGTCAATTTCATAATGACCTTAGCAAAGAAAATTTTGTTTAGATCATAACTCATGTTGTACGCCATTATATTGCACCAACTTCATACATGTTTTCCCTTTGGGACAAGGAATGAACTTATTGCTTTTGGGGTAAAAGGACCAATGTCAGGGTGTCTTTGACACCTCATTAATGCTGTTAAGGAGTTGGGCTAACCCAGCAAGTACCTACATATAGAAAACTAGATGTATTAAGCATGGGGTGAGTGTATCATGTAGCATTGACATCACTCTTGTTAAAGTCTAGTTTATGTTGTAAAAGTCATCTGCCATGCTCTTTCATATGGGACAACCTTAAAAAGCAATTCTCACTCACAGTAAATCAGTATAGAATTAAATATTTCTTATTTTACAGTTAGAATTTTATTCTCTATTTTTTTGGCTGGCAGGATCCACACTGTCTTAGAGGCTAGCATGCCCAACTCCTGACCAAAAGGATGAGGGTTTTGAAACCTATAGCTACCATCAGATCAACCTGGCTAATAGTTACCCTGGCATGTCCTTGTGCAAGGCACATGATTCCAATTGTCTCTGCACTAAATAAACTACTTTTGTTCCTGTGCAATAAAACATAAAACTAAACCAATCTTTTGGGCTGGCTACCTCAAGAGGCAATGAAAATTTTGTAGAAAATATGCAATTTTATTATTAGTGTTTTTAAGTGGAAACCTAGGTCACAAATTTAAGACCAATATAGAAGTCACAAATTTCTCATTATAAGAACATTTTAGAAAACTAGAGATACTTCAAGATAATTAGAAGGTATATAACTAACAATTATTTTATTGTAAAATAAATTCTTTGGATAGGTGTGTGCAGTATGTTTAACACTTTGAAATTCAGAATAAGTTATAAAATTTGTTGTTTATTTCTCAGAGTAATTCTTGCTTGGCATTGGTCCATTGATCCATAAGAAGTTTTGAAATGTTTGCATTTGTAAGTATAAAACAGACAGACAAGTAAACCCATCTAGACACATCTTGCAGTTGACTTTGATATATATCAGAACTCCTGGACAGGTTTAATAGCTAAAGATAACTAAGCACTTACCTTTGTGTATCTAATTAGAGACTAATTTAAAACTTACAGAAAAGAATTTGCAAAATAACATTTTAAATATAAAACAAAAAGAAGCAATTACAGCTTTGACATCTAAGAAGAGATAAATGTCATTAGACTTGACCTTGTACAGATTTTTATCTTTGGACACACTTTTCATTAAGGTTTTGTTGTTTATCTCTGATGCATTTAAACTGTTTTAATGGAGTCACAGTAGCATGGTTGGTAGGCATCTAACTCTTTATCTGACGGTCATGGGTTGGCTGTCTTAGTGTGTCCTTGGGAAAGGCACTTTAGCTCCTATTTCCTCAGCATGATATAGCCAAATAAAGTGCTGAAAGTGCCATTATAAACCAAGCAACTAATGATTTAACATTTTGTAACATGCTTTCCTATGCCCAGTATCTCTTACACAGCAGATGTTCAAGGAATGAAGCTGTATCTGTCATAATTGGTTTTCATACTTGGTTGGCATTACCATGAAACTTAAGCCTTGACAAGATTTTCTTTTGACACTGAAGATTTTGTGAAAATCTTTCAGAGGTCAACATTATTCGAAAAGAAGAGGAAGCAAGAGAAACAATTGTGTTCAATATCTTTCTTACAATAATCTCAGTTATTACAGTTACATACAGTTTCTGCAATCTGGACCCAAGAACAAGAACACATAAATATATTAACACAAAATATAGATCTTTCTTCACAGCAACAAGAATGTGTGATATTGGACACTCATTCCTACTGCATTCTATCAAAACAAAGCCAGTAGTAATTTATCACATAGTTAATCATCCAATCCATTTCCTGATGAGAAGCAAAGTCTGGCCCAAAGCCCGGACAGAAAATCTTACATGAACCCCACATTTTGCAAGTATCTGATGATGATATACCCTTCACTAAAAAAGTCACACCTACTTTATTATCCATGAAAGTTGGCTTACGTACCATATATATTTTTTACAAATCTCAGTAATCAGATATCTTAGAACACTTGCAATATCCAAGGCTTATATCAGATATCTTAGAACACTTGCAATATCCAAGGCTTATATGAGATATCTTAGAACACTTGCAATATCCACGGCTTATATGAGATATCTTAGAACACTTGCAATATCCACGGCTTATATGAGATATCTTAGAACACTTGCAATATCCAAGGCTTATATGAGGGTTTATATTCTGTCCAAACATCATCTGTGTCCTCCGTATTATCTGCAATTTTTCATGCCCTCCAATTTTTAGTACACCATCAACCCATCAGTCCATACAAATTGTTAATATTTTTTTTTCTTTAATGTATTTGTACACGTAACTCATAATGTCATTAGTTTTTGTAAATATTTGTTCTTTATAATCAGGTCAAAATTTTAATAAGTGTATTTTACTTATAAATATTTGCACATCCACAAAAATCATTAATAACAGAATAGGAAAAGTTACAGACAACAGTAGATCAGGCATTTTTCTGGACCTGTTTGGGACCAAAATTGGACCCATTCCCTATGCCAAAAACTCTACAGTTTTCCCAATTTGAGTGTAAAAATTTCCCAGTCAGAACTTTTGAAAAAATCCATGTTATTTATGATACTGACTTTGAGAGAGAAATTAACTGTAATGTGTATAGTAAGGGATATAAAGAGTCAAAGGCTAATAATAACCAGGGTGCAAGCTGGGCTTTAATATTTGAGCAAATTGACTTCTCTTTCCTGCCAGAATAGAGTTGTAAGTTGGCAAAAAATAGGAAGAAGTGAGTGTACAAAGTTCAAAATTTATTATGTGCAAAATAGTTCATTTAAACTTGTGTTTTTGTATATTTTCATATCAGATGATTAAAATACTGATGAAATGCTATCAAAACTTTGAAAATATTAAAACTTTCCTTAATTTGGTTCACCACATTTGTTGTATAATGCAAATCAGTAGGTAAAGGCTGATTCGGACCATGGCTGATTTGGATCAGGCTTATTTGGACCTGGTTACAGGCTGATTTGGACCAAAAGTCAAGCCGATTCGGACCATATTATGGGCTGATAAATATGACAGTTACAATTGTTAAAATTATGATATTTCTCATTATTTCTCAGGTATGTTGAGCAGTTCAAAACTTCATTTAAGAAAACAAAACCCCGATTTTAAGTGAGATAATTAGTAACACAAACAATCGTGCAGTCAATTTTATTTTGTATACACATCTATATGGCCTAAATATGTTAATGGTTTTTTGTTAGATTTATGTAGAATTTATTTTTATCCTGTATTTTGTACTATATACTAATAGTGCTAAATAACACTTATATTTTGAAAACATTAAACTGGGGTCCTGTCAGATTTATGATTTAGTTCAATACAATATCATATGTCTATATTCTGCTAATCTTGTGGACCTCGTTTTAATTAAAATAAAGAATATGATAACATAACGAAAATTGTGGTGCTATCTCTGTTGAAAGATTTTGAGAATGATGACCAAAGTGTGTCTTCCCCATATTTAAAGGAATGACTGTATGATCAATGCTGCTATAATTTTCTCATTATATTATCACCGTCAGTTTAATACATGTACTTGGTTTGATCAGTACGTTTTTAATTAATTTAATTGCAAACAATACTAGTGAGATCATCTGGCCATCAATTTGCAAAACCTGTTTGAATAAATGCTGGTATAATTAATGCACCTTTTTTATCATTTTCCAACTTAGTGAATTTAATACCATTCTAGAACACAAAATATAATGCTGACTTTAAATAACTTTGTGATCTTTGCTTATATGGAAGTATTATTATATTATATATGTGTTAATATAATCAAATCTCTATTCAGAAATCAGTGGGTTTAATATGTACTGGCACCTTAAATAAAATAATTACTTTCATTAATATTTGCAAAAGTTTTCAAAGGTTAGAATGGAAATAAAATAAGTTGGTTTACTGGTTCGAGATTTTACTCGCAAATAAACATTCAATGATAACAGTAAAGTAAGTTTTAAAATTGTGTGACTCATTAATAACTCTTAAACAATATATATTTGGTAAATGTAATGCGAAGAAGACACGATTTGCTTGAGAAATCAGTAAAAGCTAAGTGTCAGTTTACATATATAATTGTTTGATAGTGTTGAAAGTCAGGCATACTGGCAGAAAAAATTTGCTTGTAGCAAGTATTTACCGCATTAGCAATCTCCCTTCTACAGTTAATTTGAATCTCAGTGTTACACTATCTGTTCCGTAATTTAATTTCTATGCGGTAACCTTTTCCCCCATTTAGAATTTAGTTCTTTAAGGGACATACTAAGTTACCTCATGTGTGCCACCCTTAGGGGTTGGGTACAGTCTCCTACTTGTCAATATACATCTAAGGTACTGGTATGTCCTTGGGTACACTCTCCTACTTGTCAATATACATCTAAGGTACTGGTATGTCCTTGGGTACACTCTCCTACTTTTCAATATACATCTAAGGTACTGGTATGTCCTTGGGTACACTCTCCTACTTTTCAATATACAACTAAGATACTGGTAAGTCCTTGGGTACACTCTCCTACTTTTCAATATACAACTAAGATACTGGTAAGTCCTTGGGTACACTCTCCTACTTTTCAATATACAACTAAGATACTGGTAAGTCCTTGGGTACACTCTCCTACTTTTCAATATACAACTAAGATACTGGTAAGTCCTTGGGTACACTCTCCTACTTTTCAATATACAACTAAGATACTGGTATGTCCTTGGGTACACTCTCCTACTTTTCAATATACATCTAAGGTACTGGTATGTCCTTGGGTACACTCTCCTACTTTTCAATATACATCTAAGGTACTGGTATGTCCTTGGGTACACTCTCCTACTTTTCAATATACATCTAAGATACTGGTATGTCCTTGGGTACACTCTCCTACTTGTCAATATACATCTAAGGTACTGGTATGTCCTTGGGTACACAATCCTAGTTTTCAATATACATCTAAGGTATTGGTATGTCCTTGGGTACACTCTCCTACTTTTCAATATACATCTAAGATACTGGTATGTCCTTGGGTACACTCTCCTACTTTTCAATATACAACTAAGGTACTGGTATGTCCTTGGGTACACTCTTCTACTTTTCAATATACATCTAAGGTACTGGTATGTCCTTGGGTACACTCTCCTACTTTTCAATATACATCTAAGATACTGGTATGTCCTTGGGTACACTCTCCTACTTTTCAATATACAACTAAGGTATTGGTAAGTCCTTGTGTTAAAGGAATAACAACAGAACCTGCCTAATATAGAGACCAGTGTATTCCTCTTTCAATCTAAAATATAGTTTAATAGCAGCAATACATTTACCCATCACTATTATATAGCTTTATTCCTTTTTCGTGTCGAAAAACTCGTCCGTTCGATGTGAAAACATTCTCCCACTTAAAGTGGAGAATTTGTCAACAAGCCACGTCACGCCCGTGCATCTCTCTGCGCCTGCGCGAACATTCATCTTTTTCATGGACGCCATACCTGGTGGTTGTGTCGCAAAAACGTAACCTGAGGAAATTGTCTGCTGCGGTTTTTCAACTACATTTCGGACTTCCCTCCTTCTAAATTCATCTGTGTTACAGTTGTCCGTCTTGGCTATATGTGTTTTATGCCACTATTCGTCAGTGTTTAGTTCTAGGAAGAGTTTTTCTAGTTCTCCACGTGTACTCTACCCTTAGAGGGGTTAGGGTAAACAATATGTCTTGTTTCTTTTCAGGTACACGGTAAGTCGTCTATGTCATTACAACACGACATAGAACAACTGTGATAGCGCCGCAATTAACAGGCGCATAATTTTACAGAATTAATATTTCATTTATATATTATTCTCCTACTATTTCAATTGTTTCTTTATTATCTACGCGTGTCGCGTCGCATGCTTTTCTTGTATTTTCCTGAGAACAATAAAGCTTGTCAAGTGAACTAGCTTCTAATATCTCTTGGGAAGAACATATATATGTATATTGTTTACCTGTAGCAAACTAACCACTGTGGTGCAGATAGCCCGCAAAGTATATGGTGAACGGGTATGTATAGAGTACGCGACTTACCAAAAAAAAGGTGAGTTTTCTACGTGTAGATTTTAAAGGTGAGTTTATACGTTGTTATTATTATTGATTGATACTTCAATAATAATTATTTCAGATAATATTTATTTCAGATAAAAGAAACAATGTCAGCAAATCAGTCTGTAGGTAAGTGTGGCCATAAGAAGGCCGCATGGGATACACACTCAGACTGTCTTACCTGTTCCAAGTGTAAGCGGAACAGTCGCTGCAATATTTGTACAATTGGACCAATGAAACCTGGAATCTTGCTGATTCCAGGCGTACTTATAGAGGGCGGAAAAAAAAAAAAAAAAAAAAAAAAAAATAGTTAAATCCCCCTCATCGTCTGATTTCTCTGGATTTTCTTTTACATGTACTCAGACTAAGGCAACATACAGCAAGAAGACCACTCTAGTTCACAAGGACATTCCGGGGCCCCAAGAGCCTGCACCAGCCTCCCCGGACATAGTTGAGGTCCCTCCTGTAGGGGCTTGTGAACGCTCCAAGAGTAAATCGCATCTCCCGGGAAGGGAGAAGACGAAAAAGAGCAGTAGTGTGTTACTTCCTTCCACCAGGAAGGAAGTGTACCACTACAAACATTCCCAAAGTAGCGTGTCGCACCCTCTCGTGGAGGGGCTACACCGCACCTTGGGTAGTAATGAAGACAGACGGACATCTGAGATGTCGTCTGACCGGTCACTGACCGGTGACCGGTCCGGTCACCGGTCAGTGTCGGGTGACCGGTCTTCCGGTCACCGGACAATGTCTTCTGACCGGTCACTGAGCGGTGACCGGTCCGGTCACCGGTCAGTGTCGGGTGACCGGTCCACCGGTCACCGGTCAATGTCTTGTGGCCGGTCACTGACCGGTGACCGGTCCGGTCACCGGTCAGTGTCGGGTGACCGGTCCGGTCACCGGTCAATGTCGGGTGACCGGTCACCGGGTGCCCGGTACCGGTCACCGGGTACCCGGTACCGGTCACCGGGTGCCCGGTGCCGGTCACCGGTCACCGGGTACCCGGTACCGGTCACCGGTCACCGGTCTTTGGTTGATCACCGGTCACCGGTCACCGGTCACATCGTTCCGGTGACCGGTCATCCAATGCCGGTCGCCGGTCATAGGCCACCGGTCTTTTCGTACCGGTCACCGACGTCACAATACTGATCAACAATCAGAGGCCTCGTCGTACGGAAGGTCGCAGACCAGGGAAGGGGATCGGATCGGTATCCCCCCCTTCCCTATTATACCAATGAATCCATACGGGATATGGGGACCAACATCTCATAATAATTGGCCCCTTGTGCCCCCTTGGGCTACTGGACCCTGGACTCTGAGTAGAAACGATGTTGCGGCTCGTGTTCCGCCATCGCCTCCTCGCCAGGTAGCATCCACTAGTAGATCCCGACGCCTAGCATCATCCGCGAAAGGCAAGCGGTCTCGTCTTTCTCCTGAAAGATCTAGAACACCTAGAGCCCCTACTCAGCAACTACGGGAAATGGCGCATAGTGCGCCTCTGTTACCTTCTCCAAAGGACATTGTGTCACCCGGCCACCCTCCTGCTCGGAGTGTTCTAGATGATGATGCTGTATCTATCATCGTCGATTCCAACGAGAACGAACTGGAACCGACTGATAGACCCAGCTTCCCTCAACCAGAGGAAGCGGAAGAGATATGGTCTTTTGATAAGGCGGTAAATGAAGTTTACCGCCTACTACCTACGGATTTGTGCCCGAAACCGTCTGGTTCACAGTCCAAGAAGATCCTCTCCAGTTTGGAAAAGATCTCCGGGGCTCAATCACAATCAGATCTTCTGCTCCTTCCGCATTCCTCTACAATTGAGGAAATATCACAGAGGTTCTCCTCAGGCCAGGACATCGCTAGACGGCGCAAAGGGTGGGCTGTCCCAGCCTCTACTTTAAGACCTTTGGTCTCTGCCTCTAGTTACCGGGTACATTCCCCGAAGTGGCCGTTAAACCTCCTCAATTGGATGCAGATGCATCTCAAGTCGGCTTGACAACGGGAACCTGGGCACGCCTTCCTATTAAGACGATCGAAGCCATTGAGCAGAAGGTCCGTCTTCTGACCACCATAGCTTCTCATGAGGACCTCTTCTCAGCTACGTCGTTTAGTATGCTGAGGGAGGCCTCTCTAAATCCAGCCGCATTACAGCGTGTGCTGGAAGCTGTTGCCAAGACATCTCGGCATTCACTCGCTATTGCAATGGCCCTTTCAGCGGAACTCCTACACATCCGTCGTGATGTTGCACTGGACTCCTCGAGGGTCTTACTTAGCCACAGTAAAGACCTTCTAAGGGCTGCTCCCTTGGAAGCTGAGAGTCTCTTCGGAGGTCTCATTCCCACTGTGGCCTCACAAGATTTGAAGGACCATCAACATAGGTCCTTCACAACTGCACCTGGCCCATCGCAATCGGCCAGGAAGCATACTAATGTGCATCGACCTCAGGGGCCACCTGCTAAATTCTTTAAGCAGGTACAGCCCCAATATAGTGCACAACCTCAATATAGTGCACAACCTCAAGTGAGACCTCCTCGTCAGTCAGGTCCTAGGCGTGGACCTAGACGCCGAGGAGCCCCTAACCCACCTTCCTTTCCCAAGGAAGGAGGGGGGGGACGGCCCTAGGGACTCGCACCCTCTCCTGCCATCCATTCCTCTCCCAAACATCCCCGTAGGGGCTCGCCTAGGCCTCTTTTCAGAGGCTTGGGCAAGTATCACGGACGATGGGTGGGTCCTTTCTCTTGTAAGCGAGGGTTACCGTATTCAGTTTCAGGAACAACCTCCACTATCAAGGACCCCCGTATTCTTTCATCAGTCCAATCTGGTGAAACTAAGGGAAGAGGTAAATACCCTTTTACAAAAAGGGGCAGTCGAGAGGGTCCTGAACGATCAGTCCCCTGCATTCTACTCCCGAATCTTCCTGGTCACCAAGAAAGTGGGAAATTTCGCCTTATTATCGATCTCTCCCCCTTAAACCGTTTTCTTTTGGAGGAACATTTCAATATGGAGACCACCTCCTCAATCCGAAATGCGATGCGGCCATCGGATTGGGCGGTCTCCATCGACCTTCAAGATGCATATGTTCACATTCCGATTTTTCCACCTCATCGGAAATATCTCCGGTTTTGCTTGGACCAGGAAGTTTTTCAATTCCGGGTTCTACCGTTCGGAATAGCTTCCGCACCCAGAGTTTTCACCCGAGTTATGGGAGTAATAGCGTCTTATCTACGAGTACGGGGAACTCCGATCCTCCAATACTTCGACGACTGGTTAATCCACAACGTTCAGGTTCAGTCCCTCCAGCAGGATCTGTTCCGTTGTTGGTCCACAGTAACTCGATTGGGTCTTTTACCCAACCTCGAGAAGTCAGAACTGATTCCATCCCAAGACTTCGTTTATGTAGGAATCAACTTCCTCACAAACCAGAACTTAGTCCGGATTCCCCGAGAGCGTATAGATCGAATCCTGGCACTCTTAGAGACACTACGAGTAAAAACCGTGTTGTCTGCTCGCCCTTACCTATCCCTACTGGGAACCTTGAACGCCACTGCAGATCTGGTTCCCTTAGGACGGCTCCATATGCGCCCTCTACAGTTTCTCCTACTCGCAAGGTGGAAACCGCACAAGGATTCTCTATCAGCTCCGATTCCTCTAGGAACAGATTTCCATCATCATCTGCGATGGTGGATGAATTGAGACAGATTCCTAGCTGGGGTCCCCATGCACGCTCCGGATCCCCACTCCTACCTGTTCGCCGATGCGTCAGATTCCGGTTGGGGTGCACATCTAGACCCAGAGGGGATAACTCTTCAGGGCCTTTGGACCCTACACGAGTCGTCCCTCCACATAAACAACCTAGAAATGAAGGCTGTCTTTCTAGCATTACAAGGGTGCGTCGACAGGGTAAGGGGTCGTTGTGTCATGGTCTCCTCCGACAACACGTCCGTCGTAGCGTATCTCCGACGTCAAGGAGGCACACATGCCCCTTCTCTTTGCGTGGAGGTCTGGAACCTCCTCCGCTGGGCTACCTCGGAGAACATCTCCCTCCGAGTTCGCCACATCCCAGGGAAAAGAACATCTTAGCGGACAGTCTGTCCAGGCCAGGCAAATCAGTTCTCACAGAATGGACTCTTCACCGCGAAGTGACAGAGTCCCTTTTCTCACTATGGGGAAGGCCCCTCGTGGACTTGTTTGCGACCAGGCTCAACAACAGACTCCCCTTTTACGTCTCCCCAGTCCCGGACCAGAGAGCGTGGGCAGTGGATGCGTTCAGCTTCCAGTGGGATCGTCTGTTCGCATACGCCTTCCCACCGTTCCAATTGCTTCCCCAAGTGCTGCAAAAAGTAAGAACTTCCACTGCCCGGATCATTCTCATAGCTCCGTTATGGCCCCAACGATCGTGGTTCAACGATCTTCTAGATCTATTGATAGATCAACCCAGATCTCTCGCTCAACGGAGGGATCTTCTGTCACAACACAGAGGCTCCTTCCTACACAACAGCCCACACATTCTCCACCTTCACGCTTGGTTCATCTCAAGCGATCTATCCGCCAGAACAAGTTTTCGGGCCGGGTTGCCAGTTGCATCATTCAGGCCAGGAGAGCTTTTACATCCAAGGTCTATGATGCCAGGTGGAGAATCTTTTGTGATTGGTGCAGTAGGAAACGTGTTGATCCCAGCTGTTCCTCTATAACTGCCATTGCTGATTTCCTTTTGTTCCTTTTCGAGAACAAAAGATGTTCAGTATCTACTATCAAGGGCTATAGAGCCGCCATTTCTAACACTTAAATTCTCTCAGGGCTCGGAGATTGGTTCAGATCCACACCTTGCCGATCTCATTAAGTATTTTGAGCTTCAGAGACCTGTCACTCGCTCTCTGACGCCTAGATGGAATCTATCATGTGTTTTATGATCCTTAACAAAAACCCCCTATGAACCATTGAGTGAGGCATCCTTTCAGGATCTCACACTCAAGACGGTATTTTTACTCGCTTTGGCGTCTGCGAGAAGACGTAGCGAGATTCATGCATTGTCGGTGGACACTGGCTGTCTCCGTTTTGATGGCAATTTTGAATCCGTTTCCCTCCTTTGTCAGCCAGGATTTTTAGCCAAAAATCAATTACCTGCGGTAGCTCCATCACCTATAGACATCCCCAGTCTTAGTCGAATCTGTGCTGGGGATGATCAAGATAGGCTCTTATGCCCAGTTAGGGCACTGCGTTTCTATCTAAATGCTTCAAAAGTGAAAAGAAAGGGCAGGAAACGTCTTTTCCTACCTCTTAAGGGCTCCGTTGATATTTCGGCCTCCACGATTTCAAGGTGGATTGTCACCACAATTAAAAGAGCTTACCAGTCCCTTACTGATAGAGACCTTCCCTTTATGAAACTAAAAGCCCATGAGGTTCGAGCCGTCGCTGCCTCATGGGCCTATCTAAATCACTCGTCTCTGGAGGACGTCATGAAGGCAGCATTTTGGCGATCCCATACTACCTTTTCGTCCTTCTACCTCCGCTCATTAGCACATCAAAGCGCAGGCATATTTTCTCTGGGTCCCATAGTTGCGGCACAACATGTGGCCCAGAAGGACTCCAGCAAATAGTAAAGTGGACATCTCCCCTCAAATGGTGAGTAGTTTACATTTTTCCTCTGTTTTTGATCAGTTTAACATCAGCCGACCCACCTAACTGACAAATTCAGCTATATAATAGTGATGGGTAAATGTATTGCTGCTATTAAAATGTAGTTTTTTGGGGGGTAAAACTAATTTTAATTATGCAATACTTACCCATCACTATTATCAAATGCCCTCCTCCCACCCCGCTCTGATGCCCTGGCGTAATTTCGTCTATGAAAAAGATGAATGTTCGCGCAGGCGCAGAGAGATGCACGGGCGTGACGTGGCTTGTTGACAAATTCTCCACTTTAAGTGGGAGAATGTTTTCACATCGAACGGACGAGTTTTTCGACACGAAAAAGGAATAAAGCTATATAATAGTGATGGGTAAGTATTGCATAATTAAAATTAGTTTTACCCCCCAAAAAACTGCATATTGAGATAGAAGATCGGTAACTATATTTTTTGTTGTTTCCTTCGACGCATTGTATATTAATAATGTCCATGGTCTCTCTTCGCATTCTTATTGCACATGTGTCTGCATTTTGTTCTCAATAAAAGTTTCAACAGTGAGAAACATCTTACTTTACTAAAGAAAAAATACAGGTAAATTTAAAGTGTCATTCAACTGTTTACCATGTGCATACAACCAGGTGAGTTTACATGTGACATTAAATATATTGTCATTATTTCATTTTTCAGAATAATGTCAGCACAGTCTGTGAGGCAGTGTGGGCACAAGAAGGGCCATTGGGACACTCACCCAGACTGCATCAAATGCATCGTTGTGTACTTTGCAATTTATGGCCCAGGGCTCTGTAAGAGGCTTGGTTCTTCAGGTTGGAAGAGCACTCCCGGGTCCCAGGAGTTTATTTGACCAACTTCTTCAGCAGACTCCGATTTCATCACATTCCAGGCAAGAAGAGCATATTAGCGTACATCGTGTCCAGGAATAGCAGAGCCATCCTCCCGGAATGGTCTCTTTACCGCTCCATAATAGAATCCCTTTTCACATTGTGGGGAAGACCCCTGGTGGACCTGTTTGCAACCAGGGTCAACAATAGACTTCCCTTTTACATTTCTCCTGTCCTGGACCAAGGAGCATGGGCAGTGTATGCCTTTAGTCTCCAGTGGAATCGGCTGTTCGCATATGCCTTCACACCATTCCGACTGCTGCCTCAAGTTCTGCAAAATGTCTGAACTTCCACTGCTCAGATCATTCTCATCGCCCCACCATGGCCCTAGCGATTGTGGTTCGATGATCTTCTAGACCTGTTGATCGATTGACTCAGGTCTCTCCCACACAGGAGGGATCTTCTATTGCAACACTGGGGATCCCTCCTAAACAACAGCCCACACATTCTCCACCTTCACATTTGGCTCATCTCAAGCAATCACTCTGCCAGAACAAGTTTTTGGGCCAAATTGCCAGATGCATCATTCAGGCCAGGAGAAATTCTACATCCAAGGTCTATGATGCCAGGTGGAGAATCTTCTTTGATTGGTGTAGTAGGAAACATGTTGATCCTAGCTGTCTTTCTGTAACTTCTGTTGCTGATTTCCTTTTGTTCCTGTTTGAGAGCAAAAGATGTTCAGTATCCACTATCAAGAGCTATAGGGCTGCCATTTCCAACACACTTAAATTCTCTCAGGGCACGGCAATCAGTTCTGATTTGCACCTTGCCCCTTGCCAATGTTATTAGGTATTTTGAGCTGTAGACATTTCAGCTGCCACTATCTCACAGTGGATTGTCACTACAATCAAAAGAGCATATCAGTCCCATACCGATCGAGACATTTCCTTTATGAAAATAAAAGCCCATGAGGTTCAAGCTGTTCCTGCTTCCTGGGTCTACCTTAATCACTCCTACATGGAGGATGTCATGAAGGCAGCATTTTGGTGTTCCCATACTAACTTCTCCTCCTTTTATCTCCGCTTGTTAGCATAACAAAGCACAGTCATTTTTTTCTCAGGGACCCATTGTTGCAGCACAACATGTGCCCAGAGACACAAACATTCTACAACATAGACCTCTCCCTCAACAGTGAGTACATTCCATTTTCTGTTTTTGATCAGTTTAATGACATCAACCTACCCACCTAACTGATAAATTCTGCTGCCGTGATGGGATAAGTAATTGCTGCTATAAAAATGTAGTTTTTTTTGGGGGGGGGTAAAAGTAATTTTAATAATACTTACATGTACCCATCGCTATTGTTGAATGCCCGACCTCCACTCTGCTCTGATGTCCTAGTACAATCGTCGCCTAAGAAAAAGATGACCCTTTTGTGCAAGACCTGCTCATGATCAATGCACATGACTAATGCAATGTGCATAAGCGGATTGTGTCATACTGACAATTCTGCACTCTGGGGGAGGATGTATTCACATCAAACGGACAGTGGTTTTTTTGGTACGAAAAAGAAAAGCTGCACAATAGCGATGGGTAAATATTGCATACCGGTAATTAAAATTAGTTCCCCCCCCAAAAAAAAACACATAAGAAATTTCTTCTGATTTTAGCTAGTAATTTACGAAGAACTATCTTGTGTAAATTTAAGAACCAAAAATTAACCTTCTACATTCTCTTACTATGTTTGTGAAAACAGTAATAACTGTTAAAATAAATTAGGTATGTGTGTCCCATTATTTTTCTTATAATATTTTGCATGGTCCGAATCATCCTGGCGTTTGGTTCGAATCAGCCCATAATTTGGTCCAGATCAGCTATAGTCTGAATCTGTCCTGGTTCGAAACAGCAAGCATTCAAATCAACGACCTTGAAAACTGGTTACAATAGGAAATCGGCAATAGTTTCCGTAGTAGAAGTCCACAGTTCATACATTTATTGGATGAAATATTGGATAAAATTATTAATTTTTATTAGTACTGGACCTGGATACATTGACTGAGTCTAGCTTCTGACTGGGCTACACACTTCAGGTTTCATTATTTTTTTTAAAGGATAATTGGTAAAATTTCAGTGAGAATTCCATAGATGTTATTATAATTTCCAGCATTTATGATGATGAAATTAGCACCAAAATTGAGTACAGAGTAGAAGAATTCTTTTTCTAACCATCCACTTTTCTTTTTGAAGGGAAAATTGACATAAAAGTCCATGTTTATTTAGCATTGAAACAAAAAGGGGCTGGAGGGAATGTTGTGAAATTAATCCAAGGCAAGGTTAGCTTTGGCTTTTGGGCATATTTACATGTAGGCAAAATAACAGACTCCTGGGCAACTATTTCACCTGAATTGCCCCTAGTGTGGACCATGGGCTATGAAATTATTTAAGAATCTTTTCTTTATACATTTTTTTGAATAAAATGTGTGAAAAATAGAGGATTACAATTTTCGCAATTTTACATTTTTATGCGTAAAAATTCCCAGTTCCGTGGACCCTGAGCCATATTTTGAAAAAAGCTAGAAAACTCCCTGAAGTTTAAATTCTAAGCAAGAGGAAAATAAACAAGGGTAGTACTTAATGGATCAAAATAGGCCTTCATTTCTTTTGAGTAGTATACAAATCCATGTGTTGTTGTGGTTGTTGTTGTTATTATTAGTAGTATTGTAATGTCTGTAATTTTGTATACTCTCTACTTTTACACATGCCATCTAGAATTGGCTGAAATCTACACATTCAATCTGACTCACTCGCTAGTCCTTTCACAATTTTTCAGTAATATTGGATGACAAATAAATGAGTTTCAAGGCAATTTATTCTCCCAGAAATTTAAGATTTAGCTTTCACTTGAGTCTGTTCTGGGATTTCAGAACATGCAAATAGTTGAACAGAATGACGGAAGAAAGTGAAAGTCAGTGTATTGGCAACTACCATGGGCCCTTTTTGCAAATAAAGACATTATTTCACCTCAGAATGGTCATTTTAAGGTATGATTTGTTTTCAAGATAAATTTGGTAGTGATGCACATATAAGAAAGTAACTAGTGTATGTGAAAACAGACAACACCTTGACTACCATATATACTCGCGTATAAACCTATACCAATTGCAAACTGCATAGACCCAGATCTGCCATCGCATAATGCAATGGCAGATCTAGGTCTATGCAGTTTGTAAGGGCTAATCAGTAGAACAAACAACATAGGCCCTTATCTGCTGGCATATTATGCAATGGCAGATCAGGGTCTATGTTGTTTGCATTTGGACCCAGAACATACACGAATATATACGGTAATTGGGTGGTCCCCACCTGATTAGCACTAATCTGCCTCCATATCAACACAGCCTGCATGATTATCACTTAAAATTTGTGAAAGACTATTTTATGAAATTCAGAGAGACTGTATGAATTTTAGCAAGAAATATTGAATAGAAGAACAAAAAAATACAGACACTGCAGCTTTCATTTTTAGCCAGTTTAGATAAGTATAAGTAAATAAACCTAAGTAGTTTCTCTTTACCATGAATTATTTGTACACCTGAAAAAATTATTGGGAAAAAAAAGTTAAAGATAATACAGGATTATTAATGGAGCAGCTGAAATGGCCTACAGGAGTTATCTAACAGGTTATTTAAGTACACAATCATTTCCTGCACAATAATATGATATAAATATATTACATAGTTTTCAGGAGTAGGATATATACAAAGCATGTAGTTTAAGATTAATTTTAGCTAACCATCTTTCCATTCGAAAATCAAATAAAGAACTCTTTAAGAAAAGTTTTCAATATTCAGGGCCACTATTTTGGAACAGAATCCCAAGGGAAATTAGAGAAAGTACAAATATAAATCAATTAATTATAATCTAATTCAGTGGATGAAAAGTGGAGCCTGTTTTGATTTGACAAATACATTACAACTTAAAGTATAAATTCTCAAACCTTCCACTTTGTTGTCTCACTATTTTTGTACAGTATACTGTATATACACAATGTACCTACACTATTTTTGTACAGTATACTGTATATACACAATGTACCTACACTATTTTTGTACAGTATACTGTATATACACAATGTACCTACACTATTTTTGTACAGTATACTGTATATACACAATGTACCTACACTATTTTTGTACAGTATACTGTATATACACAATGTACCTACACTATTTTTGTACAGTATACTGTATATACACAATGTACCTACAGTAGTTCGAGTTGTTCTAATACAAATTTCTGTATATTATGTCCATATATAAATTGAGCTTATTATTAATGTTTGTTTTTTGTTGTTTTTTTTGTTTGGTAAGAACTTGTGTAAATATTTTTTTCTTTCTTCTCTAGAATGAATTAAGCGTTGTATGTTCCTTTATTTATTGTGTGTGCAACTATGTATGTAAATATGCATATAATAGAGGGACACAATGAGGATTAAGCTCCATGCAACTAATTGTGTTACTCTCTTTAAATAAAGTCATTATTATTATTATTATTATTATTATTATTATTATTATTATTATTATAATATATCCATAGGACTTGTGTTCTACAGAAGATTGTCTGTATCTTGAAAAATTACTATTTTTATAAATTATGAAACAATAATGTAGATACAGATATCATATGGACTTCAAAATTTGGTCAGAGAATTTAATCTTGCAGGATTTTTCATATTTAAAGATATCTTCATTCACTTTACTTGCTATTTTATAATATTAGTATGAATTTAACCTTTAAACTTGGAGCAGTGCTTCCCATTTTGAAATAACTTTGAAAAACTTTACTGGCATTTGCTGTAAAACTGATTATGGTATATACTCAATTGTAAGTTGAATCCAACTGCAAACTGCACAGACCCAGATCTGCCATCACATAATGCTTCATCCAATCTGGGTCTCTGCAGTTTATTTGGAGTAATCAATAGGACAAACAACATAGATCCTGATCTGCCAGCGCATTATGCAATGACAGATCATTGTATGTGTTATTTGCAGTTTGACTCGACTTATAAGCGAGTATATTTGCATGAGACAACTCCCCATTTTGGTACCAAATGAACTAATCACCCATAATTGGGACCAAACATTTGGAAATACAATCCATGGTCAATGTCAAGATCATGCCAGATCATGATGTCAAGGTCATGCAAGATCATTTCATAGTTTTGTAATTTCTTTGAAGGGAGTGATTGTTTTGAATGTACATCCTTGTATTTATGGAATTGTATAATCCAGAGATGGATAAAAGTATTCAGACCATTTTAAAAGTCTTATTACATTTTTGGTAGGAAGAGATTAAATCTGGGAAATGGAAGAAAGTGTTATGGACATTATCATAAAATGTACCATATTTTAAAAAAAAAAAATCACATTACTTTGGGAATGAAGGAATTTATTTCTAATGACCATAATTTGTTATTAGCTCTAAAATAAGTTCTGCTTCATTGTTTTCATTTATTGAAAGAAGAGTAGTTGATATAGTAAGGCCAGTATCACTGCACAGTGAACAATACAGTTATCATTATGTATATAAATCTGACAATATTAAATGAAAATGCAACACAGGTTGAGTACTATATTGTATAATATGAGTACTGTGTTGTTTATGTTAGTAAACCCATAATTTGTATATTGTAACATGTGTAATGACACCTCATGACAGCAAAAATGACATCATAACATCATGCAACGGAAAGGTGTAACAACCGAGGCATCAAAATGTATTTCAAAGTCATTTTACGTCACTATTCTGCAATTTTGTTAAATAACATAAGTATTTTTCATCATGCCATAAATAGTGTCCTACATTTGTGCTCATTTCAAATGAAAGTTATGAAACAAATCGAATAATTCAAATCTTTTGGGAGCCAAGCAAAAGATAGAAATAATTTGACTTGTTTCGTAAATTTAATTTGAAAATGAGCATTCACGCAAAATTCTCTATTGTCTGTAAAAAATTGTATAATATAAGGTCAAAACAATCATAATGATATTTTGTGCTTAACTATTTTTGTGCAGATAATATTTTTCCTTTTAAAATCTGCTGAAAATTATAATATTATAATTAATTTTTTTACTGATAATTGACTAGTGTATGAAACATTACAGAAAATATACAGTTGATATTGGAATAAATTCATAGTTGATATTACATATATATATATATATATATATATATATATATATATATATATATATATATATATATATATATATATATATATATATATATATATTTCATAGCTACATGTATTATAATTTATTACATACTTTTCACTTAACAAGACTTTAATAGGTATTTATTTCTTACTGTGTTGCCAATGGTTACAATTTACCAACAATTTCATTGAATTTATATTTTGTTGTATATTGTTATTTATTGATAAAATATTTTTGTTCATAAAAATATTACAGAATATAAGATTTCTTATTAAACTTTGTGAATTTCATGACACTAATTCCAAGTTCCATGCACTGACCACCATTTTCAATAATGAGCGAGAAATTGAGTTTTCACTTACTAATTTCGATTGTGATTTTTCTAATGTTAAACAAATAGGAGCTTATATAGGTGATATATACTGCCACAAATGCACCACATGTTGATTACTGATGCAGTAGGATAAAAGTTATAAAGTAAGTGTAGTAATACTTTTTTGGGTATGTTTTCCAGGTAGTAATGCAGTAATAGGATGTACCGGTGTGTGTATGTATATATATATATATATCTTTGTGATGAATTATCTTCATGTAATATACTTACAAATTTGGTTGATATTGAAATTTTACAAATACTCATACATATAAAAAAGTAACCTTCCAAGTCATGGTATGTTACATGAAAACATGATTATGAACTACCAGACCTCGCAGCATTATCATGGTTTCTAAGAATGTGAATTCTCAAAATGCATCCATAACAAAAGAATTTTGGAAGAGTGGGGAGAGGAGTTGTTGTTTTCAATTGACTTATTTGAAGGAATATCCAGATTAGGAAAGTTGTTAGAGCTTACTTATGCCTCCAGCAAGTAGTATTGAATATATTTACTGCACAATTCTTCCAAAAGAATGCACCATGGCTTCCGTGTAAGTGATATTCTGTTAGCAAACCAGGAATGCATGATGCAGCTGAAGTAACTGGGAGATAATGATTAAGAGCAGCTCAGAACACTGACCAGGAAAATGAAAATCACAGAAAATTTCCAGAAATATTATACTATGAAATAAATTATTTATGTGGGCATTGTCTTTGAAAACTGAGATAAAGTTAAATGAATTGGACAAAATAAAATAGAAATGGAAAATACAATGGCATTGATAAAGTCACAGTCCCAAATTAGCATGCTGAAGTAGCTAGTTAATGTTGTAAAATTTGTGTGTAAATGCCAGCATAGTTTTATTCAGGTATTTAATGAATAATTAATATTATAGGTGATTTGTTATTACTGGTTTATGGTGGTATGTACCACAGTACTTTATCGCTGTACTGGTATGTCGGTAGTTTCCGTCAGTAAGGAATGTACGGAAATTCCTGAGTAATCTTGTTATGAATTTACTGATATTAACAGCATGTTTTCATTTTTCATGTCAAAATAATTCACAAAATTATATTAAAAATTTATTTTACAAAACAGTTTTGTCACAAATTATTTTTGAAAATTACAAATATAATTATATTTATGATCCTTTATTCACATGTTTGATGTATGTCACGTATGCAAACATGGTGGCCAAATGGGATGTTGTGAAAGATATTGGACACATTTTAGATTTTAAAAAAATAAAAATAATTCAATATTTAGTTATTTACTAGCATATGTTAATATGTTACGTACATGTATTCCTTTGTAAGACTACAAATCATCCTAAGATTTTCAGGAGAGCAGTTGTTTTCTGTTTGAATTTTAAGTAATTTCTCTAGTCTACTAAATATCATCTTGTTTGTTGAGTAAGTGTGTTTTATGTTTATTGGATGTTTACTGGCCCTCTCTAATCAATATCTTGCCATCCCACTCCAAGTTTCCCTGCCTATTATATCAATAGTGTAGCTGGTAGATTGTAATCTTCATTGTCAACACTTCCTATTTTTATCAACAAGCTCTCCAACACAATGTCTTTTACAGGGTGTCAGCTATAGTGTAAGCTTAATCATCCCACTTTAGTTACAGTGTTAAGATTACAACTTATACAACAATTAACATACACATGGCAAATTCATCTACTATAAGGTACTGATCATTTAATTTGGGGCGGGGTGCTGCGAATTTCTTTTATTTTATCTCAAGAACATTAATTTTTTTCAAATAATATAATGGATATACAGTAATATGGTGTTATTTTGCTATAAATCAGAGCAAGATATTTTTTACACCTATTGACAGACAGAAATTAACAAAAAGTTTCACGCCCCTGCCCCAGCACATTAAGTTGTTGGCCCCAAATACAATTGCAGGCTACCATGGTACATATCGTGGTATGTTCAGAAATACCACGGTACAAAATTTTTTGTGGTACCCGGCTCTAATTATTACCAATAGCTATTTTCCCTAAATGTAAAATTCCTACAAAATAAAGAGGCAATTAGATTCAATTAACTATATTAACTTAAATTTTTTATTTCATATTTATTTTCATTTGATTTAGGATGAGTGCAGTGACCCCCACCCCCTTCACCACAAAATCCCCCAAAATGAAAATAACCACCACCTCCAATGTCTAGAAAGTTGGCAGATATGCTTATAGTGCTGTTATGATACATTTTACTATTGATTATCTTTGATAACTAAAATAAAAATTAAAAGTGTACATGCATATCATCTAGATCAGTTATCCCCAATGCGGTGCCTGCGGGCGCCATGGCGGGTTTTTTGTGTGCCCGCGGAAGAGGTTATATTGAATAATAATAATTAAAAAAATGGTTCAAGTTAATTGGTTGGTGCCCGCCACTCTCTCAAAAACTCACAAATGTGCCCGTAGGCACAAAAAGGTTGGGGACCTCTGATCTAGATTGTATAATACTTAGTACTTATTCTCTAGTTGGTAAGCTCTTTGTAGAAAATTGAAAACGTATCTTTGACTGCTGGTGATAAATTAAACAAATCTGTCAGTAAAACAGTGTAAACTTTTCAAAATTGTATGGTGCATTTCCTCCTAGTTGTTTAATTAATATCCAATAAATATTTATTATTTAATAATAGTTTCAGTTTGCTACAAAATAATACATTTATTGGAATTTCACTCAAAAATATCACTTGGCAAAACATTTTAAAACTTTTCATATACATGTACTTCTGATATCAGTGAGATTTTCAAAAGTGAGAACTTTTGTATGCTCAATATTACTATTTTTTTGGTAATCAGTTGATGTTTTTATTCAGGCATTGGTTCATGTAAGTATTTCTGGTTTCTGTGTGCAAATACAGCCAGAAAAACTATACTGATATTCTGTTGACTGCACTTCCTAGGTGTCTTTGACTTTGGAATCATCAGAGGTTTCCAGAAAGACTGGCCTATCTGGAAAATTCAATTACTGCTGTCTTACTTCATTTTTACAAGGTTATTCACCTAATTATAGTGGACATTGGGTTTCAGAGCCATCAGAAAACAAT
This sequence comes from Margaritifera margaritifera, assembly GCA_029931535.1. NCBI lineage: Eukaryota > Metazoa > Mollusca > Bivalvia > Unionida > Margaritiferidae > Margaritifera > Margaritifera margaritifera. Next base: position 833,879 of record JAQPZY010001537.1, on the reverse strand, counting down.
GTCAGCACTTGTGTATTTTATCACAGCAGTGTCTTCTGGTTGGAAAAGCAATTTACTTTGCTTGATAAGAAATCATTTTTTAGAGTCATGCATGGGTACTTGCTATATTGAGCTAAAGGGGCTTGAATTCTCATTAATAATAACAGATGAAAGGTTTTGCTTTTATTACAGAGATTTAACTTGAATGTCTTGCCATCATATATCCAATATCATCAACCCTCCTAACTTCATACCCGTCCTTGAATGGTGCGCCATGTTTCTCGCGACCTCACGTGCTTGTGTTAGATTCTGATGTCATCAGCTGAGTCACTAGCACTCGTTGACAATGACAGTAAGTGCTGATTAAGAAATATTCTATGAAATGAAATGAAAATACGTACTACAATTCAAATTGAAAAAACAATTTTACTAATGCATGAGTGTTAGCTGTTCAAGCCAGGGCCGCTGTTCACATGTTTCTTTACCTCATGACGAAACTTCTCCTGGACTATGGTTAACATATGGACAGGTTTAATTTCAGGTTTTGTAAATTTCAAACTTTACCCTCTAGATGGAGGTAGTGTCACAGACATTGAGATGGACGGATTGATAGACAGACATAGACATTTACAATATGGTGTATTTTTAACAAAAAGGAATTTGGATGATTTAAAAACCAATATCTCAGCTGTGACATCACTCTTCATTTTGCATATGTTTGAGCAAGAAATAGAGTTGTCTGAGGAGTACAGGCAATAATACAAAATTTAGTCAAACATTACCAATAAAACTGAGTTACCAACTCACTGTGAGAATTTATTGTTGTCCAGTTTAGGTATCTTCTGGATGATTAAACATGAAACAGATATAACATGCTTTCACCAAGTGTAGCACTGGCAGCCACATTTTGCCCTGTTAGATATAACCACTGATAGCTGAGTGGATTAAAGTGGTTGACCAAGATGGATCAGCTCTTGAGTTGGTGGTCATGGGTTTGAGCTCAGTCAGTGCAGGTGAGTTTTTATCCAAGACCTTGTTAAAAAATTAAGTACCAGTAGCAAGATACACAAGAAGAACCCTTGGTTATTGTATACCTGCTTGGCCACAGGTAAAAAAAAGTTCATATTATCAGAAAATTGAGATTATTTGCATCCAAATGATAGATGTTGACTGCATTGTTTTATTTATAATTATAATAATCTGGTGTGGTGAATATGACCTCAGATTCAAATGTGGGAGATCAGTTGGACAAATTTTTGGCAGATTGGTTAAAAAATGCTGAAAAAGTTTTTCTGTATGAAATGTCACCAACATTTATCTTGTGTAAGTAATTTTATTTAATATTATTATTATATAATTATCAAAATTAACATGAGTGCACAGATAAGCAACAGCCAATCCCAATAATCTAAAAAGATTGCTAGTCTTAAAGCAGCAAGAGTGAGATGCGCCATATGGGGTTTTGTGTTGTTCGTAAGCCTAGGAAGGATAAAAATAACAAGCAAGTTGCAATATACGAGTCAGAGTGATTAATATGTTGATATTTTTTAAATAAAGGTGATCTATATGTTGTGGTTCTCTTCTGTTTTTTTTTTTTTGTTTTTTTACCCCACCTAGCCGAGGGTAACTTCAAAGTAAGCAGAGCTTGCCGACTCGAAACAATCGACTGCTGAAAGATTGTTTTGATGCAAGTCGGCGATTTCAAGGTGTCTAGGTGATAATTGTTAATAACATAACTTGTGGGATTTCTTTCACAGGTGTGTTTGGAAATAAAAGGCAGCCATCAGGATTTCGTTAAAAGAGCATTCGATGTACCGAACATATAGCACCCACAATCAATATTTATCATCTACAAAGAGGTTTATTACCTGTAGAACAATAACTATGTTTAACCCGTGGTACATAATGCCTCAGGGATAATGGGTTTGTTTTGTTGCCCAATGCCAATAAATTTACTAATCCATACAGTAACAATGATAAGTAATTATCCAATACATTTTCATACCTGTCAACTTGTACGGGAATCCCGTAATTTGTACGTTTTTTTTTGGTCTGGTGTACAGGTTTTAGTCTCAGGAGGTTGACAGGTACCATACAAATTATGTATAAATCAACATGATCTATCGGTCTGTCTGTCTGTATGTCTGTATAGTCAATGCATTCCTTTGATATGATCTATCTTTCCATATGCATGTCTGCTTGAGTCTTTTGTGTAAGTGTATAGGGTCAAATCAATCTTCTTTTCATGATACACGACCAGAAAAGTATCAACTATATGATGCATATAAACCAAAAAATAAGTAAATCTTCTAAATATGATGACAACATCAACCCAAGTACATCAGTGATTAGTAAAGGTGGGGAGTGATAACATTCGATAATGAAGATATATCAAAAGATGACATGAACATAACATCACACAACATTTACCTGGTATAAATTAGAGAAATAATAATAAATAGAACAACTAACTTTCAAGTTGAACAAAAAACAAGGATAAAGACTTTAAAAATTGAGAAACAGATTATTTTATGCTAAAAAAATTATTTGACAGTGATTCAATCCATTTACAGTTTAAATATTTTTAAGTTGATTCATTAACTTGATTTAGTTTTGCTTAATAAAGTATGTTGGCAGTTTACACATTTTTCCATTATTCTGGATTTCCGTTCACTAAACTTAGCAAAAATGTCAACAAATAGATTGATGTATTAAAAGTTACTGAGTACTGCGAAAATTGGATTGGTTCCTCAGTTTCAAACATAATATGGTGACACCAGATAAATGGTGTTTTCGATGGAGCTGAAACCTCATAGCTTAAAACAAAATCTCTTATTGTTTTCTTCAGAAGTTAGTAAATATATATTTCAAAAATCTTAATGAAGGTACATGAACATCATGTAGCATAATAACGTAAACATTAAGTACCATGATAATATGAGAAAATGGGCTTAAATTCATACAGAATTTATCCAGTGATTTTTATACAGTCATCAGTGTACAACAGTAGTCCCTTGTCTAATTGAAAAATATTTCTAATCATTACAGATTCCTAATTTTAGCACTTTACTCTTGAATTTTGTTGTGAAAAAAATGTTGTCTATTTTCAACTAAATGATAAGCCAAGGTTCTGTTCACCTTGAAAAATGCCTTAGATTGTACATAATCTAGTGTAGGTCCCAATTCTGGGATAAATTGATAATTGGATACTTTGACCAATATATGAGATATAACAGGTATAAATACATCAGATTTGTGTTAATCTCCCATTAATAAGCAGGTACTCAATGATAAACCCATTGCACAATGTAAAAAAGATAAGCAAATTTTGGTTGGAAAAAGAGTTATCCAGTAATAAGAGCATCCCACACTTTTCAGACACTTTATCATGGGTTTATTGTAGGAAAAGTACTGTATGTGTAGTGAAACCTGCCTCTAGTGAACACCTCTTAAAAAGAACTTATATCAGGTAATGTTTATGAACTACCTTTTGTTTCACTTGTTTATAAAGGACACTTGTTCATAACATACATAATTTTGTGCTCCCTTGATTGCCCTTGATTGGTTTTGCTGTATAGGAAACTCTATTTTGGTTCTTGTATGGTACTGACGGCATGCTATGGCAGTTTTGTTTCAGGATCAGAGTGAAATAGTTTCAACTCTGCTACTGAGCAGTATCTTGTATTTCCTTTAAGAGTATCATGCACTCGAATAGCTATATTTATTACCTAATTGATGTTGATAATGAATTCTGTATCTCAGTTACACAGAGAGTGCAAAATTAATGTAATGTATTACTTTTTTGTTGGCTGGTGAGAAAACAGTTGTTTTTTTTGGCTTAAGGATTAACATTATCTATGAAAGTCACACATCCAGACTTGCTACTTGGTGCTGCAATATTTTGGCAATTGGATCAGACTTGCGTCAGATTGAATGTAAAATCACAGAGAATGAAACAATGCACAATCCCTATAGACCAGAAAAACTTATGGGATGGTCTGTTTTCCATCATCTGTCTGACTATTAGCACAAGTTTGTTATCACTACTCCTTCTTAAACTACAGACATACCTGCCATAACACAATGTCTCATGCAAAAACATGATTTTTTTTCTCCCAAACCCTCTCTTGTTGTTGTGTTTAAAAAACATGATTTTCTGTAATCTTAGCCAAAAAAATAATTTTAAAAAAAAAACAGCAAGAGATAGAGAGAGACCTTTCTTTACCACCACCTACTGTATACACTTGCGTACAAGCCGATACCAACTGCAAACTGCATAGACCCAGACCTGCCATCACATAATGTGCTGGCAGATCTGGGTCTATGCAGTTTGTAAGGACTAATCAGTACAACAAACAACATAGACCCTGATCTGCCGGCACATTATGCGATGGCAGATCAGGGTCTATGTTGTTTGCATTTGGAACTGGATTATATGCGAGTATATACTGTAACTTGTGGCCTGTATAGACAGTAAACAGTCCTGCTTAGTGCTCATGTAAAACTATCCTCAGTGCAGTTTATACAGTTGATTGTCATGGAGGAAATTAAAAGCTAAGGCAGTCAGAGATAAGCAACCATCATTTCAAAGATTACTTAATTGGCAGATAATAGCTAGGATGATGTGGTATTAAGTCCTTTATGCACTGCTGTAGGAGAGTCCATTAGGCTAATTTGCATAGGTGCAGTACACTAAGTGGAACAATCCAATTCATTTGAAGTTGATAAATCAAAGAGATGCATGTTGAAGAACAAAAGTTATTACACATCATTACCTTGAATGAGATTGTTTAAACCATCTTCATTAAAGATTATTGCCAAATTTGTGATCAGCGGCAATGTTTATTTGATGTTTGAATTTACTCCATATATAAACAACAAAACAGGATTATTTCGGTAGTTGCAAAATAGTGTACAAGTGTGATTCATTTTTTAAGGCAAAATTTCAAAACATAGCTGTGATTCAGGGAAAGAGGAGTCATCTGCAAGGTGAGCAAAGCCCAGCAAAGCTAAATTTCAGAACTCCTAGTTGACAGAGTTTGACTTTGTGAAGACCATCAGGAAGGGGAAGCATTTTATTTTTGCAAATACTGCAAACACCATATCGACATTAGTCATTCTGGAGTGTACAACATCCATCGACATAGCTACACTACCCAGAATTGAGACAATGCATGAATTCAGAGCTCAATCCCAAAAGTAAGTACTGCTAGCATGTTTAAACAATCATCGACAGACCATATCACAAGGGCTGAAATGCTTTTCTGCTATTTTGTTGTGGAGCACAATCTACCATCTGCAATTGTAGATAATGTTTCAGACCTGCATGTTTGTCACTCCTTCACAGGAATGCAGATGCAGAAAGATCATTTTCTATTCTGAGAAAAATTGAAGATCTTTGGGAAAGTTTCAACAACAGTGCCATCTAATCTTTAATGAGTGCAAAGATGAACATAAATGACAGATGCATAACCTTCAGACCCCCTACTGAACTGAGAGCAGCTAAGACTGCATCTAAGTAAGAAAGTATTCCACCATTCAATCAATTTTAAAGACAGAAATTTGGTGTATTTTTGTTTTATATTTAATGTCTGTGTGGTTGCAGTTATTTGAGTGTGGGCACATATGTGTGTGGTAATGATATTTGACAATGTTAAGTCTACCAAGTATTTTTTGTTTGCAAGTGTATTAAATGCTTCAAAGAAAACAAATGTTATTTTCTTTTATTCAGATTTGAATTTCAAGTAAATATCTGCAGGCTTATATGAGTAGATAACTTATTCTCAATTGTATAACGTTGCTTTCTTTGAGTCATGCATACTGCCCCCCATTCCATTGGGACCTCAAAACACATTTTTTAGTCTCCCCCCTCCCCCCAACAGTGTCTGGGAGGTTGGTAGGCATGCTTGAAGGATTGTCATCAAACTTTACACACATTCATTCCAAGGTCTAGTTGATCCTAAATGAAAATTGTACTGATCTGACATCCAATATGGCCACCACAGTGGACATCTTTAAGATCATATTACTGCTACTCATGAATGGAAGGTCATACTGACATGGGATTTTCAAATCAGTGACTATTTTGTCTAGTTGGTCCTAAATGAAATCTTGTCACTACTCCTCCTGAAAAGAAAGTCATATCGACATAGGGTTTTCACCAGAACACTTCTTATGATGTCTACTTGGTCCTAAATAAAAATGATGCCAATCTGACTGCAAATATGACCACCATGGTGGCCATCATGAAAATCTTGTTATTGCTACTTCTCCTGGTTGGATGGTCATATCATCATGGGGTTTTCACCAAACAATATCTTATGATGTCTGGTTGGTACAAAATAAAAATGGTGCCAATCTAACATCCAATATGTCCACCATGACAGCCATCGTGAATTTTTTTTATATCTACTTCTCCTAAACAGAAAGTCATATCAAAATGGGGTTTTCACAAGAAGACTTCTTATGATGTCTTGTTGCTCCTAAATGAAAATGGTGCTAATCTGACATCCAATATGGTCACCGTAGCAGCCATCTTGCAAATCTAGTTATTGACACTCATACTGAATGGATAGTAATATCAGCATGGAATTTTCATCTAAAGACTTCTTATAATGTATAGTAGGTCATAAATGAAAATGGTGCTGTCCATCATGGTTGAAAATATTGTTTTTGATGCTTCTCCTTAATGGATTGTCATATTGACATAGGGTTTTCACTGTAAGACTTCTTATGATGTGTAGTTGGTTCTGAATGAAAACAGTGCTGATCTGATATCCAAAAGCTTTGTACTTTAAAAACGGAACATTTGTTTCATTCAAGAAAGCAATGAGTGCTTCCTTCTATACTTCTACTTCAGTACAGTACTTTACAGGCACAGGAGTTTGATGTTTAGTTGTGTTTACTTCATTTTCTGGATTGTACCTTGTGGAGGGTACAGTGGAAATTACAAAAAAAGAGTTAGTACATCATTAATTTGAAAATAGTACATTTGTCATAAGTAATACATAGTAATTAAAACAAATTCTTTTCTGTGAACAAATAAATTTTCCCTGAAAAAAAAGTAAAAATGTATTACTTAGTAGTTTATAAGTAATTGTTATCAATTATCAGTGACATCAGGTAATTCACAATTGGGACCAGTTAAGCCCTTTTTTGTTTGAAATCAGTAAAACATTATTACAGATAAATTGCTTAGTAATTTTTTTTTCTTTTCTTTCTGAAAGCAAGTATACAGTTTATTATTTAATAAGTTCTGGTTATAATCTTGTAACAATCAGTCACAGTATCTAGTAATTACCATGTAAATTCTTTTTCTGGCTGCACCCAAGTTGTTACTTTTGTTGCTTCACATTTATGAAGCAGTATAGTCTATTTCATGGTTGTTCATGATACCTTGAAATATGTAATGAAAAACTCATTTTTAAAAAAAATTTCATTGCTTTTCATTTTACCATGATCAAACACTTTTGACTAAGTCCAAAATTTATTGGTTTTTCATCATAATGGTACGTGAACTTACCATGATCAAAACCACCATGAATAACTGACCATGAATTAACATGAACAACCATTGAAATTTCATTAAATTTTTCTCGAATAATGAATTTCAGGAAAATGGGGCTACAATGACAGGCATCCAGAAAATCTTGCTATTACTAGGTTTCCTGAATGGATGGTGATATCAATGTGGGGTTTCACTAAACTATTTCTTATGACCTGTAAGATGGTCAGAAATGAAAGAGGTGCCAATCTAACATCCAACATGGCCATCTTGAAAATCTATTATAGCTACTTTTCCAGGCTGGATGGTCATATCAGCATGGGGTTTTCACTACAAGACTTCTTATGGTGTGTAGTTGGTCAGAGATCAAAATGGTGCAGATGTGATGTTTTATGGTCACTACCACATTTATCATGAAAATTTTCTATGACTACTCTTCTTACACAAACAGTCATAGTGATATAGGGTTTTCACTAAAACACATTGTGCCAATATTAAAATAATGAAGATCTAGCCTTCAGATGAATGCTTTGGTGGCCATCTCAAAAATCTTCTAATGACTATTTCTTTTATCTTGAAGGAGAACATATTTATGTTATTTGGAAGAGTTTATCTTTGTAAAGTTTTCACAATTTTTCCCTTTATATTTTAGCTTTACTGGTTGTAGACCAGAAGAGCTTATGGGATGGTCTGTTGCCTGTTGTCTCTCATCTGTCCATCCATACATCAGCACAAGTTTGTTATCTCTACTCCTCAAAAACTACTTAGCAGATTGTTATGAAACTTTACACACACATTTATTCCATGGTCTGTTTGGTTGGTTTGTGAGTTTAGCACCATTTTTAAGTACATAATAGGCTATATATGGCAGACATCCTGTGGTCTAGTTGGTCCTGAATGAAAATGGTGCTGCTCAGACATCTAATATGGCCACCACAGCAGTTAGCTTGAAAATCTTGTTATTGCTATTCCTCCTGAATGGATGGTCATATCAACATGGGGTTTTCACTAAAAGACTTTTTATGCTGTCTAGTTGGTCCTAAATGAAAATGGTGCCAATCTGTTGTCCAATATGGCTGCCACAGTTGCCATCTTGAAAATCTTGTTATTTCAATGCCTTCTGAATGAAAAGGAATATTGCTATGGGGTTTTCACTAGAAGAGTTCTTATGCTATCTAGTTGGTCCTAAATGAAAATGGTCATGCTTGTGCATCCAATATGGCCACCAGAGTGACCATCTGGAAAATATTGTTATCGCTACTCCTCCTGAATGAATGGTCATATCAGCAAGGGGTTTTCACAGAAAGACTTCTTATGATGTCTAGTTTGTACTAAATGAAAAGGGTGCTGACCTGACTTCCAATTTGGCCACAACAATGGCCATCACAAAAATCTTATCACTACTTCTCCTAGATGGCAGGTCATATCAGTATTGTGCTTTTACCTAATGGCTTTTTATGATGTCTGGTTGGTCCTAAATGGAAATGGTGCCAATTTGATATCTAATATGGCCACCATGGCAGCTATCTTGAAAATCTTTTTATCATTACTCCTCCAAACAGAAAGCCATATCAACATGGACTTCTTATGATGTCTTGTTGGGCCTAAATGAAAATGGTGAATATCTGATATCCAATATGTCCACCACAGCAGCTAATTTGAAAATCTTGTTATTGCTGAAGAATATCATTATCAGAGATGGTTTCAACACTCAGGAGTTAAACAGAAGAAATGGTCTCATCTTGAATTCCTGGAAATTATTTTTGGCCATTAGAGCATCAGTCCCTTTGAGGGACTCTTGTTAGTACCATATGTTTAATTGGCACTGTATAGCCAGGATTGTACTGTCATGCCATTAAATCCTACATATATGTACATACATACTCTCCCAATGGGCATGCCCAATAAAACACATGCAAGATCCATTTTTTTGAGTGATTTATTCCATAAAGTTCAGTGGTAATGATACACCAGGAATACATGGTAGAAAGGTTTGAGAAAATCATTATACTTTAGCAGCTGCCTCCTCCTACAAGGCATGCTGGGATTGATACATGGTTGCTCAGAAGTGGCTACCTTTATGCAAGTATTATGCCAAATACAGTTGGAAGGATCTGATTGAATTATTCATGCAAAGAATCTGTACAAAAGTGACAGATTTAAGTCTTTGTCACCCAGTTGGCTTGATATTTTGCTCAATTTTGTTACTTTACAGGTTCGGTTTCTGTCTTATGCTTTTCAGTCTTTCAGTGTTTCTCCTATAAAAACCTGGGGACAAGTCTAATAAATTTTTCTGAATGTAGAGGATGAGCTTATACTCAGACAAGATATCTGTAAGAAAATATTTGCTAAAATGTGGTAAATAGAGTAGAGGGTGGGCTTAGCATCAAATTTATAAATAAATACAGTACTATCAAAACCACATTCATTTTGTGTGTGTGTGTGTGTAGCATCTGTTGATAGAAATTGTGTGATCATCTGAAGTACCATTTCAAGTCTAAGCTTGCACAAATGAATTTATGATAGAATCTATTTGGTTCAATGATTAGGACAAACATTTTGATGTCACCAAGTGTCTTAAAATTTGAAAATATAATAATATATTAAACAGAGGAAAGAGATTTTTTTAGAGGTGAAAAGTCCTTGAGATGGTTAAGACAACTGCTTTGTTTACTGTTTTGAAGTAATAAAAGTGTGTAAATGAACTTTAGTTTAGACAGGAAAAGAAATTATAAATGCATGTATGTCCATATTGTGCATATATTTAGTTTAGACAGGAAAAGAAATTATAAATGCATCTATGTCCATATTGTGCATATATTTATTTTAGACAGGAAAAGAAATTATAAATGCATGTATGTCCATATTGTGCATATATTTAGTTTAGACAGGAAAATTATAAATGCATGTATGTCCATATTGTGCATATATTTAGTTTAGACAGGAAAATTATAAATGCATGTATGTCCATTTTGTGCATATATTTAGTTTAGACAGGAAAATTATAAATGCATGTATGTCCATATTGGGCATATATTTAGTTTAGACAGGAAAAGAAATTATAAATGCATGTATGTCCATATTGTGCATATATTTAGTTTAGACAGGAAAAGAAATTATAAATGCATGTATGTCCATATTGTGCATATATTTAGTTTAGACAGGAAAAGAAATTATAAATGCATGTATGTCAATATTGTGCAGGAGATTTTTAAGCTTCTTATACCCAACACCTCACCTCTGTCTGCGTGGGTTCGAGGCTCGGGCTTGGCCAACATGGGTATGTGAGAAAGCTTGCCAGTAGCTTCCCGTGGGTTGGTGGTTCTTCCCGGGGTTTTCTTGGGTTCTTCTTCCACAAAATATACTGGCCACCATGTATAGCCTATCATGTACTGAAAAATGGCATTAAACCCATAACAACCAACCAACCTAAATCGGTTTTGATTTCCACTGCATCCTGGCAAATCTTTATGGACTCTGTTTGACTCAGAACTTGGAGTTATAGATCCTTTTTAACTCAGAACTTTGCTTTTCAATCACATGATATTTATAGAAATATCCATGTAATATGAAGACATTTCTAGTTTTAACATATTATGATTTGAATCACAATGGAAGCTCAGTAATTTAAACCTCTAAGTTTGTGACGTTGGTAGTAGAAGTCAAAGAAGTTACATGTATATACATCCTGTCAGGCCTTAAACACTTGTTCAAGTGATCTCATGTTATAGTACACTCAGCAAATTTTCTATTTGATTGAAAACAATAATTCCGTTTTGGTAACGAATTGTAAAGACCTTCAGTTTTAATATTTTCCAGCATAATGGGATATCTCTTTGTTTATTGATTCATCCAATATGGGTGCAATCCATCATCATTTTAGTTGTATATTGGAATGTAATGGAATCCTACCAAGCTAGATTTTCCAAATTATTACTTTACTTTGCAAATAGACTGAATAGCTGATTTTATTTAGGTATATCATGCTTATTAGTACAACAACAAAAAAAGCTATAGAACATTATTACTGGGGATATATGTTTGTTTGGGATTGTAAACCATAAGCTATAAAGCCAATAAAATTATATATTCTATAGAGGCTATACTCAGAGTATAGCAATATGCTTTTCTATGAGGTTAATTTGAAAAAATAAGTTTTTGACTGTTTCTGTGTTGCATCAGGCTTTCTGATACACATTTACTGTGATTTATATGGCTGGACCTGCTAACAATATTGGAAAAAAAAATCTGCAGAGATCTTATAAGCTCACAATACATCAATTTGAGTAAGAATGATTGCTGAAGAAATAAATTAGTCTACAAATAATTTTGTCTAAAGATTGAACAAATGGATGAAAAACTAATACATTTAAGTCATTTGAAATGCCACTCCTGCACGGACACATACATTCTTGGCTGAAATTTCTTGGCTTTCACGATTGTAAAACTTGCTGAACAGGCCCTGTTTCACTAACATTTTAAACATTTTTCCTTAAATTGAGATTTTATATTACTTTGGTTATGATTATTCAGATATTTTTGTCAGAGGTAGAGATAGTGGATAGGATGCAAAATCACTTTTTAGTCTTAAAATTTTACAAATGGAAACCTCACTATTCTTGATAAAAGAGTTTAGGAATTTCTCAGATTTGAGGAAATCCTGAAAATTTCCTCAGTGATATGGCAAGACTCCTTCAAGGAAAATTCAAGCTTTTATGATTTTATTTTAATCCCTTATGCCTGCTGAATGTTCTGTGAAAAAATAATTGCTACCAAACAAACAATAGGAAAGATATTCAAAAATCACAATTATAAAATTACATTTTTGAGATTTTAGTGAAATTGTAGACCAGTAAAACTGTTCCCATAACAATTTTTGTCAGGCCAGTAGAGCTTTTGAATTGGCCTGTTGTCTGTTGTCGGTCCATCCATTTGCACAAGTGTGTTATCGCTACTCCTCCTAAACTACTTGGAGATTGCCTTGAAACTTTACACGCACATTCATCCCAAGGTCTAGTTGGTCCTAAATGAAAATGGTGCTGCGTAGACATCCACTATGGCCACCATAGCAGCCATCTTTAAAATCTTGTTATCACTACTCCTCCTGTATGGCTGGTCATTTCAACGTGAGATTTTCACTAAAAGACTTCTTATTATGTCTAGTTGGCCCTAAATGAAAATGGTGCTGATCTGACATCCTATATGTCCGCCATGGCAGGCATCTTGAAAATCTTGTTATTGTTTCTCCTCCTAAACAGAAAGCCATATGACATGGGGTTTTCACCATAAGACTTCTTATGATGTCTAGTTGGTCCTAAATGAAAATGGTTCTGCTCAGATGTCCAATATGGCCACCATATTGGCCATCTTGAAAATCATTATTGCTACTCCTCCTGAATGGATGGTCATAGCAACATGGATGTTTCCACTAAAGGATTTTGTTACCATATCTAGTTGGTCCTAAATGAAAATGATACTGATCTGACATCCAATATGGCCACTATGGCAGCCATCTTGAAAATCTTGTTATCACTACACCTCCTGAATGAAGAGTCATATCAACATGGGGTTTTCACCAGAAGACTTCTTATGGTGTCCTGTTGGTACTGAATGAAGATTGTGCTGATCTGACATCCAGTGTGGCCACCATGGCAGGTAGCTTGAAAATCTTGTTATTTGCTTTCCTCCTCGATATGGGGTTTTCACCAGAAGACTAATTATGATATCTCAGTTGGTCCTGAATGAAAATAGTGCTGATCTGACCTCAAATATGGCTGACACAATGAACATATTGAAAATCTTGTCTCAGATTCTCCTGAAGCAATTAAAAGGTAAGGTGGTCAGAGATAAACAACCACTATTTCACAGATTTTACTTATTTGGCTGACATTAGTTAGGGTGATGTAATGTCAAGTCCTTTGAGCACTGCTGTTGAAGAACCCATTAGGCTAATTTGCATAGGTAAAGTACACCATACGTAAACAACCCAATTCATTTGAATTTAAGTAAATCAAAGAGATACATGTTGAAGAACAAAAGATACTACACATCATTGCCTTGAATGAGAATGTGTAAGCCATCCTTATTAGAGATTATTGGCAAGTTTATGATCAATGGCAACATTTCTTTGAAGTCAGGTTTTACCCCATAAAGCGCAAAACATGGTTATTTTGGTAGTCGGAATAGTGTACAAGTCTGATTCATATTGGAGGCAAAATGTCGAAATGCAGCTGTGATTCATGGAAGGATGAGGCATCATTGAAGTGAGCAAAGCCCAGCAAAGCTAAATTTCAGAACTCCTGGTTGACAGAGTTTGACTTTGTGAAGCACATCAGCAATGGGGATCATTTTATTCTTTACACAGACTGCAAGCACCATATCCACATTACCCTTTCTGGAGTGCATGACATTCGTTTAATAGCAACACCACCCAGCATCAGGACAATGCATGAATTCAGAGTTCAACCTGAAAAGTAAATAACATGTTAAACAATCATTAACAAACCATATCACAAGAGCTGAAGTACTTTGCTGCAATTTTGTTGCAGAGGACAATCTGCCATTTGCAGCTGCAGATCATTTTTCAGACCTGCATGTTGTTGGTTGTCCTTTGAGTTTGAAGGTAACCATGACATCACAAACTGGTTGGTTTCTATGAGTACGTGAGTAGCTGATCAGGCCAATTTGTGCTCAGAACTGTCTGTGACACACTTGACAGGAGATGCCGCTTGGGTTTGCTTGATCAATAGAGGATGTGCTGTAGTTCTGATATTTATGCTGCTTGTGCTTCTGCACATAATTTGCAATTCTCTTCCATTCAAAGTCTGTTGCTCCAGTATGGATGAGACTGGGCCAGGTGAAGCGATTCTGTGCGAGATCTTTCCCAAGACTCGAGATCAATGTTGAAATGTTTCAAGGATGACTTGAGGGAATCTTTTAAGCATTTCTTCTGACCACCCTGAGACAGCTTTCCCTCCTTCAGCTCACCATATATCTTCTTTGGTAGATGCTCTTCTGACATCCTGGTAACGTGACCTGCCCATCTGATGTGATTTCATCAGCAGAGTGTGGATGCTTGGAATGCGAGAGCCTCAGTGTCTGGGACTCTGTCCTGCTATCTTATCCTTTTCAGTTTCTTCAGGCAGCCCATATGAAAATGGTTCAGATCCTTGGCATGGCATCTGTACACTGACCAGGTTTTGCATGCATACAGCAGGGTCAGCCATACATGCGATTCTACTGGCAGTAGGCCAAAAATACTGTTTTAAAGGCCATCTACTGCACATACCATTTAGTAGTTCAAATCTACCGCTTTTGAAAATTTAAAAAAAAAAAAAAAAATTTTGTTAAAAAAAACCCCCAAACACAGTATTTTTATGCGTTCCATCAACACATTAGAGAAACCAGCCAAAACCAATCTTCAGTACAGGGGACCAGAAATGTTCCACCAGCACAATGACCAGTGCAATGATGCTTGACAGAGCAATAGGATTAGAATTGTTAAAGAACTGACGTGTACACAGCAAGCTGCTAATTGATTTCCTTATTGTTGGAATTTTAGGAGTTGAAGGACAAATGTGGGATGTTTTTTTTGAGGTGTTATAAGTAATAAAGGGATAAAAGGTGGTCTGTGAAGTCTTCTGAGCCTTTGATGAAAATCGGCCAACCCTTAGCGGATGGGAGATAAAATGAAGAGACCGACCATAAAAAATGATTTCGGCAGAGACACCTGAGTAAGTATTTGGATTTTTGTCTTGTTTAATTGTTACTGTATTGTTCAAGATGTTTTAAGAGGACAACTCTTACATTTTTTGTTCAATTCATGTCAAAATGCCGAAACGTGTGTTTTCTCCCTATGCTAAGAAACCACCAGCTAAGAAATATTACAAGTTCAACAATGCTTGGATATCAGAGTTTAAGTGTGTCCAGGCGAGTAGCAAAGGTCCTGACTTTGCATTGTGTGTTTTAAAGGTATGCATCTTTTGTATTTCATAAACTATTTAAAGTTTTCTTGCACATAAATTAAGTTCAAGCCCTAGATAAAATACATCAGTTAAAAATATATTACAGGATAATGAATTTTTAAGTTTGGATAAATTATTCATAAAAGCATAAATACATCATGTAATTTTTTTACATTTTTATTTCAAGTCTAAATCAATTTTTATTTTGTTTTATTTACAGTGGTGAAACTTGCTAACAGATTTTTGGATCTGAGTCATGAAGAGGAAGAAGCATTTGAGAATGAGACTCAGGAATACATCCTAAGTCCAAGTCAGGAACTTCCTCCTCTGGGTGAACATAGCTTGGAGGAGTATTGGAGAGTAGTCAGCAACCTTACAAAATCAGCAACAGGAAGATTGAAGTTATAACTTCTTTGTAGGCTGAATGCGGTTGTCCTGTCATGACAACATTCTAATGCTGATACAGAGAGGACATTCTCCATTCTTCGCAAAATACAAAGTGATTTAATAATCATAATGAAAGTCACTAGTGGTCACTAGACAGTGATCTTGTGAATGAAACTAAAAATGCTATTGAATTTTATAAAAGAAAATTCTTTGCAGTGAACTATCAGATAAACAACATCTCCTTTTTCATTATTTGACGGTATACTGACTCGTATTCATTGTTATTGTAACATTTTCCATTGAAATCGAATCTGATTCATGTTCAAACTTGCTATTTTATTATAGTATGAAGAGAATACATATTATGGCACAAAAAAACCTCACTTGTTTTGTTCTCCATCCCCCTGAAACGTCAAATTTATGCTGATAAAAAATCTACTGGTTTAGAGGCCAATCTACTGATCAAAATTTGTAAATCTACTGTTTTGAAATCCTGGTTCTGTAACATGTATGGTCAGCAATACGATAGCTTTGTAGACCTTCAGTTTTGTTTGCAGGCTGATGCCTCTGTGTTCCCACACATCTGCACGTAGTCTGCCAAAGGCCACACTTGCTTTAGCAATTCGGGCATTGATTTCATCATCGATGTGGACTGCACATGACAGTACTGCTGAGATAGGTGAACTTGTCCACTGCCATTTGTTGTGAGAGGTGATGCACCAACATGCATACAGTAAGGCTTTCCTGGTGATGGTTGGTGCATCACACCTCACAATCAGTATCAAGATGACAGAGGTGAGGTGATCTGCATGTTAGACACTCCATCACAGCGGTGCAGGTGCTGAAAGATCATTTTCAATGCAGATAAAAAGTCAATGAGATCTTTGGGGGAAATTTGAAAAACATGACCATCCAGTCTCTAATGGGTGCAAAGATGAACACAATGACACTTGCATTACCTTTAAACCCCCTACTGAACTATTAAGAGCAGCAAAGACTACATCTGATTAACACTGTGTTCCACTGTCCAATGGATTTTTAAAGACAGAAACTTGATGTATTTTGTTAACTTAATGTATGTGTGGCTGTGATTATGTGAGTGTCGACGCGTGTGTGTATGTGTGTGGTATTGATATTTGACAATGCTAAGTCTCTTTTGAAGAATGGATAATGTTGTCTTCATATCAGCATTGGAATGTGGCAAATGACAGAACTTTTGATCTGGATCAAACTCCAGATTTAACTCTATAAACAGGCCTTCAAAGTGGGTGTGTTTGTTACAAAAAAATCATTGCTCTTCAAAGTGGTTGTTTTTGTTACAAAAAAATCATTGCTCCTATGCGATGGTGTCTGTGACACAATTTCTTCCTCTATATACTGTCTTAAAATCCACTTTGCATGAAACACACAATACAGACTCATGACCTAGCTACTCGCCCGCACTGACTTACACCAACTTACACTCTGATTTCCAAGCATTGTTGAACTTCTTGTAATATTTCTTAGCCAGTGGATGTTTTAGCATTGGGAGAAAGCATACTTTTCTGCATTTTGACATGAATTGACCACCAATAAAGATAACAGCTGCCCTTAAATATTCCCTTTAAAACATCTTGAAACAATTAAACAAGACAAAATATCAAAATACTTGCACAAGTGTTTCTGACAAAAAAAATTTTGGGTGGTTTCTCCTTTGAATCTCACCTCCATGTCAGCCAATTTTGTACCAAAGACTCGCAACATTAATCAGTTTAAAATTATATTTTTGTCCTACTGCCAGTAGAATCACATGTATGTACAAATTTAAGTACTGATGAAAGTATTTACACATAACCACAGAAATGTATACCCGGTACCCCCAAAAATACATAAATTTACAGTATTTAATTATAAGTGTATGGAACTTGTAATAAAAAAAAATCCTTGAAAATTTAGTATTTACTTCAGTAAGAAAGATCTCAAAAATACTGTGAAAGTTTTAGTACTTTATACCCAAAGAAAGATTCCACAAATGTATATAGTTTTACGCTTTTTTAAAAATTGCCTTGTCTAGAACCTTAGCAGCTCATACCTCTAAGGGACCAAATAGATCATCTGGAGCAATCTCAAGTCTGAGTCTGAGAGATTGCAAATAATGTATGAATTGCCAGAACCAAGATAACCAAGGACTCATTAGCATATCATTTTGTGTAAAACTGAAGATTTTCATTAGAAAATGTTATTACTTAATTCAATATATATTCGGTTGATAGTAAAAATTTTATGCAGTTTGGATGAAAGTAATGATGTTATTAAATCTAAAATATATATTCATATTACATGTAGATAGTGCAAACTGTCTAGGTGACTAACCAACGGGATGGTTGATTTCCTCTTATCAGACAAACTAAGTACAGCAGGGGTCATATGTTATGCAAGACAAGATTGGCTAGCTGCCAGTTAAAATTTTGAATAAAGAACAATTGACTGACAGTTGGTGGTAGATGGGTGGAGTTTGGGGATTGATCATTTGCAGACATTGTGTTGGGTTTCATTTGATTATAAGTAAGTACTGTATTTTTGGTTTGAAGTATGAGCAATTGTGGAAACTTAAATGTGCTATATATAGTAGCTCACTCAAGTGTTTTTGCTGTTTATACATTTTATGTTTCATGCCAAGAATATCTGATTAAGTTTGAGTTTGCATGAAAAATGTGAATGCAAATCATCTTATACAGCACTCCGTCACTATAAGGTCCTTCATTATAACATGGTTCCTGTTACAACACATATATTGTCTTGGATTCCATTTCATTAATTGGTAGTAAAATTATAAGTGTCATGTACTTTCATTTAAGGGCAGTCACACTATAAGGTGGTATTACGGGTATCTATGGCTCCCATGGACAGCATTATAATGAGGGAGTACTATATGTATCATGCAGTTTCATTATAAGGCAGTCACACTGTAAGGTGGTATTATATATAGTTCCCATGGACAGTGTTATAATGAGGGAGTACTATATATATCATGCACTTTCATTATAAGGCAGTCACACTGTAAGGTGGTATTATATATAGTTCCCATGGACAGTGTTATAATGAGGGAGTACTATATATATCATGCACTTTCATTATAAGGCAGTCACACTATAAGGTGGTATTATATATAGTTCCCATGGACAGTGTTATAATGAGGGAGTACTATATATATCATGCACTTTCATTATAAGGCAGTCACACTATAAGGTGGTATTATCTTTAGTTCCCATGGACAGTGTTATAATGAGGGAGTACTATATATATCATGCACTTTCATTATAAGGCAGTCACACTATGAGGTGGTATTATCTTTAGTTCCCATGGACAGTGTTATAATGAGGGAGTACTATATATATCATGCACTTTCATTATAAGGCAGTCACACTATAAGGTGGTATTATCTTTAGTTCCCATGGACAGTGTTATAATGAGGGAGTAACATATATATAAACAAATTTTCCATATGAAAGTTTATAATCAGCAGTTTCAAAGTTGCTTTATGGACAAAAATTGCAGGTTTTTGTGGTTTTTGCTGTGGTGGTGGGGTATCAATACTTTAGAATGTACAGAATTCATTTTATAGATGAAACTGAGAAATCGCCAGAACCAAGATAATGATGTCCACTCATTAGATATAGCAGTTTTTGTCAAACCAAAGTTTTTCTGTTGAAAATTGTTTTTGATATATTTTTAGTTTTAGATATATGTTCAGTTGATAGTGTATAATGACATTTTTCTCAAATTAAATTTATACCTGTTAAATAGTGCAAACTGTCTAGGTGTCTAATTATTAGGTCAGGATACATCCTCTCAGTCATACAAGCTTAGTATACCATGTATCATTATGTAATCGAATATGGGTTGCTGGAACAAGATTGGCTAATGACCCTTGGATTTTTGTGAGTAAACTATAACTGACTGATGGCTAGCAGTAGATAGGTGTAGATTGGGGATTTGTCAGTTATCAATACCATTAGAGTCTAAGCACAGAATTTTAGGTTTTGTATATCACTACTATAATCAATGATTATTTAAGTTCTTATTCAATTAAGATTTACGTTTCAGGTCTTTCTGAGCTTATTGTCCTTGAATCACCTTTGATTAGTTTTAATTATCTGCATGAGATAGCACTGATTAATTCAGTTTCAGTTTAAATTCATTTGCAGTTTAACTTTAACATTTGAAATTTCATGCTAAGTTGAGGTAAAGAGAAAAATAGGTGACAAATATATTTCATTTTGTAAAAACTTTAATTATGAAAGGAACAAATATACAGTAAACTTGTCTTATTGGGCGCCTCATTACAAAGAAAACCCATTTGTAAAGAACTGAATATATAATTCCCTTGTCTTAAATTTCATCATCATTTTCAACCTTCATATTAAGGATACTTGACCATAAGGACAAAATGTTATGGTCCCTTAGTGTTCTACATAGGTTTCACTCTTTCAAAGTAGTTATAAAACTATGTCAAAGATAAATTGAGCAAAAGTTAAAAAGAATAAGTTCTATTTAATTTACAACAGAACAATCAAAGGGAATGATACTCAGATCTTTGCAGCCTGAACTACAGGTAAACATGGAATATTTGTCAATGTTCTTAATTATGCCTTGTCATTGTTTTTAATTATGTCTTTCCATCATGCACAGGTACACTGGCAGTCATTAAATGTTGAGTACTGTTGATATATGACCAATAAACCTGATACTCTAATTTATTCTAATTTTGTCATTTTGTATCAAGTGTGTTATTTAAATATACTACTGAAAAGAAGCATATGATTCATGTACAATGTGTAAATCACCCAGTGACATGACTTGACTTCTCAAGATGTCTTCCATTGTGGCCGAATAGGTCTAATACATAGGTCTCAGGTGATTAGTTCTAAATCCCACAGCCATGGGATCAAGACCATGCAAAGGTAACATTTTTACCAAAGCCTTATTTAAAAAAATAGAGTTCCAAGATCCACAGCAATGACAACCACAGCAACAAGAACAGTCCTTGTTCTCACAGACTTAATTGTCACAGGTAAAATCTAGAGTTTTCTCATAGGAAGGGATTACCTGTCCATTCTTAAGATGCACTGATTCTAAAAATGTATGTTGTTTCAAAATTTATTGCAATACATACGACTAAAATTGTGCATTACTTTCAATTCTTTATTGCTTAGATGAAACAAATGCCAAATGACACAGAGTAAACACAGGAATTATTAGATTTTTTTTAACATTTTCTATGAATTTTAGTTAAATTCCAACCTCAGAATTTGTTTTTTGTTTTTTTTATTAATATGAAATTTCACTTGTGAAAATTTAGATTTCGATGAGTGAATAGCACTAATGACAATTTTTAATATCAAATTATTGTATGTATATTTTAAGCTTTTTTTCATGATGCAGGCTTCAGCAGTTAAATGTTCTACATTGATTAGCCCATAATGTTTCTGCAAGTGAAAATTCCATAGACTTCTATGATAATTGTCAGTTTATGAAATACTAATCATTTGAGGTGTCTAAGTTAAATTTCAATACATTTGGTCTTGTTTCATGGGGAATTAAAATTTTTATAGAAAATATAAATATATGTTGGATATAGCAAAAGCCATTGGAGGAAGCAGTGAAAAGTTTGGATGTTGAAAATATGAAGGTTTCATTCACCTTTAGCCAGCAATACAAGTTTTGTACAATTTATCACCTCAAGTTTATGTTTTAGAATTTTATATACATCTTCATGTTTTTATGAGATTTTTAACAAAATAAAAATTGTTGGAAATGATGAGCATTCTGATATATATTATTCATTAGAATCTAAAAAGGTTCATTATTTTACCTCTGCTATTTCTATGACAATGACTATAGAAATCCTTGCTGTACATGTGCTTAGAACTTTAAACTTATTTATGGCCACTAGAGTATGTACTACTGTGATATCTCTTGGATGGACAAAAATATAAATTTGCAAGAAAATTATAACAGATACAGTTAAACTGAATTCATTTTGAGTGGTCCCCCTCAGTGACCAATTGAAAAACATGTACAGCATTTATTTTGCTCCAACAACAATACTAAGAGATACTCAAGACATCAAATTTTATTGGTGGTCCCTTAAATATTCAATTTTGCATTGCTTTATATAGAAAAGTGGGCCATTGGGCCCACTTGTTTTCTGAGCTGGGGAGATGTACTATGTTGCCCATGTATAAGAATTAATACATATTCAACTGTGAAGTGTAGATCTAGATCTGTCATTGCATAATATGCTAGCAGATCAGAGTCAGTGCTGTTTTCTTAAAATCATTGGTAGAAAATAAAACATAGACCTCGATCTGCCTGCACAGTATTGGATGTATGGCAGATTTTGGTGTTTGCTGTTCACATTAATTTTCTGTGTGGATTGTACATGAGAAAACATGTTACTACTTTGTAATGTTTTTTGTCACAAGGTTGACTTTTTAGTGTAGCTTCCAAATGTCATTCTTTTCATGGAAATTTCAAGATAATAATTCTTCTTCCTCTGGAAATACCAGTTACAACATAGTATATACTTGAGAGTCCGTCGAAAATATGGACTGATGATGCAGTATAGAACAAAATTTACAGAAAAATTAATGGACTGCATGAAGTTTAAAACAACTTCAATCATTTTAAATGTTGCATTGTTTTCATTATGGCTCAGTTGCGCCACGTGCATCACCATTTCTGATGGCGCTACAAGAATTAGAAACATGACAACAATGACAACCAACGTGATTGTCAAGGTTTGACCTGCATCACTTTGATTGGACTGTTGTTCCTCTTTTTGGAATTTTTGTCGAAATCTGTACGATTTATGAATTTTTCGACATAGGCAGATATTAAAACCAATTAAAAGCACTAAAGGCAGTATATTTCCTACTATGGCCCAAAGCACTCTGTAAGCATCATCAACTATTTTGCTGTGTGCTAAAGGCACCCTGATAGGCTGGTGCAAGAATGTTTCTGAACCATTCTGACACACTTTTTGTATTATTTCATATCTCCAAAGAATGGGAATGTTAAAAATCACAGAGACAATATAAACTATAAGAATTATGACTTTTGTTTTTGCTATGGTTAAAAAGAATGTCTGTTTGAAGGGATGGCATATTGCTAAATATCGTTCCACGGACATTGTTACGGTCAACCAGGTGCTTGTGAGGATAAACACATTGATCACAGCATGACAATATATTCGATAATAGAGCAGAAAACCTTTGAATTCATAGAGATCATCTTCTGGTAAAAATGTTGTTGGAAATGCAAACAAACAAAACATAAGGTCTGACAGGGCCAGAGCGATGAGACATATATTCGCGGCTTGTTCCAGTGTTTTGAAAGAACGAGTCAGTTTCCTCCGTGTTAGAATGGCTAAATTTAATATATTTCCCACTATTCCAAACACACAGATGATGGGAAGCACATATCCATAAATTACACTGCTAACCCTGGAGAGCATTTGGCTTTCCTCTGGTTCGCTGGTTATGTTGTCTACAACTCGACATTCCATGATGACAGTCTGAAATGGAAAAAACAAAAAATTAAGAAGCCAGTCAGCAAATTATGTTAAAACTTATATCTGATGGGAACCAGTTTGGAAATGTTCATAATAGAAGTTTCATTGCTATACACTTCATATTGCAGAAGTGATTCTTCATAAAGTGACCACACAGTTTTGCAAAATTCATTACTTTTGTACGCATTTGGGGCAGACAATACACAAAATATAGCACAAAAAATATTCAGGGTATTTGATCCATTATTAATCCTGCAGCTTCCAATATTTTTTATTGCCATAAATAATTGGCATAAAAATTAGGCAGTTTATGCAAGATTTTTAATGAAGTGTTAAGTTTTGATTTCAAAAAAGTCAGTTTTAGATTATCCATCCTTAAATCCACAGCTATGATGTAAATTTGTGTGCAGTGCAGAAAAACCTGTATCTATGGTCAGGATGATTCATAATAAAACCTTTTGTCAAATTTTAACATTTTAATGACAAAAATAATCAAATTCACATAATGGATTAATTCATGAATCCATAATTGGTGCACATATAAGATAGATATATAGATAGATTCAAACCTGTGTTAAGCAGTCACTTGTGGAAAGTAAGAAAATTGCATTTTAAAACAGGTGATTGCTTAATAGCAGTTTATAACTACATTGCTTTGCTTCACAGAAACTTGAAAAACATTTAATGGTGAATTTCAGTGCATATACAATTTATATTATAGTTGCTCCTAGGACTGTAAATATTTTATTTATTAATGATATCATTTGATTCATCCAACATGTTATGTATATTGAATTTATAATATGTGTCTATGATTGTAAATTGTACTTTACCGGTAGTCAGATTATGGTCATTTTGTAAACAACATGTTTATATAGCATTTGAATTCAAAACCAGTTTTGTTAGCAGCATGACTGTTATTTCCATGTCTTGTTGTGACAAAAGTCAGTTCACAAAGTAATTTTCCATAAAAAATTACTTGTATTCTGATGTGAGAATAGTCAGGTAGGCCAGTATTTTTACCTATTAGAATTACTCATACCGGTAGGTCATGTAGGCATGTGTATTTATATACAGATTTTGGTAAACAAATTCATTCCTATTCTAGAGTTTCAGTTCTTAAAGATCAGTCTGTAAGTAATCTATTTTATTTGTGTTGTTGAAATAAGATGTTACAGTTGTGAAAACCAGTTATAATTCAGATGGAGGAATTATTTATTTAAAATATTCATTGGAAATACTATAAAGTGCTCATAGATTTTAGGACTTTTGGGGATTTATGTGAATTCATTCAAAACATTCCAGATTACATCATTGTGATACATCAGGACATTCAAGACTTGTGATACATCAGGATATTCAAGGCTATTGGAATTCATTCAGAACATTCTGTATTTTTGGACTTGTGATTAGGACACTTAGGATTATTTGGACTTTAATTTACGTTATTGTAAGTGTCTTTTGACTTTTTATTTTAAATGTCTATAAATAAATTGCTTGTTGATTTTACTTGATTTTGTTGGTTTCACTTTCTTTCTGTTACATATTTTTAGGCCATAGAGTCGTAACAAACAATAGAGCCAGTAAAACATGTTTTTTACACAGCACTTTTGCCCATGGCTGAATCTGGAATTTTCATTTAATTCCAGCTTGCCAAATGTGTGTGATGTTGTTTGTGCCAAAAAGCAATCTTTTACTGTGATTTGTTATTGATATAATGGTGGTCAGCATGGTCCATTATGTAGCACAGAATTGTTCCAATCAATAAATAAGTGATGGGCACAAATTTGTACAGTTTTTTACAATATTTTTCCATTTAAATATTTATATGTGCTTTTTTTCTAGACAAAGTCCATCATTTTCAGTATCAGTTCTCTCTGGATTGTAATCAGATACTATAATCAACAAGCTTGTTTTTGTTATTGGAGACCAAGTGGTGTACCAAACATTTGACTCAGTATAACATTGATAATACTAAAGAAAACAAGCCCAGATGGATATTTGTTTACAATACATCATGTAATCGGGACGACATTGTCATCAGTTGAATATTAGATGAATCCATCTTTTATTTCAGAGAAAAACTGTCTTGTAAACCATTGTTGTCTTTCTCTTAAATGTGAGGCTGTATGAAAGCGATCTGGTTACACACTGGTTGGAAATAATTTCAGAATTTTAAAATCATTTATCAGATTTTAAAAAAAACATGAAATATCCATTTAATTCATATTTGTTTTACATATATTAAATATAAATACACTAAGATGTGAATCTTTGAATAATTTAGTTGATACCAATTCAGTATCAGGCAATCTAACACAGGATCTGTCCATTAGTTAAGCAGATATTTATTTAGGTAATTAAAACATGCTTTCTGTCAAAGTGTGTACTTGCAAATCGGAAAATTAACACCCTCAAGTGATGTTGACAGTCTACACTTGACACTTAAATCAATGCATAAAGAACAAGAGGATAATTTGAGTGATGTTCATTTAGAGCTGAGATAATTCTTTGCCTGAGTTTTTCTACAGTTAATGAATAGGTATCCTCATGATTATGTATACAAACCTGTTCCCAATGTCTTCTTGTGTTTTAGGAACATAAACAAAATTACAAAAATGAGCAATGGATTGATGGATAAACATCAATAATAATTAATAATAATAATAATAATAATAATAATAATAATAATCATCATAATAATAATAATTATAATAACAACAACAACAACAACAACAACCTTCAATGTAGCAAAGTCATGGGTTAGTCACCATTAATATGTTTATTCAAACTATTAAGAACAAAGCAATATGTATAGTCCTGTTGTTTATTACACCTAAATAACTGCATTTTTTTCAACATCGTAGACTGAAATCATGTGAAGTTTTGCACTCACAAATTTGAAGCTGGCATTTTAGTAGGAGCCCAGATTTCCCATCAAACAACCATTTTTAGCTCTACTGGTGATAGACCAGAAGAGCTTATGGGATGGTCTGCTGTCCGACGTCCATCATCCGTCTGTCTGTCCATTTGCACAGTGTGTTATCACTACTCCTCCTAAACTACTTGGAGGATTGCCATGAAACTTTACACACACATTCATCCCATGGTCTAGTTGATCCTAAATGAAAATGGTGCTGCTCAAACATCCAATATGGCCACCATGGCAGCCATCTTGAAAATCTTGTTATTGCTACTCCTCTTGAATGGATGGTCATATCAGCATGATATCTACTTTGTCCAGAATGAAAATGGTGCCAAGCTGACATCCAATATGTGTGCCACAGCAGCTAATTTGAACAATTTTTTATTACTGAAGAATATCAGAGATGGTTTCAACACTCGACATGTAAAAGGAAGAAATGGTCTTATCTTGAATTCCTGGAAATTCATTTTGCCCAGTAAAGCATCAGTCCCATCAAGGGACTCTTGTTTATTGGGAGAGAGCCACAGAATTAAGTTTTGTAGAGGACCCAGAATTTCTTGTTGTGGTACCACTGATGTCAAACTAAGAATGATAACTACTGGTCTTTACTGAAGCTTAGTTGTGTTTTCCTTATGGGTAGGCGATCACTATTTAAAATTGTAATTAAACTTCAATTTTACATTTAAATTATCCAGACAACCAATTGGATGTGTTTCAAAGATATATTTAATGGTATCTTATAGCAAACTGTACTTTTTAAAATTTGACCAAACTTAACCATGAAGCCAGTCAGATGATAACTTATACAGTAACCTTTAAGGCATGTTTGACTGTGGATGCTGTCATTGTAAAGAAGAATACCTGTTTCCTACATACAGATTATCTGTAAAATAAGTTGGATCCAGATGCAGATACATAATTAATTATTTGCAAAATATTTGAACACCTTTTTTCTGGGGAAACTTTTGTAATTTTACTGCATGTAACATCATAAAACATTTGATCTCTGAAATGAATTATTTGTAACCACATGTTTGGGATATCCTTGTTGCAGTGCCATCCCAAACAACTATATTCAGTTGCACTATATAGCATTATAGGCAGTCTGGTGAAGACATTGACCTCAGCTATATTTGTAGTATTTTAAATGTAAAGAAGATACATTTTACTCGCATGTTAAAATATTTTTAACAAATATTTCCTCAATTTTTCATGCACTTTTTAGTCATTTAAAAAACTTTTGAAAAATAGTCTTTATTTTTATGGATGAATCTTGGCATGTCTGTCTGTCTGTCATTTTGTTTTCAATTGTTTTAAGTTAGAAATTAGAGAAAAATAACCAAGCATTCACATAGGTGTGGAATGAAGAACTTGACCCTTAGGTTCAGAATTCATTAGCAGGAACCTCAGTAGAGCCTCATTTGTACCTACAAATTTTCTATCCTCAGGTTGGATATCTATATCAGTTACAAGTATGCACATGATGGCAAAAGTTCCATACTGGTTTGAATAATGACCCTGATCAGGACAAATATATGTTTAAAGAAATGACATACAACAGAAAATACAGGAATTTTGGAGAAAGGTAGACACACAATTTAAACAAAGGGATGTAATTTAGGACTTCTGACAGTTTGGCAGTAGGAGAATGCCTTCATTTTCTAGACAGTAGGATGTGTGGAGTGTGTGCTAATGTAGATTCTTTGTAATGCTTCATGGCATTGCTTAGGAACATAATGTGAATAACATATTTTTAAAAAATTATGTTAAAAGACTTCATTTGACACAATTGGTAGTAACTAATCTAGCTTCGTGCAGCTAAATATGGGGACTGTTTCTTTGTCATATAGACAGAAGGAATGAATGAATTACAGAAGAGTTAATGTTAGATGATACAATATCCTGAAAACATATCTGATATTTTAAAAATAATGTTCTAAAATTCCAAGGAAAGTGGTTTTGTTTTGTTTTGTTATGGCACAGTAATACAAGTAGGTTATTTAGTGCTGTACCAGTTGGAGTAAAGTGCATTGCCTAAGGACACACAATGGTACCCAACTTTGGCTGAGTTGAAGGTAGGATTTAAACCCACATCCTTTCGGTCATGAATTTGGCATGCCACTGAGCTACTGTTGCTTCTAAGGAGAAAAAAGGTGTTCAAGTTGAGAATTATAAAACTACTCTTAAACTGCCCTAACTTTTGATGATACAGTGTATAATTATTTGGAACCAGACTGCTTATGGTTTGGTTGATAATCAGAACAGGAAACTGTCTCATGATTGGATGAAACCTAATTAGTTTTGTCAAGCAATTTCAGTTAAACCAGAGAAGCAGCTGTTTGGGCTGAAGCCATGGTAGTGGAAATGGGTTATTAACCCAGGCATGTGTTTGTGCAAGTTTTGATTGCATTTGAACTGTAGAGGCCATATACACTGTCTTTTCCGACCAGATCTATCAGTAGCTATAATTGACACAACAACCAAAGTGGGAGATGGGTTGTGTCTAATTTGCTGTCTTGCTCATGCATCTGTCTTCATCACACTCATTTACTCTAGGTACAATTGTAATTACACAATTCTCTGAGAAAGAGCAAGAATAAAACTTATGTCTTTGCCATTTTGCTGTGGGATGCATCCTGTAATGGTGTTCCAATTTAGATCTTGCACTTTTTAAAAGATTTGTGGCACATGCAGAAAAAATTGACTTTTTATTGTAATGAATTGACTCCTTTTTGTCTTTGTCTTTGTTTTGTATGCATTTCTTGAAATATTTTGTATCATTTTTATCATTAATATTGTTAATATTTACTTTTAATTGAAGGGTTTTGCCTTGCATTTGTTCTAGGAATTTTGGCAAGGTTATGAATTTTCCATATTTGCTAACTAGCTTTTTGCTCAACACTGGATAACCAGGATTGTGCTGATGTGCCATTAAACCTTACATATATATATATATATATATATATATATATATATATATATATATATATATATATATATATATATATATATATATATATATATATATATATATATATATTCATTGCCTTCTCAGCATTGATCATCTTATTGTATGGTCTCTTCAGACACCAACAATTAGAAGATACCCTTCATTGTTGAGACTTTTGTGCCATTTAAATGATATTTGGAAGCTTTATTAGGTTTTCAGACTTTTTCGACTTGTACTTCATTGCCTAAAATATGGACTTCATTGCCTAACAGTGAAAGAAAAACATACTTTCCAAACACAAATCTAGTAGGACTTTTACTTTTTTATTGGGTGAAAAACTTATTTTACAAAAATCATTTTCCTTCTTTGAAGCATCAATATGTAAATTGTCCAAAAAATGATTATTATTATTTTTAAAAGCATCTACTATAATGTCTTGAATTCTTCATATATCCTATAATTTTTATTAACACTGTGACAGGGATCTTCTGAGCACAAAAAACCAGTAGACCCTTGTGATGGGCCAATGGCCCACTTTCCAATATAAAGCAATGCAAAATTAAGAAAAACAATGGGCCATTTGAAAATGTAAGGGGTCACAGAGAAAAAGTATTGGTCAAATATCTCTTTATATTGCTATTGGAGCAAAACAAATGCTATATTTCAATAGGTCATAGTGGGCACCCATTAAAATAAAGAATTGATTTTAAGTGTATGTTTTAAACTTTTCTTGCCAGTCCATCACAAGGAGATCTCAGTTGTGCAATTTTAAAACTGCATATTGATTAAAATTGCTTTTTTATATACAGCTCTAATGTTTTTGAGGTGAAATTTAATGGATTCTTACAAAGATACATGGAAAGTGGAAGAAAAAATTGTGTGATAATTAACATCACTTTCATGTTACACAAGTAGCGAGGTACAGTGGCTATAGATTGAAGTAAAATGGCATGAAGTAGGGTACAGGCAGTAATATAGGATTTACCCTTTATGAGGGTTTGAATTAAAAATGAGTGGTTTGGTTTGCTTACAATGGCCATTTTAAATGGGGGAAAAAAAGGAGTGGGGTCAGTCTCCCCCACACCTCCTGAATCACCACTTTGTTGGGAATCAGTATTCTGCTTGATCCTACAATATCTAATCTCAAAATTTGTTGTATATGGGAATCAGCATAACTTTGTTATTTTAACCATTAATTAGTCAAACACTTCAAAAAAGATTTATATAAAGTGTTTGAAAAAGTAAAGACTATAGAAGGCATCAGGAATTAAAATTTGATTTACAATATATAACAGTATGGATGCAGGAATTAAAATTTGATTTACAATATATAACAGTATGGATGCAGGAATTAAAATTTGATTTACAATATATAACAGTATGGATGCAGGAATTAAAATTTGATTTACAATATATAACAGTATGGATGCAGGAATTAAAATTTGATTTACAATATATAACAGTATGGATGCAGGAATTAAAATTTGATTTACAATATATAACAGTATGGATGCAGGAATTAAAATTTGATTTACAATATATAACAGTATGGATGCAGGAATTAAAATTTGATTTACAATATATCTTGTAAAGAAAACAGTATGGATGCAGTTAGTAAATCTTCTTTATCAACATCAACTTGGGGTTAGGAAGAATCCTATTAATTTAGGGTACAAAAAAAGTCAAAGGTTAAAGTTACTGTCTGGAAGAAAAAAAAGAATGGTTTCTAAACAATAACTTGATTTCTCCATCATCTGTGGTTACCAAACTTTGTGGATAGCTTGCACTTCCAGTAAGGAAAAAAATAACACTTTCAATTTTGGGGTCCAAGTTCAAATGTTAAGGTCACTCTGACTGAAAGAAGACAAATGGTTTCAGCAAATTGACTTAGTTCTAAATAATATACCTAGACCACTGTTTGTGGATGGCTTGTACTTGCAGTAAGGAACAAGACTATCAATTTTGAGGTCAAAAGGTTAAGGTCACTGACTGAAAGAAGAACAATGGTTTCTGCACACAAACATTAGTTCTACATCACTGACCTGGACACAGCTTAGTGGAAGGCTTACACTTGGGGTAAGGAAGAATTCTATTGATTTTGGGATCAAAAGGTTAATGGCCAAGGTCAGTGGGACTCAAAGAAAAAAAGGGGTTTCTGGCCACAGATTTCAGGTATCTACATAGAAGACTATTAAACACAGGGCAGGCATTTAATGTGCCTTTTATGGTACTCTTCTTCTGCTATTAAAACCTATCCCCTACCACATGACAAGAGCAGCCTTTATACAGACAGACTCATTAAGCCTGTCCTTCTTCAAGTATAGGATGTATGGCAAGACACTGTAATTATTAGTCCAATATCAGATGGTTTTATTATATTAGCTGATAAGACACATTTTTGTCCTCTTTCAATTATTAACTCAATAAACCATTACTGTTGCACACTAAACACTGTCATCATGCAATTTATTGTAGAGAACAGAGTCATGTGAGAAGCTAACACCTTATATAGTCAGAATTACTAATGGTTTTATTAATCAAAACAATAAACTCTATCAACATTCTAATATTAGTAAATATATCCTAGGACTGTTGTAGTCCTTCATTCCTTTTGCACTGGCCATTTGTATCTTCTTCAGGGTTTGCACAGGTCAGGGTAAAATCAGGAAAACAGATTTTTAAAAATATTTGGAAATTTTATATTTGAGCTAAAAAGTCAGGGAATTTTCAGGTTCCAGTTGGGAAATTTTAGTTCAAAAGAACAAGTGCGACAATCTATAAGTTGGTAGAAGTAACTTTTTTTGAAGTGGTTTTTGTGTAAAACAATCTTTCTGCCTCAAGATCAAATGTACTTTGGCTACACAAGTAGAAACAAGGAATAACCTTTAAATATTAATAACTATGGCTTTCTATCATTAAAACAAGGTAGTTAGGGTCCATAACTGCACACCACATTATGTATTAAACTATAGTATAGTGAGAATGATAGAAAATTAGATGAATGTGTGGGAGGGGAGATAAACAAATTGTTATTTTGAATGTATAGTAATAATTTCAGTTAATTTAAATGAAATATGTTTTCAAATAGGAAGAAAGATATAATACTGAGCTTCATGTTTTCTTTCAACCCAAAATGCCATACATTTGATAGACCAATTAAAAAACAATGGTTTAATTTTGGTCATGGGGTCTATAGTGTTAATGCCTTATGTCCAGAATCACATTGTAATGAAGGGTGTTATAATGAGGGAGAACTGCACTAATTTTAGTTTGAATGTTGGAAAGGATCCATTAATCATGTCTTGCTCATTTCCATGCAGACATGCTATGTACAAATTTATTCAGTGACTTTCTGTGTTATTTACACCTCATGATGTCACAAATGACATCATAACATCATGCAAATCAAAGGCATAATGACCAAAGCATCTAAATATATTTCAAAGTCATATCACTTCAATATTATGTGGTTTAATCAAATAAATCAGTATATTTTGGCATGTGATTAATAGAATCTTGCATATGTGCTCATTTTAAATGAAATTTATGAAACTCATTGAATAATTTAAATCTTTTTCACGCCAGGGCTTTCCAAGGATATAAATTATTCAACTTGTTTCATAAATTTCATTTGAAATGAGCACTCATGTAAGATCCTTTATGTACAAGTTTATTGCTCAGTGAATATTATATGACAAGTACCTTGAAGGGACTGACACTATACTGGGTGAAAAGAATTTCCAGGAATTCAAGATAAGACCATTTTTTCCTTTTAACTGTTGAGTGCTGAAACCATCTCTGATATTCTTCAATAATAACAAGATTTTCAAATTGGCTGATGTGCATATATTGGATGTCAACTTGGCACCATTTTCATTTAGGACAAAGTGTACATCATTAGAAGTCTTTTGGTGAAAACCCCATGCCAGAATGATCATCCATTCACGGGGAGTAGTGACAACAACATTTTTAAGACAGTCATCATGGCAGCCATATTGGACATACAACTGGCACCATTTTCATTTAGGACC
The DNA here is from genome assembly GCA_029931535.1 of Margaritifera margaritifera. Classification (NCBI taxonomy): domain Eukaryota; kingdom Metazoa; phylum Mollusca; class Bivalvia; order Unionida; family Margaritiferidae; genus Margaritifera; species Margaritifera margaritifera. Next base: position 800,583 of record JAQPZY010001537.1, on the reverse strand, counting down.
AACTATGTATCATAAGAAGTCTATTGCTGAAAACCCCATGTTGATATAGCCAGGCATTTGGAGAGGAGTAGAGATAACAATAGTTTCAATATATGACTTTCCATTCAGGAGTAGCAATAACAAGATTTTCAAGAAGGCTGCTGTGGTGGCCATACTGGATGTCAGATTGGTACCATTTTCATTTAAGATCAGCTAGACATCATAAGAAGTCTTCTGGTGAAAACTCCAGGTCAATATGACTTTCTGGTCAGTTAGAATTGTGATAAAAAGACTTTGAAGATGACTGCCATGGTGGCCATATTGGCTGTCAGATTGGCATCATTTTTATTTAGCACCAACTAGACATCATAAGAAGTGTTTTAGTGAAAACCCCATGTTGATATGACCATCTATTCAGGAGGAGTAGCAATAACAAGATTTTAAAGATGACCTCCAGCCATATTGAATGTCAGATTAGCACAATTTTCATCATTCACAACGGTAGACATTGTTTAAAGGAAGAAATGGTCTTGATTTCCTGGAAATTCTTTTTGAGTCGAGCAGCAGTCCCTTCTAGGGACTCTTATTTAAATACATGGTATGTTTGAAAGGCTTGATTACAAAAAAGTATTCTCAGCACTGTCCTTCCAAAAGGTAGAATGAGCATCAGACTCATAATCCAAGTGTTGGAGGTTCAATACCAGCCTGTGAAAGGCATTTAGTTCCCATTTCTTTAGTGTAGTATTGCCAATAATGTGCTAAAAGGGCCATTAAACCAACAAAAACAAAGATAGAATGCATACTGCCTAAACACAAATTTAAGGTTGTTGGTCATATCCTGATTATTGTTTGTAGCAAATGTGATCAAAGCATTTTGTTTGTAGAGTCACTACTTCTTTTTGAATGGTTACTCCTGTTTGATAGATTAAATGAAAATTTACCTCTTGAATTGTGTACAATCTAAAGTTAAATATGTTCAAAGGAAGCAGATAAATTAAATTGTCTATTACAAAAAGTGTTAATATAAAAAAAGAACTACTGAGGTTTCACTTTTTTTGAGGTTAAAAATGTTGTGGACTTTGTGGGATGCAGAAAGCCACACACACCATTTTTCTTGCTGATACATTTCTAGCAATCAACAAAGCTCTGCTATTTGTTAATTCAGCTTTGTTAATGTAAAAAAATATTTTCTTTTTTATTTTAACAGTTTTGGAAAATGTGAAAGCATTTAATATTGTTTCAATGCACATGTATGTATGCAGTATCCAGTTGCTGCCTGTTGCACTCAGTGCCTTAAATTGATATGAGATCAGTAACGATACAGGCAAAAAGAAAGAGGATAAAGTATATAAGTACTAGTATTATTCAAAATTAAAGTATAATGATTTAGGAAAATTAGATTTAAAGCTTGTTTACATCAATCTTTCATTTAAATCAAACTGCTGTTGAAAATACTTGTATTGAAAAATTGCACTGACTTTATTGTCTGTAATTCTTTTTGATTTAAGATTTACCCACAGTTGTAATCCATCTGTATGAATAATCTATATAAAGCATAGATAAATGCAAACATTTATTATTATAATTATGGGTTGGAAACTTTCCTGTTAAAATGTAAATCCTGCTGAAAGCATATTTAATTTTATTCACATATTTTTAATCCAAAGGAAAAACAACAAAACTAAAATAGTAAAACTATTGCTTTGAAGCACAGGTACTGATTAAATACAATGCATTGATGCTCTGCACAGGCTCTGATTAAATACAATGCATTGATGCTCTGCACAGGTACTGATTAAATACAATGCATTGATGCTCTGCACAGGCACTGATTAAATACAATGCATTGATGCTCTGCACAGGCTCTGATTAAATACAATGCATTGATGCTCTGCACAGGTACTGATTAAATACAATGCATTGATGCTCTGCACAGGCACTGATTAAATACAATGCATTGATGCTCTGCACAGGCTCTGATTAAATACAATGCATTGATGCTCTGCACAGGTACTGATTAAATACAATGCATTGATGCTCTGCACAGGCACTGATTAAATACAATGCATTGATGCTCTGCGGAGGTACTGATTAAATACAATGCGTTGATGCTCTGCATACTTATGGTGCAACTTTATGGACAGTGGTTTAATTAAAAGTTCATATATAAATGTGTTTCAATAACTGCCTGGCTTGGTGTTGTTGGCTCGTTTGATGTTGGGCACCAGAATGAAAATACATGTTTGATTTGTGCTTATTCTGGTAGTATTATTGTTTTAACCATTCAAGCAACCAACCTTTGTTGTTGGCATATTTTTGTTCTTTTCAATTCTTTATTTTGGGTATTTATGGAGGTTAATTCACAAAATTAAATACTTATAAATATCTAAAACTTTGAGGCAAATCCACCAATTTAAGTCCCCATGAAAATGTCTTTCTTTTTACAAAACCATAAAAGTAAATGAAACCACAGTATTAACACAGAATAGTTCAGATGGTACATAATGGCTCATCCAAAAAATAACATGTATTCTAAATTTTTTGAGTTGGGTTGGAACACAAATTAATTGTTTGCATTTAACTTAATTAAAATACTGTAATGGCTACCATTGTATAATACACAAACATATCAGGGTCTTACATATGATTTGATGTGATCAACATAGATTCTGATTTTTGTAATGGCAGGTCAGGGTCAACACTGTTGGCAGTTGGATGCACACTATAGATTGACAAATAGGTAGACTGTTTCAAAACAGAAAACAAAATATCAATGCTGGTACAAGATCAAACAGAAAAATTAATGGTTCAAGATCAAACAGAAACATTAATGAAGTATCTAATATAATAGACATTTAAACCAGTTTACATAACTCAGAAATTTTACCTTCACTTTTTCCAGATCCATGGTTATTTTAATGTATAAATCCCATACATCTTGTTTGGAACATGTGAAATTTACAATTTGTCAGAATTTTGGTCCTTGGAATTGATTGCTTCCTCATGGTAACATCATCACTCTTCAGTTAAATTACAATTCCATAGTATTTTGTAGCATTGCTACAGTTCTCTTTGAAATTTTAGTAAAAATGTCTCACAGGGCCATTACAAATCCAGGCTCTGTATAAATCCAAAAACCTATCTGGGTTAGGTATGGATGCTTTCAGTTAGCCCACCTGCTGCAAAATTAAACCAATTCAAGTGCTGTAACATCCTGCCACAATCTTTGAAGACTCAGAATGGAGCATAGTAGAACAAGTCTTTGTTAATTAATGTTAGTGTAGGAATTCAATAAACAAACTGAAATCTCTTTGGAATAGTGGGATTTACAATCAATCCTTTTGGCTCATGTGTTTGTTACTTTGTAGTTATCTCATAAATATTTCTTTGTGGACCCCTAGAGCCATTGAATACAGCATCTTTACTACATATGATTGCAACCGTTACTGTTTTTATTTACGTATATACACACTTATAAGTCAGACCCATCTTTACAACTACATACGCGCAGATCTGCCATTGCATAATGCACCAGCAGATCTGAGTGTTTGCAGTTTATTAGGGGTAGAACAAACAGCATAGATCCTATCTGCCAGCGCATTAGGTGACAACAGATTGGGATCTATTTTGTTTGCATATATATTTTTCTCCATTTCTCCATCTTATGTATGTTTGTGTGGGATATGGCTGCATCTTTTTGTACTTCTGAGTTTTTACCTGTGCTGATTGATACCATATTATTTTGGCATCTTTTTGTGCTTCTGACTTATAACTGAGCAGAGTTACACTAATGGAAGAAGACTTTGCAAGACTATTTATTTGTCTCAAAATATAATAAACATATCATTTAGTTGATTTTCCATTCATTTATACTAATATAGAATCACGCTCCCACTACATACTCATCAGCTGAGATAATTTGGGAAGTCTGGATGAAAGTTTCATTATTTCACCAATTCAACAAATCTGTTTCCATGCAGTGAATCTGTAATTTCAATTTCCACATAAAAAGTGCTTCTTGTTATTTATAGACTTACTCTTAATTGCCAAAGTGAGTAATTAACAATGCCCAGTCTTATTTACAAACATGTTCAGCTTGTAACTGCATTTAGTAAAGGTAAAAATGTTGTCATATTGATACGATGTTTATGTGAATGTGCATATTAAACCCTGGTATAGAAATAACGGTTCTGCACAATTGTGTAAGAATTGAAGTTCATTTTTTATAGGATTCATGAACTGAAGGTTGAATATCAATTACATCCTGTATGAACTGTCATAGCAAAGTGAAGGACATTCATACATACATGTATTGTGCAATTGATTGTTTTCTTTTTAAGAATTGTTTAATTTTCCTACTTAAGAATGAGTTTTAAATTCTTGCTAATGGTATCTTCCTTCTGCTTATAATTATTCATTGACTTGAAAACAATGAGTGTAAGAAAAAGTTCAGATAATATTATTTCCTGATGTGGCTTTAGTTAATGAAGTTGATATGTGGGATGTTGTTCCTGATCTCTATTCTCAAAGAATATGTATGTATGTATGTATGTATGTATGTATGTATGTATGTATGTATGTATGTATGTATGTATGTATGTATGTATGTATGTATGTATGTATGTATGTATGTATGTATGTATGTATGTATGTATGTATGTATGTATGTGTGTGTGTGTGTGTATCTATCTGTATGTATGTATGTACATGTATGTACGTATGTATGTATAGGGTACAATGACACATCACATGGTTTAACAGTGACGATTAAAATTGTGCATTGTGTAATGCACAAGTATGTATGTATGTATGTATCTATGTATATATGTATATATGCATGCATGCATAAGATTTTCAAGATGGCTGCTGTGTTGGCCTTATTGGATATCAGATCGGCACCATTTTCATTTAAGACCAACTGGGCATCATTAGAAGTCTTCTGGTGAAAACCCCAGGTCAGTATGACATTCTGTTCAAGTAGATTTGTGGATAAAAATATTTTTGAAGATGGCTACCATGTGGCCATATTGGATGTTGGATCGGCACCAATTTCATTTAGGACCAACTAGTCATCATAAGAAGTCTTTTAGTGAAAACCCCATGTTGATATGATCAGCCATGTAGGAGCAATAGTGATAACAAGAGTTTCAAGATGGCCACTGTGGCAGCCATATTGGACATCAGATTGGCACAATTTTCATTTAGGACCAACTAGACAACATAAGAAGTCTTTTAGTGAAAACCCCATGTTGATAAGACCATCCATTCAGGAGGAGTAGCATTAACAAGATTTTCAAAATGGCCATTGTGGTGGCCATATTGGATGTCTGAGCAGCACCATTTTGATTTAAGACCAACTAGACCATGGGATGAATCTGTTTGTAAAGTTTCAAGGCAATCCTCCAAGTAATTTAGGAGGAGTAGCAATAACAAACTTGTGCTAACGGATGACCGACAACAGACCATCCCATAAGATCGTCTGCTCTATAACAAGTAGAGGTAAAAAAATGAAACGGGGGAAAAAATGAAAACAATATTTTTGATTAAAAAAAAACATAAATATATAGTCCTTCAAGATAAAAGTAAAAAATCTTAAAAAGGTTGTAAAAATATCAAGGTTAAAAATTGCTAAATGATAAAAGATGCCAAAGCTCTGTAAAAAGTATTTAAAATAAAATTAAAGGTTAAAAGGGTAAAGTCAGTAAAATATAGGATCAAAATTTGTTATATAGGCCACATCCTTTCAGAGTCAAAGATTTTTCCAGCATATCACCATCAAGGAATGTAATGAAAATGGCCTGCCAGTAGGACAAATAGAATCTATTATTATTATTATTTGAAATTTATACAGTATATCAAGTAATTTTATCCATAACATTTTTTCAGTAAGTGAAGTTTTGTGGTCCTCTATTAATGTTTATTTTTCAAAATTCTACACTATTCATTGAATAGTTATTGTCATTACTCAGAATGAATAACTGAAAATAATGTTGCACAATTATAATAGAAATGGTGCTTTGGAGCAGATCTGTTGTTAATATTATTATTTTCCTCGCTATTTGTATTCTTAATAAGTAATAATGTGTCTTTGTTTTTTTAAAATGTTTATTTGAAAGTTCTTTTTCATTAATTTCTTTTTAATCAACCACAGTTTCCTTCCCTGTAATCATCCTTTTCCTACATGTAGCTCAATAAATCAAACTAAATATTAAAACTGCCTTTCTTTTAGATGGAATATAATACATCTTGTTCAACAAAAATACATTATGGTTGATACATATCGATTGTATTATTAATATAAACAGAGCTCCTCTGTACACATCATTAGTGGATTATTAGCCATGTATAGCTTTAGCAATTGATCAGACACCTTGTTGTTTATTTTTTGACTATCAAAGTGACAGCAGCACATATTTTGTTTACTTCGTAAATTATTAATGTTTTCTCTGCATCACCAATCAGTAGTTTTGCACTTGGTAGACACAAAATAATTTTGTCCAGCCAGGGGGGAAAAATAATTTGGGTAAGTGCATGGACAGATTCAATCTCGAAACTAAAAACACTGATGAAAGTCTTGGAAAATTTAGGAAGAAAAATTCCACATGGACATTATATTATAGCTAAAATCCATAATCTCAGAGAATTAGGTATGATATCCAGTGTTCTCCCTCTTGGAGATTTGTAGTGAGTTTAATGAACAATTAGTGGTTGAAGTCCTTCACTAATAAGCTAGAATGGCAGATCTATAAAATTCATTCCATGTCCCAGCAACAGTATTTCACCTAATGACCAGCCCATGCAGATGTGCTACCTAATTTGTAATGGTAAAGCTTCCTGAATTCCAATCATATGATAGTCAAGGCTGGGCTGATTATTGAGCATGTACTTCCCATAGGATATTAATTGCAATCATGTGGACTTGTAATGCACAAGTATGTATGTATGTATGTATGTATGTATGTATGTATGTATGTATGTATGTATGTATGTATGTATGTATGTATGTATGTATGTATGTATGTATGTATGTATGTATGTATGTATGTATGTATGTATGTATGTATGTATGTATGTATGTATGTATGTATGTATGCATGCATGCATATATGTATGTATGTATGTATGTATGTATGTATGTATGTATGTATGTATGTATGTATGTATGTATGTATGTATGTATGTATGTAGTAGCATTTTATGGCACCTTAGCAAAATAGTGGCTACCGGTATATGGTGCCAACTAAAGGTAAAGTTTGAAAAATGTAAAATGAAATTAGGAAGATAAATCCTTTCAAATAAATGTGAAAATGAAGAACAACAAGATAAAATATAAAATGTAAAGATGTTAAAATTCTGTACAATGTATATAAAATAAAAGATAAATGCACAATTAATTGTCATTTGTTATTCCCTGGGGTATGTAATACTGAGGGAGGCAGGGGTGTATAGTTACCATTATGAATGTCCATAACCCGTATGTCTGTGTGTCTGTCCAAAAACATTTTTGTTTCCAGAGCATAACTCTCAAACTGTTCATGGTATTTCAAGCAAACTTGATACACATTGTGTAGAAGTGCCTTTTCATAAAATTTACATCCGTTGATTTTTATTTATGCTGTCATGGAAACAAATGGAAACAAATTGTAGCTTAGCATGAGTAGTATAAAATTGAGAGTTCTTGGCCATAATTAATATACCCGGTATAATTATGAGTTCTTGGCCATAATTAGTATACCTGGTATAATTGAGGGTTCTTGGCAATAGCAGAAATGGCATCAAAATTGAGATTGCTGGACCATAATGAAGTTTCAGACGGAGTCTTTGAACAAGCGTGGGACTGGGTGTGGGGTGGGCTATGTCTTTTCTAGATGACTCTTGTGAAATTAGTGAGTGCATCTCTTAAATTTTGGAAAAACAGTTTTTTTATGTTCTGATATACAGAAATTGATAGCAGTTAATAGGGTTCAACCCTATTAATGCACATATTGCTCCCCATAGTGTGGATGTGAAATACCCCTTGATGGACAATCAGCAATATTTCTTAAAAATATACAAGAAAAGATACAGTATATACTTGATACAGTGTATTCCTTGTCATGCATTCCCTAAAATACCATAAAACCTTATGCAATATTTTAAAGTTTATATGTACAGTAAATTAGCTTGGTGATTTGACAAAATAAGCTGTCCATTTTGCATTTCCACAGTATTTGAATAGAATAATTGAAGTTAATTAACAGTTGCACTAAGAGAAGGGTGCACCTGGCATTGAAGGTATGAGAATTAATGATACAACTCTTATCTAAATGCATTTGAAAAACATTTGGTACAAAGTTAAAAGAGGGACATTTTATATTGAACGTTACTGTATATACTCGCGTATAAGTCAGTCCAATTAAACAACACAGACCCCGATTTGCTGTAGCATAATGCGCAAACATATTAGGGTATGTTTTTGTTTGTTCTACTGATTACTTCCAACAAACTGCATAGATCCAGATCTGCAGGCACATTATGAGACAGCAGATCTGGATCTGTGCAGTTTGCAGTTGGATCCAATTTATATGTGGTATTTAACTGAGAATATGCATTGCTGATTTAAAAAAGCCTGTTTTGGTCTTGCATCAGGCATTTATAAATTGGTTACCAGATTTATCTGTGTAAAGCCCACGCAAAACTGAATAGCAAATATCCAGATCTGCTCTTATATAATGCGCAGGCAGATCAGGGTCTGTGTTTGTTCTTTTTATAATTTGAAGTAAGCAGCATAGACCTTTATCTTCTGGTGCAGTATGCAAAGGCAAATCTTAGTCTATACTGTTTACACGCTTTATGCAGATTAATACAGCACTTTGTAGTAGATTGAGGAGTTTATCTGCAAAATCATAAAAATGTTAGAGCACCTGCCAAGCAAACAAAATGTTCATGGAAGAACTTTGATCAAGAGGAAGTACAAGTAGAAATTGGTCTTCTTCTAATTCATCTTTCTTTATCTAATCTCAGCTGTGTTAAAATCTGTATTGATGTATATAAACTATGATATACTGCTGAAGGCACAGATGGTGATACAGTGTGTTCTTGAGGAGGAAATCAGAATATTGTGAGAAAATTGGAAACCATAGATTATTAACCCTTGCACATGGAAGCACTTTGAATCACACAATAATGAGCGTATAAGCACCAAGCAGGTGCTATATGCACCATAATTACCCTTTGATAAGCCCATGATTAATTATAGGCCCACGTGGGGCTCAATGATAAGTCCATACACGCATTTTTGACAATATTTTTAAAACATTTTATTGAAGACAACCCCTCCCCCCTTCCCTCCCCACCCACTTTTGCAACAAACATACAAAGCAAACATTGGATATGGATGGCTTGCACTTGGGGTAAGGAGGAAAGCCTGTCATTTTGTGGGTTAAAAGGTTTAAGGTCACAATAACATGAGTTCTCCATCATCTAAAGTTACAAAACTCTGTGGATGGCTTGCACTTAAGGAAAGGAAGAAACTTTTTGATCCCAGGGTCAAAAGCTCAAACTAAAGGAAGAAAATTGGTTTCCACACAATAATATAAGTCATACACCACAGACTTTGGACACAAACTTTGTACATGGCTTGCACTTGGGGTAAGGAAAAAACCTATTGATTTTGGATTGAAAAGGTCAAAGGTCAAGATTACCATGACTGAAAGAATAAAAAATATTTCCACACAATAACATTAGTTCTAAAATCACATATAAAAAGTACCTGATTACATTTTTACACCATTGTAGCAATTTTTCAATTTTTTTAATAAACCCACACAACATGAAAGGCAACAAGTTACTGTGAAAGGACTGATTTGATGAGATGATGTGCATATTTTGAAATATAGAAAAAGTAAATTTGTTCAATAGTTGTGCATTTGCATGCTAAAAATCGGGTCAATGAAAATCCTCCTGATTTGAAGTAAAAACTCCTGACCCAATTTTGTAAAGCTCCTGATCTGTCCTAAGCTGACCTCTGTTCTGTCACATGCATGCTTGAGGTAAGGAAGATGCCTATTGATTTTGGGGTTACAAGTCGGGGTCGCTGTGACTGAAAGAAGAGAAATGGTTTCTGCACAAAACTTTCAGTTGGAGGACTGTTAAACATGGGGCAGGTGTATAATGCACTGTTCGTGGTATTCTTGTTCTAAATTTTTACAATTTGTGGACTTGGACATTTTTAGTACATGTGTTTTACAAACAAATCTAGTTAAATTTTAACTTGCACATGAGCACAAGAAATGTTGGTTCTCTTGTACACTTAGATGGAAATACAAGCACAGTACAGTAACGAGAGTGTGTGATATCCGGAAAGTTTTATGTCCCCAAATCTTGACTCCTATGTGCCTCTTGGTGAAAATCCACATTTTGCACTTTTTTTTATATCAGTTATGTGAATGCATGTATTAAGAACTTGTACAGTAATTTTGACCTCAAGACAGCTAGACTCCACATCCAGTTGCCAATGTCAATGCTCACATTGGCTTGGAAATATAGGAATGATATAGAATTGACTTATTTACAGTGTTATTCTTTTGTAGGAGTATCATAATCACCTGTTGCTAAAGAATTAGCCTTTCTTGTTTTTCAATGCAGCTGCCCTATGTGACATTATGTGCCTGAAGGGATTGCAATAATTGATCTTAGACTGGTGCTTGTCACTTTTTTAAAAAAAAAATTTTTTTGTCTGCATAGCAGTAAAGCCAGGGAACAATGAATATTGTGCATACTTTATTAATACTTGCAGGCCTTATTATTGATTGATAACCCTTGATTTACAATAATGGACATTTCCATGAAGAAAAAAAAAATGGCAGTGAAAACAGAGTTCTCACAGTAATTTTCTTCATTACTTTGAAAATGTGTGCATCCCCCAGACTTGGAGGACAGGGGCACAATGAGTGACCCCAGCCCTTGTGGTCCTAGTTGCAACTCAGCAAACCAAAATAATAATTAAAAAAAAAAAAAATCCATTACTTTAATACAGTGAAATTCCTCAAAACAAAACCCTCAGTATACCGGAATACCCACAAGACCATTTTTTTTTTTTGGAGTCCTGAATTTTTCCTTTTATAATATCATTTTTTTTCCCCAGTAAACTGAAACCTCTCAACTCTGAATACCAAAGCAAATATCGATCCCAAATTTCAAATTTAAACTAAATGAAAAAAAACCATAAAACTGAAACTCAATTCAATTTAGGTGCTAAATTCCTGACACACACTGGAGCAGATTAATTATTGTTAGCAAGTACTGTAGTAGGTTCATTTGTGAGACAAAGATCCTGAAAATGTCCCAAGGGCATGCGAGGTTAACACAATACTTGACACGTGTGCCAACACAGATTAGGGTTGAAAATAGGCTCATCTGAAGTCTGTGCCACAATAAAGAGCAAGTTTTTATGGTGAATTATTAATAACTAAATGTTTGTAGGTAAATCATTTAAGAATGATTGTTTTTATCTGCTTAGTATCCAATTGTGATTCATGCTATTCATTTGTATACATGATCAATAGAACTTTTTTCTTTTTTTTAACTAAATATCAGGGATACTTTTTTTATTTTTTAATTTAATATCAGGGATTTATTAACCAGCCATGTGGCATTGCTCTTGATGCTTTGCCGATGGAGACAGACAAAGCAGTACTCTAAAAGTCAGATTCACGCAATTGGCTCTTTAACTGTGAATATTGTGAATTATACGGAGTATTTAAAAATTATGGAGTATCATTCATAATTCGAATGGACTTGTTGTAAAGTTATAAAAGTATCTCATTCCTCAAATGTTTCTTGTGACGAGGACTATATTTCTGTTGTTTCAGAAGAAATGTATGGTGTTCAGCTAATTTTTTTATTAAATACATGTATTTAAAAATAAAAATAAAAAAAATAACAGCTTTCTTAATTTTGTGCACTCTTACACACACAGACACTGATGTTCTCTCATAATTATATTCTGTTTCTCACTCTTATCACATAAGCGCTTAGAAAAATACATCATTTTTTAAATCTGTGGAAACCTCAGTAAACAGAAAACCTCTCAAAACCGAATACATTTTTTTGACCCAGGGGTTTTAGTTTTGAGTGGTTTGATTGTATCAATAATACAATATCTGTCACTATTGCATAACTTACCCTTTCCAGGACAGAGATTACTCTCATCCATATAATCAGAATTCTTCCTCCCATAGGGTGACTTTCAGAATTTTTTTAAAAGTCAGACTAGCAGAACACAGACCCAGTCTGTTGTCCATTTCACAGGCCCATGCGCAGTAGTCCACATCTTTTTTCTGGACATCGCCATTTGGAATTGGTAAATTCAATGCTCTGTGGAAAATTTGCCTTCGCTACATGTACCACTATGCAAATGAGGCATCTAAATATGTCTCCTCATATTTCTTGAGTTTTATACCCTCGGCCCCCTGTTTATTCATATGTTCAATTTGCTAACTTGAGAGTTATAGACATCTGTTGTTTACAAATTTCAGCATTACCCTTTTTTATGTTACCCCCCCCCCCCCCCCTCTCCAAAGGCATTAGGGTAACTTTTTATCGTTGCAATCAGCTATTTTGTTCATTATTCTGGACTTTTGGATAGGCTGTCTACCAGTCTTTGCTGAAATTGATTGTGACCTATATTTCATTACTTTTATTTAGACTAACATTGGGATTGATGTTTGTTTTATTATTGATTTATGCTGAATTTTAGAAGGGGGTTGCACACCATTAAATTTCTTAGTCTGTAACAGGATAGTACTTTTCTGGGTTTCAACTATATCCATTGTTTCCAATACTCAGTTAAATATTGTTGATGTTAATTGTGCTTGACATCAGGTAGCACACCATTCTTAACATAAGACATGAGTGAGTACGCTCACACTCCCACTTTTATTATGATATCTACTGTTTTAATAGCAGTAATACATACTTGTTGCTATTGCATAGCTGCTACTTTTCTGGGAAGAAAATATTCTGACCATATAACAAGAATTTGTCCTCCCATTAGGGTGAACTAGAAGATTGTAGATGACCCCTGGTCCACACTGCAGATACCGTGCCCATGTGCACTGTCCATCATTCTTTTTCATTCGCATGGCAGTAATGTCTGCCTTGTTTACATTGATGAAGAATCACCTTGTCTCGATGGGTTAACACAGCATAGTTACTATATTCCTTATGTGCATTGTCTTCATGAATTTTTTCAGTTTAAATTGAGCTCTCTCTCTCTCTCTCTCTCTCTCTCTCTCTCTCTCTCTCTCTCTCTCTCTCGTTATTAGAAATTGTTTTGTATACGTGTACTACCTTGCATTTTATTTTTCTCCCCCCCCCCACAGGGGTGTTAAAATAGTAATTTTGTTGTGAATTATTTCTAGCTAGGATAGGTATTTTGTTAAAATATTCCTATCCTTGCCTAATTGGGGCTCAGTTGTTAGCGTGCCAGACTCAGGACTGAAAGGGTGTGGGTTCAAATCCTACCATCGGCCCAGCCTGGGTCAGCTCCCATGGTGTGTCCTTGGGCAAGGCACTTTACTCCAATTGCCTCGGTACTAAATAACCTACATGTACTTGTGTTGCTGTGCCATAAAGCACCGAAGCAAACCAAAAGCCTAATTGGGTTGACAGAATCATTTTGATTCAATTTATTTGTCTTTACAAATTATCGTAACTCACATCCCATTATTGTCAATTGTGCTATTTTTATTCTCAGAAAAGCAGATTGTACACTATTTTTTCCTTCATATTGTGTGTTTGGTCATTCTCAAAATTAGTATCGGATAGTTTTCCTTGATATTATTTTTATTTAGTTAGCAATCTCGTAAACTGCTTTTTGTCCAATTTAGTCATCCCTAGCTTTCAATTAAGCCTGGTTGACTTCATTATCTTTAATTTCAGTTTTCAGCTTAGCATTGCTTACCTTTTTGCATTAAAATAACAGTGATTGTTTCAATTCTTTGTGATAACACCTAGGTAAGGTGATTTCTTGATGTTATCATATTTAGCATAGGCGTAGTCTACACATTACCTTTTATTTTACATACACTTGCATAGAATTTTTTGATAAATCTTCTTTTCAGCATTCTTTTACAGCATTTTCTAAGCAGGGTGTAGGTAGGTGTGGCCACAGTAAAGCCCCCTGGGACACACACCTCACTTGCCTATTTTGTACAGGCTGTGAGAGGACAGATGGTTGCCGCTTTTGCAGGCTATGGTCAGAAGAGGTCTGGGACCTTGCCAAGCATAGACATAACCTATAAAGGAAGGAAAAAGTTCCTTCTTTGTCTTCGTCAGAATTTTCAGGGTTTTCCTTCTTTGAGTCCCTCGGGTCGCAGAGAAGGATTACCAAAGTCTCTTCTGAGACTCTTAGGGTTAGTGGGCCCCTTCCTAAGGGAAGTTATAAATGGATGGAGAATGAGTTGCGCCCTCTTGTTAGAGAGGAGCAGCACCCTCCCCATTCTGTGAGGGCAGAGGTCGAGACCACCACTCTCTCCAGACTGTTGTTTCATCCCGTGGGGGATTGGGAATTGGCTTACAGATGTCAGATTAGGAAAGGGGATTGGATTGGCATCCTGCCCTTTCCTGTAACCCCTCTAAATCCCTATAGGATGTGGGGCCTTCTTCTACAGGGAAGTGATTGTCCTTTTCCCTGCTACCTCATGGACCTATCTAACTCGTTTGTCTCTGGAGGATGTGATGAATGCCACATTTTGGCTGTATCATACTACTTTCTTCATCCTTTTGCACACTAGTCTGAAGGCATATTTTCTTTACGGCCCATAGTTGTGGCTCAGAAAGTGGCCCAAATGGATACCATCTTACAACAGTGGACATTCCTACCATAAGGGTGAGTATTTCCTTGTTTTTTTACCATTTTGTTTAATCCATCAGCCTCACATCAAACTGGCAAATTCAGCTATGCAATTGCGACAGGTATTGTATTACTGATGTTTAAGTGTATTTTTGGGGTTGTTGTTGTTGTTGGGGGGGGGGGGTAAAACTAATTTTAATGATGTAAGATTTACCTGTCACTATTGCCAGATTCCCTACTCCCACCCTGCTCTGATGTTCCACAAATAGTCTCCATCCTTAAAAAAAATGAGGACTACTGTGCATTGGCCTGTGACGATGGGAACAGACTGGGTCTCTGTTCTGCTAGTCTGACTTTCCATACATTTCTTAAAGTCACCCTGTGGGAGGATGAATTCTTATTGTATGGACGAGGGTAATTTCTGTCTTGGAAAGGGTAACCTATACAATAGCAACAGGTAATTATTACATCATTCAAATTAGTTTCAGCCCCACACACCCACCCCAAAACCCCCAAACAAACTACATATTTACAAAGTGGGTGTATTTTGGTGCTTTAATGTGTGACCAGAAGTATGGTTCAGCCTAAACCACGTGCTTTCAGATGTACTGTTGACTTTGGTTCGGCTGAATTATTTTTTTCATCGTCATAGCCGAGGTCATCAACACACCTGAACAACAATTAAAGGTGTAACAGCTTGTAGCTTTGTGGTGACAGTGACAAAACATGTCCTAAAAAAGCAATAGGTCTGGAATTATGAAATCTAGTGTGATTAAATTTATCTCAGTTTGATCAAGATGCCATGAGAATAATTTACATGCCATATACATGCCATATTCCGAGACAGGGGGGAGGGGGGTTGAAACTCAAAAAGTGTGTTTGAGGTCCCAATAGGAGTCAGTGTGTATGACCAAAAAAAAAGCGACATCCAATTGAGAATAAGCTATCTTTTCATATGAGCCTTTAGAAAATGACTGGAAATTCAGTTTCGAATGAAAGAAAATAACATGTTTTCTTTGAACCATTTAATACACTTACAAACAAAAAATAGTTGGTAGACTTAGCATCGTCAGATATCACGACCACACACATACACACACATGTGCACACACTCACATAATCACGATCACACAGACATTAAATTTTAAAAAAATTATATCATGTTTCTGTCCTTAAAATCCATTGGACATGTGGAATACAGTCTTAATTAATTAGATACTGTCTTAGCAGCTGTCAATAGTTCATTTGGAGGTTTGAAGGTAATGCAAGTGTCATTTCTGTTCTCATTAGAGACTGGATGGTACTGTTGCAAATCCTGGTCAGTACCGAGTTGTTCTTGCTGGTCATAATGCTGGCATTATCATAACTGTATCTGATGCAGTTTGACCATGAGATATGCTTGTCTCTGTAGAAAAAGAAAATATAAGTCACAATAAGAACTGATCATTTCATTTGGGTGCTGGGGTGGGGGAGAACATAATGTTTTATTCAAACTTTATGGGGGCCCTGTGGGTAATACAGCAGTAATAAATGCCTCTGTCCAGTATTGGTGTTAACACAATCTCTTTATCAACACAAATCAAAACTATGTAACCACGAGTGTGTGCTTATTATTGTCTTTTAATCAATCTATTTCATGGCTAAAATCATCCTGAAAAGAATGGGTCGATTATTAGTTGGTAGTTTAACAAGATTAAGATAACAAATAATAATAAAGAGAACCAACCTGAATGTTCCATTCAGCATGTCAAATATCTTCTGTCTTGTCTCAATGTTACATACAGGTGGTGTCGATATGGTGTTTGCAGTATGTGCAAAGAATAAAATATCCCCTTCTGCTGCTGTGCTTCACAAAGTCCTTAAATTTAGTTTTGTTGGGTTTTACTTGCTTTGTAGATGGCTCATCTTTCCCTGAATCACAGCTGCATTTTGACATGTTGCCTTCAGAAATGAATCACACTTGTACACTATTCTGACTACTGAAATAATAATGTTTTGCGTTTTATATATGGGGTTCAGAGAAATGTTGCTGATGTTCACAAACTTGCCAATAATCTTAATAAAGGCAATGATGTGTAATAACTTTTGTTCTTCAACATGCATCTCTTTGATTTATCCTAACTTAAAATGAATTGGGTTGTTCTACTTTGTGTACTCTACCTATGCAAATTAGCCTAGTGGGCTCCCCCAGAGCAGTGTTGAAAGGACTGATCACTACATCGCTCTGGCAATTGTCAGCCAATTAAGTAATATGTGAAATGGTGGTTGTTTATCTCTGACCGCCTTACCTTTTAATTGCCTCTATGACAATTTGCTGTATAAACTGCCCTAAGGATAGTTTCACATAACTTGAATTACTTACATACCCATTCAATATTATGACAAAAATACTGGAATTCTTTGCTATAATAATAATAATAATAATAATAATAATAATAATAATAATAATAATAGTAATAATAATAATAATAATAATAATATTTGTATTACCACTGTTATAACTCTAAATAACCTAAATAATGCATTGCTGAGTGGTGAAACAACAATTCAATTCAAGCATTATACATATTTTCAAATATAGGTACACTTAATGGTTAGACACCTTGCTCAACTTTCATTTAAAACTGAAAAAAATAAACCTCGAAACTTGTTGAACACCATCCTAAACTTGCTACCTATAGAAAGCAATAACTGCATGATAAAATAATTTTAGACAATAAATCATTTTCATTTCCATGGGACTGGGAATACCAATAGACTAAACAATTACTGGCTAAATGAAAATAACACATTCCAAGATATAACTCTGCATACTTATGTCGATTGCAGAACTGAATGGTTTAAGGAAAGATTAGTTAATATAATATTTACCCCGAATCAATTCAGTCCCATCAAAACAAAAATGAAATGCACATTGTGTGATATCTACATACTGTATGTGCAATAATCATGCATCACCTAATATCACAGATCATATTTTTCACACTACTTATACACATTTACTGTGTGTATTATGCCAATTTATTGATTATAATGTACTTGTTGGGTCTATCTTTGTAGAACGTCCCTAGAAATTCAAGGTAACACTTCTTTAATATATAACTTCTGTCGTGTATATAGTCATTTGGAGCATTATTTACCCAACATTCAGGCACCTCAAAATGACAATATACAAGACAAGACAATATACAAGACAGTCGGATACCTCACAATGGCTATATACCTGACACTCGCGTACCTCATAATGGCTATGTAACATACAGTTGGGTACCTCACAATGGTAATATACCTGACACTCGCGTACCTCATAATGGCTATGTAACATACAGTTGGGTACCTCACAATGGTAATATACATGACACTCGCGTACCTCACAATGGCTATGTACCTGACAGATGGGTACCTCACAATGGCTATATACCTGACAGTTGCGTACCTCATAATGGCTGACAGATGGGTACCTCGCAATGGCTATATACCGGACACTCGCGTACCTCATAATGGCTATGTAACATACAGTTGGGTACCTCACAATGGCTATATACCTGACAGTTGCGTACCTCATAATGGCTGACAGATGGGTACCTCACAATGGCTATATACCTGACAGTTGCGTACCTCATAATGGCTGACAGATGGGTACCTCACAATGGCTATATACCTGACACTTGCGTACCTCATAATGGCTATGTACCTGACAGTTGAGTAGCTCATAATGGCTATATACCTGACACTTGCATACCTCATAATGGCTATGTACTCTGACAGTTGGGTACCTTAAAATGGTTATATACCCAACAGTTGTATATATAGCCTCAACCCACCTTTTAAGCAGTATGCTTCTGTTCTGTTTCTGGTCTTGGACAGGCCTCAACATTCAAAACATCACCGTAATTGAATAATGGAATGCTCATCAGTAATCAGATGAACAAATTTAGTGCCTGGTACAGTGTTTTCAGTAAAAACAATAATATTGAAAGGTCTCTGGCCACCATTATATTGATGCCCCTTGTCCGAAATCGAGTTGCTGGCCATTTTTAGGAACTGATGTTACTGCATGTGACATATCACTGAGGGAAAAAGTACAAGCACCATTGCCGTTCCATTGTTGCAGTACAGTGCAGACTATTATTGTCATACGCACACAAATGTGCAAAAAAAATGTGTCAAGTATATGTATTCCTAGGGTAGGTTTAAGTGATGACTTCCCAGTTTTCCTTATGAGGAAATCTGGTTTAAAAGCTGATAAATCATATACTCATAAAACTATTACATATCGATCATTTGAGCATTTTGATATGAAATTCAAGTAGTATCTCAGTAATTTCCATCATTTGAGCATTTTGATATGAAATTAAAGTAGTATCTCAGTAATTTCCATCATTTGAGCATTTTGATATGAAATTCAAGTAGTATCTCAGTAATTTCCATGGAATATTGTACAAAAATCTTTGATGCTCATGATACATGAACTTTTTATGCAGGTTGTAGATAAACATGTACCACTGAAAACATTTACAGTAAAAAAGAACATCCAACCAGACTGTATATTAACCCTTGACTTTCTTGATTCTATGAAACATACATGTGACAGAACCAGGATTTCAAATGAGTAGATTTACAAATTGTGATCAGAAGGTTGGCCTCTAAACCAGTAGATTTATTATCGGCATTAATTTTATGTTTCAATGGGATGGAAAACAAAACAAGTGCTTTTTTGGCCATAATATGTGTTCTTTTCATACTATTTTAAAACAGCAAGTTTAAACATGAATCAGATTCAGATTCTGATAGAAAATGTTACAATAATAATTAATTAATATGAGTCGGTATACGATCAAATAATGAAAAAGGAAGAGTTGTTTATCTGGTAGTTCACTGCAAAGAATTTTCTTTTATAAAATCCAATAGCATTCACAAGATCACTGTCTAGTGGCCACTGATGACATTCATTGTGATTATTAAGCTTCACACTTAACAGGCTCTCAGTAGTTCTCAGGTCCAGATTTCTCCTTGAATCAATTTGTATTTTGCAAAGAATGGAGAATGTCCTCTCTGTATCAGCATTAGAATCTTGTAATGACAGGACAACTACGCTTAGCCTGCAAAGAAGTTCTAACTTCAATTTTCCTGTATTTAGTTTGTAAGCTTGCTGATTACTTTTCAATACTCCTCCAAGCTATGTTCACCGCAAGGAGGAAGTTCCTGACTTGGACTTAAGATTTACTCCTGAGACTCATCCTCAATAGCTTCTTTCTCTTCATGGCTCAGATCCAAAAATCTATTGGCAAGTTTCACCACTGTAAATAAAAAAATAAAGACTGATTTATACTTGAAATAAAAATGACAAAAATACATGATGTATTTATGTTTTTTACAAATAATTTATTCAAACTTTAAAATTAATTATCTTGTAATATATTTTTCACCGATATATTTTATCAAGGACTTGAACTTAATTTACGTGCATGAAAACTTCAAATATTTTATGAAATACAAAAGATGCATACCTTTGAAACACAATTTAAAATCAGGACATTTGCTACTAGCCTGCACACACTTAAGCTCTGATATCCAAGCAATGTTGAACTTGTTGTAATATTTCCTAGCCAGTGGTTTCTTAGCATTGGGAGAAAGCACATGTTTCGGCATTTTTACATTAATTGAACACAAAATGTAAGAGCTGTCTCTTAAAATATCTTGAACAATACAATAGCAATTAAACAAGACAAAATCAAAATACTTACTCTAGTGTGTCTGCCGAAAACATTTTTAATTTTATGGTCGGTCTCTCCATTTTATCTCCCCTCTGCCAAGGGTCGGCTGATTTTCATCAGAGGCAGAGGACATCATGGACCACTTTTTATCCCTTTATTACTTATAAAACCTCAAAAAACATCCTGCATTTGGCCTTAAACTCCCCAAATTCCAAAAATAAGGTAATCAGTTAGCTGCTTGCTGAGTACTCATGTCAGCTGTTCTTCAACAATTCTAATCCTATTGCTCTGCCTCACATTATCACACTGGTCGTTGTACTAGTGGAACATTTCCTGTCCCCAGTAGACTGAGTCTGGCGGGTTTCTCTAATGAGTTGATAGAACACATAAAAATACCATGTTTGGGTTTTTAAATAATTTTTTTAAACAAAATTCTTGTAATTTTCAAAAGTTGTAGATTTAAACTATTAAATGGTATGTGCGGTAGACGGCCTTTAAAACTGTATTTTTTGCCTACCGTCGGTAGAATCACATGTATGATGAAAACAGATGATAACTTTCAATCTAAAGGTCAACAAACACACTACAGTACCTGGAGAAACAACGTCACTAAAATTATAAAAACTGCCAAGAAAACGCACTAGCAATCAACTATAGAAAATGTCAGTAATAAGACTAATTCTATTTGGAAGATTTCATGTGAACTTGGTGGAGGCAAAAGTATAAGGGAATCTTTGAAAATTCAGCAACTAAATTATGAAGGTCAGGCCATTAATGAATATGAAGAAAGTGCAAACACTTTTAATTAACTTTTCGTCACTGTTGCTTCAAAACAAAAGGAACCAATTTTGCACTCCAGTTAAATGAACCAAGAAATTACTGCTCAGAAAAAAACTTGCTTAATTTAAAAGCAAATTTTGTATTCAAGCTATATCAACGAATAAAGTTTTGAAATTCGTACAAATTATTCATACAAACAAGGCAACAGGTCTGGACAATATTGGACCACGTCGCTTGGGGCTGCTGGAACAATCTCTGACAGTGACTTGTATATGTAATTTGAGCAGATCCTCCTCGGTTTTCCCCAAAACATGGAAAATAGCGAAAGTTCCCATTTATAAATCAGTTAACAAAGAAAATGTAAATAACTACAGACCTATATCTATCTTAACCATTGTATCTAAAGTTATTGAAAAACATGTTCATGATAATTTTATGATGCACTTATCAAACCACAACTTGCTTGGCCAAAATCCAGCATCAGAATGATTTTTGCCTCTTACCTTACAAATAGATCACAATGTGTCATAGTAAATGGGAACATTTCAGAAGAGGAGTCAATAACATGTGGTGTACCACAGGGGTCCATACTGGGTCCAATCCTTTTTCCTATATTCAATAATGATCTGCCTTTTAAAAATGGGCAACTGTGTTTCTTCCACCTTCAACGTAAATGGCAGAATGGCCGAACATGTCGTTAATCCAACGAACAAACGATTCTTCCACTGATCTGTATGCAGACAGCACAACCCTGTCTGATTATAACAACCCAAATCAGACCTAGAGGTATCTTTACAATGGACTCTGGTTAAATTAGATTCCTGGTGTAAAGAAAATGGTATGAAGATAAATACTGAAAAACCCAAGGTTTTGATGATTACTAGTAAACAGAGTACAGCAAAACCAAGTAAATGATACTTTAAGTCTCAAATTGAATGATACATGTCTACAAATTGTAACCCAGGACAAAATTATGGGAGTAATTTTTGACAACAATTTGCAATGGAAGTAGCAGAATAAATTCTTTGTTGTGGTTATTATACAGAATTTATCCACATTTGTCAATGAAACATAGGATCATATACTATACAGCTATATTCAACAATATTTAGATCACTGTAATGTTGTCTGGATAAACACATTTGATATGAACATATACAAATTATTTTGTCTACAAAAAAGAGCATGTAAACTTATTGATAGCATCAAGGACATTCAGTATGAAATTAATAATATGCTAATTCTAACAGTTAATGAAAAGTAGCACAGCTTCAATGTATCTGCAGAAGTTATTTCATGAGAGAGAGTGAGGCAACACACCTAATTCAAGGTCTTTTTCTGCCAAATATTTTCTTGTTTCAAAACCAAACAAAGAGCTATTAAAATGAGTTTACACTACTTCAGTTCACTCATTTGGAACAGTATTCCAAAGGAAATGAGAGAAAGTTCAACAATACATTAATTTCACTATTATCTGATAAATTGGATGAAACGTTGAACTTCCTGGTTAGTATTAGTAACCCCCATTACATACAAACACACGTATGTGTATATTTATGTATAAATGCTACAAAATCCTTTCAGTGGTCCTTTTTTGCTGTCTATATGCCATTGCAATACAACTTTGAAAAATTGTTGAATTTGGGGGCCTTTACCGATCACTGCCATCTCACCTCTGTCTCCGTGGGTTCAAGTTTTAAGTTCGGCCAATGTGGTTATGTGAGAAAGATTGCCAGTAGCTTCCCATGGGTTGGTGGTTCTTCCCGGGATTTTCCCGGCTTCTTCCTCCACCAGATATACTGGCTGTCATGTATAGCCTATCATGTGCTGAAAATGGCATTAAACCCATTTGAACCCAAAACCCAAATCGTTGAATTTGAGGGTTGCCTTGAAAACTCCTTGAATTTAAATGGTTGGTTTTATTCTGTAAAAGTCTTTTAATTTCTTGAGAAACACCTTAAATTGTTCCCCAAACACTTTGAATTTATCTTAGCAAATCCAAAGCAATAAAATGTAATAAAATATATCACTTTTAAATTCAGAATTTTTTTGTGAAATCAAAATAATGTATACATAAATGTCTAAAAATTGGATAAAATTGGGTTGGTCAAATGACAGTCATGACACAGTTTTTAGATTGAGTAGCACCTGTTTGCTTAAGCAGCATGCTAGTTAGTTATGTGCATTTTTTCTTCTACTTTTGTACCGATTTATGCAGTGATAAACAAATTAACATATGGAGAAAGTTCACTTTTCGTAAAATTAGAAAAGAATGCTTTGAACATTTGGAAGTCCTTAAAAACTTATTGAAAAGTCCTTGAGAAAATACTCTCTGGGTCTGTATGAACCATAACTTTTTTCTGTATTCTTTTATTTTGCTAGATATTACATTATCTTTGATGCTTTCTGTAAAGTATCTATCACTTTCTTTGCACATTATATCTAAGGCTTCCTAATACAGTGTATACAGATAAGTTTTGTATGGACATAGCAATTAACTCAGACCTGATTAGATCACAGGCTCTTGAGAAATGGATGGTCCCGACCCTTCCATTGGCAAGCTAAATGATTTGGCAAGAAAATGTAGATGATCAAGATTCCAAGTTGTCTTATTCATAAACTTTAATAACTAAAAATGCTAATTATGACATGATTTCCTTTCTAAGGCCTCTGTTTAAGATAAGGGTATCTGCCCTATCTACCATTGGAAAAGCAAGATCAGCAAGTCTGCTATGTTAGAGTTTGATTGAAGCGTGACTCGCTGCATATAACCACTAAAATAATTTTGCATTCAGATAGCACAGCATACCAAAATGCAGTGGACTGTTAGTTTGGAAAAGGATTGTTGAATTCATCATTAACTTGTACATTATTTATAGCAAGGTGAGGCATTATTATACGTATCACATGTATAAAAATTACAATTTGGGTATGTTAACTTTAATAACATAGTAGTCATATAATAAACTATTTTATATTTCAGGTTGGTGTCGCTTTCATGCATTTGAAATTCGTTGATGTTGATATTCCTTTACCCATCTGTTCTAATAGAATAGGAAAAACCTTGGATACATGTTTAACATAAAAAGTCATCTTGACTAATTTCTAATGACTGAAATGAATAACCCTTGTGTTAAAAATGGCTTCCCTTTAGTACCTGACAATGGTGATGAAACAAAGTGGCACATTATTTTGACTTAGAAAGAATAGTAATTCTGAAATAATATCATGGAACCAAATTTGGTGCATTATTTTGACTCAATAGTAATTCTGAAATAATATCATGGAACCAAATTTGGTGATTATTTTGACTCAAAGAATAGTAATTCTGAAATAATAATATGGAACCAAATTTGGTGATTATTTTGACTCAAAGAATAGTAATTCTGGAAAAAATGTCGTGGAACTTAAGCAAGATACCTTAGTGCAAGTGGATTTGTTTGGGAGAAATGGGGTCATTGTACTAATATATAAAAATATTTATAAATTTCCTTCTCTCCTAAAGTCTCTCTCAATTTAAAGTGTAATGGTCATTGTATATGTTTAGATTAATAACATTTAATATAATGAATTTCCATGCATTTATTACAATTAATTATATGTGTCTGTATTTGGTTTTATTTAGTGGGTACATTTTACACAAGAACATCAAATGCAATCATATTATGTGTTCACAAGAACATCAAATGCAATCACATTCTACATTGATAAGAACATCAAGTACAATCACATTCAGTGTTCAAAAGAACATCAAATGTAATCACATTCTACATTGACAAGAACATCAAATACAATCACATTCAGTGTTCACAAGAACATCAAATACAATCACATTCAGTGTTCACAAGAACATCAAATACAATCACATTCAGTGTTCACAAGAACATCAAATACAATCACATTCAGTGTTCATAAGAACATCAAATGTAATCACATTCTGCACTGGACACCGAGTCGTACATTGTTGGGTCTAAAGGGTTAGTATATGCCTTTTTAGTTTTACAGTCAGTCTAATGTCATTTTGTCAAACAGATTGTTGCCACTACAAATTTTGGATAAAAGTGGTAGATAAAGGAATTCATTTTCTGAATAACTTTTAATAAATCATAATTTCCATGTGTGACATCATATAAAATTGATTGTTTGATAAAAAAGATGCTGGATGAACAAGACAAAACTGTAATCACATGCGTACTGGTAAGGGTACATGCAGAGAATCTTTTTAAATAAGTCACCCATTATCTATCATATTCAAGGTCCAAACTAGATTACTTAATGATGTATGTCTTACCAATTTTTTGTTTCTTTACTCCTTTCCTAAGTTCTAATTTATATATACCACACTCATTATTACACAGAAGTCAAGAGCTTACTTGCCTTTCACTTTTTCCTCATTAGAGTTTAATATTAGGATGAAGTTAGAGAGAGAGAGAGAGGAATTTCCTGTTAGTTTTCACTGACAAGTACTAGTGCTAATTTTTCATGTATTAGTACTTGAACATTTATTATAAAAGTTTAATTTACTTTGATTTGCACAAATTCTAACCTAGATAATCACCTGTAAAATTTTTTACATTTCAATTTGCTTCATACTTAACCTTAATGAATTAAACATATAAATAGCAACGCTTATAAAAAAATATACAAAAAGGCAACAAATATTTTGCTAATAATGTAATCTTCCTGCAATAGGTTTTAAAGACCACTCATTTTTTAAAATTGGGACTTGATGACTTAACAATTAAAATTTTTTTCAAAATTGCATGCAAATCGCAATATGTAAATAATTTAGTTCTCTGAAAATAACTGAGTAGAACCATAAAAGTCCACAAGATCAAACCAAATCTATCATAAAAGATACTATAAATAATACATAATAATTTAGACTGTTTACCTTGATTAGTTCCAGAACCATGACCATTTCAAACTCTTATTTCCACACATTTTTTTTGAAAGATACAGTAACAGTTGATTGAACTCTTAGGCATGTTTGATACATGTCTATAGATTTCTTTCTATTTCAACTTCGTAAATGTTCCCAAACACTTCAGAATCCTTGAAAAGTATAAACTCCTGTACAATTTCAACTTTTGCTGTCGTGTGTATGTCACAAATCTAAGACACTTCAGTGGTCTTATAGAGAGGCATGCCTCACAGCCCACCTGCTGAGATGTCAGTAGTTGTCATACCCATGATAGGGATGCTGCAGTCATGCCCAAATGATTGTTGCCTGAAAACATATCAATATAAGAAATCAGCAGCAGCAGTCCAGCAGCAGTATGTGAATCTAATTACTGCTTTGACAGACAGAATGTCTGGATGATAAAGCTGGAATTATTCTGATACTTTCTGCTGATTTTAACAGTACCATGTGGAGCTTTCCTCAATATCTATTTCTTAGTGTTACTTAAATACTCTGTCTAAAGGTTAAAATCTTTTTGCTTGTTTGTATGAACATCTATATTTTTCTTTCCTGTCTTTACACATGGTTTTACATATTTACACCCTTGAATGAATGTTTGTTCTTCCATCTGTCCATCCATCTCTCTTCAGCTTTCATTAAGTTTTGTGGTAGGTCTATGTCTCATGTACCATTGGCTGCAGGGAACTGTCAACAGCTCTGGGTTATTGCAACACCCTTCTGCCAAATGAAGGTCAGTGTGGCCTACATTTAACATTTTTAGTGACTTTGGTTAAGTGTTGTTTTTCTCTTGCACTTTTGGCTACAGCTAGCTAGGTCATACAACTTTGTACATGGATGCCTCATGGTGAGTGCAATACCCTTCCACCAAAATAAGATCAGTGTGACCTATATTTTGCAAGTGTCTTGTTAACAAAATTTAGTTCAGCCCACAACACTGCAGTTGCATGAAAACCTGTTCTAAAGAAAGAACTTTCTTTGACTAAAATATCTGGCGTGGACTGTATAAAATGTGAGTATGGAACCAGATTTTCACATTTACATATGCATCATTCATTGTTCAGTATTAATTTATTCAGATATATTTTGACCATTTATAGAATTGATTATGATGTTTAAATAATACTAGATTTCTGGAACCAATTTGTATATTAGCCTAAGTTTTTTAATTCATTTAATTTTAATAATTTGCCCATTGTTTTCTTTTAATACTTCATTTGAGGAAATTAATTTCAGAATACAACTTGTGACATTTAATAACAAGTCTGATTTACTGTAAAAACCTCACTGGAATCACATTTTGGTCTGGCCTGAGTATGGCGATACATACAGTAGGTGTCACTTTTCTCTGGTGATGACATTGATTTTATGTTTATGATTTTGAAAGTCATACAGAACTCAGATAGCATGTATATCAGTATATTTTGCACATATTTCTGGTCCAAATATGCAGGTTCTGCCAAAACAACATGTACCAAGCATATATACCTTTTTTCTGGAACAATTGGATGTATTCTTTTGTATGTGGTAATCATCATTGCAGTGGATGAACATTTTCAGGGCAATCAATTATTCATTCCACCGGACCATTAAGACACAAATGTGAACATCTTTGAGTGACATTGCAAAATCATCTTACAGATAAAGAATCTGCTTGCATGTATTTGAAACAACTCATCTGATTGGATTCTAACAATCAAGTGGCTGATCAGAATATAATTTAGAAAAAGGTCTTGTACTCAATGTTGACTATGTCAGCTGTTTTGTAGATGGAGGGTGCAACATCTAAATACAATTAGGGTTTTCATGATTGAACTAGATGAAATTATGGCACTACCTCAGTGGACGGCAAATGATATAAGAACTGTGAACAGCAGCGATAAATTAAACTCAATAATTCAAAAACTGAGCAAACTTTTACATGTCTTTTATCATGTTGTCAAATAAGCAATAATAACTCTTGTCCACATTCAGTCTGTGTAATCGTGCCATCCAGGGTTTAATCCGAATGATAATTCACATGACCATGTTACATGGTGCATGAAAGGGCTAATACTGAGATTTCTTTCTGAATGCTCTGTGCCTTAAACTCTCTCAAGAGACAGAATAACCAAACCTATCATTGATAACAGTCTGAATACAATTTATTCAGTAAAGAATGTAAAATCACGCTTAGAAATTTGTTTTTTAATTCTACTGGTTATAGACCAGAAGAGTTTATGCGATGGTTTTTTGTCTGTCATCCATCATTGATCTCACTGTTAGCACAATTTTGTTATCACTACTCCTCCTAAACTACTTGGAGGATTGCCATGAAACTTTACACATACATTCATCACATGGTCTAGTTGGTTCTAAATGAAAATGGTGTAGCTTGGACATCCAATATGGCCACAGCCATCTTGAAAATCTAGTTATGGCTACTTCTTCTGAATGGATGGTCATATCAACATGGGGTTTTCACAAAAAGACTTCTTATGATCTCTAGTTGGTCCTAAATGAAAATGGTACTGATCTGATGTCCAATATGTCCACTATGGCAGCCATCTTGAAAATCTTGTTATTGCTACTACTCCTGAATGGAAAGACATATTGACCTGGTGTTTTCACCAGAAGACTTCTTATGATGTCTAGTTGGTTCTGAATGAAAATGGTACTGATGTGATTGTCTGATATGGCCACCACAGTGGCCATCTTGAAAATGTTATTTTATCACATAGATCAACATGTTGACACACTAAAAAGCCTGATGGCATACAACAGAGGTTGATACAAGATCAAAATGTGCATATGCTTTTTAGTAAACGGTGACAACGAAAAACATGCGAAGATTTCAGTATGCTCTGTGGACTTTTATTGTCTAATAGAGTACAGAGAAACAAAGTCTTGTATGAAACAAACACAAAGCACACAATTTAAGCCAGAGTACAATTTTTATTTTGACAGATACATTCTGCAAGTCATTAATAAAATGAACAATAATAAAACTGATAATTGCCTATCTATACCCTTCCAGAAGGGTTTGTCAACAAGAGTAGAAAAGTATGGTAGGCTCAAGGAATCTTACAAAAAATGTTTGCAATACTCATGGACAATTGTTGATTACTCATTAAATTTCAGAATGATAAGTCCTGTACTCATTTTGACAGAACTATTATCTGGAGCTGTATATAACTATATGAGTTATTATATTCAGCTGAAACTTAGATACATGTACAATATTTGCTATCATATTTGACATAATATCCACACTGTGCCCTTAAGAAATTATTATTTGGGTAAATTTCATGAAGTAAGGTTGATCATACTAAGTGCACACTCACAATGTCATAATCACAGTCACAAGTTTGTACATATTACAAGAGTTATTTCGCTTTCACAATGTTGGGAGCTCTCATGTTTGGAGGTGCATTCACTCTCTTTCAATGTGGTCACACTGAATAAAGCACAATGTAAGATCTGTTTTGGGCACTGATTTAACACACAAAGTTAAGTGTAATGTTTTAGCAGCAGCTTCATTCCTTGAACCAAGCGTGATTGAGATGCATGCAATTCAAAAGGCATTTTATGCAAGTTTTGGACAACAAGATGGGTGTGCATTTATTTAGTCATGTACTGATATTACACTGAATATGGTGTATGCTTAAAATTTGAACCCTGATGCAACAGCTCCTATTCCTACCTCTCCTGTGCTAGCATCAAACTACATCATCAGGACATTGATAGGTGAGACATCATTCTTTGAACTCTTGTCCATACAATAGGTAGTGACATCCATGTTTACAAGTAATGTTTTAAGTTTGTGTTCATAATAAAGATCACTAACTATCAACATTGATCACATAAATGCTTAAAATTTATCTCAAAGTGCTCAGTGGAATAGTGTCCACCGATTTATTATTTCCTTTCAATCAAAAACTAGTAAGCTTACTGGTAATATGTTGCTTTTTTTCACAATGAAATACCTGTTTACAAAATGTATCAAGATCTGCATGTCATGTCATTCGTTTAAATATTTGCTCATGATCACTCAAAACATCAGTATATTATTTTTATATTCTCATTTATTGATATTTTTGCTTTTGTTGTTAGAAATTTCTTGTAATGATTGTTGTCATAGTCTTTTTAATCAGTCTTTCATCCTTTGAAGACACTAGTTCTTGGCCTAGCTCTGTAATTGACCCTAATTATTATTTTTTTTTCTTCCATTTAGGTAGAATGCACCATTATCAATCACTTGTGCCATTTATGTGATAAATATAGCCTGAAATCAGCATGATGAATGCAACATTTCTGTATAGAACTATAGTTGCAGAGCTGGGTATTGGACATGGAATTGACAACACATGGTGTCACTTTCTTTTACAATCCCAGTCAGTAGCCCAAGGTATTATTCCTTTCTCAACTGTCAATGTTCTCTTTTCATATTGTTAATCCAGGCCGGAGGAAATCTTTAGAAACTATCAGGATGTGGGCTGCTGTCAGTTATTGTTTAATAATAAGCTACATTGGCAAACCTCTGAAAATGATACTGACTAGTAGTTAATGAATTGAGTGGACTTGTTCTGTAGAATTGATTAGCAGTGGGTTGTTGATTGCATATAAGAAAATCAATTAGTGTGATGCACCAAATAAAAATATATTCAGTAACAATTTAGAATGCTGCTTAATAACTTGTAATATCTCCAACCAAGATCTATCAGAGGGGATCATAGCAGTGTATAAATAGTATATTACTGAAAATTAGGAGAGTGAGTGACAGTGAAATAGCCCCAGTTAAACCAAGGCAATTGAAGGCATGAAATGAATACAATCTCACTGAATTTTAGGTACTGACAGTTTTACGTTGTGAGTGTTCTTTTTTTTTTTTTTTCATATTCCAAAATTTTATCCTGGTGATATTATTGTAAATTAATTGATTTGCAACAAGTAAACTTAAGTCACACTCCAGTGATTATACCTTGCAGTGTCCTTAAGGTAAAGTAATGTCTGTGCATATAAGTAACCTCTAAGTTGGTGGAAAAGGATCATTTTGGTTATGACTGTGTGCATACAGCATGAAATCCATGATTTATTTTAAGCCCTTACAGTTAATTTGCATTTCAAATTGAAGCATAAGGAAAAACAAAGAAATACAAATTCACAGAAAATTACTAGAAATTTGCAGAATATTTTGCTACACCTGCAAGTCTGATGCCTGAAAATCACCAACAGATATGTAAATATCCCCACCCACCCGTAACAGATGTTATCATCCTTAGATGCATGTGATTTGATCAAAAACATCTTACTAGGTGGAGTAAATGGAATTGGTTCAGGAATGTGTTAAAGAAATTTGAAGGTCACATTGTATTCTTAGAAGGGGATAACAGCTTATGAGTAAGAATATCTCCATTATTGTAGGACCAGATGTAATTTGATATAATGATGCCTCAGGAGTTTTCCAAAACTTGATAAGTTCTGGTGACCTTGAACAAATTTTCAAGATGTATTTTGCTGTAAATGTTCACTTAAGAAATTTAAGCTCACTTGAATTGTTTCTGGGATATCTAGCCCACAAGCTAACATCCATTTCTAAGTACCAAATGTCAAAGTTGGGTCAAGGTCACCAGAAACTAGTCAGATGTCAATAAACTTGCATATGAAGTTAGATCATGTTTGGTATAATACTTGAGACATCAAGCTCACAACCTAATGCTGTTTTCTAGGCACAGATTGTCACCCAGTGAACTTGAAAATTGAGCCAAGGTCACCAAAACCCAATCGCATCTTGGAGACATATACATATCAGATGCAGTTTTGTTTAATAGTTGTGAAGATATCTTGCTAACAAAGAAAGCACAAAACCGATGTCTTTTGCCAGTACAGAGGAGTGGAGGGAGGGGGGAGGTAATGATTCACTTTGATGGGTGATAGGGTGTTAGGTAATGTCAGGGGCTGTTTTCTAAGATATTGGAGTACTCTGTTGTGAATAAATTAACTATTTGGTTTGAAATCAAGAATTTCATTCTGGATGATGTTCAGAAAGTAGAAAACAGTAACATGTTAATGTACTCTGATAATAATAATAATTATTCAATATCAGTATTCTTTTATTTCATAGCTACTTGTACTTCTTAAATTTGGCAGTGTTCAAAAAAGACTTTTAATTTTCTATCTGTCATATTGCCCTTGTATATACATATTGAATTATTATAGATAATCAGCATTACTAAGCACCAGAAAGATTGGGGTGGGGGGAGGGTACATAGCTTGGAAAGTAACACAAGAACAAATCACAGCATGATATTAATATTATCAGACATTGGTATTTACAGCATTTGTTTGACTGACAAAAGAAAACAACATATTGTTGATGAATTTCAGGGTTTAATATCAGTAATACATAATCTGTTGCTATTACGTAGGTTACTCTTTTCTGGGTGGAAATTACCCTCGACCGTATGATGAGAGGTCTACCTCCAATAGGGTGACTTTCAAGAAAGATTTCTGTTCCAACCCATGACACTGGCCCATGCACACTAACCTGCATTCTTTTTCCTTGCTTTAAAATACATAGGAGAGAAAATTGGCACTGCTTTGAGTTATACGTTGCAAATTGAGCATTTTCATTATGTGCATCATTTTTACCGTGTGAAATTACCCTTTAATCAAGTTTTATTCCTGTGTGAGATTAACTATCTTGAGAGTTATTGACTTTTTTAGTTATGCTTTTTTAAAAACAATTTTCATAACCTTGCATTTAGGTTACTCCCCAACAGGGGTGTCAGTGTAACTATTATTGTGTTTGAAAATTATTTTATTCCTTTTTCTATCTCAGGTAGGTATTTAGTTATCCCTATCCTTGCTGATTTGGTCTGCGGACTCATCTTGATTTTGTTTTATTGTTCTAATACAATAATGAATCACTGGAATTCATATTCTATTTAATCTGACTTTACTATTTCTATTCTACAGAAGGAGGTTGCACACCATTTATTCCATCATTTATGTGTGTTCAGTGACTGAACACTTTTCATCCTTAAAAGTCTGTTTAGGATAGTATTCCTTATTATTATTACTTTATTATTAGCATTGTACCAAGCGTGGAGAAACTCTCTGGGACAACCTCTCGACCTGATCTCTTGTTGCTCCCTCACTTGGCTATGTTCAAGCATTTTTCCCAAGGTTTATTAAGGGCCAGCAGTTTGCTAGACAATGTAAGAGGTGGTCTAGCATCCATAACCCCGTCCCCTACATTGAGACCTCTGGTCTCTGCAGCTAGTTATAAGGTTCACACACCTTCCTGCCCAGTTAAACCTCTCACCTTGGACGCTGAAGCAGCACAAGTGAGTATTTCAATGGGAACCTGTGCCCACTTTCCAGTTAAAACACTGGAGGTGTCAGTGGAGCTTCCCCACCTCTGCAGGGATGTTGCTTCGAACTCTTCCAAATTCTTACTGGAGCACAGTAAGAATCTTCTGCAGGCTGCTCGACTGGAGGCAGAGACCCACTTTGGGGGGCTAATTTCCTCCATGTCTTCTTAGGATATGAGAAGCCAGCGACATTGGTCCCTCTCATCTGCTCCAGGCTCGTTGAAACCGACCAAGAAGTCCTTCAAAACCATGCAGTGGACGATGGCTGGGTCCATATGATAAACGGAGGATAGAGACTTCGGTTTCAAGATACTGCTCCTCTAGTAATGTCCCCCATATATTTTCACCAATTGAATCTGTTGCTATTAAAGGAGGAGGTGCACTCCCTTTTCCAGAAGTGGTGCAGATGAGAGGGTGTTAGCAATCAATCTCCGGCCTTCTACTCCCGTATTCCAGAAGTTTCCTGGTAAAAAAAAAAAGGGGGGCAAGTTTTGAATATTTATCGACCAGTCCTCCCTAAAACAAGTTTCTGCAGGAGGAGCCTTTGAAGATGGAGACCACAGTGTCAGTCAGAAATGCCACAAGATCTGGTGACTGGTCAGTCCCAATCGATCTTGAGGATGTGTACCTTCACACCCCTGTCTTTGCTTCTCACAGGAAGTACCTCCAGTTTTGCTTGGGAGGTCTTCAAATTTCGCGCTCTGCTGTTCGGCTCAACCAACGGTTCCAGAGCTTTTAAAAGGGTTAGCGGAGTATTTGCAGAGCACTTGAGGTCACTGGGAATCCCAATCCTCCAATATTTTGACGATCGGTTGATCCACAACAGCTGGCTAGAGTCCCTCAGATTAGATCTGTCTCACAGTTGGTTCATAACGACCAGACTGAGTCTTTTACCCATATTAGAGAAATCGGAGCTTACTCTAACTCAAGATTTCGTCTACGTAGGGATGAATTTCTTTACAAACAGAGGATTAGTACATATTCGGAGGGAAAAAGTGGACAAGATCCTGATCCTGTTGGAGGCGCGGAGAGCAAAGACCACGTTGTTTGCTGGTTTATTTCTTTCTCTTCTGGGGATCTTGAACTTCGTAGCAGACCTGGTTCCCCTAAGCTGACTGCACTTGCGTCCTCTCTAGTTTATCCTTCTGGCAAACTGGAAATCGCACAAAGACCCTTAAATATTCAGATTTCTCTAGGTCTGGATTTCCACCATCATCTGATTTGGTGGACAAATCGGGACCGGTTTCTGGCCAGAGTCCCCCTGCACGCCCCCGAACTCTACTCCTATCTGTTCGCAGATGCGTCAGATTCAGGGTGAGGCGTTCATCTGGAGTTAGAAGGACTTAGTCTTCAGGGTTCATTGTCATCGGAAGAATCTGCCCTCCACATCAACAATTTGGAGATGAGAGCAGTGTTCTTAGCAATTCAGGGTGCGTTGACAGAATAAGAGATTAATGCATAATGGTCTCCTTCGACAACACATCGGTGGAAGCTTACCTCAGGCGACAAGGAGGCACTCATGCCCCTTCTCTTTGTATGGAGCTTTGGAACTTCATTCGCTAGGCAGCCTCGGAAGGGACTACCCTCTGAGTTCGTCACATTTCTGGCCAAACAAATATTTTGGCAGACAGTTTGTCCCGGAGGGAAAAGATAGTCCTCACGGAATGGTCTCTGCACACATCTATAGAAACTTCCAAGTTCAGACTTTGGGGGATACCCTTAGTTGACCTGTTTGTGACATATCTAAACAACAAGCTCCCCTTTTACATTTACCCAGCCCCCGACCAGAGGGACTGGGCAGTGGATGCTTTCAGCCTGAAATGGGATTGTGTATTCACTTACGCCTTCTCACTCTTTACGATGATCCCACAAGTACTTCACAAAGTAAGGAACTCCACTGCTCAGCTCATTTTGATAGCCCGTCTGTGGCCCCAACGACCATGGTTCAACGATCTTCTCGACCTGCTAGTAGACCAGCCCAGGACATTACCCCAGAGGAGGGACGTTCTCTCGCAGCACGGGCTCACTCCTAGACAGCAGCCACCAGATTCTCCATCTTCACGCTTGGCAAATCTCAGACGATCTCTCTGCCAGGATAAGTTTTCGAAGAAGTGGCCAAGTGCATAGTCGAGTCCAATAGACGATCTACATCCAAGGTCTATGATGCCAAGTGGAGAATTGTTTGTGATTGGTGCAGCAGGAAATGAGTTAATCTTTGATGTCCTTCTATAAGCGCAGTGGCTGATTTTCTTCTCTTTCGTTTTGAAAAGATGCAATGCTCGGTTTCTGCTCTAAAGGTCTATAGGGCAGCCCTAACCAGAACACTCGAATTTTCGAAATGCCCAGCAGACTTGATCAGGTATTTCGAGCTGCAAAGACCGGGGTCTCGCTCGCTTATGTCTAGATGGAATCTCGCGTGTCTTGTGGTCTCTAACTAAAACCCCCTTATGAACCCTTGAGTGAAGCTTCTTTCGAGAACCTTTTCTTGCTGTCCTTGGCGTCCGCGAGACGAAGGATCGAGTTTCATGCCGTATGCAGAGACCTAGGCTGTGTTAACACAGTTCATTGGAAATTATGAGTCGGTTTGTCTCCTTTGCCAACCAGGTGAAATCCCCAGTCCCAGTCTTTTCTGTGATGTGACTGATCTAAATAGAGTTTTAATGCCCAGTTTGGATTTTTCGTGTTTATTTTGCAGCTTCTGGTGGAGAAGAAATGGTAGGAAGTGCCTTGTCCTCCCCCTTAAGGGCTCGGCTGATATTTTGGCTTCCACCATTTTCAGGTAGATTACCATAAATATCAAGAGAGCTTATCAGTCCCTTACCGAAAGGGACCTTTCTTTCATGAAGTTTTAAGCACATGAAGTTCGAGCCATTGCTACCTTGTGGGCCTGTGAGGATGTATCGAAAGCTGAAGTTTGTCAATCACATTCGACTTCTCCTCCTTCTGCCTTCGCTCGTTGGCTCACCAAAGCGAACGCATATTTTTTTGGGACCGATAGTAGTAGCACAAATGTGGCCCATGTGGATACCATCCAACAGTAGTATACACTTCTATAGTAGGTATGGGTGTTGCTTCCTTTTTCCTTCATCAGTTTGTGGGATCATCAGCCTGCCACTGAACTGGCAAATTCAGCTATACAATAGCAACAGTTTATCTATTACTGATATTAAAATGTAGTTTGGGGAGTTTTTTAGGGAAGGGGGTAAAACTAATTTTAATGATGTAATACTTTCCTGTTGCTATTGCCAGATTCCCTCCCACCGCCTCGCACTGATATCCCATTAGAATTAAGGCTACAACCTGAAAAGTGCACATGGGCCAGGATCATGAGTTTGACCAGAGATCGTTCTCGAAAGTCACCCTATGGGAGGATGAATTTTCATCATACGATCAAGGGTATTTTCCATCCGGAAAAGAGTAAGCTACGCAATAGCAACAAGTAAGTATTACATCATTAAATTAGTTTGACCCCACCCCCACCCCCACTCCCAGCCTCAAAAATAAAATTTGACATTTATAAAAGGCATGAATATATCCTCAGTTAGACATGTACCATGTATATCCAATGTTAAGCCAATGCTGGATCATAAGACCACTCACAATTCTATAAAATGTGTGCAAATATTTCCAAAAGACATGATTGTCTTTACAGTAAATGCGCCCCTTGCTTGTTTTTAAGCATTACTTATTATGGGAGAAATACCATATTCAACATAATACTCGCACATATCTTTATAAGCACACACACACACACACTTTTCTGTGATGCACACATGGTGTCTTGTTACCACTTAACTTCATGGGTTAAGTCAGTGTCATACAGGGATTTTACATGTGTGTTATTCAGTGAAACCATATTAGGAGAGTTCACCTCCAAAGTGGAAATATGGACAAAGGGATTTAACTTTTATAGTATGTATATACATACGGTCGAGAAAACGTCAGTGTGTGCTTATTATTATGAACTTTATCATATATTTACGTCAATAATGTTGTTGTTTTTTAGTGCATAGTCGAGATTTTTGAAAACAGTGCATCGGCCAAGCTGAGCCTAATACTGTGAGCTGCATGGCTTATATAGCAGGGAGTAGTGCTTGATAAAATCCATAATTGCTTGTTTGAATGAGTCAGAAAGGACATAACATGAAAGGAAAGTTTAACATATAAAAACAATCAAATGAGAAAGGTTCCACGGCATTGAAGGATAATAACTATCTGCCTCAGACCATAGTCAACAAATTCTACTATATTATTAGTATTGGCTAAATTTTTATCACAAGTACAAATGAAAAAAATTACAAAGATTTCTACGCAGCAAAATTTTATGAAAATTTATTTTAAAAACGTATTAACGTAAAGGTTTTTCAAATTTACATACATGATGCCGATTCTTGTTCAAATTAGGCCACTGTTACTGAAACTAGAAAAACATTTAAACAGACGTAATTTACAGCCTTTTTAATAGCAGCAATTACTTATACATCGTTTTGCGTAGTTACTGCGTTTTCGTGACGAAACAATTACCATTAGTTTGATATGAATAGGTGTTCCCATAGAGTGGAGAATTGTCAGTATGACGCAATCCACTCGTGCACCTCGCGTGGTAGAATTTCATCTTTTTCAAGGACGCCATCCTGTATGGACGTTATGCCTAGATCGTCACCAGACAAAATTTGCTGTATACTGTAACCTTTTTCCCCCTTTTAGAATTCAGTTCTTTAAGGGACATACGAAGTTACCTCGTGTATCCCACTCTTTAGGAGTTAGGGTACACCCATCTTATTTTCAAAATACAATTGGTTACGGGTACGTCCTGTGTGTTTAGTTAAAACGCAACATAGGCCCTACATCAATTAATAGGAATTCGTATTCCTTTAATTAAATAACTGATTAAACATCAGTTCAGTGTTTGTTTCTATTTCACCATTGTATTTTAATACGCTTCGCGTGACTTGCGTCGCATTGTTATTGTGTGCGTCTGCATTTGTCCTAGAGAACAATAAAGGTTTAACAAGGGAACGTCTTAAGACAAAAACAAGTAATTCCTAGTGAATCATTGTATACCTGGAGCAAATACACTGGAGTGTATATAACACGTAATACATACAGGCAGGTGAGTTTCACGTGTGAAATGATACATATTGTCATTATTATTGTTGTCTTTCAGAGAACAATGTCAGGACAGTCTGTGGGAAAGTGTAGCCACAAGAAGGTCATTGGCAGTCATCCAGACTGCCTCACGTGTTTAAAATGCACACGTAAGAATCGTCGTACTTTAGATTGCAATATGGACTAATAAAAGATATGTTTCTTAAAATTGTACATTAGATATCCTATAAAGTATAAAGGAAAATGGACTTATCGTGGATTCCTGGCTTTTATTTTCGGACAGTAGAGCATTAGTTCCATCGAGAGAATCATGTTACTTTCACATGGTACAAAGACTAGTTTTTAAAATTTTAAAATGGGGAAATTATTTTTTTATAAGTTCACTGTGCACTGAAAAAATAATTAATTTGGTAGGTTTTGTGAAGTTAAAGTTCATCAAAATAAAGGCACAAAAGGTATCATAATGTCCCATCATGTTTATATACATACTGGAAGAGTTAGCAGCCTTTGTCTATGTTTTTAAACACATTCAAAATCATTTGTTTTTTAGACTGACTTGACCCACAAAGCTAAGTGGTAAAAAAATGCCAGGTAAACATGGTAGCAAGTTTCAAGACATGAATCACTTAGTAATGAATATTTTTAAATGCGTTTTGACCAAAAAGTGGGCTGTGCGCTTACCAAGGCATGTGCCGGTATTATGTTGAATAGGGTACCGGAAATGTAACTCTGAAAAAAATAAGCTTACAAAGCATTATCGGATTAAACATATTTGAAATATTTTATGACAGGGAGGTAGATCTACTTTTACTTAATCTTGCCGCTTGAATTGTTCATTGTTTATTTTTCTCTTCAATTTAACGGAAAAGAAAAGAAAAAAAGAAGAAAAGAAAAAGAAGAAAAAAAACAGCTTTCAGATTGTTGTAAATATCCTCCTAGCATTAGCTGGAAATTGCAATTTACACAGTAGTCAATATTCAATACATATACTTTCCACAGTTGGCTTATTGACAATGGGTTTGTAGAAGTCTTTTGCAATTACTGTGTGTATAAAATTAGTGCAAATTTAGTTAGTGAGCTTGTGAAAATTTGGGATTTTTTGAACATTTCCTCTTGAATCCATAGTTTTCATTTTCAGGAAACCAGAATATGTTTAAATTGCTCTGCTAATAAGCTATGACATAAAACTCTCTAAAAGGTTATCAATGATAATTAACCACTTGGATAATTGGAGAAGGCTCGGCCTACTAATCAGAATTACTATTTATTCATGATTATCGTATTCCTTCTTGACAAAATTCCTCGTGATTGTTTGATGACTTTAAAATTTGTATTGAAAATTTCATGAAAATTGCACCGGAAAGAACAAAATCATTAAGATTTAAAACTGTATATGTTACATGGTGCAAAATGCCTATGTGACCTACCTGGATCGAGTGTGACCACTTCACCAACCCAGCTTGCATGAGTAAAGATGAGCAGTCACATCAATCTTTGTAAGTAGATTTGTCAGGGATCCATGCTGGTGTTTCCATAGTTGATTGATAGCCACTGTGTTAATCTGTTAGGTCAATTGCACAAATATGTTTGGCACAACAGATTGTCCATGGTTTTCTATTGCAAATTAGAAATCAATTAAGAATATGACATAGTCTACTGCACCAGACAATAACAGCAACACAAGAGTTAAAGTAAATAATTGATAGAGTACCAAGCACCACCTGCCTATCTCTGCCAGTTATGGGTTGTTTGTTCACAATTCCAATGTCTAATAAGAGAATTAGTGATTGAAGTTTCATGGAGATTTAAGGATTTTCTCACATTTCTGCTTAATTTTAGAGTCTGAATTAGAGAATGTTTATGATGAGTAGTATATGTTGTAACTGAATTAGATAGACCTAGACAATGGATGAAATGAGTTCTTATATAGACAGTGCATATTAATTTGGAATAGTAATTAGATCTATCATGGTAACATTCAGCAAGAACCTCTTGAAATTTAAAATGCCCTCAATGATTACTTTGCGAACATAAATTTTAAAAAAAAAGCTAGTGGATGTCATAGATCATAATTTATTCTCAAAGGATGAATTAATTGAACATATTTCCTCAAAACTCTGCGAAGAAAAGTCCTTCAGAATGCCTCCAATGAGCCTGCTTCTCTTTCTGCTGTACATAAATGATTGCCGTATCACATTGAGCTATCCAACATTAGCAAGTTCGCAGATTAAACATATTATATTACCACCCGATCAAGTGTCCAAGAGCTTAGCACTAAATTACGTCAGAACTTGATTACTGTAATGGCTGGTCTGAGCACAGTGGTATGAAGATAAATGCAGCTAAGTTAAAAACCATTATCATAGATAGTCGAGCCAGAATAAAAACAGAGAAAGAAATATTCGAAGTAATATGAAAAGGAATAAACAGAACAGTCTGAAAATAAAAACTACTTGGCATCATGATTGACAGTATCTTGAGTTGGAAAATGCAAGTTGATAAGGTCTTCCACTTTACACAAAGTTATTGTTATTATTATTATTATTATTATTATTATTTCTGATCACCAATTGTCTCAATGTATGGTTCCTATCCTATGATTTAGCAGAAAGATATATTCAGTGTTAAATGGCAATACCCGCAAATGAACAAGATCAAAATATATACTGGTGTATTGAATACTAGTATTAGATTTAACACTTTTTTAAAATATTTTTTTTTTCTGAAACAAAAAAAATGTATACTAACTTTTTAGAGGAAACTCGAACGGGTTTTAGAGCAGGATAATCAACAAGGACCATATGTTCGCATTATATTCATTGGCCGAAATTTTGAAGTTTACCCCCTCCCCTCCAATAAAATAAAATAAAAAGATACTGCTGTTTGATTGATTTAAGTAAAGATGTTGATTCAGTTTGGCGGGCTGGGCTTTGGATTAAATTTCTAAACAATACTGTAAATGGACAAATGTTGAGGACCATTTACAACTTGTACCAAGAATAGAGTCATGTGCAATGTATGCGGGTAAACAATCAGATTTATTCTATCGTTTTTGCAGCGTAAGACAATGTGAGAACCTCGCACCAGTTCAATTCTAATTGTTACTCCATGTCCTTGAAAGTGTGTTTGCAGCAATATCAAAGCAATGGAATAAATATTGACTCTACTAATCACGTTGCAGTTATATATACCTTATATTGTTGGTCCTTTTATATGCAGATGATACTGTTATCCTTGGTACGGATGTATATTCTTTGCAGCGGAATTTAAACGCTTTTAATGACTTTCGGTGTAGGAGACAATAATCTCTATATTTGCAAACTTGGTGAAAATTCCATATTTATTTCTAACGAATTCAAATACCTCTGGGTCTTTCTTTCCAGAAACTGCAGTTATTTTAAATGTTTGAAACATAATGTCAAACATGCCAAAAAAAGCAATGCACCTGTTATAAAAGGAGAACTTGCATATTCCAGCTGACTTGCAACTAAAACTCTTCGATCATATAGTATTGCCAACTCGATCATATAATATTTACAACTCTATCATACAGTATTGCCAGCTCTATCATATAGTATTGCCAACTCTGCTTACGGGTGTGATCTATAGAGTTTAGAAAATACAAACATTATTGAGAATATGCATGATGAAGTTCTAAGAAACATTACAAAACTTGGGAAAAGCTCTCCAGTTTTCATATTACACAGTGAATTGGGAAGAAAACCAGTTTATAATTATATTGTCTAGAATGATTGAGGTTTTAATTTCAATAATAAATGCAAAAAAATCTAAAATCTCTCCGACTTGATATAAAAAATTACATGTAACAATTGAAATAATGATGATTATAAACGTATCTCTTGAAGTAAAATATTTTGATTTCTGTGTCGATACAGTTTTTGTTAATCCCCCCCCCCTTTTTTTTAAATATTTTTTTCTCTTTTTTTTTTTTTTTTTTGTTGTTGCCAAGATTCAGTAATCCTAAGGTGACCAAGCCAGCTTTGTAAAAACAGCATTGAATGATTTGTATATAGTATGCGAATCATTTAAGGGAATAAACTATTAGAATTTCAAACAATACTTTGGAAGAATACATAATATTGCTACTGAAAATAGTCTACTATCCTCTACTGAAATTTCGGACTTGTAACCATAAATTACCCTTTGTAAAGGGCTCTGTGAAAATATATCACACGAGGATAGAATATGAAACCTATGTGGAAGGGCTAACGTGGGTATAAGTTTCATTGTTCGTTTCTCCACATTTTTCACGGGATAGAATCATTTAGATAGATACCTATTTTTACAATAGTGTAAATTTGGTGAAGTTTTGGGAACAACATTCCACAAGAAATAAGTCAGAACTTATGAATTTAGCTAAATGTGTTAAAAGCATTATGTATTTGCACGACTAATATAGAAGTAGACAAAAGTTTTTCCTTTAAGACAGTTTGGGTTTGTTTTGTTCTTTTTAACAGTATTTAATATTTGCAACTGTTTAAATATTGTGTTTCTTTTGAATGACACATCTTTTTTTATCAAAACGTTTTAAAATGAGTGACAAAACCTAAAGACTGAGCTTGTAATTTTCTATTCTTTTATCTATGTCTGTTGCTTATTATATATTTGAAACTAACGCCTATTTACAATACACATTTGAACTTTTTTTACTTAGCAGGGTGGGGCCGCGGGTGGCCGAGTGGTCTAAGGTGCTCGCCTTTACAGATCACTCACATCTCACCTTTGTCCGCGTGGGTTGGAGTCTTGACTCGGCTAGCGTGGATATGTGAGAAAGCTTTGCCAGTAGCTTCCTGTGGGTCGGTGGTTCTTTTTGGGGTCTTCCCGGGTTCTTCCTCCACCAACTATACTGGCCGCCATATATAGCCTATCATGTGCTGACAAATGGCGTTAAACCCACACAACCACTATTGAGCAGGGTTGATATAACCCCATAGCCCAGCGTCCCGGACTATTCATTTTCGAAGTCAGACAAGTAACATTTTGCAAGGTACTAGTCATAGACAAGTGCCTACTTTCGATTTTAAAACAAGTCGGGCAAGCGCTAATTTTCATGCTTTAATCACTGTATCTGCCTTTATCTGGCTATTCATGCCTTCCGGGCGTACTGAATGTTTGAATTTACCTCTCTCCAGTAACTGTTATCTCAACATTTCATTAATAACAACAGTGACATTTTCATTACATGGTAAAGTTTCTTTCCAACATTGTTTAACCCAGAAGTTGTCTAGTTTTATAAAATTGTTTCCGCATCTATTGAATTTACTGTGTCAGTGAATGTAAAGCTTACTTTTTAATCTATATAAATTATGTACACTCCAGATAACATACTAAACTCTGTCTGTCTGTCTCTGTCTCTCTCTCTCAAAGGTTGATTTTTACACCAAGTAATTCTGATCTTCTTAATACGTGTACGCTACGGAGCCTTAAATATAATTTTGTTGTATTATATGCCACCTGCGAGTGGCCGAGAAATATTACATGAATTAGGTGGTGTTCTTTCCTGTTGTATTAAGGAATGGTATTGTCTAAGCTAAATGTACATTTTAGGTTTTGTAATATATTAAATTTCACTATCATACGAGATAAAGTCAATCACACCTGTGATATCTCAAATGGTAAGAAAAAATCTCACAGAATTCAGGGAATCTCAGTCTTACTGCATAAGTGTGATTTCTCACAGAATAATACAATTTTTATGATCAAAAAGAGTTTTCTTATTCATATTAAGAGGATAAT
The DNA here is from genome assembly GCA_029931535.1 of Margaritifera margaritifera. Lineage (NCBI taxonomy): Eukaryota > Metazoa > Mollusca > Bivalvia > Unionida > Margaritiferidae > Margaritifera > Margaritifera margaritifera. Next base: position 756,129 of record JAQPZY010001537.1, on the reverse strand, counting down.
ATTGTAAAGCGATTGACTGGCCTTATGCAAGTGTAAAACTTTCAAGACGATTACGTTTTCATAACATATTGCATCTTGGGGAATACTGATAAGACCAAGTATTATTGACTGTTTATTTACAGTGTCAGCTTAATTTATTCTCATACGATAAAAGCGAACCCTGATAACATTGCTAGCATTTTAGATCAATGCACATGGAAAAAACGAAGGGAAAAAATCATACCTAACATAAATTATCCTCAAATCTCACAGTATATTTTGCCAGACGTCACATTCTAATGCCTGGAAAATATCAGATGCCTTTCTCGTACTATCTTCATAGGAAAGAACTATATAAATGATCTTTATCAGAATTGTCATTTAAGATTATTTATATTAACTAGCATATTTCTTTCATCAAAATTTGACTCCATAACGTGAGAACTATCTCTTAGCCTCCCTAAGAGATTTATGATGTTTCAAAGGTAGGTTTTTACATTTTATTCTGTAATAGAGTTCGAAGATCGCACATTTTGGTTCTTCAAGATTAGCTGGAAGACATTTTCCAAATCTGACATTCACTCCTAATTTTCTGAATATAGATTTTCAGTAAATGGAGATGACGTATTTTCTAAAAACAAACTTGGAAGTAAATAAAACTTCATCCACAAGATCAGACATAAAATGTAATCAGCTGTTTGATAAAAGTAAAACCTAATTGATGAGAGTTAGACGTGTACCTTACCTTGATTATTAGTAGTTGCAGACCAACGAGTTTCTCTTTTCTTAATGTGTAAATCCCTTTCTTGTATTTTCAAAAGAAACAGTTGAATTTGTATGTAGCCTGGAATTTCAATAATGTTTCCTAATTCACTTTCCAACATGTAGAATATTTCACACCCCCTCTCCAGTTGCAATAAATATCTGACATTTCTCATCCAAATATAAACTTTCTATACACATACGAATTTCAGAATAGCAGCTAGTTGAGAGATCAATACCTTTTCTCAGTCTACCTCCCGTAAAATGAGGAATCCACCTACTGGGATGAAAGAGCTCTCAAAGTTTTGCCCATGTCATCACTGTGCTTAAATATAAAATACCAGACTCCAGTATTGATGTAGAATCGTATCATTACGATCAGAAACTAGATGCTAGTCAATGTTCATTACAGTGAATCGGATTCTTTTCTGCATACATCTGAAGCAGACATTTTGATGCATCTCCCTCTCTGATATCACTTTCTTTTGACCCTTGAGAGCCATGCACTAGTGTGTTCTGGTAGTGCCGTATTTTGGCTCCATACAACAGTAGTCCCTTACTATAACTTAGCCCCGCCATATAATGCATAGGTTTTTTTTTTGTTCGTTCTTTCATCTTTATTTTATTGCACTAGATTTCAGTTTCGGGCTTATGCGAACCAATCTAATTCTTGTTTCACCTCAATAATTACCGTATTATTGTTGTTGTATGCTTACAACAGATTTCATTATAAGGTGGCCTCACTTATAAGGCAGTAACATGTATGGCTCCCCTGAACAGTATTATAATGGGGGGGGGGCACTGTATATTAAAGCTCAGATTGGTGTATGTACGTACAGTTACTGCAAATTGAGTTTAATTAAATATGTGGGATTCCAGTTTTCATTGATTTCATAGTGCAACAAGCTAAGATATAAATGCCCAACATGGCAGGCGTGTCAAACTCATTTGCTATTGCGGCCAGATTTGATATAAATAATCATAAATAATCATAATAAATGAGTCTGGCGGACCGTATGTTTGATACCTCTGCAACATGGTGTCTTTTCAACAAATAGTATTTCTGACAGAGCCATATCTGTGAATTTTAGGTACGAAGTAAAACATCTTATTTGCTAAACTACCCAAATGATCCCTATGAAAATAAATCAAATTAATTCATAATAGAATGATAGACATGTATCATTTTCTTTGTAATTTTTTTTTTATAATTGTTGTGCATGGTTGCACAAACAATAATGGCATGGTCACGAAATATAATTAGGTTGATAAAGCACAATTTCCTAAAAGGAAGTCATGGTTTTGAAATGGCAACATCTGGTTTCAAAATTGCATCTAGGTACGTAAGAATTGAACAAACGTCATTATTTTCTAACAAATAAAATGCTGGAAAAATATACTCGCAAACTGGCACACACCATCAGATTCATGTTGTGACATAACATGACCATTTGGCTCACACTCTTGTGAGACAGATACCTGGTTTAGAAACGACACTGCCGTTTCAAAGTGGCATGCATTAGCAATAGGTCTTTAATAATGCAATATTTTCAGTGCAAAATTGTTTTCAAACATTTTAGTTTGTATTATTAATAGAGATATGCCGTTACTGATGCAGTAATTAATGAATGAAATGACACTAGTAATTACAATACACGAAATTCGTATAAAGATGCTACAATAAATAAAAAATAAAAACTTTCCGGCGTCCTGGCGCAATATAATTTTGTGCATCAGCTAACTTGTGCAGGGATGAGATGCTCCTTCGATACATATCGCCTTCAGCGACGGCAAGACTAAAGTGAAAAGTAAACAAATCTCAAGCGAACTAACTCTGCGAGCACAAAAGAATTGACATTTATTTACCAAACAGTGGCACAAAGCTGTGTTTTGATTTAATTCAATACTTTTCAGAGATGTGATAAACATATTTTTTCATGAGTTTAACATGGAAGCAGCAAGTTTTGAAGGAAGAAAGGTGTCAAGAGAATAATGATTTAAAACATCACAAAGATATACTCTAGTGATTTAAAAATGATACAGATTTAAACATTATAAGGGTATTTGGTGCCATAAGCAAACCTTCAGCCTTGCGTCGTCCCCCCCCCCCCCATTCACTTTCGAAAATGAATATTGTACATTTATTCTTTCCTTCAGTTGTTCTCTGTATATTTTAGACGCTTAATATCTTCTAATTTACGCTATTTCTCTTTCTTTTTTTTTTTTATTCATTCAGTTTTTTGCGCCCCCCCCCCCCCAATTTTGCCGCCCTAGGCCACCGCCTAGTTTTGCTTAGCGGTTATACCGGCCCTGATGCTGATTACATGGAAATTAAGTCCCCCCCCCCCCCCCAATTTTGCCGCCTTAGGCGACCGCCTAGTTTGCGTAGCGGTTAAACCGGCCCTGATGATGATTACATGGAAATGAGCAACACCATCCCTGATAGCAAGATGATAAACATTATGGTAAGAAGAAAGAATAAATTCCGTATTTGGTGTGGTAAATATATAAATGGCTAAATTTACAATCTGAAGATCTTGTACACTTTACAAAGTCAGTTTACAATGATTCACCAAAAACAGATAGATGTTATGGAGAACAAAGTTCGATTTAAAACAACATATGGTGACTCGGTATATGAAATAGCTGTTTTAGGATCAAACATAGTAATGGCAAATTTTAACATAAATCTGGAACCATTCACATATTTGAACTGATTGAAGAAACGTTGCAAATTGCAGCTAATAAAAGTACCTGTTTTAGACCATCCTCCTTTTGGCTAGTTATCACTCAAAAGACAATTTATCAAGCGTAAAGTATATTCTGGCTGTTTTTATGCCTTTTTAAATGACAGACATTGTGGATGGGGTAGCCTCACCAAACGTGGACTTTGCAGATAAAGGCAAATAACAGTATATGAGACATTTTTACTGTGATCATGACAGTCCAGTTGTTTTGCCTTTCACGAAATGGTATTTTTCTCTAACTTTTGAATTTATTTTTATTCCAATGTTTTCTCAAAACTCTATCCAGCTGTGTTACGTGTCCCACTAATTGCGCCTTTATGCTCTCCATCCTTTCCCTTTTTTTTGCAATCCAGCTTTTTGTTTGAGTCTACTTCTTTGCTGATGTATTGTTTAAATCTTCTTTTTTTCCTTCTTTTTCTTCTACATCAGATCTCGTATATTCTAAGTTTGAATTGACAACTTCTACAGCATTTACCTAACCCCTTTATTATCTTTCCTCTTGTGTAGTGAATAATCTTGTCACCGCCGGTGGAAGCTCTCTACTTTGTATTTTTCTGTAGTATTCGTCAATCATAGTCTTATTTCCTCGTACTTATTCATCAGACGGCTCATTACTGTCTGTTGTTTGCACATGTTTCCTATGGTACTTTTCTTGTTTGTCGATGTGCATCATTAGGTTCTAACGGATATTTAGTTCATGTCTCGTCAATAGGTAAAACCCATTTATCACCCTTTTTTGTCAAATCGAAATGTGACCAACAACTCATTTCCAGTCTGGCCTGCTATTATGCTTGGTGCTAGCACTGGTTTGATGTCCCCTTTCCTCGAATTTTGAAATGTTTTACTATCCGGTTTTCGTAAAAGAGTGTTCTGTTTTGTATTCTATTTACTACTGTAATTCACTCATTCCAAGGCTTTCTATCAAGTCCACCTTGTACAAGTCGAAAACTTGGCGTGAAACACTAGCACGTTCACTTGGAACAACGTCTTCAAAACGTCCTGGTCTTTGCTTAGACCTTCATCAGACCACATTGCTAACACTGTAGAGGCAAAGTAAAAATCAAACAAATAATTCTAAATGCTTTAGTGTTTTGGCTAATAAATAGTATAGCTTTTACCTGCAGATAAATGTCAACTGAAAGGAGAAACATCATCAGCACAATTTATCATGCAACATTAAACTGTGTTCTTACGGTAGCATATACTATGCTTTTGAAATAAACTTTTGAGGTTTACAATTGGACCACAGTCAACCATGGATATTGAAGAAATTGTAGAGCTAATCATTCCAGTTTCGTTTAGTCAGTCCATAATTGACTACCTAATAACACATGAGCTTTTACATTACAAAATTGTTCCGCATTAAATACACATCTCCGAAAGAGAATTATTGCACCTTTGATGCAACCTTTACTGTGCCATGTTTGGGCATAGTAAATAAGCACTTATTGACTAATTGATAGTTAAAAAAAATTATATAGCATCTATGAACGGAATGGCGAAGTCTGTGCTAAGTACAGTTCCATAAGTTTCAGAAGAGGAATATGAAAAATACAAAAGCACAAACTAAAACAGCTACAGAGTCAATAAAACCAGTGTCCGTTCTAATGTCTAAGCTGTCTCCTTTAAAATGAATGGAAGGTGGAATGAAAACATTTTCAGGTGCTTTGAGTTAGCAGGTTGATTAGGTGTAATGGAAATAGCTACAGGGGCAGTTATTCCTTAGCTTATTGCAGAGTGGGTTCCATAGTAATAGGGTTTATTGCAAAAGTTCTCAAGAAAAAACTAGTCTACAATAAAGTTGTAGTAAAACATAAAGAAATATTAACATCAGCCATTAGTAAATTGAACAGCACTAACAACATGATAGGGATAATTGACGATAACTGAACCATCTTGAGTTTATTTTAATCATTACCGAGCACAGAAAAAAAAAAACAAAACCAAAAAAACCGACAGGAACAAAATACACAATACCGAGTGCCAAGATATAGAGAAATTGTAACAACGAGAAAAAAGTATAAGAGACATAAAATATATGTACAAATGGAGATTCGAGAAGCTTTGTTTCAAAAAAGTTTTTTTTTTTTTACATTTAATCTATAAAGGGATTTTTTTCTAAACAGAATCAAAGATGTACTCTCTTGAAGAAAACTATTTGATCTTTTTGGATAATATGGAAATATTCTGGCGATTATAAATGTTACATTTAGCCCATCAGAAGTATCAAAATTAATTACTTTTCAATACAACACTTTAGACATGTTTTTCAGTAAATCTTTTATTATTTATCAGTAGAAATGGCTGCAGAAGGAGCAATTATCGGACGAGAAATAGCTAATGGTTAGCATTTGCAGAAAGCAACTGACTGTTCAATCTATTTGATCTAGATGGACTGAACAAGGGCTAATTAGGCATTATATAATATTGAACTACAGAGGAAAACTGTCAAGTTGAAAAAAAACTGAGGTAGGACACTTGACTACTTTTGATTTAAAGATTCAGAGAACAAGGTTTGGTGACAGAGTAGTTGAAAATCCTGGATGATGCTTTTGGACTATACATTTCTACTCACCGTGATGGATTTCATCACCTAGAAAATAATGTAAAACTTGACAAACGGACTTATGACAACCAATACTGCGCGAAATTGCAATAGCTCTTAATAAGCTTGCGCAAGCTTGATTTAGGATTGTATTATTAAGGAAAGATTCCATAAGTTCATGCTGATCCACAGAAAGACAAGCTGTTCGATGTAAGGAATCTCTCAGCCGTTCTCTCGAATATGTGGGAAAATCATCAGATTTTTTTCTGGATTACTTTAGACGCATTTTACTTAACTTACATATAGAAATCCATTGGGGGGGGTGTGATGTCAGATAGATAAGTACCCCTTTTCCATCTGTTAAAATAATACACTTTTAGATAAACAAAACAAGAATGTTAGTCATTTGAAATACACTAAACCACCTCTTGTAAATAAATCCTTTCCGAATAAAATAATGCATCCTCCCCCGTTTCTTGTATGATTCAGGTACCATCCACTTAAATAGATTACAGCAACATGTACTATGTAACTGGACAAAAAATATGACTATTTACCTATTTGGCAAAAACATTTAATTTTTTACTTCAGCATTTCAAAATCATTTTACAAGACTTAGAAACAGCTCTAAGTATTATTCATGACTGATTCCTTTAGAGATCATAAATGTTAGTATTAGCATCCATTTCGAAAGGCTGCTACATCATATCTGTCAAACGTTCAGTACTTTATATCTTTCAAAAAAGCAATGAAATTATTCACTTATTCCATGAAACCCTTGAAATAGAATCACTGCCTTTTTTTATATATTTTTTTATTTTTTGAAAAATGACAAATATGACAATTAAAAGCATATCTACATGTACACAACCTCTAAACTTGCCTCATTTAAAGATCACTGCATAAGGACAATTGCAGAATTTGATATGCGAGATGAAGAAAAACAGTCCCTAAGAAGAACAGAAATAAGATTAGCAAGCTTGCATGTAATTTACTATTCTCGTCATCCTATTGTCCATAACTGACAACATTGCACTAGAACTGCAGCTTGGCAGGCGCAGCAGTAAATAATAATGATCTGCAAAATTATAGTCTCAGTGTATATGTAGAGCAATATTACTTTTTCATCTAATTTGATGTATTAAATCATGGGGGCAAACTGCGGCGCAACAATTCTAAAACGGCTGACAAATTGCAGTTGCAGTCATGTAAACCGGCAAAATGCAATATAATCTTGATTTTACTCACCAACATGACAACTCCGTGATTTTCGATCACAACAGTTATCGCCAGGGTTCGATGATCATTTGCAGCACATGTAATGGTATTACTTGCAATGAAATTCCCCTCATCAATGAACTAAATTGGACGTTTCAAACTTAAAAATAGAGCCTGTTTGAGAACGAGGCTTCCGTTGTAGTCATGTGTTCGTAGTACCTCAAATAAGTTAAGTGCATATTTTGTGATAAGTAAACCAGTCTCCAGACTGTAAACAAGGGAAATAACCGCCATTACTGTCTCGATACCAAATTAGATATATGTCTTGGAAAGCCAGTGATTTTATTATTTTATATTTTTAAAATGTAAAATTCGTAAAGCATAATTCTTTATAGTATGCTATCAGAATGGGATCACTCTCTCCCTCTCTCTCTCTCTCTCTCTCTCTCTCTCTCTCTCTCTCTCTCTCTCTCTCTCTCTCTCTCTCTCTCTTTTACATTTTTATTCACTATAAAAGAACTGCCGTTTTTTTGTCTTCTTCTGACAGCAGATAATAATAATAATAATAATAATAATAATAATAATAATAATAATATTTCACACTATAATAATAATAATAATAATAATAATATTTCACACTGTTCACAACAATACTTACAGTGATACCAACAGGGACAGATATAACATGCTTGATGAAAAGAAGCAAAAGATTGAGAAAAATATAATTTTATAAGTAATGCTTGATTTTTTCCCCCTTTTTGGTAAAAAATACTCATGATTTAAGCATTGATATTGTATGGAAATGTATATTACAGAAAATAAAATCACATTCATTTACTCTCCTTAAATTCTAAAAATAATGGCATTTATTATTAATATTATTATTATTATTATTATTATAAAACGTTTTGATATTTAACACATTAAAAAATGTAATATAAATCTGGTAATACTATTAAGTATAACAAAAAGGAATTACTGGAAATTAAAATTAAAAGATAATCTTCATGTTTCATTTAATTGAGGGCATCTTTACTATAAAATTATTCGTGTACATTTGCTACTGGAAATTGTTTAAAAATTAACTTTTTTGATACCATTGTTTAAAATACATTGAATATGCTGTGCAGATGGGACTCTTAAACGTTAGAATCTTGTCTTTGAGTAATATCATACTAAAAAGAAATGTCTAATTTGACAATAATATGGAAGCCCTGTTCAACATTTAACATTTGCACAGAATATTTAAGTCCAAATCGCTTATATGAAAACTCACATGAGAAAATCCAACTTAGGACAAATTTAAAATAAGTGTTTGATCATAATCAAAGTCCAGAAATTTCATGTGATAACTCACATGAGAAATTAGAACTCTGCTTTATTTTCAAACATAGTCAGATGTAATGGGAAAAAAATGCTTTCTAAGTTATATGTTCTCATGTAAACATTCAAATTCTCACGTAAGCAAAATCTGCACATGTGAAGATTTGCTTAGTTTTTCCTTGGCTCACAAGATCAAACAAGCTGCACACATGAGCAAAGTCTACCCAATGTGCATACGTTTCTAACAAGGTTCTCATGTGCAGCTTATGCGCAGCTCATGTGAATTGTTTCCGATTTCTCTGTGCGGGAGTCTCATTGAAATTTTCTGAAATTTTGGCAAAGTCTGAAATTTCAGTGAAATATTGCTGAATTTTGGTGAAATACCACAATTTCGGTAAATAAGAACATTTCAGTGAGATGCACTGAAATTTCACAGAAATTTTACTTAAATTTCAGTCACATTTTCACTAAGGTGAAGCTTTTAGGTTCAACTCGTCAATGGTGTCTGGACAGTAACGTTTTATGTCGTGTGACAAATTGCTGTGCCGAATTAAGTACTGGTTAGTGTCCTGTTGCTTGCACTGATGCTGAGAGTATTGCTTTTCGCTAATGTGAGATATCATTAATATTCACATTATATAGTTAAGGTTATTCATTGATCAGTTTGTGCATTATAAATTTATTAATATAGGTACCAACAAATACATGCAAGTACATAGGCGTCAGTTGTCAAAAACTTGCAAATATATATCACAACATCCACATTGCTCCTGCATAATTCCCAATGGTTAATAATGGTTAATATACCAATGCAATAAAAACCTAATATAAAATAAAATAACTAATAGATAGGGAATTTTAATACATTTTCCAAACATGTATTGATTATTGTTTTGATATGCAAATTAATGATTTTGGAGATAAAAATGTTACATTATGTAGCAAATTTCTCACCATCACTACATCCAATTTTATAGATGATAATTAATTTATTTGCATAGTTTGCTAGCAAGATAGCTGAAGCAACTGTACTTGTGTGTGTTGCCGGATTTCTTCTACGAGCTCCTATGAACTCAATGTGAGCCCCCACCTAGTCTGCTAGCTACAATTAAGATCGTAACAAGCTTATAACGAGCTTGCTACGAGCTGTCACAAGCTCGCGCGAGCTTGATTTAGGATTGCATTTTATAAGGGTTATTCATTCACATGATTTAGGCTTGATTACTTCGCAGTACTCAGCAAAATAGGATCACATTTGTTGGCAGATAAATAAAAGTAACTTAAATTTTGTTGTACGTACAAATTAAAAAAATGTGGAAATCTCACTGTGATATTGAAATCCTTTGTATTCTGTCTCCATATTTAGGCTGATGAAATGTTTGGTCTGCTATCAACCAGGAAGCTTCTGTGGAATCTAAAACATCACATAATAATGTACATCACTGCGCACACACCAGTAGCGTGTGCCAATTAATGGATTTTTCTTGTTGGGCTATCATGTATCTTAGTCTGTTTGTACTTGAAAGTTTTTTATTCTTTAGTGTTTGTTGTTTCCGAAGATGAGGTGTTCTGGTTGATGCAAGACACAATGATGTGCCTGTGCACCATAAAGGTTTTTTGTTTATTTTAGTGTTGTTGTATCCTTATATAAATTGGTTGAAACATCAATTGTGGTTAATAGTGTTGCTGAAGATGAGGTGTTCTTGTTGATACAAAACACTATGCTGTGCCTGTGCATCATAAAGTTTTTATTTTTATTTTAGTGTTGTCGTATCCTGGTGTAAGTTGGTTGAAGCCTCTGTGGTAATTAATAGTGTTAACAGTAATTAATACTAAACAGCATATTTATATTGTATTGTATTGTTTTTTATTTTTTTATTGTTATTATTTTTTTAATTTATATGTTTGTATCATAAGCTTTCCATAGAATCCTATTTCTTTCTCAGGAAGCATCCTTCTTGGCCAAGCTTCATAGCACCAATTAAGGCATTTTCTCAGTTTCTCCAATGAATCTATTGTTGATCAACTAGAAAAATATTACCATAATGAACATAATATTCACACTGTGCTCTAAAAGGTCATTTTGGGTAAAATTCGCGAGGTTGAAGTTTATCATATTATTCACACCGTGCTCTAAAAGGTCATTTTGGGTAAAATTCGCGAGGTTGAAGTTCATCATATGAAGTGTTCATCAATGATATCACAAACAACAGCTACATCATTTGTACGATGATATCAACGATATCATAAATAGTGCCTCCATCACTTGTATTTACATCCCAACAATACCATACATAATGTCCCCATCACTTGTATGGACATACTGATGATATGATGAATGGTGTCCCCATCTCCTATATGTACATACCAATGATATGATGAACAATGTCCCCATCTCCTGTATGTACATACCAACGATATGATGAATGGTGTCCCCATCTCCTGTATGTACATACCAACGATATGATGAACTATGTCCCCATCACTTGTATGTACATACCGATGATATGATGAATGGTGTCCCCATCTCCTGTATGTACATACCAACGATATGATGAACTATGTCCCCATCACTTGTATGTACATACCGATGATATGATAAACCGTGTCCCCATATGTACATACTGACGATATAAACAATGTTCCCATCACTTGTATGTACATACCAATGATATAAAAAATAATATTCCCATCACTTGTATGTACATATAGTATTTTCTGCATCTTTTCAGATGGTAAAAATATGTGTTGTTTTCAATTCTAAAACCTCGAAGGGTAATCTTTTTCATAAACGACGATTATGTTAGGACATCAGAGCGGTGTGGGAGGAGGGTATTTGGCAATAGCGACGGGTAAGTATTGCATAATAAAAATTAGTTTCACCCCTCCCCCTTGAAAAAAAAAAAAAAAAAACATTTTAAGATGTGGTGGACTACCCTCGTTACAAGGTGTCCACTTTATTTGGTTGGTTATCGTTATCAAGAGGATGATCAACCTCGGTGTTATTGCCTGGATCGAGTAAATAATACAATAAATTATGAAATTTATAGATGGAATAAATAGAGATCTGTGCAGATATATAGAACAGAATAACACAAGGCCCCGTACATGAAATATAACAATTTAATCAGTTACATAAAACAAACTGAGATAATACATTACATTAGGAAGATACACTTCCTTTTGAAATAAATCATTTACTGAATTTCAATACAAATGTACTGATGCAAATAGCCAATCTGTTTAAAGGATAGAATTAGTTCATCATAGAATCGAGTGAACAATCGAAGTCATTGCCCTGCATAACTGCATAACCTGCGATAAGCTGGTCCCTGTAACTTCAACATTGCTGTTCTCTTTGTTCTTTTGCTTTTCCCCTCCTCGCTCTCTCTATCTTGCCTCTGTCGGCCCTCAACTTTGTGTGGGTAGGTAGGTGGATATGCAGGTGGAGCTATTTCACCTTTCAAAATAAACAGAGAAGCAACCTAAATCTTCTGTCAAATATCCTACAGGGAATAGAACCTTACTCCACTCTTGTTACATCAGATATCGTCCTATCAGAATCCAAAAAACCTTTGTACAGTTAGGGCTACAATGTAGCCTTAATTAAAAATCAATTCCCCCCCCCCCCAAAAACAGGGACATTAAAACCATTGCAGTCTAGCGATTTAATACGGTATCTTTCCTCATAAATCTAATTAATTGTTCTCGGCCAAAACTAATGTACTCTATATTCTCTGCTGTGCTCTACTGAATACATCAACTGTAAATTTGCACCCTTACATAAGAGCAGCAATAACTTATCCCGTCGCTATTGTGTAGCAGAATTTGTCAGTTATGTGGGTAGGTTGGTGCTCTCGTTAAACTGATCAAAAAGATAGAAAATGGAATGTACTCACCGTTGAGGGAGAGGTCCATGTTATAGTGTTGGTGTCTCTCTGTGCCACATGTTGTGCTGCAATGATGGGTCTCAGAGAAATAATGCCTGCACTTTGTTGTGCTAATGAGCTGAGGTAGAAGGAGGAGAAGATAGTATGAAAATGCCAAAAATACTGCCTTCACGACGTCCTCCATGTAGGACTGTCCCGTGTCCAATGACCCTAGAGAATTATGCCCTCCGACTCTATTGAGCGCCATAACAATAATCTGACGCTTCAGCGAACAGATAGGAGTGGGGGCCAAGTGCACTCATGGGGACCCCAGTTAGGAGTCTGTCCCGATTTCTCCACCAGTGCAATTGGTGATGAAATCTGGTCCTAGAGGAATCAGAGCTGATAGAGAATCTCTGTATGGTTCCCACTTGCAAGAAGGAGAACTGTAGAGGGTGCATATGGAGACATCCTAAGTGAACTTGATCAGCTAGCGGCGTTCAAGATTCCCAATAGGGATAGGTAAAGGCCAGCAGACAACGATATTCTTGCTAGTAGCACCTCTACAAGTGTCAGGATTTGATCTATGCGATCTCTTGGGACTTGGACTAAGTTCTGGTTCGTGAGAAAGTTCGTTCCTACGTAAACGAAGTCATGAAATGGAATGAGTTCTGACTTCTTGAGGTTGGGTAAAAGACCCACCCGAGTTACTGTGGACCAACAATGGAACAGATCCCGATGGAGGGACTGAACCTTAACATTGTGGATCAGCCAGTCATCAAAGTACTGGAGAATTGGGGTTCCCATTTATTGGAGCTAAGATGCTACTACTCCCAACTCTGGTGAGTATTCTGGGTGCAGAAGCGATTCTGAACGGCAGAACCTGAAATTGAAAAACTTCCTGGTCCAAACAAAACCGGAGGTATTTGTGGTGTGGGGAAAATATCAGGATGTGCAAGTAGGCATCCTGAAGGTCGATGGAGATCGCCGAATCTGACGGCCTAAGTTCTTTCTGGATCGAGGAGGTGGTCTCCGTCTTGAAAAGTTCCTGCAGAAGAACCAGCTTAAATGGGAGAGATTGATTATGATACGAAACGTTCCACCTTTCTTAGTGACCAGGACGATTCGGGAATAGAACACCTTCTCGGTCGCCCCTTTCTGCGAAAGGGTGTGCACCTCCTCCCTCAATTTCACCAGATTGGGCAGGTGAAAGAACATGGGGGTCCTTGATAGAGGGGGTTGTTCCCAAAACTGGAGTCGGTAACTATCGCTCACAATGGAAAGGACCCACCCATCGTCCGTGATGCTTGACGAAACGTCTGATGAGAGACCTAGGCGAGCACCTATAGGGATGTTTCAAGAACTTGGTGAATGGCCCGTGGGAGCGATTCACATTAACACGCTTCATGGTCGATTACAATGGGCCAGGGGCGGTTGTGAAGGATTGATGTTGATGATCCAGCAAGTCTTGAGAAAGCACGGAAGGGATGAGTCCCCCGAAGAGGATCTCGGTTCCAACGGAGCAGCCCTTAGAAGGTCTTTACTGTGTTAAGTAAGAACCTCGACGAGTCCAACGCTAACCTCACAGCAGATGTGCAGAATTCCACCAAAAACGCCATTGCGACAGAAAGCGCATGCCTAGACGTCTTGAACACATCTTCCAACACGCGTTGTAAGGCAACTGGATTCATTGATGCCTCTCTCAGCATGCTAATTGAAGTGGTTGAGAAGAGGTCAGCATGAGAAGCTATGGTGACGAGTAACCGGGCTTTCTGTTCCATGGCTTAATTGTCTTGATGGAAAGGCGGGCATAGGTTCCATTTGAAATACCCACTTGTCCATGAAGGTAAGTTGTACTTTAGATTCTGATCACTTGCAAAACATAATGAGACAATCATTTGAGTTCAAGGCCAGGCTTCTTGTCATTTATTGCTTCTCGTCCTGTTATGATATAGGTCAAGTGTAAATGTGTATAAATAGGGATTTAGTAAACAAATAATTAATTCCTGTTTGAGATCAGTCTGTGGGAATCCATTTGAGATAATATTTATAGTTTGTGCTGTTGAAATCAGATATAATTCGAGAAGAATTATTTACCTAATATATTCATTGGAATTACTAAAGTGCTCATTGACTTTTGAATTAATACATTACTTTCTACTTTTGTGAACTGATTCAAAGACATTCTGGATTGTATCATTGTGCTATATCAGGATATTCAAGACTATTAGAACTCGTTCGGAACATTCTATATTTTTTGGACTTGTGATTAGAACATTTAGCATTATTTGGAATTTAATTGATAATACTGTGAGCGTATTTTGAATTTCACTTTGTATTATAAGGAAGTACATTGCTTGTTGATATTACTTATATTGTTGATTTCACTTTTTTTCTCTTATATTTTTAAGACCTAGAGTCATAACTGAAATGGGAGGCTTGTCCAGGATCTGAATTTATTCAAAACATTTCAGAGATATTAAAAATTGCCTTTAAAATTTAAATTGACTTAGTTTCGGAATTTTCATTGTCCATGGTGAAGATTTGTATTTCACCCATTTGAGAAATCTTTAGTGAAACCAGCAAGCATTCACAATGTCATCTAATGTTGAGAATTTTGTTTCAAATCCTACCCAGGTAGGGTAAGATTCTATGAAAAAGAATGAGTTGCTTGAGCATGCCAGACATTCTGTGGCAAAAGCATCTTTAACAAAGCAAGAGATAAGGAGATATCTTGATTCAGTATTTGGCAGGAAAGGAAATTTTGGATAATAGTGCTTTGGGGTTGATTGGGAAGTATGTATCTGGTTTTTATAGGAAATTAAGGGAATTACAGCTATAAAAAAAAAACAGATGGAATTGAAATTAAGAAAGCTTCAGCTTCAGGGAGAAATAGTGGAAATAGAAATTCAGGAAGAGAAAGAAGAGAAGGAAATGCTAATTCAGAGAGAGAGAAAGAGGAGAGGGAAATGCAGCTGCAGAGAGAGAGAGAGAGAGAGAGAGAGAGGAGAGACAGATGCAGAGAGAAGAAAGAGAAACGCAATATAAATAAATGAATTAGAACTGTAAAGTGGAGCACTCCCCTGCCCCTTACACACAAGTTCAGGTTTTGATGTTACCAGATATATTAGGTTAGTACCCCCTTTTCAGGAAAAGGAAGTACAGAAATATTTTCTTCACTTTGAGAAACTCTATGAAAACTTGAAATGACCAAGAGAGCATAGGACTTTATTATTACAAAGTGTACTTATTGGCAAAGCTCATGAAGTCTACACTTCACTGTCGGTACAACAGAGTGCTGGTTAAGAAATATATCTTGAAGGGTTATGAGTTTGTACCTGAGGCATGTCTACCGGGGTTTAGGAATTGTAGAAAAGAAACTGGATAAACCCATGTCAAATTTGCAAGGAAAAAAGAACAACTGTTTGATAAGTGGTGCTTAGCCACGAAGGTTGATAAAGATTACGAGACCTTAGACAGCTCGTAATAATTGAAGAGTTCAAGAAGTGTATCCATAGTGATGTCATGACCTATGTTGATGAGCAAAAAGTAGAAACTTTGGACAATGCTGCTCGCATGGTTTATGATTATACCTTAACTCACACAGTTTCATTTGTCAGTAAGTCTACCTCTCAGCAGGTTTTTGGAAAAAACCCACCCCAGTCTCATACAAGTACTTCCAAATTTCAGTCCGGTACAACTGTTAAAAATCAAACATCAGATAAGACTGATCAGAAATCCTTATCTCTTCCTATGTGCACTTATTGTGAAAAGAAAGGGCACGTCATTTCTAATTACTGCAGGTTGAAAAATAAGCAATGGAATCAACACAGAGCTATTCCAAGAGGTCATGGTCACAGTCTTGTATTGAAAGCAATATATTTGTGAGGTCAAGCAAACCCCAGTCTGGTTCTATTTTGGAGACTTATGAACCATTCATGTCAGAAGGCTCTATATCACTTATTGGTGATTCTACCAAACCTATCCCTATTACAATTTTAAGGGACACAGGAGCTTTTCAGAGTCTTTTATTATCAGGTACTTTGCCTTTGTCTGAGAAGTCTTCTTCTAGTGAAAGTGTTCTTATTCAGGGAGTAGAGTACTGCTTTGTAAATGTTCCTCTCCATTGTGTCAATTTGGCATCAGACTTAGTTTCCAGACCTGTGACTATTGGCGCAGTGACTTCTTTACCTATAGAACGTATTTATTTATTACTTGGCAATGACCTAACTGGAGAGAAGGTCGTGGTTAATTTACTTGTCACTGACAAGCCTTGTTTGGATCAAAAAGTTGATCCACTGAGATTAAAATTCCTGATTTGTATTCTGCTTGTGCAGTTACCAGAGCTATGGCAAAAAAGCTGTTGAGAATGATGTTGATCAGGAAATTATTCCTTTTGCTGACACATTTATTGGTCAATCTTTTGATGAGGGCACTTTTTCTCCTTGTATTGATCACAGTGATCCTCTTTTTACTACTCATTCTCTCTATTCTAATTGGGGTGACAAAAGAAAATCAATCGTCGAACAGAACAAGATCCTGAGATCTCCTGTTTGTTTCAGAGGGATATTAGTGAAACTGAAGCAACACAAGTCCCAGATTGTTACTTTTTTTAAAAGTGGGGTCCTTATGAGAAAGTGGAGACCACCTGGGGTACCTGCTGGTGACAATAGGTCAGTGAGCTATCAAATTGTCGTTCCAAGGTCATATCAACAGGACTTTTTTTAATCTAGTCCATGAAACTCCCTTGGCTGGTTATTTAGGAGTCAAAAAGACTTATCACAGGATCCTGAATCATTTTTATTGGCCAAAACTTAAACATCATGTTTCTAAATTCTATAGATCTTGTCACACTTGTCAAATGGTAGGAAAACCCAATCAGAAGATACCTAAGGCTCATCTGCAACCTATTCCTGCATTTGACAAACCCTTTAGCAGAATATTGGTTGACAGTGTAGATCCTTACCTAAGACCAAATCAGGCAACCAATACTTGTTGACCATAGTCCATGCATCCACAAGATTTCCAGAGGCAATTCCTCTGAGAAATATAAAAACTAAAACCATTGTAAAAGCTTTGGTAAAGTTTTTTACTCTTGTTGGCCTTCCTAAATCTGTCCAGTCTCATCAAGGGTCAAATTTTATGTCTAGAATTTTCCAACAAGTTATGCATGAATTAGGCATCCAACAGTTTAAATCTTCTGCCTATCACCCTGAAAGTCAAGGTGCTTTTGATAGATTTCATCAGACTTTGAAGAATACTATTCGGTCATATTGCATTGATACAGGAAAAGATTGGGATGAGGGTGTTCCTTTGCTATTGTTTGCTGTCAGGGAATCAGTTCAAGAATAATTGGGTTTCAGTCCATTTGAACTGGTTTTTGGACATATTATCCATGGTCCATTGAAGTTATTGAAAAAGAAACTTCTTCAAATGAAAATTCAAAGATTAATCTTCTTGACTATGTCTCTGATTTCAAATATAAGTGGTCAAAGGCTTGTGAAGTGGCAAGAACTAATCTTCACTCTACTCAGTCAAAAATGAAATTAAGGTATGACAGAAATACAAAGGAAAAGAGTTTTCAGCCTGGTGATCAAGTTCTGGCTCTCTTGCCCATACCTCAAAATTCCTCTTCTGGCTAAATTGTACGGTCCTGATATATTTGAAAAGAAAGTAAATGACTTAAATTATATCATTAACACTCCTGGGAGGCGGAAACAGAAACAACTTTGTCACATAAATATGTTAAAGGAGTATTTAATTAGTCAATTTAGTTGTACCTGTCCCACACAGTGAGGATGTAAATGATGGAATGCAATCTAACTGTAGTGACTATGGTTTAACCAAACTTTCAGAATTCAGAAATATTAAACAATCTTGACCACACAGGCCACATTTTTTTTTTTTTTTAAATTTTTTTAATTTTTTTTTTTTTTTTTAGTTGGTCCCATAAACTCCTGGGACTAGGGAGGGCTCTTACACGTTGGAGAACCAGTCATCGTACAGTGGGCTTTTTGTGGCTTTGTAAGAGAAAAATCCTAGATTACAGACTTCATTTGTCCATTTTGTGCAATCTAAAGTACAACAATTCATATGTGTGCACTTTGAACAACAGTAACGAACATTTCATTTTTGACCTTCAGACTAATAAAAGATACAAAATTTGATAAAATTATGAAATGCTTCAAATATATTGAATCCGATACACAAATACTAATAATATCAATAACAAGAGATGTTCATTTTTCAACCACTTTTGCACAGGACCCATAACGCTATATGCACATGTTTATTTGGAGTAAGGTTGGGCGCAAAACTGTGACATAATTCCAACTTAAATTGATGCATATTACACAAGAAATAGTTAAAACACACTGATTCATATTTAATACTTCATTTTTGCAGAGAACCCTGCATACACATATAAATAATTTGGCAACTGAATAGCATGAATAGTTAAAGTACATGTGCACTCACCAACCAATCTCATTTTATCCATAATAGTTCCTTGATAATAACTCCATGAAAAATGTGAAGCATAATATTTTATCATCCCAGAATAGATCATGATGTGTGCAAAAAATGAATGTATGAATAATGGAAGGAAGAATACTAAACAATTACATTTCAGTATATATGTATATATGTCAGGGTCTCTAAGCAGTGTCTGGATAAATTTCAGACCCATATAATTTTCTCTGATAGATTCCGTTCAAATTTGGTGCGGTTAAGGGAAGAGGTACACTCCCTTCTTCAGAAGGTGCAATGGAGAGAGTGTTAAACGACCATTTTCCTGCTTTCTACTCCTGCACATTCGTTGTACCCAAGAAAGGGGGAAAGTTTTGCCTAATTATCGATCTTTCCTCCCTAAACAAATTTCTACAGGATGAACCCTTCAAGATGGAAACAGCAGCTTCAGTCAGAAAATAGGCCTGGCCAGTGGGCTGTTTTCATCAGTCTTCAGGACGTGTATCTTCACATCCCTATCTTTCCTCCTCACAGGAAGTACCTCCAGTTTTGCTTGGACGGAGAGGTCTTCCAATGTCGTGCTCTTCCGTTCGGTCTAGCCTCCGCACCCAGAGTATTTACCAGGGTCATGGGAGTAGTTGCAGCCCACTTAAGGTCACTGGGTATCCCAATCCTCCAATATTTCGACGATTGGTTGATCCACAATGGCATGCTTGAGTCACTCAGAATCGACCTGTCTTGCTGTTGGTCTATAGTGACCAGACTGGGTCTCTTACCCAACCTAAAGAAGTCGGAGCTTTCTCCATCTCAAGATTTAGTCTATGTGGGGATGAATTTCCTTACCAACAAGGGGTTAGTCCGTGTTCCTTGGGACAGAGTAGACAAGATCATGTCCCTGTTGGAGGCACTGAGAGCCAAGACCACGTTGTTGGCTTGTCTTTTTCTTTCTCTGCTGGGGACCTTGAACTCTGCAGCGGACCTGGTCACCCAAGGCAGATTACACTTGTGTCCTCTCCAGTTTCTCCTTCTGGCAAACTGGAAACCACACAGGGACCCTCTGAATGTCTGGATTTCTCTAGGTTAGGCCTTCCACCATCATCTGTCTTGGTGGACCAATTGGGACCGGTTTCTTGACGGAGTCCCTATACACGCTCCTGATCCCCACTCCTACCTGTTTGCAGATGCATCAGATTCAGGTGGGGTGCTCATCTGGAGCCGGAGGGTCTGATTCTTTAGGGTTTGGGGTCCCTGGAAGAATCTACCCTCCATATAACAATTGGGAAATGAGGGCAGTGTTCTTAGCCCTTCAGGGGTGCATCAACAACATAAGGGGCTGCTGCATGATGGTCTCCGATGACATCATGTTTGTGGTGGTCTACCTTAGAAGACAAGGAGGCACACATGCCCCTTCTCTCTGCATGGAGGTTTGGAACCTCCTTTGTTGGGCAACATCGGAAATGGATTACCCTTCGAATTCGCCACATTCCTGGCAAAAAGAATAGGACGGATAGTCCTCATGGAATGGTCTCTGCACCAATACATAGCAGATACCCTGTTCAGACTTTGGGTGACACCCTTGGTGGACTTGTTTGACATGAGGCTAAACAACAAGCTCCACTTTTACGTCTCCCCAGTCCCCGATCAGAGAGCTTGGGCAGTGGATGCTTTCAGCCTGAATTGGGATCATCTGTTCTCCTATGCCTTCCCACCCTTTAGGATGATTCCACAAATACTTTACAAAATAAGGATCTCCACTGCGCAGCTCGTGTCGATAGCCCCTCCATGGCCCCAACGATCGTGGGTCAACAGTCTTCTCAACCTGCTGGTAGACCAGCCCAGGATGTCACCCCAGAGGAGGGACCTTCTGTCGCAGCATAGGGGGTTCTCTTTTGCACAACAATCCACAGATTCTCCACCTTCACGCTTGGCTCATTTCAAATGATCTCTCCACCAGGAGAGGTTTTCAAGCAAAGTTGCCAAGTGCATTGTTCAATCCAGGAGGCAATCTACATCAAAGTTCTACGATGCCAAGTGGAGAATGTTTTGGAATGGGTGCAGTAGGAAATGTATCAATCCTAGCTGTCCCTCTTAGAGCGCAGCGGCTGATTTTCTTTTCTTCCTGTTTGAAGAGAGACAATGCTCAGTTTCTACTATCAAGGGCTATAGGGCAGCCCTTTCTAACACTCTCAAATTTTTGAAGGGTCCAGCTATTGGTGCAGACTCTCACTTAGCAGACCTGATCAGGTATATCAAACAGCAAATACCAGTGTCTCGTTTTCTGATGCCTAGGTGGAATCTCATGTGTCCTGAGGTCCCTTAATAAATCCCCCTATGAATTTTTTAGTGAGGCTTCTTTCGAGAACCTTACCCTCAAGACTGTTTTCTTGCTCTCCTTAGCGTCCATGAGATGAAGGAGCAAGCTTCATGCTCTATCCATAGAGCAAGACTGTTTGAGATTCAGTGGGAATTATGAGTCGGTTTCTCTCCTTTGCCAACAAGATCCTCATTCTCAGTCATACCTGTGCTGGGGATGATCAGGATAGACTTTTATGTCCAGCTAGAGCTTACCAGTTCCTTACCAAGAGGGATCTTTCTTTCATGAAAATTAAAGTTCATGAGGTTCGAGCCATTGCTACCTCATGAGCCTAATTACCTCATTCATCTCTGGAGGATGTGATGAAAGCCGCATTTTGGCAATCTCACACTACCTTCTCCTCTCTTTACCTTCGCTTGTTGGTTCACCAAAGCAAAGGCATATTTTTCTTTGGGTCCACTAGTTTTAGCTAAACATCCGGATACCATCCGGCAGTAGTCAATGCCTCTACAGTGTAGGTGAGTGTTCCTTGTTATTTTCCTTAACCAGTTGTGAGATCATCAGCCTCCCACCAAACTGGCAAATTCAGCTACGCAGTAGCAACAGAGTAAGATATTACTGATATTAAAATTTAGTTTTTTTGGGGGGGGTAAAACTAATTTTAATTATGTAATACTTACCTGTTGCTATTGCCAGATTCCCTCCTCCTTCTCCGCACTGATGTCCCACTATTACGGCTACGTCCTGAAAAGAATGAAGTACGAGTTGTGGGAGTCATGTGCTCAGACTGTGGGGTTTACACAGAGAAAGTTTCACTAGAACTTTCTAATCAACCCTATGGGAGGACGAATTCTGATCATACTGTTGGGTATTTCCAATCACGGAAATAGATCAGCTACGCAATAGCAACAGGTAAGTATTACATAATTAAAATTAGTTCCCCCCCCCCCAAAAAAAAAATACTACAATTTATTCCTTGCTAATCAATTCATACAAACTTATGAAATACTTATATATACATACACATCATATCTTGAACCACTTATTTAGGGCTAGACTTTAGAGATGGAATTTATTGCTTTCAAAAGAACTGGTTGATTTTCAGATGCCAGTTGATTGATCATGAGTGGATTGGCTGATAACATGGTCAAGCAACCTGTACATGATGGTGGCTTTTCGATTTTTTTAATTTGGGAGGGTCAAGCAGTGCATGATAGTTGCAACAACCTTTCACTGTGGGATTGGCTTTTATGATTTTGCATTACTTAATTATGTAGGTAAATTAATTGTTTGATCAATTCAGATGATAAACTTCTATATCAACAACAGCATTGTTTGATGCACAGGTGTGGATGTCGGTTGATTGAGCAAGCATCAATCTCAAATTTGTTTAACCTGGATTAACAATTCTACACTGTATTGAAGTATAACAAAGAATAATCATTAGCTTTATTGTGGAAGGTTCAATCCAAATTAGATTATCAATTATCACCTTTTTCGTGAGCTGACATCTTTGAAAAATAACAATCTAAGAACAAAAATCAATGACTGACTATTGACACATTTGTTAAGAACATTTACAAAATAGAAACTTTTAACATTTTTATTCATGTAAAGAAAAAGTGCTTTGGCAATAATTTCTTTGAGAATACAACATATATTGCTAAATTAGAAAATAAAATTCTAATTTTCTTTATTTGGCAATAAAACTATAGTAATTCAAAAATTAGTTTGGAGGAATTGGTGAGGAGATTGTAAAACTCCAAGAACCATGCCACAATCGTGCTATAGTGGGGATTGGATGTACACTGTTTTTTGCTGTACTGGTTCTTAGAACTTTAACATTCTCATTCCAGTTTATCACCTGACTGGTGATTGGATTGGCCAAAGGTTCAGTGGAACTTCTTGTAGCCATAATTTGATTTACAGATGCCACCTGCAGCCAAGGGGTCGGTAGGCAAAATTCAAGTTTGTAATGAATAGGTTTGACTGTATTTCTAAAAAGTTCCCCCTGCGGGTTTGAGGATGTAGAATATACCTGATGCGTTCTTCTGTATGTCGTAAGAAGTGATTAATGGAGACAGGAACAGCAAGTGCACAGTGGTTAGCATGACAGACTTATGTATGAAAGGGTGCGGGTTAGAATCCTACTATCAGATCAGTCTGGATCAGCTACTGTTGTGTGTCCTTGGACTAGGCACTTTTCTCTAGTTGCCTTGGCACTAAATAACCTACTTATGTTGCTTGTTGTGTAACATCAAACATTTTTAAAATGTATTAATGGATTGAACATCTTTAAGGAGAGAAAAGAGATAGAATAAATGAAACATATAAGCATCAGTTCTTCATTATAACTTAATACTCTTTATGAGCACCATTTCTTAATTTTTAAATGCATGTAGCTATGTTTATATAACAGTTATTTTTATAAGATAATGTTGTTAAAATTTATCACCTTAAATATATTTTAGACTTCTTAGAAATGCAACTGCAAAAATAAAACTTGACACAATTTAAAACGCTTTTTAAAAAAAAGAAATTGCTACATTTTACATCAGCAAAAACATACCTGCTATTTGGTATTGGCATTCTTGAGAGAGGGGGCAAGAGATCCGAGGAATTCTCTCAGTGAAGCTTAAAAAAAAAATGTATAAAAGGATATTGTGTATTCACACTCTGCACTTGCAGACATAAGATAAGAACATGGAACTAATCATTCACAAGAAGCCAGAGAATCTGACATCAGCTGGCATCAATTATTTTATTACAGACAGCTGTGTAATTAATTAGCTTAGATCAGATTTCTTTGACACCTTGCTATTTATTTGTCATTCTGTCCATGCTACACTATTCTCTTGTTATCAGTTTAAAGTTCATTTACTTTAGATCATTACACAACAAGTTCTTGCAACTTATATGATGGACTCTTGACATCTTAATTATAACATGGGTATAATGTGGTCTCTCAAGATGAGGTCCAGTCAGAGAACCTGAACTTGGAGAAAAATACCAGCCAGAGTTTCATTACCATATACCATATTTATACCATAAACCCATGCTTCTATTCTTTTATCTGTTTCTTTATTTCCTTGTTTTCATTTGCTATTATCTAAAAGTTGGTTTAACAAAATTCAAACATACCCTGCCATGCAGGAAAAGTGCCAAGGCCAAAAAAAAAAATACTTGTGTTTCCTGTTGCACTGGTTTTAAAATTAGGGTTGGCAGGTTGTTTTTTTTTTTTTTTTTTCAATTGCTTCAAGGTACTGGGCATAACCAGCTCAATTCGTTGCACAAATCAATTTTGGCAATGTGATTTGTGGGGGGTGGGAGTGCTAGGGTCAGCAATGAGAAACAGGGATGGTTGGCCGACCACAAACACACATATTTTTTTGTTGGCCTAATCAGTCGTTCTTCCTTGTTTATAATCCAGGTTGATGGAGTGTGGTTTCTTACTTTTTTGTTGGCCTAATCAGTCACTCTTCCTTGTTTATAATCCAGGTTGATGGAGTGTGGTTTCTTTTTTCGAAGTAAATGGCCGAATGGCCGCACACGTCGTTAATCCAACGAACGAACGAACGTGTGGTTTCTTACTTTTCTTGTTGACTCCAGTGGTACTTGCACACAGCTAAATCACATTTCAATCACACTTTGAAGAGTTTCACATTCTCGAAGTAGCCATGACTAAAATATTTGTATCTTTTCTGTGTGGATTTAAGGGTAATTTCAGTACTTTAATTCAAGTAATTTTCTGCATGCCAGGCATTGCAAAAGTTGTTACATCTTTTGAAGTAGACATGACTATGCCTCACATGGTGATTCATCAATTATTTACATTGCCAACAAGCAGACTAAGATCTCAAAAATACATAACACTTAAAATGACAGATATTCCCAGTCAAGTCTGATGGTACAGTTTTACAAATAATTGAATATGTCCTCAAATTTATGTTGTAAAGATCTGGTGTGCTCGGCCACACAATTGTTACAAATCACATGATGTGAAGGACTGATGTTGTTTTAGTAGGCCTATAGAGTCGGGGGGGGGGGGGGCAATCATTTCATATGGTATTCTTAGTAGGTTTGTTCTGAGTCCATGCAAATAATGTTGTTTTGGAACCCTTGATAGATGGGCAGGATAGGGTTGCACGCATTGATAGGCATATTTTTAAGTATTGTTAGACTTGTAAAATAAATCTGAAAACCCAGAAATTTAAAAACAAATCCTCTGCAGGTTGATGCTTTTGCTTCAAAAGAGCATGAAACAAGAAAGTTATAAACATTGATAGAAAGAAAAAACAAGCTATAATAGACCACAAAACCTTTGCCAGAGTGTTATAGCTGGTGGCATGTGTGTTAGGATTATTACTGAACAACAAAATCAGTATTTGTCACTAACATAGCAGCTACTATGGAATTCCCTATTTTATCTAATTAAAGCAGTACTACAGTGTGTTGCAGAAAGAAGGTTAATATGTTAAACTACCTTAACTTGATTATTCCAAAGTATCTAGCCACTGAATTCTCAATTATTATTATCATTACAACACTGCTTCCACTTTGTGTATTTAAGCTACTCCCTACTGGTATTGATGTCATATGCACCTCAGGTCTCTCTGTTGGGATGTATTTAGCATCAGATATGAGAATTCTTTGAGTATACTTCGAGTTCCCAAATACTTGTCCATTACAGTTTTTTCAAGCTATTTGCATCTAAATAATCTCCTGGAATTATTATTTTTAGGGATTTCATTTTGGAAAGAAAGTATTATATTCATAAATATACCAGTTCATAGCTTCACACCTCTTTTATTGTAGATTGTTTAAAGACATTTCCAGAAGTCCTTTAAAAAATACAGAAGAACATAGAAAATTTGCATTGCTTTGGACTCAATATTTTTATTAGAGTTTTCAGTAATTTTGAGTTTTTGATGTCACAGGTAAGAGAAGACTTATGTCAGTGGAATCGGACAAGTCATTTGGGTTTTGGTGACTATTCAGTGACTAACGTTGGAGTTACTGGAATATTCTACTATAGATAGCTAACATGTCAATCAGTGCTTCCTCAAGTCTTATTAAAGGGTGGAATGGAATCTGATGTCACTAGCCACAAATCATAGGTACCATATATACTCGCTTATAAAATGGGTCCAACTGCAAACAGCATAGACCCTGATGTGCCATCATATAATGCACCAGCAGATTAATAATAATAAAAATAATAATAATAATAATAATAATAATAATAATAATAATAATAACAACTATTTTAGAGAAGGTAACTCAGTTACTTACAGGAACTAATCTACCTTGAGGCCTTCTGTTATGTACAATATATACAGTATATACAACACAATGCAATAAATTTGGCTTGACACTAAAGAATTGGGTTGCTCTGAAAATCAAAGTTTCAAGCCCACAAGATATACACAAGCATCAGTGAACACATATAAATATATACATATAATATCATTGTATTAAAAATTCATCCGTGAAAAAGATGTATATGCAGAGAAAAGCAGGAGGTATTTATATTACTAGAACTGTTCAACTGTCTTAAGGGTTTCATCCATTTAAGACATTGATTATGAAAAGAAGAAATACCAGGAGCCTGCCTTATGTCACTGGAAATGATGATCCATACCAGTGGACCAGTGTATTAAAAGCCCTTTTTTAAACAATTCCTTCTTTGGCTTTGGTATAATGTAATTTTTACTTCTAACAGAACTTAAATTTGGAGTTCCATCAGCATATCTTTGTCAAAAGATATTGCTTATTATTATTATTATTATTATTATTATTATTATTATTATTATTATTATTATTATTGTTGAAATGTTTTAAATAATGTAATGGTTCTACTAACACAGTCATTCACTTTTAACTGGTGGAACTGTGAAATATTCATGGGGAAGCACTTTCAGATTAAGTTTAAAAAGAACTTTAAACAAGTCTTGAGAAAAATACCAATTAAAGAGTCATTGTCAAACATTTTTTGACCTCGGTGAAAAAGAAAAGTCCAATACACTTTGACCTCAGTAAAAAGGAAAAGCCCAATACACTTTGACCTCAGTGAAAAAGAAAAGCCCAATAAACTTTGACCTCAGTGAAAAAGAAAAGTCCAATACACTTTGACCTCAGTGAAAAAGAAAAGCCCAATATACTTTGACCTCAGTGAAAAAGAAAAGACCAATAAACTTTGACCTCAGTGAAAAAGAAAAGTCCAATACACTTTGACCTCAGTGAAAAAGAAAAGTTCAATACACTTTGACCTCAGTGAAAAAGAAAAGCCCAATACAGTTTGATCTCAGTGAACACTTTGATCTCAGTGAAAAAGAAAACCCCAATACACTTTGATCTCAGTGAAAAAGAAAGTCCAATACACTTTGACCTCAGTGAAAAAGAAAAGTTCAATACACTTTGACCTCAGTGAAAAAGAAAAGCCCAATACAGTTTGATCTCAGTGGACACTTTGATCTCAGTGAAAAAGAAAAGTCCAATACACTTTGACCTCAGTGAAAAAGAAAAGTTCAATACACTTTGACCTCAGTTTTAAAAAAAAAGCAAAATACACTTTGATCTCAGTGAAAAAGAAAAGCCCAATACACTTTGATCTGAGTGAACAAGAAAAGTCCAATACACTTTGACCTCAGTGAAAAAGAAAAGCATACACTTTGACTTCAGTGAAAAAGAAAAGCCCAATACACTTTGACCTCAGTGAACAAGAATAGTCCAATACACTTTGACCTCGGTGAAAAAGAAAAGTCCAATACACTTTGACCTCAGTGATAAAGAAAAGCCCAGTACACTTTGACCTCAGTGAAAAAGAAAAGTCCAATACACTTTGATCAAATACTGTTCTCTTTTCATAACTCTGGTGTAATTTGATGAAATATTTTTTAATTAGAATCATCAATTACCAATAATAACAATCACCATCATCATCAGATGATGACTGTAATGATGATATTAATAATGATGATTTAACTGAATTCATTTCTATAAAATGTAAATTATCAATGTCAAATTATACAAAAAGTTCCTACTTATGAGGAACATCACAAAACAAGAAAAATTATATTTAACTATTTATATATTCTTTAAACGTAAGTAATGTAAGCATGTGAGGGTTTTTGCCCAGAAAGACACCATTCAATTGTTTTCAAGACCATGTTCACTTAAACTAAAAGAAAAAAAGCTAGAAATAAAGAAAGAAAGAAAAAGATATACACCTTGATTATTATTGAACAACTTTGTTAATATTTGTCACTAAGTTTATAAAAACATATCTCATCCCTAAATAATGTTATTGTGGCAAAAGAATTTTCTTGTTAAGGAAAAGGTAACTGAAACAAGGACAGAGACATACTAAAATACAAGATAAGAGATTTGTTGGACTGGGTTTTCTGGTGGCGCTAACTGTCGCACTCAGGGGAAGTAATTGACTTTGATCCAGTATTATTCAATAATTTTGTAAAACAGTAGAGTGGCTTAATATATTGTGAGTGAAATTCTATAGTATAGTTTTCTGAAAGAAATAAAATCATTTTTATAATAAATAGTTGGAAATTGAGATAAAACTAGTGATGCATTTTAGAATAATACAACACTGAAGCAACAGCAAATTCAGAACCAAAATAACAACACATTTTCTAGTACATTCAGTAATTAAGTATATCAACATTTTCTTATTTATTAAAAATTTTTATTCCTCCTTTGACTGTTTTTGTATTAAATTTCACAAATATCTGGCTGCCACATTTATTGTCAGAAAAAAATATACAGGAAGACCCATCAGAGATTTGGGATGTGTGTTTTTATATACATGTATATATATGGCTTAAAGTAGGTAAGCAAAATGGGAGAAGTGATTTCTCCCTCCAGATAAAAATTGGGTAGGTGAGTGAGTTCAGGGGAGAAGTGCTGGAAAAGTAAATTAAATTGTATTTCATATATCTATACACAGATAAAAATATCAGCGATACTAAAATTACAGTGTTTGCCATACATGGCCAACTTACATGCTAACTTGACATGTTGAATACTGGGCATACATTATTTGTTCAAATCTTTTAAATACTCTATAGCTACAAAGCACAAGTTTATCTCCTGGACTTTTGAAAAATCTTTTAATTGAATGATTCCCAGGGTCTGTACTATTAACATTTCATAAGTCACTCACACCATGTGTTTTTAGCTCTACTTTTCATAGACCAGGATAGCTTAATGGATGGTCCATCATCTGCCTATCTGATAGCACGAGTTTGTTATCACTACTCCCCCTGGATTACCATGAAACTTTACACACACATTCATCCCTGGTTGGTCCTAAATGAAAATGATGCTGCTGAGACATATAATACAGCCACTACAGTGGCTATGTTGAAAATCTTGTTATGGCTACTTCTCCTGAATGAATCATCATATGAACATGGGGTTTTCACTAAAAGACTTCTTACGATATCTAGTTGGGCCTCGGTGAAAATGGTGCCAATCTTATATCCAATATGGCCACCACAGCAGCCATTTTGAAAATCTTGTTTTCATTACTCCTATTGAAAAGAAAGTCATATTAAGATGGGGTTTTCACCAGAAGACTTCTCATGTTGTCTAGTTAGTCATAAATGAAAATGGTGCCAATCTGATGTCCAATATGGCCACCACAGTGGCCATTTTGAAAATCTTGTTATCACTAATCATCCAGAATGGATGGTCATATCACCATGGAATTTTCACTTTAAAACTTCTTATGATGTCTAGTTGGTCCTAAATTAAAATGGTGCTGATCTGACATCCCATATGGCCATCACAGCAGCCGTCTTGAAAAGCTTGTTATCGCTACTCCTGAACAGAAAGTCATATTGAAATGGGTTTTTCAGCAGAAGGCTTCTTATGATGTCTAGTTGGTCCTAAATGAAAATGCTGCTGCTGGGATATCCAGTATGTCCACCACAGTGGCCATCTTGAAAACATTGTTATTGCAACTCCTCCTGAATGAATGGTATTAACAGCATAGAGTTTTCACTAAAATATTTCTCATGATATCTGGTTGGTCCTAAATGAAAATGGTGCTGATGTGACATCTAATATGGCCATCATAATGGCCATCTTGAAATTCTTGTTATCAATACTTCTCCTAGATGGATGGTCATATCGACATCTATCATCTGTCTGTTAGCACAAGTTTGTTACACTCAGCAGTCAAAAGGAAGAAATGGTCTTATCTTTAATTCCTGGAAATTCTTTTTTCAGCCAGTAGAGTGTCAGTTCCTTCGAGGGACTTTTTTTAAAACTATATTGTGTGGCCATGTGTCATCACATCAGACTTTTGAAAGAAAATATGTGTAGCCTGGTCCTGAATTTAAAAATAAAGATAGTAGCAACAACTAGTAACTGTTATTATCATCCTCCAAGACTTATTTGGGAATCTCATCAAATAAAACTTTACAATCAAACTTTACCAGAAATGCCTGTCAATTATGTGTTATGTATTTTTGAGGTACATGTAGTAGGACTGCTTGTTGTCAATTAAAAATTAATTTTAAAAAGCAGTAGAGTGGAATAAAGTACTGTTATTGGGTGAAATTCTATTATATGGTGTTTTTTTTAAAGAAAAATGTTATTATAAAAAATTAATTTGAGGGGAAACCAGTGAATCATGGAAGGATAATACTAACACTAAAGCAGCAGTAACTCCAGAACCAAAAATGACATATTTTCTGATACATTTAATACTTTACTTTAATACTTGGTAATGACTTTATTTGAAGAGGGTGACAATTAGTTGGATGGAGCTAATCAACCTTGTGGTCCTCTATTATTTGCATATTTACATACATATTACATAGTTGTGCACACACATACACACACACACACACTTCTAAATTCTTTCTTGTGGAAAAAAGAAAAAGAGTAAGTAATAATCAGTTACATTTATATATGAACTTAAATAAACAGAAAATGTAATAAGAACATGCTCCAACAAGATATATACAGTATCAAAATAATGAGGCAACAAAATGGAAGGTATGAAAGTTGATACTTTGACATTGTAATGTCTTTGTCAAATCAAACAGATTCTGTGTTTCATCCAGTGAATTAGATTATAATGAAATGTATTTATATTTGCACTTTCTCTAATTTCCTTTGGGATTCTGTTTATTATCTTCATCAAAATCTAACCTTCCTGGTTAAGTTGTTGGATTTTTTTTAGATAACCTCATGGAATGTTTACCTGCAACTAGTTTGTTAAAAACTTTACACATATAATGCAATTATTTTCTAGCAGTGATTGATAACAATTTTTATATGCACCATTGATCCTTTTGGTTACTTTATTTCTCCATGTTTTGTAATGTGCTTGTTGACCTAAAAATTTGAAATAATCACAAATTTTCATAACATCTAGAATGTCAGGAGCTAACCAATCAGGTTGAAAGTTCTTTTCTACTATGTGTGTTTTGAAACGTACATGTTTATCTACCACCTGCATAAAAAGTTGGGTCCATACATCCAAAAGCATCACCCACATCATCAAACATGGGTACTATATTCCAAGGAACATTACTGAGATTTTCCAGAAGTTTGTTTTCATCATAATTTTTAAATGTCCTATTTGTTATGGTTTTATGTGTTTCAGATTTTATAACTTTTTGTGCCTGATTTTCTGGTATGGAAAATAGGTTGTGATCACTAAGACATATCCTAGGAATATGCATTTTTGTCACATTTTCTTCCATATTTTTATGGTTAGGTGTTGGTGTATAGCAGAAAGTACAGCAAGACCCAGGAGACAGATAATTGAATTAAAGAATGAAACTGCAAGTTGAAGATCGATAGACTTGAGAATTAAGGATGCAAAAATAACATACTCCATGATTGTTGCTGCAAGCCACTTTTAGTAACTTTCAATAAAGATTGCATATAGATATAAAACAATTCAGTAGGTATACAAAGGCATAGTAAAGTTACTGCTATAATGGCATAGCTTCTCTATTAACACCTTAGCATCAATTGCTTAACATTACTTTACAGACTTAATGAAGTTAAAGGGGTTGAAATTTTGGACTCTGACCGCATTTGATATAAACAATAAAAATATTCCATGGCCACTATATGAATACAAGAATAATAAAAGGTGAATAATGACATACTGACAACACAGTGAAGAGAGGATGAATGACTAGCCACTAAGTAAATTCATTGAATCAACAGTTACAGATATCAGTATTGTTCATATAAATTAATACATTACAATTACACCATTTTAAAAAAAAAAGCATTCAGTGACAACCACATGCAGAACTGGTTATCTATGGAGGCTGTGTGGGAGTGGAGGAGGGATTAAATTATACAACAAATTTTTCATGAATAAAAAGTTATGTCTCTGCTCTTTGTGGTTCAGTTCAAAGTGATGCTAATTGCAATTCATTTAACCCTTTACCTCATAGAGTTTGTTGCTGTGTAGACTGTCGATATACATGTGCCCAAGCCACACAGTGCAGTGTGCTATAAATAGAACACCTGTTACCGGTACCTATCTGACTCATGCACAAAAGCCTGCCTGTAAACTTTATAGCAGTGTAGCATATGTTAAGTTCAACATAAATTTCAACCATTTTACCTTTATTGTACACATCTATTATCTATAGATATGTTTAAAAGTAAAATCTTATCTTTATAGTTGCATAATTATTTTTCATGGAAGAATTTTTTATATGCTTTAAAATCTAGATAGAACTCATTCACCGTCATTTCAGTGAAGCATTGTGACCAACCGTAGCTGACATTTCTCTACCTTGAAATCTACAATTTCATTGTCTATGTCTATGTCACAAATCATCCGAATTTAATAAATTATCAAAAATCAGTGTTGCCTACATCTTCATCGGAATCTATATCTGACTTATTGAAGCCTTCATAGTTGTAATTCTATTCATCCAAACTCAAGAAAGTGATGAACAAATTCCGTGGCCTCCATCTTAGAGAGTGGAGAATCTGACCCAGTTACTTTAAATAGCAAATTACGACTAGATCTTAAATAGCAACCATGTGATTGACGTAATGGTCATTTACCTCAATGCCTGTAGTGTCTAAAATGGGGTTTTCCCCGAAGGTGGCACTATGAAAACCAGTTTAAAATAGCTGATGTTTACTGTAGGCGTCCAAACACGCTTCCATGTGGATGGTGCAGAGGCATCCAAACACTCTTGTATTTGTATCAGGTGGAGGCTTCCACTAGCACTTCCATGAGAATGGGGTAGAGGCATCCAAAAGTGCTTACATGAGGTAAAAGGTTAATTGTGCGCAGTTACAAGCCCTAACAATGAATGGTCAATGATACCCATGTGACCGCTAAGGGGCAATCCCATTGACCCTTGAGGGCTCGGCTCATTATCATAACTGAGTAATGTAAAAATAGTAGATCAAACATCATCACACCACCCATAATTGTACCTATGCAAGCGTAAGCAGTTTTATGGTTAGGTGTTTGTGTATAGCAGGAAGTAAAGCAGGACCCAGGAGACAGATGATTGAATTAAAGAATGAAACTGCAAGTTGAGGATCAATAGACTTCAGAATTAACCATGCAAAAATAACATACTCCATGATTGTCGTTGCAAGCCACTTTTAGTGACTTTCAATAAAGATTGCATTCAGATATAAAACAGAATTCAATAGGTATACAAAGGCATAGCAAAGTTACTGCTATAATGGCATAGCAAAGTTACTGCTATAATGGCATAGTAAAATTACTGCTATAATGGCATAGCAAAGTTACTGCTATAATGGCATAGCTTTTTTATGAACACTTTAGCATAAATTGCTTAACATTACCTTACAGACTTTATGAAGTTAAAGTGGTTGAAATTTTGGGCTCAGATGGCTATTCACACAGAGAGGACTCAGACACCTACAGCACTCTCTGTGTAGCCCAAAATGAATAAGACCTGCTGCAAAAAAACAAAACAAAAAAAAACACAAGGATATACTCAATATATACTCAATAACTACCATATGTACTGGTGTATAAGTCCGTTCACGTATAAGCCGACTCCCCCAAACTGAATAGGTAAAAACATTAAAAAGTGCATGACCCACAGATAAGTCTACACATAAAACATCATCCATTTTTGTCTAACCTGAACACCCAGGTCCTCCTGTACCAAGGTTTCCTGGTTGACAGCAATATATACCAGTAGTCAACAAGAAAAAATAAAAAATTTCAAGTTTAGACCTTGTCCTGTGGATAAGCAGACCCCCCTTGTTGCAGGCTTTTATTTTTTCCTAAATTATTTGGCTTATATGAGAGTATATACGGTAGTCTTAAACAACTCATAAACACAGTCCAAGAAAGAAGTTGTGTTTCAAACTGTTTTTCTCACAAGATGCAGAATTCTGCACACAAACAAGCCCTGAAATGGTCATATGCAATGTCACAAAATCCCACCGGAATACTGAATTATCTTTAAGATTGTCCATTCTTCAATAAACTCATTTGAAGTGGAGTGCCCGTTTTTTATGAGGGCTGCTGTTCCTGTCTGTGGATGCACAAGACCTGGAAAAATAGAAAGCAGAACAGGGCAGTAAAATGTCCTATGCTGATGTGCAAAGCAATCATGGTCAGTACTGAATTTCAAAATGGAAATTCATCACTTAGGCGGATGTATTTCTTAAAGGCGTCGGACTTCCATCTACCAAGGACCTGAATCTGACTGTCTAACAGAGCCTGCTTTGCAGCCTCTGTTGCCACACCTATCCTAAAACTATGACTCTTGAAGAATTGAGGCTTAAAACCGCATAGCATGAGCCATGTGCACAAGGTTTGGTTGAACTCTTGCCTAGTTATGGGCAACAAACTAGAGGTAAGGAAGAGTGGTCCTGAATGATACCCTCACAGTTTTAAATATTACTTCAGTGCATGGACAGGGCACTGGTCTTGCACATTTTGTGGCAAGACACTTAGGCAACAGAGGGTACACTTGGAGTGTTTATAATGCCTAAACTCTACTACTAAATAAGTGTCACTGATTAGAACCTGAGATGGTTGAAGTAAGTTTGGGTTTCTGCAGCCTGGTTGTCAAACTGCCATTTCCCCTACCCACAGGAAATAGAGCTGTGTTGAGTGAAACCAGACAGGACTATTATGAGTTTTTTTTGTTGAATACATTTATCAATTGGTTGTCTGGCATTTGAATACATTTATCAATTGGTTGTCTGGCATTTGAATACATTTATCAATTGGTTGTCTGGCATTTGAATACATTTATCAATTGGTTGTCTGGCATTTGAATACATTTATCAATTGGTTGTCTGGCATTTGAATACATTTATCAATTGGTTGTCTGGCATTTGAATACATTTATCAATTGGTTGTCTGGCATTTGAATACATTTATCAATTGGTTGTCTGGCATTTGTGTGTGGTAAATGTTTATGAAGCATTTGCAGAAGCTTTTAAATAAGAAAAGAATTAGTTGGGTCAAAGATGTTGTTAAATTTGTGTACATAACCAATAACAGAGACATTGGTAGATATAGTAGATGGTGCATAACTTTTGTCAAATAGGTATGAAATGAAAAGTGACAAATTGGTAATTGAAACTGGAAAAGTGCTGTGGAGTTTGAAAGCAGTTGAGAAATCGATGTAGTGTTTCCATGTGCGTCTGTAAGCCCCAACTGAAGAAGGAGAAAGAACACTTTTAACTAACATGGACAATATTACTCCTAGTCTATTAATGTCAGTAGTTCCGGTACCTGTTCTGGAGTTTTGTCTGCTTAGGGTGGAAGCACCTGTTGGCAAGAAAGAGCATCTGCTAAATTGTTTTAAAGACCAGGGACATGACGAGCATGGAACAAAATATTGAAGCAGAGGCAGTAGAGACCAGGTGATGAAATAAAGATATAATGTCATAGTCCCTGTGAGATTGCTTATTGATGGTGTCAACTAGGGTCATATTATCAGTATAGATATAAATATCATTATTGGCAAGCAAAGGTCATCATATTTTAATAGCAATGATGACAAGGTAGCAAAGGTCCCCATATTTAAATAGCAATGACGACAGGGTAGAGTTCAAGTAGAGTAATATTTTTTCCTTTCCACTCCTCATTCCAAACCCCATAAAACCATCTAGAGCCTAAAACAGCCCCATAGCCCACAGTACTAGCAGCATCAGTAAACAGATTGAGTGTGTCTGACTTTAACCAGTAGTCAGGTAAAAAAAGTGAGCGACCATTGAAATACCAAAGAAACTGACTCGACATAGTCAAGTCAGATTTTTCTTATCTGGTAAGTCAAATGTGATGGTAGGAATGTGACACCCCAACTGTGAGTCTCATGAGGTGACGCAGGAATGCTTGACCTGGAAGAATGATGCATGATCTTTGGTTTCTGCAGGCAGATGTGTATCAGTTTATTGCATGTAACAAGTTTATCTACAGGAAGACACACTTCCATTAGTTAATCATCCAATTAATAACCTAAAAAGTCATCATAGGGGCAGATAGAAAGGTATTATCATCTGACATAGGGATGGCTAAGTCTTTACAGAGCTGTAAGAAGTCATTGAATTTCTTCAAACATCCATCATTAGTACTAGCTAATATGAGAAAATCATCTAAGATATGAACCATATGATTTATGCCTCATTTGGTGGTGGCTATTCAGTGCAATGCCCTATTAAAATTGTCAAAAATGTTACAGCTGGAGCTGCAGCCGATTTGTCAAAATAGTAGTTATTGTTCCATTTAAAACCAAGCAAAGGATATTGGGAAGGCATGACTGTTATGATTCAAAATGGTGCTAGCTATATAAGTTGTAGCCATATAACACCCTTTCCCTTGCTGCTTAATTAAAGATATAGCATCTTGGACAGATGCATACTGAACCTACGACTTTGCTGGTGGAATATGATCATTGACAGAGTCTCCATGAGGATATGACAAGTGGTGAATGAGACGGTAAGTGCCAGGAGTCTTTTTCTCAATCAAGCCTAATGGAGAGAGCTGCATTTGTGGAAAAGGCAGAGCATGGAAGGGACCAGCGATTTGCCAGGTGTGAACTCTTTCCACATTGTTTTTCGCAGCTACAACTTTCAGTTGTGCCTCAGCCGATGCCAGGTTCTTGCAGACAGAGGTTAATATGTCTCCGTTGTGACCGATGTGAAAGCCATGTATAAATCCATCGATTAGATAAAGTGTTGAGGGGGGGGGGGCAAAACCATGTAACCATAACTGAGTGATTCGGTGCAGTTGGTGTAGGCAAAACTTTACTTGGGTTGTCTAGGGAAGCCTGGTAGAGTGCTTTCAATGTTATTTTGTGGGCCTGCTGCATCTGGTTTTGAGGTCCCATGAAAAAGCAAGCGGGGGATGATTTTGAAAGGCTGCATTATTTGTTGTTTGCATGATATGAAGGGGTGGTTCCCAAGACAATTGAAACATATATGTTGGAATGAGCAGGCCAGACCTGCTGAATAGTTTTGACCCTTGTGATAGGGGAAGCACATGCCCTTAGGAAACTTAACATCAGTTTGCATTTTAAAGGTCTCATCAATATTAATAAAAAGGAGCATGGGTAGATCAATATATTGGTACTGCCCTTCCAAGATCTGTTGTTTTACTTTTGTAGGGATAGCGGCTGTTATGTGAGTGGATGCACTGACAAATTTAGACTGGTTATGACATGACAGTGCTGACTGACTTGCAATATTTATAGGAGCATACAAAGTACCAGTGCCTATTAGCGTACACCCGATCAACACAGATGTTGCCATCTCTACTGCCTGGTCTACAACGACCTGTTTTTGTTGTGGTGTTGGAGGTGCTGCAGGTGATGGGTTAGTAGCCATATTATCCATCTGTTGTAGTGTGGTTAGAATGCTGGCCAATTTGTTATCCACATCAGCCTTGATGGTTTCAGTCACATCTTTAGTAATGGTCCTAATCGTCTCTGCATCAAGAGATGACAAGGGGTTGGAGATGCAGCTATGGAAGGCATTCTACATCTTTTATTCATGTTGTCCACCACCAGCTGTTCCGCCTTTGAGGCATTTCTTTGTGGAGGCATTCTGAAAGATGAATAAAGGAAGAAAGAAAGCAGTATTTCTGTCATGTGGGCATGGGAGGTGAATTTGTAGTATGGTTTATAGATTGTACACACTCAAGAACTGAAGAGTCAAGTGATCCACGATCAACTTGATAACTGGTAGAGTCAAGTGGGAAGACCCACTTGATAACTAGTAATTATAGCATGCAGAGTCGAGTTAGTAGACAAACTCAAAAACCGAAGAGTCAGGTGATCTGTGATCAACTTGTTATGCAGTAGAGTCAAATGTGAAGACCCATTTGATAACTAGTAATTCTAGCATGCATATTCGAGTTAGTTGACAAACTCAAGAACTGAAAAGTCAATTGATCTGAAATCAGCTTGATAACTGGTAGAGTCAAGTAGGAAGATTCACTTGAAAACTAGTAATGACAAAAAGTAATGACTTAATGAAAGCATGTCATTATCCAGATGAGTTAAGTGGTAAGACCCACCTGATACAATATACTGAAACACAACCGAGGCAAGTGTATGAAGCTACAGTATAGCCGATGTTTATCTGTAAGTGATATGTGACCAATATGATAATCAACATCAAAGTGCACACAAATGAAATGTAAAGTTAAATAATGTAGTAAATGGAATGAAAATGTGAGGATATATGTGCTATCTTGATAGGTAAAAATTGTTTTTAAAAAAATATACGGTATATACAAATGACGATGAGTTAAGACTGAATTTTAAGTATGTGATACATTCTCAAAATACACGAATGAAATGTGAACCAGATTAGTGGACTGGAAAATACCTAAAAGAACAGGGGAAAAAAATACTTCAAGTGAGATACTCTACACTGGAGGGGCATATCATACATACTGTACACTGGAGGGGCATCTCATGCATACTGTACACTGGAGGGGCATATCATGCATACTATACACTGGAGGGGCATCTCATGTATACTTTAATAGCTTGACATGCTTAATCTAATTGTTGCTAATTTTCCTGCAAGCAGTAATAATTGCACCCCTAAGAGATTTGTACAAATACCATTTTGTTTGACAAGTGTGTGCCATCTTATCAGAATTTAACCCGCAATCCTTGCCTTCAACTGGGAATGTAAATTTACTGGTATGCTCTCACAATGTCATGTATCGATAGGAGATGACCTCTGTTTGCTGAATTTTAAACCCATGTTACCGCTAAAGGGGCAATTTCGTTGGACCTTTAGGGCTTGGCTCATTATCATAACTGAGTAATGTAAAAAGTAGACTGAACCTCATCAAACCACCCAAAAATGTACTTAGGCAATGTATAGATATGATCTATTAGGGTTTTTGAGTGGTCAGTTTCTCATGTTGGTTGGTCCAATAATTGGGTAAATTTCTATTATTCTGATTATCATAATATCCCTGTTGAAGTCACCTCAAATATAAATTTCTTTCTCTTCATCAATCACTTTATATATTTGCTTTTCAAATGCTTATTTCATCCGACCTTTGCAAATGGAGGCCTTCAGACAAAGCCAGCCCATGAGGAATAACTTTGCATTGAATTGATTTACCTGGATCCATGTTGCTTCACTTTCATCTGATTCTAGATCATTTCTCATTTCAACTGATAAACTGTTCTCTTACATATATAACAACACCTCCACCCCCTGAACCTCTATCATGTCTGATTGTTGTGCCATAACCTGCAATAAAC
Source organism: Margaritifera margaritifera (assembly GCA_029931535.1). Taxonomy (NCBI): domain Eukaryota; kingdom Metazoa; phylum Mollusca; class Bivalvia; order Unionida; family Margaritiferidae; genus Margaritifera; species Margaritifera margaritifera. The sequence goes on along the minus strand of JAQPZY010001537.1, from coordinate 716,155 downwards.
TAATTAATTTGCATGACTGTCATTTAACTTTGTTTCTGTTAAACCCAGAATATGTACATTATTGACCTTAGATGATGCTAATAAAATCAGTTGGTTTAACTTATTATTCACACCTTGTATATGTATATGCCCAATTCTTAGACCATTTCCTTTAATGCATAGATCTAATATGTCATTAAAGTAAAGATTACTTGGAGAGGCACACAAGGAGGTTAGTTTTGCTGGTACATTTTTACAATTTCTTGAAGCATGCATACATGTTTGAATAGAGTGTTAGAACATACACAAATGCTTCACGAACTTACATTTGAGTGATAGAAACAGTATGGTGGTGAATCATCCTTCAGCAGAGTTCCCAATGCTTGTCTTGAAACATCAGAAAAATTATGTCTCATAAACAGGGCCCTGTTTTCATGGCCAGAAGCCTAGCACTTGTTGCTAGTGTGAAGCATTTCACATTGCTTTCCCCTGTGTCCAGTATTCCAAACAGTCATGGCATTGAATTTTCCCAGTATGTTTGCAAGAATCTTGGCCATGCCCAAGTTAAAAGCAATTATGACACCTACCTTGCTTGGCAAGTTTATTGAAAGTGTTACCTTGGCCCTGTCATATCTCAGGGTATTGCATTTACCTTTGAGTATTGGAACATTGGGTTCTTTCCTTAGCCATTAGGTGTTCAGCAGCAAGCCAGACTTTGTAACAAATGCATTTTCAATGTCAGTCATTTTGTGTTCCCAATAATTGCATAGTTGCTCTGTAATTGGATATATCAATGTTTTCCTTTTTGTTACAATTTGTTATACCTCCTTTGAATATGTTTTTATATTAAATTTCTGAATTGTATGGGCAGCATGTCAAGTTTGGGGAAAAAATGTCAAGTAAGTGCCATTTGAAGTTTGAGATCTTTATAAGCACAACAGAATAAATGATCAGTCATGATCTGTTCACATTTGTAAATTAAAAAATGAAAATTCTGCACATTGTCTTATTCCATGTATTGAATGTATTGAATGTATTGAATGTATTGAATGTATAGAATGTATAGAATGTATAGAATGTATAGAATGTATTGAATGTATTGAATGTATAGAATGTATAGAATGTATAGAATGTATTGAATGTATTGAATGTATTGAATGTATAGAATGTATTGAATGTATTGAATGTATAGAATGTATTGAATGTATTGAATGTATTGAATGTATAGAATGTATTGAATGTATTGAATGTATTGAATGTATTGAATGTATAGAATGTATTGAATGTATTGAATGTATTGAATGTATAGAATGTATAGAATGTATTGAATGTATTGAATGTATTGAATGTATAGAATGTATTGAATGTATAGAATGTATTGAATGTATTGAATGTATAGAATGTATTGAATGTATAGAATGTATTGAATGTATAGAATGTATTGAATGTATTGAATGTATAGAATGTATAGAATGTATTGAATGTATAGAATGTATTGAATGTATTGAATGTATAGAATGTATTGAATGTATTGAATGTATTGAATGTATAGAATGTATTGAATGTATAGAATGTATAGAATGTATAGAATGTATAGAATGTATTGAATGTATAGAATGTATTGAATGTATAGAATGTATTGAATGTATTGAATGTATAGAATGTATTGAATGTATTGAATGTATTGAATGTATAGAATGTATTGAATGTATTGAATGTATTGAATGTATAGAATGTATTGAATGTATAGAATGTATTGAATGTATTGAATGTATTGAATGTATAGAATGTATTGAATGTATTGAATGTATTGAATGTATTGAATGTATAGAATGTATTGAATGTATAGAATGTATTGAATGTATTGAATGTATTGAATGTATAGAATGTATTGAATGTATTGAATGTATTGAATGTATAGAATGTATTGAATGTATTGAATGTATAGAATGTATAGAATGTATTGAATGTATAGAATGTATTGAATGTATAGAATGTATTGAATGTATTGAATGTATTGAATGTATAGAATGTATTGAATGTATAGAATGTATAGAATGTATAGAATGTATTGAATGTATAGAATGTATTGAATGTATAGAATGTATAGAATGTATAGAATGTATTGAATGTATAGAATGTATTGAATGTATTGAATGTATAGAATGTATTGAATGTATAGAATGTATTGAATGTATAGAATGTATAGAATGTATAGAATGTATAGAATGTATTGAATGTATAGAATGTATTGAATGTATAGAATGTATAGATGTATTGAATGTATTGAATGTATTAGAATGTAATAGAATGTATTGAATGTATAGAATGTATTGAATGTATAGAATGTATTGAATGTATAGAATGTATTGAATGTATATGAATGTAGAATGTATTGAATGTTATTGAATGTATAGAATGTATAGAATGTATTGAATGTATAGAATGTATTGAATGTATAGAATGTATAGAATGTATAGAATGTATAGAATGTATTGAATGTATAGAATGTATTGAATGTATAGAATGTATAGAATGTATTGAATGTATAGAATGTATTGAATGTATAGAATGTATTGAATGTATAGAATGTATTGAATGTATAGAATGTATAGAATGTATAGAATGTATTGAATGTATAGAATGTATAGAATGTATAGAATGTATTGAATGTATAGAATGTATAGAATGTATTGAATGTATAGAATGTATTGAATGTATAGAATGTATAGAATGTATTGAATGTATAGAATGTATTGAATGTATTGAATTGTATTAGAATGTATAGAATGTATAGAATGTATTGAATGTATTGAATGTATAGAATGTATAGAAAGTATAGAATGTATTGAATGTATAGAATGTATAGAATGTATTGAATGTATAGAAGTATTGAATGTATTGAATGAATAGATTGTATAGAATGTATAGAATGTATTGAATGTATAGAATGTATAGAATGTATAGAATGTATTGAATGTATAGAATGTATAGAATGTATTGAATGTATAGAATGTATTGAATGTATTGAATGTATAGAATGTATTGAATGTATTGAATGTATTGAATGTATAGAATGTATAGAATGTATTGAATGTATTGAATGTATAGAATGTATTGAATGTATAGAATGTATTGAATGTATAGAATGTATTGAATGTATAGAATGTAATAATGTATAGAATGTATTATGTATAGAATGTATTGAATATTGAATGTATTGAATGTATTGAATGTATAGAATGTATTGAATGTATTGAAATGTATTGAATGTATATGTTGAATTGTATTGAAATGTTAAATGTATTGAATGTATTGAATGTATTGAATGAATGTATTGAATGTATAGAATGTATTGAATGTATAGAATGTATTGAATGTATTGAATGTATTGAATGTATTGAATGTATAGAATGTATTGAATGTATTGAATGTATAGAATGTATTGAATGTATAGAATGTATAGAATGTATTGAATGTATAGAATGTATTGAATGTATAGAATGTATAGAATGTATTGAATGTATTGAATGTATTGAATGTATAGAATGTATTGAATGTATTGAATGTATAGAATGTATTGAATGTATAGAATGTATTGAATGTATAGAATGTATTGAATGTATAGAATGTATTGAATGTATTGAATGTATTGAATGTATAGAATGTATAGAATGTATTGAATGTATAGAATGTATTGAATGTATAGAATGTATAGAATGTATTGAATGTATAGAATGTATAGAATGTATTGAATGTATAGAATGTATTGAATGTATTGAATGTATTGAATGTATTGAATGTATTGAATGTATTGAATGTATTGAATGTATAGAATGTATTGAATGTATTGAATGTATTGAATGTATAGAATGTATTGAATGTATTGAATGTATTGAATGTATAGAATGTATAGAATGTATAGAATGTATTGAATGTATAGAATGTATTGAATGTATTGAATGTATAGAATGTATTGAATGTATTGAATGTATTGAATGTATTGAATGTATTGAATGTATTGAATGTATTGAATGTATAGAATGTATAGAATGTATAGAATGTATTTGAATGTATAGAATGTATAGAATGTATTGAATGTATTGAATGTATTGAATGTATAGAATGTATTGAATGTATTGAATGTATTTGAATGTATAGAATGTATAGAATGTATTGAATGTATTGAATGTATAGAATGTATTGAATGTATTGAATGTATTGAATGTATAGAATGTATTGAATGTATTGAATGTATTGAATGTATAGAATGTATAGAATGTATTGAATGTATAGAATGTATTGAATGTATTGAATGTATAGAATGTATTGAATGTATTGAATGTATAGAATGTATTGAATGTATTGAATGTATAGAATGTATTGAATGTATTGAATGTATAGAATGTATAGAATGTATTGAATGTATAGAATGTATAGAATGTATTGAATGTATTGAATGTATTGAATGTATAGAATGTATTGAATGTATTGAATGTATTGAATGTATTGAATGTATTGAATGTATTGAATGTATTGAATGTATAGAATGTATAGAATGTATTGAATGTATTGAATGTATAGAATGTATTGAATGTATTGAATGTATAGAATGTATAGAATGTATTGAATGTATTGAATGTATAGAATGTATTGAATGTATTGAATGTATAGAATGTATTGAATGTATTGAATGTATTGAATGTATTGAATGTATTGAATGTATTGAATGTATAGAATGTATTGAATGTATAGAATGTATTGAATGTATTGAATGTATAGAATGTATTGAATGTATAGAATGTATAGAATGTATTGAATGTATTGAATGTATAGAATGTATTGAATTGTAGATGTGAATGTATTGAATGTATTGATGTATAGATTGTATTAGAATGTATTAGAAAGTATTAGGTATGTATAGAAGTGTATAGAATGTGTATATGAATGTATAGAATGTATTGAATGAATTGAATGTATGATTCGAATGTATAGAATGTATAGAATGGTATTGAATGGTATAGAATGTATTGAATGTATTGAATGTATAGAATGTATTGAATGTATTGAATGTATAGAATGTATAGACTGTGAATATGAATGTATAGAATGTGAAGAATGCTATAGAATGGTATAGAAGTATTGAATGTATTTGAATGTATAGACTGTAACTAGAATGTATAGAAGTGTATAGAATGTATTGAATGTATAGAATGTATATGAATGTACTAGAAGTGATATTGAATGTATAGAATAGTATTGAATGTATATAATGTATGATTATTGAATGTATTGAATGTATAGAATGTATTGAATGTATAGAATGTATAGAATGTATAGAATGTATTGAATGTATAGAATGTATAGAATGTATTGAATGTATAGAATGTATTGAATGTATAGAATGTATAGAATGTATTGAATGTATAGAATGTATAGAATGTATAGAATGTATTGAATGTATAGAATGTATAGAATGTATTGAATGTATAGAATGTATAGAATGTATTGAATGTATTGAATGTATAGAATGTATAGAATGTATAGAATGTATTGAATGTATTGAATGTATAGAATGTATAGAATGTATTGAATGTATAGAATGTATTGAATGTATAGAATGTATTGAATGTATTGAATGTATAGAATGTATTGAATGTATTGAATGTATAGAATGTATTGAATGTATTGAATGTATTGAATGTATTGAATGTATAGAATGTATTGAATGTATTGAATGTATAGAATGTATAGAATGTATTGAATGTATTGAATGTATAGAATGTATTGAATGTATTGAATGTATAGAATGTATAGAATGTATTGAATGTATAGAATGTATTGAATGTATTGAATGTATAGAATGTATTGAATGTATTGAATGTATAGAATGTATTGAATGTATAGAATGTATTGAATGTATAGAATGTATTGAATGTATAGAATGTATTGAATGTATAGAATGTATTGAATGTATTGAATGTATTGAATGTATTGAATGTATTGAATGTATAGAATGTATTGAATGTATAGAATGTATAGAATGTATTGAATGTATTGAATGTATTGAATGTATTGAATGTATAGAATGTATTGAATGTATAGAATGTATAGAATGTATTGAATGTATTGAATGTATAGAATGTATTGAATGTATAGAATGTATTGAATGTATAGAATGTATTGAATGTATTGAATGTATTGAATGTATTGAATGTATAGAATGTATAGAATGTATTGAATGTATTGAATGTATTGAATGTATTGAATGTATAGAATGTATTGAATGTATTGAATGTATTGAATGTATTGAATGTATTGAATGTATAGAATGTAATTGAATGTATTGAATGTATTGAATGTATTGAATGTATAGAATGTATTGAATGTATTGAATGTATTGAATGTATAGAATGTATAGAATGTATTGAATGTATTGAATGTATTGAATGTATAGAATGTATAGAATGTATTGAATGTATTGAATGTATTGAATGTATTGAATGTATAGAATGTATTGAATGTATTGAATGTATTGAATGTATAGAATGTATAGAATGTATAGAATGTATTGAATGTATAGAATGTATAGAATGTATAGAATGTATTGAATGTATTGAATGTATTGAATGTATAGATATAGAAGTTAGAATGTATTGAATGTATAGAATGTATTGAATGTATAGAATGTATTGAATGTATAGAATGTATTGAATGTATAGAATGTATTGAATGTATAGAATGTATAGAATGTATTGAATGTATAGAATGTATTGAATGTATTGAATGTATAGAATGTATAGAATGTATTGAATGTATTGAATGTATAGAATGTATAGAATGTATAGAATGTATAGAATGTATTGAATGTATAGAATGTATTGAATGTATTGAATGTATTGAATGTATTGAATGTATTGAATGTATAGAATGTATTGAATGTATAGAATGTATAGAATGTATTGAATGTATTGAATGTATAGAATGTATTGAATGTATAGAATGTATTGAATGTATTGAATGTATTGAATGTATTGAATGTATAGAATGTATAGAATGTATAGAATGTATTGAATGTATTGAATGTATTGAATGTATAGAATGTATTGAATGTATTGAATGTATAGAATGTATTGAATGTATTGAATGTATTGAATGTATTGAATGTATTGAATGTATTTGAATGTATTGAATGTATTGAATGTATTGAATGTATTGAATGTATAGAATGTATTGAATGTATAGAATGTATTGAATGTATAGAATGTATAGAATGTATAGAATGTATAGAATGTATTGAATGTATTGAATGTAATGATTGTATAGAATGTAATAGAATGTATTGAATGTATAGAATGTATTGAATGTATAGAATGTATTGAATGTATTCGAATGTATAGAATGTAATTGAATGTATAGAATGTATTGAATGTATAGAAATGTATAGAATTGTATTGTATGTATAGAATGTATTAGAATGTATTGAATGTATTGAATGTATTGAAATGTAACGAATGTATTTGAATGTAATAGAATGTTTTGAATTTATTGAATGTTTTGAATGTATAGAATGTATTGAATGTATAGAATGATAGAATGTATTGAATAGTATTGAATGTATAGAATGATATGATTGTAATAGAAGTTATAGAATGTATTGATTATTAGTATTGAATGTTTTGAAATGTATTGAATGTATTAGATGTATTGCATGTATTGAAGTATAGAATTGTATTGAATGTTATAGAATGTATAGAATGTATTGAATGTATAGAATGTATAGAATGTATTGAATGTATTGAATGTATTGAATGTATTGAATGTATAGAATGTATTGAATGTATAGAATGTATTGAATGTATTGAATGTATTGAATGTATAGAATGTATAGAATGTATTGAATGTATAGAATGTATAGAATGTATTGAATGTATTGAATGTATTGAATGTATTGAATGTATAGAATGTATTGAATGTATAGAATGTATTGAATGTATTGAATGTATTGAATGTATAGAATGTATTGAATGTATTGAATGTATTGAATGTATTGAATGTATAGAATGTATAGAATGTATTGAATGTATTGAATGTATAGAATGTATTGAATGTATTGAATGTATTGAATGTATAGAATGTATTGAATGTATAGAATGTATTGAATGTATAGAATGTATTGAATGTATAGAATGTATTGAATGTATAGAATGTATTGAATGTATTGAATGTATTGAATGTATTGAATGTATAGAATGTATTGAATGTATTGAATGTATTGAATGTATAGAATGTATAGAATGTATAGAATGTATTGAATGTATTGAATGTATTGAATGTATTGAATGTATAGAATGTATAGAATGTATAGAATGTATAGAATGTATTGAATGTATAGAATGTATAGAATGTATTGAATGTATTGAATGTATTGAATGTATAGAATGTATTGAATGTATTGAATTTATTGAATGTATAGAATGTATTGAATGTATAGAATGTATTGAATGTATTGAATGTATAGAATGTATTGAATGTATTGAATGTATTGAATGTATTGAATGTATAGAATGTATTGAATGTATTGAATGTATAGAATGTATTGAATGTATTGAATGTATAGCATGTATTGAATGTATTGAATGTATTGAATGTATAGAATGTATAGAATGTATTGAATGTATTGAATGACAAGTCTTTTGAAAGAACGAGTCTTTTGGAAAACAAATTTGTTCATGATATTGATGAAAAAAAGATTCAGGTAATCTTAGGAATATCTAACTTAAGTGTTAGAAGAAAGCAATGCCCAAAACTTTTTCTAGCCATTTTTTCTTTCACCTGCCACTTTGAACCCTAGTCAGGCCTCCAGAATTTGTTGTATATGCCAAATATGTCTGACAAAACTGATGTCTTGACAGCAGTGGTGTAGCAAGAACTTCTCCCCCCCCAAAAAAAAAAAAAAAAAAACTTAATTCTGTGGCCCCCTACCAATACAAAAGTTGTTATATGCCTAAATTAGACTTTGTGAGTTTCTGCTAAGAAACTTGTATTCAGACAATATGTTGGTGACAGGTGATGGGGTTAGTACAGCCTAATCAGAATATTATTGACAGGTGATGGGGTTAGTACAGCCTAATCAGAATAGTATTGACAGGTGATGGGGTTAGTACAGCCTAATCAGAATAGTATTGACAGGTGATGGGGTTAGTACAGCCTAATCAGAATAGTATTGACAGGTGATGGGGTTAGTACAGCCTAATCAGAATAGTATTGACCGGTGATGGGGTTAGTACAGCCTAATCAGAATAGTATTGACAGGTGATGGGGTTAGTACAGCCTAATCAGAATATTATTGACAGGTGATGGGGTTAGTACAGCCTAATCAGAATATTATTGACAGGTGATGGGGTTAGTACAGCCTAAACAGAATATTATTGACAGGTGATGGGGTTAGTACAGCCTAATCAGAATATTATTGACATGTGATGGGGTTAGTACAGCCTAATCAGAATATTATACTCTGATATGTAGGGGCCCTGGGTGGCTGAGTGGTATAAGGCACTCACCTTTACAGATCACTGATATCTCTCCTCTGTCTGTGTGGGTTCAAGTCTTAGACTCGGCCAACATGGGTATATGAGAAAGCTTGCCAGTAGCTTTTCCTGGGTCAGTAGTTCTTCCTCGGGTTTTCCCAGGTTCTTCCTCCACCAGATATACTGACCACCATGAATAGCCTATCATGTGCTGAAAAAGGGCATTAAACCCACAAAACCACAAGCCATCATATATGTGTGTGTGTTACTCAATTGCACTCTACACCAGTGCAAGTGTAATCTAGTCATGTATGTGTGCATGCATGTGTGTGTAAAAATCTCCTGAAAATAAAGAAAATGAATGTACTGAAAGGCTGTTTTATATGAGGGTCAGTTTCATTCAGATGCTCTCAAACAGATAGTAACAAAAGAGTTGAAAATGCTTGTTTGGTTCTGCAGGAAACAAGACATAGTTTTTGTACATTTTTCAAATTAAAACTTATTGTACCTCACAGTTTGAATCCACTATCTTAAACAGAGTACTGGTAGAAGGAGTGGCATTACATGGATGTATTGACAGTAACGCAGTTCCATATGTTTTCAAAGAATAACAGAATTTAATTTAAAACTAATTTATTTTTAAGAAACACATCTTGATTAAGGTTTTTTTAAAAAGCCATTACTGAATGGTTGAATTGTGTAATGATATTGAGAAAGCAATTATATGACAATGTGGAGAAAAAGCAGACCAAGCCAACTTCAGCTGCTGCTTGTGAGAAAATGATACCATCACTTATTGTGACAATATGTAATCAATTTTACCTCAACAAAATGCATTTAGTTTGAATAAAATGTTTCATTCTTAGAAACTGTCAGGAAGTAGACCACAGCAAATGTATCCTATTTCTCAGAGTGAAATTCTTCAGTTCATACAAAAATTAAAGTTCTACTTGCCTAAGCTTGCACTTTTGTAGCCTTGACATGAAAAAAAAATCAATTAAAATGAGCAATTTTGCACATAATATTTTTAAGATAATTATTTTTAGGATTTTACCCCAAAATGTGAAGTGCAAGAATAATCATTTTTTGCTCCATCTTCAATGATCTTTATCTGCAACAGATGTGCTGCTGTACATATGATATACTCCAGGCTCCAGTTTGGTTTGTTATATCGGGCAAAATTGTCTCAGAAATTGTATAAACTCTGATATTTTTGTTGTTGTAGTTTTAAACATTCAGTTTGATCTATTTATCTACACAAATTGTTATTTTTAATTTCCTTTGCTGTAAGTCAGAAAGTTACTAATTGTATGGTGTGTACATGTAATCATTACTAGAGTTGGGTACCACGAAAAATTTTGTACCACAGTATTTCTGAACATGATACATATCATGGTATAATGCAATTATATCAGGGACCAACAATTTAATTTTCTGGGGCATGGGCCTGGGATTTTTTTTTTTTATCAATTTCTCGCTCTCAAATAGCAGGAAAAATATATAGCTCTGATTATAGCAAAATAACACCATATTATATCCTGGCTTGTCCCGATGTTACATATTGCTATTTCGATGGATGTTGTACACTCCAGAGCAGGGCCAGTTTAACCACTATGCAGACCTAGAGTGGCAAAATTTGGGGGGTGGCAAAAAACTAAATGAATACAAAAGAAAGAGAAATAGTGTCAAATAGAAGATAATAAGCATCTAAAAATAGAAAGAGAGAAACAGATGCAAAATTTTTATTCATACTAATGCACAATATTCATTTTCGAAAGTTAATTGTGGGGAGGGGGGTGCAAGTCTGAAGGTTAGCCTAGGGCGGTAAATACCCTTGTGCCGGCCCTGCTTCAGAGTGACTAATGTTGATATGGTGTTTGCAGTATGTACTAAGAATGAAATGCTTCCCCTTGCCTCTGTGCTTCACAAAGTCAAACTCCAGGAGTTCTGAAATTTAATTTTTCTGGGTTATGCTTGCTTCGCTGATACCTCATTGTTTCCTGAATCACAGGAAATGCGTTTTGACATTTTACCTTCAAAAATGAATCACACTTGGACACTACTCCGACTACTGAAATAATCATGTTTTGCATCTTATATATGAAGTAAAATCAGACTTCAAAGAAAGCTTGCTGCTGTTCACAAACTTGCCAATAATCTTTAATAAAGATGGCTTAAACATTCTCATTCAAGGCAGTGATGTGTAATAACTTTTGTTCTTCAACACGCATCTCTTTGATTTACCTATAACTTCAAATGAATTGGATTGTTCCACTTTGTGAACTTTACCTATGTAAATTAGCTGAATGGGCTCCCCACAGCAGTCTTCATAGGATTTAACACATCACCCAAGCTATTTTTTGTCAGCCAATTAAGTAATATGTGGACCACCTTGCCTTTTAATTGTCTCAATGATAATTAGCTGTATAAACTGCCCCAAGGGTGTTTTACATGAGTTTTAAGCAGGACTGTTTACCATTTATACATGCTACATGTTATGGGCATACATTTTTTTTTTTTTTTTTTTTCTTCTAAAGATTCCTGAAAATCATGTTTTTTGAAACATGACTGTATCATGGGGTTTGGGAGTACAAAAATCCTATTTTTAGAGTGACACATGTTATGGCAGTATGCTTTGGTAAGGAACAAAGCATGAAATTTTCCAAGTTTATGCCCAAAATTGTAATCCTAAGGGTGGGATTTCCCTATCCAACACCAACACATATGATGGATTCTTTTTCTCATTTCTAGTACATGTAGTAGTTAAAGTCATGTGGTTAAATGATAAAATCTATTAAATAAATATTTTTGATAGTGGTCACAACCTACTTTAAAACCTAACATCCTGCATTTTTAGGTAGCTCACCTGACCATAAGGCCAAGTGAATTTATGGTATGGCTATATGTCCCGCATGCTTCATCCATCTGTGAGTAACTGCTTGTTACCCCTCTGGAGTCCATATTTCTGATTTGATTTCAATCAAACTTGAAATATTGATTTATATTATTAAAATCTCAGACAAGTTCATAATGAGGTGATCTTGCATCAGATTGGCTGAGCTTGTTGCTACTCTGATGGATGTATTTCTGATCTGATTTTGCTCAGACTTGGAATATATGCTTTTATCATTAAGATATCAGATGGGTTTGATAATGAGTGAGATCCACACGTGATCTTGCATCTGATTGGTTGAGCTTGTTACCCATCTAGAAGCCATATTTCTGATGCAGTTTTGATCAAACTTGAAATATGGACTTGTATCATCAAAATATCAGAGGGGTTTGATAATGAGTGAGATCCATACATGATAATGAGGTAATCTTGTGTCAGATTTGCTGAGCTTCTTATGACTCTGGAGATCGAATTCCAATCAAAATTTGCTCAACCTTAAGCTTATCATATCATTGTTATAGACTGGTTTTATGATAAGTGAGAACAGCATATATTAATCAGATACCTTGCATCTGATTGGCTGAGCTTGTTACCTCTGTAGATCTTGATACTGAATTTTGTGTCCAATTTCTATAAAACCTTGTAAATGGGATTATATCATCAAGATCTTGGATGGCTTTGATTATGAGCTTATTAATTCAGCCTTTATCTTTAGAATTTTTTTATCAGGATATAGTAAAATAGGTAAAGTCAACATGATATAAAGTTTGAGAGATAGTTTACAGAGGATGTGTTCTAACAATTCTACATATAAGCCCGCATAGTGAAAGGGTCAACTGTTAAGTTATGTAAGCCAGGTAAGTGATATCAGGCCCACTTAAACCTCTTGTTTAATTTATCTGTAAGGCCATGTTAGCTTATGGTATGGTCCTTTGTTTGTTGTCCTTCATGCTGTGTCCATTCACAATTGGTTTTTACATATTCTTCTCAAGAACCACTCAACAGACTTCAACATCAAGCAGCCCGGCATATAGCTCTTTAAAATTTGTTCAAATGATGCTGATCTGGTATCAAATGTGGCAGCTATAACTAAAACTATAATACTTTTTAAATGACTTTTTAAGAACCACTCAACAGAATGCGACCAGATTTGACATAAAGCATCCATGATGCTCTTTCAGATTTGTTCAGAATATGTCTATTCGCTATCAAATATGACTACCTTACTAAAAATAGAAAACCCTTTAAACGACTTCTCAAGAACTGCTAAACAGAATTGGGCCAAAATTTGACATAAAGCATCCTGGCATGAAGCTCTTTCAACTTTTTTTAAAATGATGCCAATCCACCGTGAAATATGGCCACCATTGCTAAAATTAGAAAGAAAAAGAACTTTAAACGACTTCTTTTAAACTGCTAAATAGAATTTGACCAAATTTGACAGCATCCTGGCATGAAGATCTTTTGTTCAAATGATGCTGATCTGCCATCAAATATGGCTGCTGTTACTAAAATAGAAAACCCTTTAAACAACTCTTTCCCAAAAACCGCTTGACAGAATTTGACCAATTTGATAGAAAGCATCCTGGTATGAAGGTCTTTCAATCTTGTTCAGATAATGCCAGTCTGCCATCAGATTTGGCTACAGTTACTAAAATAAATTTTTGTTAAAAAATGATTTCTTCTCAAAAACCACTTGACAATTTTTTCAAAATTTGACAGAAAGCAACCTGGCATACTGTGCATTCAAGTTTGTACAAATGATGCCAATCCACAATTAAATATGGCCACTGTTACTAAAATTAGATAAACCTAAAAATGACTTCTTTTAAAACACCAGTCAACAGAATTTGTCAAATTTAACAGAAAGCATCCTGGCATGAAGGCCCTTCAAATGTGTTTAGATGATGCTGATCTGACATCAAATATGGCCACCATTACCTAAAATAAATAAAAAACTTGAAATGACTTTTATGATTTTTAGAAACTGCTCATCAGAATTTGATCATATTTGATGAAAACATCCTGGTTTTCATATTTATACAAATGATGCTGACTTGTCGTTAAATATGGCCATTGTTACTAAAAATAGGAAATCCTTTGAATGACTTCTCAAAAACCACTTAACAGAACTTGACCAAATTTGAGAAAAGATTTTGGCTTGAAGGGTTTTTAAGGTAAATGATGCATATCTGCCATCAAATACAGCTGCTGCTAAAAAAAAATAGACGAACTTTTAGTAACTTCATCTAAAAAGTCACTTAATAGAATTTGGCCAAATTTGACAGAACATATCCTAGCTTGAAGGCCTTTCACATTATAGAAATGATGCTGATCATCCATCAAATATGGTGGTAATTACGAAAAATAGAAAAACAGTAACACAACTTTATCTCAAAAATTGCTTAACAAAATTTGTTGCACTCAAAGTAAGGACCCTGACATAGAGGCCTTTCTGTATCTGATAAATGATATCGATGTGGCATCAAATATAGATGAATATATAAAAGCTGGAGAAACCTTGAAATAATCGTTTTTAATACCTATGCGATCAACATTGGAAGAAATTTCTTCAGAAAGCATCCTACATATCCAGATTTATTGGCCTATTGCTCTTGCATTTGGTTGTTGGACAGATGTTGGCTAGGTGAGTGATCTCAGGCAACTAAGTGTTAGATATTGATAGAAGGTCACAGTTGTGATAGGTATACTTTACTTTCTAATTGGGTCCTTCTCACTCTAATTCTGATATGTCAATAAAATTGTCATTCTTCTAAGTCGGTGTAGAATTTAGCAGATCTGCATAAGACAGTGCTCATTATCATGCTGTTCATGGAATCCATAACATTGACCCATGTTATAAGTGAGGATACCTTTTATTGAGGTGTGTTATAACAAGGCTGTGTTATAATAATGCACAAAACACAACAAGGGCTGTTGAGACAAGGCTATTTGGAACACTGTATCTAATCTTTATCGGAGTTATTTTCAGTTATGGGCTTGCCAAAAAACATGGAGTTGATGCCACCATGACTGCCATCATGCTCACTATGTCTTCCTTTTTTCTCTTTAAAAGGCAAGGCAATAAAACAGGGTATTTAATTATTGGAAACCACATTATAATTTGTTCTCAAAAGCAAAGAACTAAAATCAAGTGAAATGAATGAAATAGAAATAATATAATACAATTTAACTAATTTAAAGGGATCAGGAACTATACCATGTTATAAAAATAGCAGCAGTATACTGGGGGTCTTTATTGTGAGGTTTGTAAGAACAACAGAAATTTGAATTCAATTTCTGATGAAAATAGAACTATACTCTCTAAGTGATTCCTTGAGGTTACAGACCTTTGATTCTCAATATGAATACCCCCACCCCACTCATGTTTCTCTAATATATTGACATTCTAGGTGAAGAATTATTGTTTCAAGTAATATCTCTATGAGATTCTCAGTGATCAACAAGATAGTCCTCATTTGTCAATCTGGATTTCATGCTATGGATGAAATGCAACAGATTGGATTGCCAGAATTTTTGATCCAGTAGGATTTTTGATGATCCCTAGTTATAATGGCTGCACAAAAGAGAATGAATAGAAAGCAATTTTGTGAGATATTTTGAGAATAGTACCATTTAATATGATTACAGCCTGACGCATAGACAAGATAAAGTGTATGACATGACAACATCAATTATCAGATTAGGTGGGTTATACACCAAACTGGAAGCAGAAGCAAGTGAAAACTACCCTATACAACCATATTTGTGTGCATGCGAAGCTGGTGCTTATTTCATTGAACTTGTATCAAATATACAGTACTCCCTTATAATGCTGTCCATGGAAGCCATATGGTATTCCACCTTATAGTAAAACCACCTTATAATGGAGATCATAATACATGTAATTTTACTACCGAATGATGAATGGGATCCATGACCATATTCATCTGTCTTATAATGAAGGGCCTTACAGTGAAGTAGTGTTGTAATAAATGCCTCTTTTAAATCTTTTTATGGACAATAGTATTACATATATGACTCTGTTGATCTGAAGGAATAAAATTAGATATGCATGGGTTTTCACAGTTCCTTCTTACTTTGTACAAGTTTAAGTTTCATATAAATAAATTTAATTTTATTATTTAGTATAACAAACAACCATACAAGATGGAATGCACTGTCTCAACCTTTATAAATGTAACCCAAAAGACCTTGACTTTTGGCCTTTAAATCCAATTATTTTACATCTTCTCTGCCCCCATGGTTAATCTGTGGACAAATTTTAATGGAAATTTTTTGAGGCAAACAGAAGGTATGACTTATAAAAAATTCAAACAGAATTTGACAGGAAAGGAAAAAGACTGCAGACTTTACATTGGAAAAAAGACTGATACATTTAACCTCTGAAAATACCATTATAAAACGGGTTTGGACACCTTGTTTTATTATGTCTTAACTGCTTGCAGCAGCACCTTCTTCATTTGGTCCTGTCCATTTAGAGAAACTTGTTAATAAGATTGTGCAAGAACTACCGGTACTCAACATACACAAATGAAATTTGGCAGGAATGTGTAGATGACCTCATTAGATTTTGAGGCCATTACAGCATTTTTCAATTTTTGTTACATTGGTACAAATGTTTTTGAACTCTTAGACTTTTTGTAACAGAAACCAAAGTTGTATGCTTAATTAAGACATAAACCAATTAAGGTAGACAAATAAAATGTAGTAGCATATTTTTATGCATAAGTAGATGACTAGTACAGTACCTGAGGTCATTAGGAAATTTTTAACATTTTGATGTGTATTTTATTTAATTTTTAGGCTTAGATTCTATTTTTATGTTTGGACAATAAGGCCAAAACCACTAAGGTAGGTGGTTTTTTTTTTTTTGCATATGTAGATGACATAATTGGACTTTCAATTTTTTCAGAGTTTTGCAATTTTTTTTACTTGGACTTTTTGGTCTTCAGCGGGGGCTTAAGAAAGTCTGCAGTTTGTCCTCATGTGTTTACAAACACAAATATAGTTGGAAAATGAGGCTGTACATGAAAAGTGTTAATTAGAGGTGATTATCCACTGAGGCTGTACATGACAAATGTTCATTAGAGGTGATTATCCAATTAGGCTGTACATTAAAAGTGTCCATTAGAGGTGATTATTCCCTGAGGCTGTACATGAAAAGTGCTGTATATGAAAAGTGTTCATTAGAGGTGATTATCCAGTGAAACTGTACATGAAAAGTGTTCATTAGAAATGATTATCCGTTGAGGCTGTACACGAAAAGTGTTAATTAGAGATGATTATCCATTGAGGCTGTACATGAAAAGTGTTCATTAGAGATGATTATCCCCTGAGGCTGTACATAAAAAGTGCTGTATATGAAAAGTGTTCATTAGAGGTGATTATCCAGTGAAACTGTACATGAAAAGTGTTCATTAGAGGTGATTATCCAGCAAAAGTAATGTCAGGACTGTATCTTCAAGAATGACTGGTATTATTTTTATATATGTATGCTCGTAAAGCTGTTGGATTGCATGATGATGTAGGTAGTCTGCCTTTTTCATGTAATAAGCAATTATCCTGGCAAATTATATCTTGCGTTCATCAGCTATTCTGGATTCTGCTCTACTCTAAAGATGTAGCAGACTGGTCCAGAGAGATGCATGGTTGAATATATTTCAGCCATCTTGTCTTTTTCATGGATCCAATAACTTGTCATGACATCAACAGAATTTTTCTCACCTTTCTGAAATAGTGATGCATATATTGACTGCATTTTGATGACATTTGCAGAAATAGATGAATTAACTTGAATTACATATACCTGTATTAACATACTTATCAGACCTTTATGAAATCTGTGTATTCAAACAAATGGTATATATGAGTATATCAACAAAATATGAAAGAAAGATCTGCATTCAATATAGTTTTACACAACTATCCCTTTCTGTAAGGTACCTTGATATAACACAATATCAGATATAACATGGGTATGGACATGAATCCCACTACACTGGATTAAATTAATTTTAAATTTCGCCCACAATGATTTCACTTACCATATATACTCACTTATAAGTAGAGTTCAGCTGCAAACTGCACAGACCCAGATCTGCCATCATATAATGCGCTGGCAGATCTGGGGCTGTACAGTTTGTTTGGAGTAATCAGTTGAACAAGCAACATAGACCATGATCTGCCAGCACATTATATGATGGCATATCAGGGTCTGTGTTATTCAGAGTTGGATTTAACTTAGAAGCAAGTACGTATGGTAGTTTTAATCTATGCCATCTCACATATGTTATACCCCGTCATAATAAGGTTTTTAATAAAACATGGCCTTTATTACTTAGTCTTGTATGCATGAACAGCACCCCAGTATAAGGTGGCCTCTTTTATAACACCGTAGTTTTATAGCTCTTCTGAGGGAGCTGTGGTAGCTCAGTTTGTACAGCACTGAACTCATAATCCAAAGGTGACGGGTTCAATACCTGCCCAGCCGGGGTTGGCTGCCTTGGTGTGTCCTTGTGAAAGGCACTTAGCTCCCATTTCCTTAGCCAATAATGTGTTAAAAGTGCCATTAAAACTCCCATTTCCTTAGCCAACAATGTGTTAAAAGTGCCATTAAAACTCCCATTTCCTTAGCCAACAATCTGTTAAAAGTGCCATTAAAACTCCCATTTCCTTAGCCAATAATGTGTTAAAAGTGACATTAAAACTCCCATTTCCTTAGCCAATAATGTGTTAAAAGTGCCATTAAAACCCACAATAATGTGTTAAAAGGGCCATTAAAACCCACAATAGTGTGTTAAAAGTGCCATTAAACCCACAATAATATGTTAAAAGTGCCATTAAAACCCACAATAAAAGTGTTATTAAAACCCACAATAATGTGTTAAAAGTGCCATTAAAACCCACAATAATGTTAAAAGTGCCATTAAAACCCACAATAATGTGTTAAAAGTGCCATTAAAACCCACAATAATGTTAAAAGTGCCATTAAAACCCACAATAATGTTAAAAGTGCCATTAAAACCCACAATAATGTGTTAAAAGTGCCATTAAAACCCACAATAATGTTAAAAGTGCCATTAAAACCCACAATAATGTTAAAAGTGCCATTAAAACCCACAATAATGTGTTAAAAGTGCCATTAAAACCCACAATAATGTTAAAAGTGCCATTAAAACCCACAATAATGTGTTAAAAGTGCCATTAAAACCCACAATAATGTGTTAAAAGTGCCATTAAAACCCACAATAATGTGTTAAAAGTGCCATTGAAACCCACAAAAGAAAACTCTGAACAGCATTACAGTGAGGAACTATTTTGAATTGTTTTTACTTGAAACAATGTCACTTTTTATCAATAACTTTTGTTTCACTTTTAAATTTATTCAGTGAATTCCATAACAGTAAAATCCCCCAAGGAGATTCACATACTTTTCCTCCTAGGTCTAGTGCATTGCATTTTTCCTATTGTTTTTGTTGCACTGTAAAGGAGCGAAAGGTCACCAATCTCATCATGATATATTACCCTTATCACTCTTTGTTGTATGACAGTGGCTCTTTCATTTGATTTCTCCTGTGTTCTAAATTCTGGTAACCCACAGCTAGACTGTGCTCTAAGTTTAGATAGTATTCCATGAATAATAATAATAATAATAATAATAATAATAATAATAATAATAATAATAATAATAAAATAATAATAATAACTTTTTTCTGAGGATGATACTTTTACTTCAGAATCAACCAATCTTACATGTAGTCCTCAAATAGTAGAATATTAAATCTATAAATGCAGTGTATATGTGCAAACAAAACTGTTACTTACTATGGTGTTTGACACACTCACATGTAATCATAAAATATACTTGTACACATACACATACATACACACATCAGAGTAAAATAAACGTAAGATATTCATGTACACGTAGGTTTGGGAGATGGGAGAGTAGTGGGGGTACTAAATGTGAGATTGAATAATGATGTCAGATTCTGTCTCCAGTCTTGGTCAAATAGATATAGATTACAATGAGAAAAAGCATTTTTGTTTTAAATTCATTAACTTAGCAAATAAAATGTATGGTAGACATTGAAAACAGCTTTTATTTATCATGTCATCCCACATATGAACAATTAAAGAAAATAGTGAAAAGACAAAAAATTAATCAATGTGAAAAGAAGAGAAAAGAAAACACCACTAACCTTCTTAATCATTGTAACATGGATGAAATCCAGAAATTACTAATGCAGTAGTATAGTCATCCATCTTCAGTTTTACATATTTTAGCAATATTTTCCAGGTATAAATTCTGCGTAACTAACTCATTTCTAACACAGTATGAATATATTCCACAAAAAAGCAGTGCAATATTTCCAGGTAAATTTAGGCTGAACTGTTATAAAGTTTTGCATTTTGAAGGTAGTTTTCCAAATGGCAGCTTTCCATCAGCAGCAGAAAGTTATAAAAAAGCAGTCAGATCTACTTGTAAGACTGTCCAAATATCTTCCTTACATACAGCATGCATTTCCATTTAACAAGATCTGTAACTATAGATAATGTTTACTTCCAGCCCTGCCTTTAAAATGGTCCAAGACCTGTAACAAAATGATGTACATGTAGATTGGTTTTGTTAAAAAAAAACATCACAACACTGTCCAATGTACATGCACACATGAGTGCTGTTTTTAATGTCACTTTTAACACATTATTGGCTTTATAATGCTGAAGAAATGGGAGCCAAGTGCATTTTTCAAGGACGCACCAAGGCAGCCAACCCAGGCTGACCTGGGTGGATATCGAACCCACAACCCTTGAAATATGATTCTGACACCAACTGAACTACCATGGCTTCCTGATGATGCTGATGAGCTTGGAGGAGACACAAGTATGATTACATGAGCAGTTGAAGATGATTGGTTGCATTCACGTTACCTTCATAGATGAAGCAACATAAAATAAGAGTCCCTCGAAGGGACTGATGCTCTGCTGAGTGAAAAGAATTTCCAGGAATTAAAGATAAGACCATTTCTTTCTTTTAACTGTTGTGTGTTGAAACTATCTCTGATATTCTTAAGCGATAATAACATTTCCAAATTAGTTGCTGTGGTGTTTTTGCAAGGAGTAGAGATAACAATATTTTCAAGATATGACTTTCCATTCAGGAGTAGCAACAACATGATTTTCAAGGTGGCTGCTGTGGTGGCCATATTGGAAATCAGATCGATACCATTTTCATGTAAGACCAACCAGACATCATAAGAAGTCTTTTAGTGAAAACCTCATGTTGATACAACCATCCATTCGAGAGTAGCAATAATAAGATTTTCAAGATGGCCACTGTGTGGTGGCCATATTGGATGCCAGATCAGCACCATGTCGATTTAAGACCAATTGGACATCATAAGAAGTCTTCTGGTGAAATTTTTACCCATATCAATATGACTTTCTGTTCAGGTAGAGGTACAAGAATTTTAAGATGGTGGCCATATTGGATGTCAGATACGCACCATTTTTATTTAGGATCAGCTAGACATCATAAGAGGTCTTTTAGTGAAAACCCCATATTGATATGAACATCCATGTAGGAAGAGTAGAAATCTATGACCAGTAGAGCTAAAAAAAAAGAAGAATGAAACGGTGTGGGAAAGAGATACATAAGGGAAACAGATGTGGCATGGTGGGAGGTGGGAAAAAATTGATCATATAAAATCAGATAGAAAGCTGTGGTCGTAAAATAAATAAGACAATACTCTTGTGCTAAAGTGCCCTAAATTTCTCTACCAATACCATTTTTATAACTTCATCCTTCAATATATCTGGTATCCCACCCAAGCATATCGTCTGACTAATATGTTGAAAGCAAGTTGTAGTTAGCCAACATAATGTGACTGAGTTTTGCACGTTGTGTGTTCAAGTTCTTTTTTCTTTGCAGCAATCACTTTCTCCATAAAATGATCTGAATTAATCATTCTTCCAATAATTCCAAATTAGGAAGTTCAAAGCAGTGTTCAAAAGGCATTTTGCAATTAAATACTCATTTAAAATGGCTTGCAGGAGAAGATTGTAACTGCATTGGATCTTTTGAAAATTAGAAATTTCAACCATTTTCTATCAAGTGCGATTAAAAATCTTAAGCAGAATTTTTTTCGAAACCTGAATATTTTATGTTTTTAATTCTAGCAATTCCAAATGACAAATTGAGGGAAACATTTATTTTAAAATTCTGCAAAAGCATCAGTCTTTGAAAAGTTTTAAACACTTTGAATTTGATGTCATATCTTATCCATTATTTACCAGGGATCATAGTAACAAACCTTGTTCAATATATACACTAAAATAGGTGCTTTATTGATCAGTTTTAAACTACATTCTGGGTCCCACATGCCCATCTTTCAGAAAAGCAGTCACCCTTTCAACTTTCTCATTATGCAAGTATGACTACATATAGTGCTCATATGTAGTGTTGTACAGCTCCACTAGCAAGGTTTTCAGTACAGTATTCCCTCTTTATAACACTGTTCATGGGATCCTTGATTAGGGACTTAAACTAGAATTTGAGACAGCCTTACACTGAGGTATGTTCTGAAAAGGCCCCGTCACAATAGTACACAAACCATGGAAAATACAGTACTCCCTTATTATAACACTGTACATGGGAGATATAGTATATTGCCTTATAGTGAGACCACCTTATAATGAGATATGTTCTGAAAAGGCTGTGTTGCAATAGTACACAAACCACACAAAATACAGTACTTCCTCATTATAACGCTGTCCATGGGAGACAGAGAGTATACTGCCTTTTGGTGAGACTGCCTGATATCTATCATGGACTGAACATATCAAATATATCAGTAAATGGCTTCTCAGTAAGATAAGATATTTTCTCCCAGAAAAGCACAGGAAACTATATTATAATACAGTAGTTACATACAACCCTATTCAGATTACTGTAATACTGTATGGGGTAATTCAAATGATAGAAACATAGAAAAGCTAAAATGTCTTCAAAAAAAAGGATTCAGGCTAATATCAGACCAGTCAGAAAACAGGGAGAACTTAGCTGACAAGTTACAAATATTAGCTAGTGTTGACTGAATCCATATGAGCAAAGCAAAGTTAATGTGCAAGATATCCAATAACAGTGCTCCTATTTACAGTCACTTTTCAAGCACAGACAACCTACTGACACTCCCCACCTGACAGTCATGTCTACCAAACAGTATAAAATTTCCAAACCAAATAAGGAATTATTAAAAAGAAGTTTCCAATACTCTGGAACTTTGCTCTGAAACAGTACATAAGTAAAGATTAGAAATGCGCACTTTGTTTCTTTATTTGAAAATCAATATATCCAGTGGCTACAGAGAGGTGTATGTATGTATGTATGTATGTATGTATGTATGTATGTATGTATGTACCGGTATGTATGTATGTGTGTGTGTGTGTGTGTGTGTATATATATATATATATATATATATTGTTACGACTAGTTGTAATTTAATAAAAGAAAAGACTCAAACAAGCTATCAAGATTTAAAATACAAATATTTAATTCCTAAAATATTAAAATATTTCAACAAACAATCAAAGTGAAAGAATTAAAAATAACTTACAGTGTAGAATATCCTTAAAAGTCCTAAATTGTTCTAAAGTTCACTGATCCGGAAGTCAATCCAACTATTCCGAATGAAGTAGGTTCCAAATAAACCTTCACTGTACTAATATACTAACAAGAATCAGTTATATCCAAGTGTTATTAATTCCAAGTAATCCTTGTGAATATGGAATATCACAAGTTCTAGAAATGTTTCCGATAATTCCACGGAGCTGTATAATTCTTAAAGTTTAAGAAGCAGTACTGAATCCAGAATGTACTGTATAATAATAATAATATCACTGAAGCAGAATATCCACACAAAATGAACCAATCTTGTTTATGACCTCTTAGGCTGACAAACTATGCTAGAATCCCAAATACAGTAATACATCTTATTATATTGCTTCTGAATGCGCAGAGCAGAATAAGGAAAACCAATTTAAACTGTATTGCGACTTAAAAACAATTTAATCCTTCTAGAAAAGAACCTTCTCCAAACCAATCAGAAACTAGGTTATGCGTGACATCGCTAAAGTACTTGTGCACTGATGTTATTACCAGTCAACAAAGTATTGACTCTTAATTGAACATAGAATCAAGGTCAGAAGTTCAACCCTCACACTCTAAATCATGTGATATGACTAATGCTACAACCGACAATATTTCCCAAGATCAATGTACAGAGTCGCATTGAAAAACCGTATATGTTCTTTCTGCAAGACGACATCTGTAAGACTATTATGCAGCGATCATAAACCTATACCATTACTTAAAAACAAAATGATACATAATTCCGTAACAATATATATATATATATATTGATATAGGTGTAGTTGATTCAGGAAGCATGTGCATTTGAGTGTGAAAAACCCCCAAATGTATTTGTATTCAAGAATGCCTTGGGGCATCATTAAAGATACTGCCCAGCTATTTGATAATAATTGCATATTTCATGTCTATTGACTGTATGTGGGTTCATATGTATGAGTGAGTGTCCATGTGTGGGAGAGGAAGGAAAGAAAATGAATGCTGTATATTGTTGTATATGCATGCTGGTGTGTGTGTGTGTGTGTGTGTGTGTGTGTGTGTGTGTGTGTGTGTGTTTCTCAAGATCCAAGAACTAAAATCATGTGAAGTAAATCAAGTAGCATGAATAAAACAAAATGTTACCAATTCATTTGGATCCATGAGGAAGCTGGTATACTGAGGGGATTTATTCTGAGGGACTACAGTATTAACATCAGAAGATTCTGGCTATGCAAAGCATTTTCAAAGCTGTGATTAACTCCCCTTGGGTGCAACTTTTAGGTGGGTTTGGAGGGATTGGGGTGAGGCTGGTAATGAAACAGCTGAGAAAAGCATGGAGTTAGTGCTTTTACTGTTGTCTCTGTTTGATATGTATGTATTAGTCTTGAATGGTACATCAGCTCAATATATGCTGCTGATTAAAAATAAAATTCTAAAAATGTAAAAATAAAGAATTTCACTAAAAAACTTCATTCTGTTTGGTAGTAACCTTGATTACAAAAAAGAGGTTGCGTCAATTGTTATAGTTTTTATCTCTTGTTCCTTCTCCCAGATCAAATGGTGCGTATTAGGTCAGCTTTAGAATATACTCAAGTACATTTTGTGTTTGACTCGCTGATCATAAAACAACTCAATAGCTGATGAAATTCAGGGGGCTGAAAATAGTGGTGGTCCAAGTTCTGGGACCAGGTAATTTCCAATATGGACCTGCCAATTATATATAGTCCCTAAGACCAGCTAGTTTGAGGCAATTTCTGACATAACATTATCCAATGTATCCCTAATCCAATCATTTTATTGTTTAGACTTTTAGAGTTTCAATAAATTGATTACTTTTCAACAACATGGACAGGTTTTATAGTACAGTAATATTTAAGCAACCAGTCTGCTCAAATGGTCTCATGCTGCCAAATATGCAGCGAGAGATTACATGAACTTGTGAAGGTCACAAGGTGAATGACTTGTCATGAGTCTATTCAAGTTTGTTTTTCCACATCTTAAATTAGCCAACTGCTGACAGTAAATAACAGTGGTGTTGAAAAATGAGTTGTGGTCAAAGATCATGATTTGCAGTTAAAGTCACAAAATCAAAATGTTGTGGTCATTTTTTAATTTATATGTTAGAATCACCACTATTTGATCAAATCAATATGCATAATATGTAGGTACATTTTACTTTATACATGCATCTGAAAATAGATAATAAAAAATAGATAAATACAGCTGCAAGATCACCTATTATAGTTTGAGGACCTACCACAATCATTTTATCTTGGGCCTTATTTTCACTCTCTGTGAAATTGGGTCACATCAACTGTTGATATGACATACACAGCAATTTACATCAGTTCTTGACCAAAAAAACTACCATATATGTCAAAAAACTACCCTATATGTAAAAAAAATACCCTATATGTCAAAAATAGTAAATAAAGTTTTCTTCCTGAAAGTTACATTGACTCATATATTGAGGTACAATTTGGAAAAGTAAATGTACATGTATGTGACAAAACTACTGCAAGATATAACATTCAATTTTGAAGAGTTAATAATTCGTGCCATCTTTAATATCATTCTTTATTTTTTTTTAAAATGAAGAATTTTGTTTCTGCATTTAATGAGCATTTTGTTCACTGTGTTGATGTTTGAAAGCAGATCTGTGCATATACAATGTCTGAAGAAAAGAAAGAAGGAACAAGATAAATGATTGTACAGTTACTAGTGTCAAGATTTGTTATAAAAAAACAGGTTTCCAGAATCACTATTTAATTTTATGCATTATCTATTCATATTTTGTCAGTCTGCAATTTGTGTTTATTTTCTGAGTCGAGTTGTAAAGCTATTGCCAGATTTTCTTCAGCAAACTATGACAGTGAATAAGTTGATTATCAGTAAAGAAATCATTTGCTTTGATGTTTACAAGTAGGCGCAGGAAGAACATTTCAATTTGTTGAGGATGCAGAGTTGACAAATTTTGGTGGGATCTCATATCTGTCTCAATTATGTTTGATGCACAAAAAGAAACAGGGAGCTTTTTTTTTCAACACAATTTTTTTATACAGAATTGCTTGAATCAAATGGGCTATAATATGATATGAAATAAACTAAACACTCAGGAATTGGAACCGGAAAGTTTTGATTAACTATGTGCTAGGTAGGTCATTTTGACACAAGGTTTTCATTTTACAAGAAACATTTAGAAAATTTTTATAATAGCCTTTTTTTGTAATATACATGTACAAGTCGCATGCAAATTATATATCTTTAGAAAGGCCAGTCTTTTATGAATCAAGTCTGGCAAGCCTGACATGCAATTGCACATAGTGCATGCAGCAGCATTACTGCTAATTTGTGTGCATGTTTGAAAACTGGTTAAGAACAAATCCCTGAGAGATAGATTATTTGACAATGAATCATAGGGTGTATTGTAAAGTATTGACACAATTAAATTGGGCTGAGGCAGGGATCCATGATGACTTGAACACAAAGGGTGTATTGTAAAGTATTGACACAATTAAATTGGGCTGCAGCAGGGATCCATGATGACTTGAACACAGGGGTTGTTGTAAAGTATTAAAACAATTATATTGGGTTGAGGCAGAGATCCATGATGACTTGAACACAAAGGGTGTATTGTAAAGTATTGACACAATTAAATTGGGCTGAGGCAGAGATCCATGATGACTTGAACACATAGGGTGTATTGTAAAGTATTGACACAATTAAATTGGGCTACGGCAGAGATCCATGATGACTTGAACACATAGGGTGTATTGTAAAGTATTGACACAATTAAATTGGGCTGAGGCAGAGATCCATGATGACTTTAACACAAAGGGTGTATTGTAAAGTATTGACACAATTAAATTGGGCTGCAGCAGGGATCCATGATGACTTGAACACACAGGGTGTATTGTAAAGTATTGACACTGTTAAATTTGGTTGAGGCAGAGATCCATGATGACTTGAACACATAGGGTGTATTGTAAAGTATTGATACAATTAAATTGGGCTGCGGCAGAGATCCATGATGATTTAAACACACACAGTGTATTGTAAACTACTGAAATTGTGTCAGGCAGAGATCCATGATGACTTGAACACACAGGGTGTATTTGTAAAGTATAGACACAATTAAATTGCTCTGAGGCAGAGATCCATGATGACTTGAACACACAGGGTGTATTTGTAAAGTACAGACACAATTAAATTGCTCTGAGGCAGAGATCCATGATGACTTAAACAAAGTTTCAGGTACAGATGTTCTAAGATAGTCAGGAGTTACAAAGTTGGCTAAATAATTTAAAGATGGTCAGGAATAGCCTTAATGTGACATCAGATCTGGATGTCCAGTTTCAGTAAGTTATAAAAGAGGAATAGTTGACATAAAATTACAAACAGACCCAGATGCACAGGACAAGAGATAGCAGATTGGTTACAGGCATTCATTCATCATTTGTGTATATAGAATTTCATAGAAAGCCTCAAATTCCATATCCTTTGATGCTGCCTATAGAATGAAAAGCTCAAATTCCATGTCCTTTGATGCTGCCTATAGAATGAAAAGCTCAAATTCCATGTCCTTTGATGCTGCCTATAGAATGAAAAGCTCAAATTCCATGTCCTTTGATACTGCCTATAGAATGAAAACTTTCAATTCCATGACTTTGATACTGCCTATAGAATGAAAACTTTCAATTCCATGACTTTGATACTGCCTATAGAATGAAAAGCTCAAATTCCATGTCATTTGATACTGCCTATAGAATGAAACTTTCAATTCCATGTCCTTTGATACTGCCTATAGAATGAAAACTTTCAATTCCATGACTTTGATACTGCCTATAGAATGAAAACTTTCAATTTCATGTCCTTTGATACTGCCTATAGAATGAAAAGCTCAAATTCCATGTCCTTTGATACTGCCTATAGAATGAAAACTTTCAATTCCATGACTTTGATGCTGCCTATAGAATGAAAACTTTCAATTCCATGACTTTGATACTGCCTATAGAATGAAAAGCTCAATTTTCATGTCCTTTGATACTGTGTGTTGAATGAAAAGCTCAAATTCCATGTCCTTTGATACTGCCTATAGAATGAAATGCTCAAATTCCATGTCCTTTGATACTGCCTATAGAATGAAAACTTTCAATTCCATGTCCTTTGATGCTGCCTGTAGAATGAAAAGCTCAAATTCCATGTCCTTTGATGCTGCCTATAGAATGAAAAGCTCAAATTCCATGTCCTTTGATACTGCCTATAGAATGAAAACTTTCAATTCCATGACTTTGATACTGCCTATAGAATGAAAACTTTCAATTCCATGACTTTGATACTGCCTATAGAATGAAAAGCTCAAATTCCATGTCCTTTGATACTGCCTATAGAATGAAACTTTCAATTCCATGTCCTTTGATACTGCCTATAGAATGAAAACTTTCAATTCCATGACTTTGATACTGCCTATAGAATGAAAACTTTCAATTTCATGTCCTTTGATACTGCCTATAGAATGAAAAGCTCAAATTCCATGTCCTTTGATACTGCCTATAGAATGAAAACTTTCAATTCCATGACTTTGATACTGCCTATAGAATGAAAACTTTCAATTCCATGACTTTGATGCTGCCTATAGAATGAAAACTTTCAATTCCATGACTTTGATACTGCCTATAGAATGAAAAGCTCAATTTTCATGTCCTTTGATACTGTGTGTTGAATGAAAAGCTCAAATTCCATGTCCTTTGATACTGCCTATAGAATGAAAACTTTCAATTCCATGTCCTTTGATGCTGCCTATAGAATGAAAAGCTCAAATTCCATGTCCTTTGATGCTGCCTATAGAATGAAAAGCTCAAATTCCATGTCCTTTGATACTGCCTATAGAATTAAAACTTTCAATTCCATGACTTTGATACTGCCTATAGAATGAAAACTTTCAATTCCATGACTTTGATACTGCCTATAGAATGAAAAGCTCAAATTTCATGTCCTTTGATACTGTGTGTTGAATGAAAAGCTAAAATTCCATGTCCTTTGATACTGCCTATAGAATGAAAACTTTCAATTCCATGTCCTTTGATACTGCCTATAGAATGAAAAGCTCAAATTCCATGTCCTTTGATGCTGCCTATAGAATGAAAAGCTCAAATTCCATGTCCTTTGATACTGCCTATAGAATGAAAACTTTCAATTCCATTACTTTGATACTGCCTATAGAATGAAAAGCTCAAATTCCATGACTTTGATACTGCCTATAGAATGAAAACTTTAAATTCCATGACTTTGATACTGCCTATAGAATGAAAACTTTCAATTCCATGTCCTTTGATACTGCCTATAGAATGAAAACTTTCAATTCCATGACTTTGATACTGCCTATAGAATGAAAACTTTCAATTCCATGACTTTGATACTGCCTATAGAATGAAAACTTTCAATTCCATGACTTTGATACTGCCTATAGAATGAAAACTTTCAATTCCATGACTTTGATGCTGCCTATAGAATGAAAAGCTCAAATTTCATGTCCTTTGATGCTGCCTATAGAATGAAAAGCTCAAATTTCATGTCCTTTGATACTGCCTATAGAATGAAAAGCTCAAATTTCATGTCCTTTGATACTGCCTATAGAATGAAAACTTTCAATTCCATGACTTTGATACTGCCTATAGAATGAAAACTTTCAATTCCATGACTTTGATGCTGCCTATAGAATGAAAAGCTCAAATTCCATGTCCTTTGATGCTGCCTATAGAATGAAAAGCTCAATTCCATGTCCTTTGATGCTGAAGACTCCATTACCCAGATTATTTAGCAATGGTCCCTGATTTGTTTCAGTTACTGATATCTTGTACACAGAGAAAGTCCTTACCAAAGTTGTAGAAGTCTTTGACATGTGTCAACCGCAAACCAGGGCTAGAGGCCTTTCACTTCTTCACAATATTATGTGCCAGGGCATTGTTGGCAATGGTCACTAAGAACTTAGAGAAAAAGCACATCAGTGTGATCTCACATCCTCCTCACAGTCCATACTCACTCTCAATCTGACCTTTGTTCCTATTGTTAAAGAAAATGTTAGCAGGAGAGCTATCTGAAAATTGCTGCAATCAACTTGGAAGTACCTTTTACCACTTTCTACACCATATCCCCAAAAATGACCATAACAAAGCATTTGCAAAGTGGATACAGAGATTTAAATTTGTATCAAAGTAGGGGAGAATACTTTGATAGTCTGCTATGATCTGTTTTATGCAGGTGTCCTTTGTCTGTAATGCACATCTTCTATGAGCTTTTAAAGCAGCCAACATATATGCTGAATGTCAAAAATAAAATAAATTTCTTTTGATAAGCCTATTCTTGATGTTTTCATGTAGAAACAAAATAAGCCCATCCCCACTCATGACAAAATAAGCCCATCCCCACTCATGACAAAATAAGCCCATCCCCACTCATGACAAAATAAGCCCATCACCACTCGTGACAAAATAAGCCCATCACCACTCATGACAAAATAAGCCCGTCACCACTCATGACAAAATAAGCCCATCACCACTCATGACAGGAGAAATACTGTATCTGGGCAGAAGGATTGGGAAATAATTTATTTCTTTAAGCACCAGTATCTTTAGGCATCAGGTTCAAAGCTAAAGTAAAGTCTTCATGCATCATAAAGTCTTTGTATGTTGTTATACTTTCTTCTTAAGAGGGCCTCAAGGGAGAATAGTCTTTGTCTAAATGAATCACTGTCTATAAAGCACTATTATTATTATTATTATTATTATTATTGCATAACTCATTATGTTTGTCTACAGGTAGTTGCATTTTCTGCACAAAATTTTGATATAGTTGTGACTTCTTTTACTGGCCATTTCCTGGATGCAGTTTTATTTAGTAGATTTTCAGAAAATGGTATATTGTCTATATTTTCTTTATAGACTGAGTCATTTTGCATTGGGTCTGTAGCAAGCAGGAAATCCACAACTTAACACACTGTATTTATAAAAACTGAAAAATTAGAAGCAAATGTCAAAAGAAAAAGAAGCACTCTATATACAGTCCTACCCACTTATATCGACATCACTTATGTCGACAAGCCGCCTATGTCGACAAAAAAGCAAAGTCCCGGTCCCTTGGTCTACTATTACTACCAAATTTGTCATGCTTATGTCGACGCTGAGATAAAAAATAAACGTACATGTCGACAGAAGGCCTTGGTCCCAGCTTGAACAAATCCTATCTTTTCTATTCATTTATGTCAACAAGCTGCCAGTTCCGACCCATACTTTGTTCAACAATTAGTTGATCTTGCCGCCAAGCTTTAATTTTGATGCTGAATCATTTATGTCGACAAGCGGCCAGTTCCGACCTGTACTTTGTTGAACAATTAGTTGATCTTGCCGCCAGGCTTTAATGTCTCGGTGGATTAAAAAACTGGCTTTTGTTTGGTTCGATAAAGTTGGCCTCTCACGGCGACTTAAATAACACATGTACCCTTCATCAAAGCAAGCCAGTTACAATGTTCAATAA
The DNA here is from genome assembly GCA_029931535.1 of Margaritifera margaritifera. Lineage (NCBI taxonomy): Eukaryota > Metazoa > Mollusca > Bivalvia > Unionida > Margaritiferidae > Margaritifera > Margaritifera margaritifera. Next base: position 683,571 of record JAQPZY010001537.1, on the reverse strand, counting down.
AAGCAATCCACCCTTCATAAAAAAAATCATCACCAAACTTGAATAAAAGCAATGAAATCTGATCGATTGTTGCATTTTACAAAGTGATCGGTGATTAAAACAAGTTTATTGTGCTGTGAAAGTTTCCTTTTTAACTTTATTTATGTTTACGATGGCTACCAACGGCAGCGTAAAACGCAGATTAAATTTACAGTCTGTCGAAACTAAATATATGGCTGTTAAGGAAGTTGAAGGTGGGGCATCTCGCAAAGATATCTGTGAAAACTTTTCACTTAAACATAACACCCTGTCAGGATGGATGATAAACCAACAAGTTGTTCTTGACCTTATTTTTTTATTATTATTTTTTTTACTGGTGGCGGACCAGTAAAAAAAAAAAAAAAAAAAAAAAAAAGAAAGGAGGAGAACAACTTGTTGGTCTAGATGGATGAAAGCTGCTGAGTCTATAAAGAAAGGCTACGTTGAAGGTAAATTAATCATATCAGCCGCATATCTCTTGTTCAATTTTATGTACTTTTCACGATGAATTCCGTAAATAAATACATGTTATCATTTCCCTGTGAATAGCCCCATTCCCTTGGTAGCCTCAGTAAGATGGGAACATTGTTTCAGGCTGACCAAAATCTAGGCCAATTTAAATACATGTACATGTACTTTGTAGCATGTAAATAACAACTATGCAACCATGTGCTACTGGCGACAATTATTATCGTAATGAATTGTGAAGACGTGTTAGATCAAATGAGGACAACCATTTTTTATACATGTGTTTCCTATCAGGATGTGACCGATGCATACATTTTCTAACAAGAGACCTGTACACGAATTTATGTATTTTTCATATACATGCACTTAATGCATTGTGGATTTTATTACACAAAGGTAACCAAAATGTAATTTGTCAATATAGACGTGTATTTCACGCTGGTTTTGTCTTCATGTACTCAAAATTTCCATTGTTTGTTTTCTCAAAGTGTAAATTCTGCTCACTGATGACAGGTCACCCCACCCCCCCAAAAAAACTTATCTTGACATCCGCTTATGTCGACAATATTTCCTCAGGCCCGAGGATGTCGACATAAACGGGTAGGACTGTACCATAAATTACTGTATAGAACATTTCTTCCCCATCTGCATTTTTACTGACAATTTCACAACTGACGACGCCACAAACAAACTATGTGATAAACATGTTTCTGGGTTATGATGACTAAGATGTTATCTGATTAAATAATAATAATAATATGTTATATATATTGAATTTATAATATCTGTCCATGATTGCAAGTTGTACTTTAGTCAGATCATGGTCATTTTTGTAAACAACATGTTTACATAGCATTTGAGTTCAAGGCCAGTTTTGTTAGTAGCTGGACTGTTATTTCCATGTCTTGCTCTGACAAAAGTCAGGTAAACAAAGTAATTTTCCATTAAAACTACTCATATTGTGGTGTGACTTAGGTCATGAAGGCATGTGTATTTATATATAGATTTTGGTAAACAAATTAATTCCTATTCCAGAATTTCGATTCTAAGCGATCAGTCTGTAAGGAATCTATTTTATTGGTGTTGTTGAAATCAGATATAATTTGAGAGGAATTATTTATTTATAATATTAAATGGAAATACTAAAGTGCTCATTGATTTTAGGACTTTGGGGGATTTATGTGAATTCATACATTCAAGACGTGTGGTACATCAGGACATTCAAGACTTGTGGTACATCAGGACATTCAAGGCATTTGGAATTCATTCGGAACATTATATATTTTTGGACTTGTGATTAGGACACATAGGATTATTTGGACTTTAATTGACGTTATTGTAAGTGTCTTTTGAATTTTCACTTTAATTGACTAGAAGTAAACTGCTTGTTGATTTTACTTGATTTTGTTGGGTTCACTTTTTATCTGTTACATATTTTTAAGACATAGAATCATAACAAATAATATTATTAATAATAATGTAATGAGGGTTCTGAAGAATGCTTCATCTTACCTGTAAACTGGTACATGTGATGTAATGTCTATATATAAAAATTCCGTCTAATATTTTTAACATCACCAATCCAAAAATATCAGAATTATTTTTTTTCCTACCAGGGTCTGTTATAGCAAGCATGATTGCAGGATTCATTTTCATGCTAATTTCTATTCAAATAAATTAGCTGATAAATCATCCAAATGTGCAAAAATGCTCATCACTTTTGCAAGCCCTACCTTTCTTTCTTCATTAAATCCACCATATATTTTAAAAACTCCCCCTTTTCTTCAAATGGAGGGGAAATATCTCTCTCTCTCTCTCTCTCCACCCACACCCACACACTTTTCAGTTCTATAATCTACACTTTACACCAATTCCCTCAGCATTAAATAACCTACTTGTTTTGCTATGTTACAAAACACAAAACCAAAACCAAGACCCTGCCTCCAATTTTTGGCACAGAGAATTTTGTATTCTTATTAGGAGTTTGCAAGCATTTGTATTTAAGAATCAGCTGAAAATGTAATTGATACAGCACTTCTTCAATATAAGGCCCTTTATTAAAACATTATAAGATTACCAAATTTCAAATATAAATTGAAGTGTGAAATTAGAAAGCTGGTTATGGTACATGAACATGAAAAGTCAACTTTCTAAAGGTTTGATTGGTACAGAAAGTTCAAGTATCTTTCGAGTTTTTTATACCAATTTATACTATTCAAAATGTAAGATCTCTTGCAGTATTTTTCTGTGTCTCTTGGAAATTATGTGTCCCCCAGACACAGGGTTACTTTGCCCATGGAATCCTAGGTGCAACACTGCATTTAACAAAATGCAAAATTACGAAATAAAACCAGTGATTTAGATAATAGCAGTCAGGTTTTTGAGGATTCAAGGACACCAATGGTGGTTTTACCATCACAAATTGATTTTTGCCAGTGACTTGACAACAGAACCAGTAAAATGGATATTTGCAACAGTAAAACCACCATCAACGAAAATGTAATTCTCCATGATATTAAATCTCAGGGAGATTCATGACGTCACAGACAGACAGTGTAGATTTTATGTTCTCAGATTTTAGCGTTCAACCTCATGGAAAGTGTGTTACATTTGAAGGTTTCTTAGGTTTCTTTTGTTTTGTTTTTTTATAGCACAATTGTGACAAAATTAATAGCATGGAAATTGTACGTTATACAGTCATTAATAAGTTCAACAAAGGGTTTTTTAATTGCCAGTAATAAGTTAAATGCTGGCTTGACAAAAATGCAGCAGTAATGGATATCAGTATGTATAATTTTGTATAGGTAGCTACTATGACTTCTCAAATCCACCAGTTGTGAGATACCAAGTACAATGTTCATGTCTATCAAAAATCTCAGGAGTCAGAGTAACTTTTTACTAGTTTAATAAACATAAAAAGTGTAGAAATGCATTCTATTTTTATGTTTTGTATCTGAAAGTCAAGGGATAGTGACAGTACCATAAACATATACAGTCCTTTATATTCTCCTTAGGATTATCAGAAAGAAGATTATTGACCTGTAAATAAATTATAAATTATTTATGTACAATCATATTTATTATCAGAAAGAAGATTATGGACATGTAAATAAATTATTTATGTACAATAATATATATTATCAGAAAGAAGATTATGGACCTGTAAATAAATTATTTATGTTCAATTATATTTATTATCAGAAAGAAGATTATTCACCTGTAAATAAATTATTTATGTACAATCATATATATTATCTGAAGAAGATTATCGACCTGTAAATAAATTATTTATGTACAATCATAAAATTATAAGAAAGAAGATTATTGACCTGTAAATAAATTATTTATGTACAATCATATTTATTATCAGAAAGAAGATTATGGACCTGTAAATAAATTATTTATGTACAATAATATCTATTATCAGAAAGAAGATTATCGATCTGTAAATAAATTATTTACATGTATGTACAATCATATTTATTATCAGAAAGAAGATTATCGACCTGTAAATAAATTATTTATGTACAATAATATATATTATCAGAAAGACGATTATTGACCTGTAAATAATACAAAAGTATGTACAATCATATCTATTATCAGAAAGAAGATTATTGGCCTGTAAATAACTTATTCATGTACAATTATATTAATTATCAGAAAGAAGATTATTGACCTGTAAATAAATTATTTATGTACAATCATATCTATTATCAAAAAGAAGATTATTGACCTGTAAATAAATTATTTATGTACAATCATACTTATTATCAGAAAGAAGATTATTGACCTGAAAATAAATTATTTATGTACAATCATATTTATAATCAGAAAGAAGATACCAACCTGAAAATAAATTATTTATGTACAATCATATTTATTATAAGAAAGAAGATTATCGACCTGTAAATAAATTATTTATGTACAATCATGTCTATTATCAGAAAGAAGATTATTGACCTGTAAATAAATTATAAATTATGTATGTACAATCATATTTATTATCAGAAAGAAGATTATTGACCTGTAAATAAATTATAAATTATTTATGTACAATCATGTCTATTATCAGAAAGAAGATTATTGACCTGTAAATAAATTATAAATTATGTATGTACAATCATGTCTATTATCAGAAAGAAGATTATTGACCTGTACATAAATTATAAATTATGTATGTACAATCATATCTATTATCAGAAAGAAGATTATTGACCTGTAAATAAATTATAAATTATGTATGTACAATTATATCTATTATCAGAAATAAGATTATTGACCTGTAAATAAATTATTTATGTACAATCATGTCTGTTATCAGAAAGAAGATTATTGAACTGAAAATAAATTATAAATTATGTACATGTACAATCATATCTATTATCAGAAAGAAGATTATTGATGTGGCAGACTACCCTCGTTACAGGGTGTCCGCTTTATTTGGTTGGTTATCGTTATCTAGAGGATGATCGACCTCGGTGTTATTGCCTGGATCGAGTAAATAATAACATAAATTATGAAATTTATAGATGGAATAAATAGAGATCTGAGCAGATATATAGAACAGAATAACACGAGCCTCTGTACATGAAATATAACACTTTAATCAATTATATAAGACAAATTGAGATAATACATAACATTAGGAAGATACACTTCTTTTTGAAATAAATCATTTACCGAATTTCAAACACAAATATACTTATATAAATAGCCAATCTGTTTTAAACTAGAATTAGTTCATCATAGAATCGAGTGAACAATCAAAGTCATTGCCCTGTTGTACAACTGCATAACCTGCTTATCGGTGGTCACTCCAACTTTGATGCTGATGTCCAGTTAAGATTGATGTTCTCTTTTTTCCTTCTCCTCTCTCTTATCTCACCTCTTTCCAGCCCTCAAACTTTGTGTGGGTAGGTAGGTAAGTAGATACATGGATAGGTAGGTAGGTGGATAGGTGGATGGGTGGATGGAGCTATTTCCCCTTTCAAAATAAACAGAGAAGCGACCTAAATCTTCTGTCAATTATCCTTCTGGGAGTAGAGCATTACTCCACTCTCGTTACATCAGATATCATCCTATCGGAATTCAAACAGATACCATAGGCTATCTGGTCAGACCAAACCTGGCAGACTGTAAACAAACCTAGTTTCAGAAGATTAATGTATTTCTAACGGCTGTTTCATCACTAATTCACATTAACATCGCACGAGACATAACAGTTTCAGTTCCAGTCTCAATTATACAAATGAATCAATGAAATTCACCTCACCACTCAACTACATTAGTGGTTTGCATGCATTTACACCTAGATTCTCCCAACTTGTATTAAATAAAGTAATGCATGAAATTGTTAGAATACATGATTCCTATAACAATCAAGACGACAAATTCAAACAATTCGTCAAACTCATATAAAGAAGATCATTGTACTAATTCAGACAAATGAACTCAAACAAATAGTTATACTCATATCAAGAAAATTGATCTACGAATTTAAACAAATTAATTCATGCAAATATAAACAAATAAATTCAAGCAAATAATTATATTGGTATCAACGAATTACATGAGATTGATGCAAATACCTTGTGCTTTCAAGACTCGCTCGCTTCTACTGCCAGAATTGTGTCCGTCAACTTCCAGACATCCAGTCCCTTGAATAATTGTTTATGTTTGAGCATTTCACCTAATTCTATCTCGGAGTCAAGACCTTTTTCTCTTGCAGAAAAACTTAAGACTGATTAAATTTTGCGATGGGGCATATTAAAAACATGAAATTTCATCTGGGAACACACCCCTTATTTAGCGTAGCCAATCAGGATTAAACGTATCTACCACCTTTTATAAATACACACCAAACGCGGTCAGCATAACCCTCTATATTTTTAAATAACCGATTCTGGAGAATTTCAAAAAGATAATGCAACTTCTACTTGCTTCATATCTAGTCCTGCAAACTCTCAACTTTGACATTTTTGATCTCTAGACCTCCAAATAACCTTCGTACCGTTAGGGCTACAATGAAGGCTTCATTAAGAATCAATTTGGCCCCCCCCCCCCCCCAGGGACATTAACCCAATTGCAGTCTAGCGATTTAATACGCTATCTTTCCTCATAAATCTAATTAATTGTTCTCTGCCAACTAAATGTGCTCTACCGAATCGACAGAAATTTGCACCATTACAATTGACCTGTAAATAAATTATAAATTATATCATATCTATTATCAGAAAGAAGATTATTGACCTGTAAATAAATTATGTATGTACAATCATATCTATTATCAGAAAGAAGATTATGGATGTGTAAATTATTTATGTATGTACAATCATATCTATTATCAGAAAGAAGATTATTGACCTGTAAATAAATTATGTATGTACAATCATATCTATTATCAGAAAGAAGATTATTGACCTGTAAATAAATTATTTATGTACAATCATATCTATTATCAGAAAGAAGATTATTGACCTGAAAATAAATTATTTATGTACAATCATATCTATTATCAGAAAGAAGATTATTGACCTGTAAATAAATTATTTATGTACAATCATATCTATTATCAGAAAGAAGATTATCGACCTGTAAATAAATTATTTATGTACAATCGTATCTATTATCAGAAAGAAGATTATGGATGTGTAAATTATTTATGTACAATCATATTAAGTTCATCAACTTGCTAAGGATTGATCAGTATTGGTTTTTTTGTGTAAGTAGTTGACAAGAGGCTGTCAAATTAGTTTATTAAGTGTAACTAATTGAAGTAAGCTGAACTCTATTAATATGGTTACCAATCAAAATAACTGACACAATGTATACACCAAATGTACTGATAATATTTATATAGTCTTAGACATGTATATTATCTTTCAGACCTTTATTTCAGTAAATTGATAGCTCAGAAACATAATGGACTAAACAGTGGCTGTATTGCCATGACAATTTGTAAGGAATAATGTGTTGTCAATAATTTTTGTGGGGGACCAATTTTCGTGGATTTTGTGGTTGCAGACCATGAATTTAAAGACACAATTAACAAGGATCATTCAATGGAAACAATAGGACTTATTTCTTCCCTTAACCATTAATTTAAATACCAAAAGAAAATACCATTTTACACAAATCCACAAAAGTTAATATCTTTGAAAATAAATGAATTCACAGTTTTTTTCGTATTTACTGTAATGTCTGATTTTTCTTACACTCTCTAAGATTTTTGTTTCTTCAGATATAGAAATAATTATTTTAAAAAAAAATTACATATCATTTTCTTAGATATCTAAAATTTGCAAAATTTTCATAAAAATGTTCTCAGTACTAAAAATGAGTACAATATTTTTAGATGGATGATGCATGAACGATTAGAATATACACAGATTTACAGATGTTACAATGTGCACTTTGTTCTTGGTTACATGCATGTTTAATCAGTAAAGGATTTAAGGACATGGGATGAGAAGAAAAAAATATATACAGCCGTTAGATATACTATTTCAATTTCCATCTTGCATCCTTAAGAGGGATGCTTTCAGTGCAGAAAAGTGATGCACCTGATATGTATAGAACACAAGCAACTACAAACAGCACCAATGGTTCAGTGAGGGAGTACTGAAGTACACGGCAGGATTGCATGATACACCATTAGATCAGGGTCTATACTGTTGTTTGATATCACAAGAACAATGAACTGGCATATTATGTAACACTATATCTGGGTCTGTTCTGTAACTATAGTGGTGGAGGTGGCATGATATACAAGTAAATACAGCACACATTATGTAACAGCATATCTGGGTCTGTGATGGAACTAATAGTGGCAGACTGGGGGGAAGTGGCATGATATTCAAGTGAATACAGCACACATTATGATGGTTTGGTTTGGTATCGTACAGCACAGCAATACAAGTCATATACTGTGCCCATTCTAATGGAAATTCCGGTTCTTTTTTATGACTAAAACTTTTCAATATCTGTAACTGAATATGTTATATTACGTCTTATCATGAGATTGTATCTATTTTTGGAGTGATTAAAATATTCTTATTTATGTAACATTTGTTCATCAATGAAAGTGTAACAGGTAATATTAACCATCTGCCAATGTTAATTGGCTTTATACAGAGACTAATTAGCCTATTGTCATATTTATTTTAATTTAAGTGCCCTTTTCAGTCTGTTCCAACTTTGAGAGCACCTGTATTAAAAAAAGAAATAATATCAAATTCATTTTGGTATTTTTCCCCAATCGGATATTCATATGCTATACTGATAATATAAATGACATGCCTCTTTAATACATTGCTCATATGGTTTTAACTAGGACAAAATCAGAATACTTTCTTCATGCTGGGATCAGCATAGCACTATTTGACTAATATGGGATCAACCCAGAATATATTTTTTTTGCTGGGATCAGGCTAGCATAGATTTACTTAAGATTGGATCAGCCCAGAATACATTTGAATGCAGGCATCAGCCTAGCATAGATTTACTTAAGCTGGGATCAGCCCAGAATACCCTCTAATGCTGGGATTAGCCTGCTTAGTCTGGGAGCAGTCCAGAATACACTCTGATGCTCGGATCATCCTAGTACAGATTCTACTTAAGCAGGGATCAGCCCAGGCTACATTCTAAGGCACCTAGCACAGTCTAACTAAGCTGGGATCAGCCCAGAATACACTTTAATGCTGGAATCAGCCTAGCACAGTTTCTACTTGATCAGGGATCATGTCCAATATACAGTTACACTCTTATGCTGGGACCAGCCTAGCACAGATTAGTCTTGTACAGTGTTCCATTCAGATTCTAGCCCATGAGTATCCCCCACAGAGAGAACCAAATATTTTAATTTGTTTAAGTATTGATGTTATTGTATATATACATTGTGACTTGGTTGATTATTTGAAATGATGAATAGAGACATGCATTGAATTGAGAGAGAGAATGCAATATACTCATGTAACCTTTATTTTCTTACAAGACATGTATTAAAAATTTCTTAATACAAATCTATATTTTTTTGTGTATAAAGTTTCAGTTTTGGGTACAGGGACTTTTGAGGTTTCAGTTTTCTGAGGTTGATGAGTGTCATTTTTGGCATGCTAAAAATGATGATAACATTAACTTTATGACTACATTGTACATGCATTATTTCATTCATAGCATAAAAATTGAGTTACAGGCTGTGATTTTTTTTAATGGTTTTCATGTATCCTTTAGCTAACTCCACATCTTCAGTATATTCAAAACAATGCCATCCAAGTTTCCTGTTGCCACACATCACAACTATACCTCATTTGGACCACCTTGGCTATTTCTACAATTGGATTGACCATAGGATTGACCAGGAAGTTGCAAATGAAAAAATAGTTTCATGGATAGTTGGAATGCTTTGCAGTGACAGCTGTCAGCATACATTCTAGGTATGACCTGTAGGATTGACCAAGAAATTGCAAATGAAGTATAGCTATTCCACTAGTTCTTTAATAACTCTGGATAGATGATTATTTAGGTTTTATTTGAAGGATAATTAAGATCTATTTGTTCTTCATTGAAGTGCCAAGGGTGACTACCATCAATTGCTCCAGGTGTCAAGTTTCCAAGTGCACCTCTCCCTCGATAACTCATGCAAAATGGGTCCAAAAATAGACTGCAGCATAAGCTAGGGCATGAGTTACAGAAGAACTTTTGAAAATTAAGAAAGGGAGGGACATTGATAGTGAGAAGGGGTTGAATACTCATTTTATAATTGTGTTGGGTGTAATTGTCAATAAATAGATTTTTCCAATGAAGTTGTTCACTTTTCTGGTTAAAATACCTTTATTTTCCATGAAAACCAATCTCTGAAAGACCATTAAAAACATTACTCCAAGAGGTTCCAACACACATCACGTGTGTACCAGCAAAAACATTGTGTATTACATCACTACTTTTTGCACATGATTTTATTGCAAGTAATTGTGAAATTTCCGCTCATCCTTGAGCAAACCTCTGAGTGCCAATTCAGGAATTTTAAGTTCACTACGAACTTTGGAACTCATTTCAACATATGAAATGAAGCTTTTCATGCACTAAGTATGCCTTTTGCTTGATTCCATTGGTATCCTATATCACGTTTGCGAAAGAGTAGGATAAACTACTGATTGATGTTAGTTATGTTAGTTGCAGATTAATATTTAAAACAGTGTTCTATTGCTCATTTGAAAGGAATTGACCCAAGACATGACTGTGCTGTTACTCAGGTAGAATTTGCATGCATTTTAACTTTTATTATTCTGCCCTCTTTATTTGATTTGATACAAAAGACATAATTAATGTGAAAATACAAAGTGGGTCTACTTTTAACAGATAGTAGATATGCAACAAACACTTCCACAAATCAGAGATCAAAACAAGATTGGCTCTTTAAGGTTCTTGCAAAAAGGCATTGTTGTGATAGTCTGTTGACACTTTTAACATTTGAGAATAAGGGGGCATATCACATTTATGATGATTACAGTGAAACTGAATTAAAAGATAAAACTGAAACACAAATTTTACCTGACAAGACTTATTTAATTGGTATTTATTTCTTAAAGTGTTGTCACCAGTAGGCATTACAAATGTTTTAATTGATCAATATTTATCATATATTGTTATTTACAGCGTATTGAGAAATGTTTTTAAGAAAATTAAACAAAAGATATGACATCTTAATAAAAGTTGCAAATTTCATGATGTTGATACAAATTTCTGTTCACTAACCATCGTTTTCGCAGATAAAATGAGCAATAAATCAAGTTTTAATTTACCAATTTTAATAGTGATTTTATTCACATTCAGCAAATAGGGGCTTTATTTTGGGGTATTTTTAAGAAGAAAAAATGGGATCCACACCTGCACTTGCATTTGTGAGTTTTCGGGTGCGCTAAAATAAAGGGAGTGGTGTACAAAGCACCTTGACAGAAAGTACATGTTGCCAGATTTCCAGTCAGTCTAAATGATGTTTAAAACTTCATGCTAAGATGCCTGGTACTTAATAATGAAGATCTAGTGAAAATGTTGTTGGTTGATTGTAGGAAAGCATTTGACTTAGTTGATCATGATATTTTACTTTAAAAATTAGAACTTTACAAGCTCAGTAACAACTCTTTAAATTGGTTTAAGTCATGTTTGAAAGGAAGAAAATAAAAAGTTGCCATAAACAATGTCACATCTGAAGAAAAATCTGTGACTTGTGGAGTAACCTCAAGGATCTGTTTTATGGTCTCTACTATTTCTTATGTTTATAAATTATCTTCATTTGCATACAGGAAATATTGAGACTGATATCTATGCAGTTGACACAACCTTGTATGATATTTGCTCTTCTAAAACTACTGTTGACAGAAACTTACATAATCCTGTTGTTGAACTCTCCAAAGGGTGTAAACGTAATGGAATGGTCATTAATTTAGACAAAACTAAAATTATGCTGATAACCACACAACAAAAGACTTAACAGGCTTAAAGATAATATTTTATCCATAAATTTAATGATGTTGAACTGAAAAAAGTTTTGCAAGATAAACTTTTAAGAGTTCAGGTTTATAACAGTATGTAATGGTTTGATCATATCAGTAATGTTACCAAAAAAATGTCCAAGAATATCTGGTTGCTATAAACAAATAAGAAAAACATGTACCTAATTAGTAGGCATCAGATAATGTTTAATACAAGCTATGTTAAATCTCATATTGCCTACTGCAACATCATGTGGGGTAATACTTGTAAAACAAACCAGTTAAAAGTGGAAAGACTTCAGAAATGAGCTTTCAGAATTATCCTTGACAGCAATGTTATTAATGTCTACAAATCTATGAATTATTTGAAGATCATGCCTATCTATGAAAGAATATGCTTTAAAAAAACCAACTAAATTTTATGTTTAAAGGTGCTAATGGATCTATGCCCAACTCTATAAAGGATGTGTTTATTAAAAGGACAAATAATGCTAATTCAAATGCTAGTTTCTATATTACACTTTTATCTAATAACATTCTTCTTCCTAAGCCCAAAAGCGAATTGTATAAAAATAGTTTGGTTTTTTCTACATTACAATAAACTCACAGATTTCAGTGCTACCAAAATGGTTCATCATTTGGAAATGTATACCATTATTGACAATGTATATTCCATTCATCCCAAAAATAACTTAGAATTAAAAGTACCATCATAAACCATAAGTGACCACTATCCAGTTTGTCTTACTCACAAGATTGGTTTACATACCCCAAAGAAGGGAAAGCATTTAGAAATGGAATACAGATGTTATTAAAAATTTAATGAGAATAATTTTCTACTAGATTGATCTAATGCATCATTTGAAGAAATTTTGGAATGTGAGGACCCAGATGAAGGTCTTGATATGTTTTACTCAAAATTCTTAGATATACTTGATAAACACGCTCCACAAAAGCATAAAAGAATAAAAACACACAGACAGCCTCATTGGTGTAATAAGAAAATCCAAACTGCTAGAAAGCTACAAGATCAATATCACAAAGGGATCAGGGAAATTACAAATTACGGTGCAAGAAAACAGTGTCTCGTATCAGGAAATTGAAACAAGCCTATTTCACAGAAGCAATAAACAAAAACAAAGACACTAGAACTCTTTGGAAATATATTAATGAATTACATCCCAAAGCAAATCCAGGTTTACCAATTCAAATGAAAAATGTCAATAAAATCCTCTTTGACACAAAAGACATAGCTGAAACATCTAAACAACCATTTCTGCAATTGTACTAATCATATCAAAATAAATGACCCAACACAAGACTCTACAAAATGAGAAGAATATGTGGGCCCCAAACTTCAGAACAACCTTGAAAACAAACTAGAAATAATGGAAATAACAAATGAAGATGTATGGTACTATCTCAAAAACCTTAATACTCAAAAGGCTACAGGGGTAGATGGTATAGGTCCTAAATTGTTAAAACTGAGTGCTAATATAATACACAGGTAAATAGCACACATTATAAACTTAAGCCTAAAATATTATAAATTTCCTTATAACACCATTACATAAGGGAAATGAGAAAGACCTATTTTGGTCCTACCCACCATTTCCAAAATTATTGAGAAACATGTTGCAAAACAAATCAGTACTTTCTTACAAACAAATGACCTCCAACATCAACACCAATCAGGTTTTCAATCAAACCACTCGTGTCATACTCCAACATCAACACCAATCAGGTTTTCGATCAAACCACTCATGTCATACTGTGCTCATAAAGATAATTGATAAATGGCTTTAAGACATTGATAAGGGTTACATAATAGGATCTATATTTTTAAATCATAACATACTTATTGGAAAACTAGTTTATTACAATTTTAGTGCAAAAACCATTTCCTTGATACAATCTTACCTTAGTGACAGAACCGAGCAAGTGCAACTAAACAGGACTCTATCAAGTCCTGGTTGTATAAAATATGGCATGCTTCAGGGCTCAATCCTAGGACCTATTTTTTTTCTCTTATACATGTACATTAATGACCTGCCATTGTATACAGAAAACACTGAAACTGATATGTATGCAGATGATGCAACATTCCACACATCGGGTCAAAACAGCAACACAATCCAAGAACAGCAGCAGCATGATCTTAATATCAGTAAATGGTGTCAAGACAATGGAATGTATATAAATACCAAAAAGACCGCTGCAATGCTATTAGGAACATCAAACAGATTATCCATCAAAACCCCATTTGATTGTCTGTAAATGATGAATATATATCTAATGTAAAATTCACTAAGCTCCTAGGAGTATATGTTGATAAACTAACATGGAATCATCACATAGATCATGTCTGTAACAAAACAGCCTCCAAATTAACGCTACTGCAAAAGACTGCAAAAGTATCTACCAATGCATGCATGGAAAATATTCTATTCAATTTACATATTACCTATTACTGTTGCACAGTATGGGGCTCATGCACACAAGCTAATATTAATTGTATAATCAAACTTCAGAATGTTGATCCAATGGCACCATCTGCTGACATGTTTAAGTCTTTAAACTGGCTCCCTTTTGACAAAAGAATTTCATATCATAGATGTATTATGGTAAAAAATCCTTCATAATTTAACACCTCTTTACCTGAATGATATGCTTGTCAAAGCCAGCAATACTGCTTCTTTGTACTCTTTAAGATCAGCATCAAACCTGTGTTTAAAACTACCAGGACCAAGAACTAATGCATTGAAAAAGACTTTTACATATACAGGATCTTCAGAATGGAATCGGCTACCACTTAAACTAAAGCAGGCTGACAGTGTTACCATGTTCAAATCAGGCTATTTCGACTACCTAAACATATAATGTCTTCAAATATTCCAACAGTTCTTATGCGTATGCATAAATCAGCTACAAACACGTTACACTGATGCAGATGTATAAACATTGCAAGTCTTAAGTGAACTATTTGTGTTACATTAACCTGTAATTAATACGTTAATTCTTTCTTTTATAAATATTGTGTACATGTATAGAATTTTGTATGCCACTGAGGGCCTCGTGTGAGATTAGCTAAGAATTTGGGTAAATGAGTTGTACCCTCTGAAAATAAAGTATGATTATTATTATTATTATTATTATTATTATTATTATTATTATTATTATTATTATACCAACAGACTTCAAAATTACCATTGCAATCAGGTTTGGTTTGGTTTAGTGTTGTACAGCAAAGCAACACAAGTAGGTCATTAAGTGCAGAGTCAATTGGAATAAAGTGCTTGCCTAAGTACGTACCACAGTCATGGACCTGAGCTGATCCAATGATAGGATTTATCTGATGGTAGGATTCGAACCTGCATCTGTTCGGTCATGAGTCTGGCATGCTAACCACTGAACCACAGCAATTTAAGTGCAGTAAAACACTTGGTCTACTTTTGGTGTGTTTACCATGACTTTTAAAGACAGACAAGTTATTTACTAATCTATATATATATTATTTATGGTACAGTGCGTATCACATAATGATTGTAGTAATAATGGTGATGAAATTTTCACCTCAATCAAATGGGATCACCTATAAATATCTGGATGTAAAACTGTCCAGTTCACATACAGAGAGACATATGGTACCTTTTCAAGCCACTTACAATAATTTTAATGCCAGCTGAAAACTGTGTAGACCTCTTGAGGGTTGCTAATCAGGGATTTTAATTTCTGTATTGCTCTCATTAAGCTGCCAACACATCTTAATACTGCCAGCTGACTATCTGCTCAAGCTGGTTAGGGGATAGTTTTTCTAAACATTTGTATAACAATTATTACCAATTTACTGTACTATAGATATTTGAAAGTTATTGCCATTGCACTCAGATTTGATTTCATTGGTTCTTTAGAAGCATCTGATATAACTTGTCTCGTTGACATTTTCTCAAGAGACTATTTACTCTAGCATTTCTTCTCACAGAAGCAAGATGATTCTCATAAGCCTATAATTGTTTTTGATGTGCCAGAAATTGCCATTGATTGATTAATATTATTTCACAAGCACCTTTTTATCCCCCTACCACACTCACATACACATACAAAATTTCTCGAGACCTCTTATGTCTGCCAATAACTGAAATGTTTGCACATGCATTTTGATGTACGTGTTTGAAGATTTTTAATTGGTTTCCTATAAAATGCTTTGAATAGTTTTATTGTTACATCTTTTATTGAGAAGCCATGATGGCTCAGTAGTTAGCAGGGTGGACTCGTGAAGGAAAGGGTTTGAATCCTGCCATCAAATTAGCCTGGGTCAGCTACCATGGTGAGTCCTTGGGCAAGACACTTAACTTCAATTGCCTTGGCACTGAATAACCAACTTGTGTTGCTGTGCCATAAAACACCAAACCAGAACTAAGCATCTTTTATTGATACAAAAAGAATGTATAGTTGCCATATATTTGATACATGTACTTAATTTAGCTCTCCACAAGTAGATACATCACTTCCTCACTATAAAGCCTTTCATTATAACACATTTCCTGTTATAAGGTGTGTTTCTTCATCAATCCCATTTAGCATGTAATAATAAAATTAAGTGTATAATATATTAAGGCAGTCTTACTATAAGGCATTGCACTCCATGACTTCCATGGACAGTGTAATAATAAAATTAAGTGTATAATATATTAAGGCAGACTTACTATAAGGCATTGCACTCCATGACTTCCCATGGACAGTGTAATAATAAAATTAAGTGTATAATATATTTCATTTTAAGGCAGTCTTACTATAAGGCATTGCACTCCATGACTTCCATGGACAGTGTAATAATAAAATTAAGTGTATAATATATTAAGGCAGACTTACTATAAGGCATTGCACTCCATGACTTCCATGGACAGTGTAATAATAAAATTAAGAGTATAATATATTAAGGCAGTCTTACTATAAGGCATTGCACTCCATGACTTCCATGGACAGTGTAATAATAAAATTAAGTGTATAATATATTAAGGCAGTCTTACTATAAGGCATTGCACTCCATGACTTCCATGGACAGTGTTATAATGAGAGACTGCTGTATAAGGACTTACAATATGTTTACAAATAAGTGTGGAATATATAGGTAATTTAGATGGAGCACTCCCTTACTGTACCTTAATGGATCTGATTGAATTATGTAATAGTAAAATTATATGTATAATATACTTCATTATAAGGCAGTCCCACAAAAAGATAGTATACTATATAACTGCCATGAGCAGTGTTATAATGAGGGAGTGCTGTACTTATTCTTTGGTTTGTGTCTTTTTACAGGAGTTGGCCGCTTGACCTTATCTATATCCACATTTGTCCATATTGAACAAGCACTTTAGTTTGAAAAGCATTGACCCAGATCTGTTGTTACATAATGCAATGGCAGATCAGGGTCTACACTGTTTTCTTGAAACCATTTGTTCATAAAACCATGTAGATGATGATCTGCTGAGGCATTATATAATAGTAGACTTGGGTATACATTGTTGAGGGGCCCCAGGTGGTCAAGTGGTCTTAGGCACTTCCCTTTACATCTCACTCATAACTCACCTCTGTCCGCGTGGCTTCGAGTCTCAGCCAGACCAATGTGGGTATGTGAGAAAACGTGCCAGTAGCTTCTCGTGAGTTTGTGATTCTTCCCAGATTTTTCCTCCATCAAATATACTGGCCACCATGTATAGCCTATCATGTGCTGAAAAATTGTGTTAAACCCCACCAATATGTTTTTTAAAAAAAATAAATTATTGACAGTTATATGGCTGAAATTGTTTTGGCGATCACTGGGCCAAAGATTTTTTAATCCAGTGTAGATTGGGTCCAATCAAAGGACACCTAGGTCTAATATTGAACTGAAGTCATGCCAAGCATATAAAACAGTGTATATTATTGTGTACTATACACGGTAAATGCATTTTCATGTTATACCTCACTTATTCATTGCTCATCTCTGTCTACATCTACATCTCCATGATTCATAATAGCTTTTAAATTGTGATCAAGACTGAGGCTGCCAGACTTTTCAGTGGCAATAACATAAGGGTCCCAGAGTAACATTTTTGGGGCCATAACCTCAGATTCACGGAATTTTCAGCCTCTGTGGTTAAGTACATGTTAAACAGAAAAAAATGGTAATGTTGGTAAAATTATGTGTTGTCAGTCTCCCCAGAGATGTGTATGTTGTTAATGCATAATAATATCACACTGGGGGGCAATATATATGGCCAGACCAGAACAATTATATAATCCTATCATTGCTGTGGCTGAGTGGTTAGCAAGCCCTACTCATGATAAGAAGGGTGTAGGTTCAGATTTTACCATAAGATCAACCTGAGTGGACTACCATAGTGTATCCATGTACAAGACCTTGACTCCATTTGCCTTAGCATTAAATAACCTTCATGTGAAGCTATGCCATAAAACATCAAATCAAACTAAACCTTATGCATATCAAAACTGGGACTTTAAGCAAGGTCTTAATAATTAACATTTCAGTGAGCAGATAAATAAATATCAGTTGTAGTTAGAAGGATAATTTATAGCAGACAATGGCAAACACAGAAATTCCTGTACATATCAGCCATTTCTGCAAGTTAGTGTGGGTACTTGTCTGCAAGGTATTGTGGGTAAATCTGGTACAATGTTATACTTTCACTTGTTCACACCCTGTATCAATTAAATTTGTTTTAAATGAGAACCTAATACCAGTCACATGCTTTAAACATTGCAGAAAATTACCCACAGTGACTTGCAAAGATGGATTTGATTTGTACTGGAATTTCGCTTGCATAGACCATCATCCACTAAAAGTCATGCTTCTCACTGAAATTGACATTCATTAACCTCCTCAAAATAACTGAGGTTTGCAGTTTTCATTTTAATTTGAAGCATATTTTCAGAAATACTGGATGGATATCCTCGCCCGACCATGTTGAACTATTGTCAGTTCCTTCACAATATGTCAGATCACCTTAGCCGCCAAAGTTTGCATGGCATATCCTTTCCCATAGTTGAGAGAGGACAGACCATCTCAGAATTTATCAACTTTTTGTCTGAGTTTTTATACTACAAATACCTAGTTGACATTTTTATGCCTAAAACTTCCATTTAAAACTTACACATTTTCTAATCATATAAGCATTCTGGATTTTGGGTGTGGCTATAACTGTCCCATCCAATGCGATGGTGATCGACTTTTACAGCAAAACCTTTCTAAGCAGACACTTCTTTATAAAGAATACATGTCCATTATTGACAAAATTGTATAGTCTTCTGAGTTTCCATTATCGGCAGGTTTCACTGTACCATCACTATTATTTAATTAAATTGCAGCTGTTAGTGGTCATAATTGACATATCACATGAGTAGAGACAACCATGCCTATTCATTAGCATGCACATCACATAAAATCAGAGCATTTTATGTTGGCAGTTATCCCATGTGAATTAGTGTTTCATTTTTTCATGTACCAGTATACTGAAAAGTTCATGAAAAATGGTTGAAAAATGTTGAAATTATGACAATTTGAATTTATATATGATATGTAGTGGCAGTCAGCTAGGTGATGGACATTAGGCCTGAATATCCGACAGCATGGCTTTCACTGTGCCTGTAAATCATATGATGACTCACACCTCTGCCAGCAATAGTATTGGTCAGTGGTCCATAGATATCGGCAAGTGTTTGGGTTTAACTGACAAACTACAACAAGTTAACTGAAGCTTTAGTCAGTGCATCTAAGACTTAGTGACCTGAGTTAGATAGTTGTCAGTGTTCAAAAACTATCTCTTAGAAGTTACATTTACCATGTTACTGTTCTTTTTGTTCCTGATGGCATCAGTTTTACAAGGAAACAACACAACACATAAAAGTTGATGCAATGTCTCACAAAATTTTCAAATTGATTGTAAAAGCAGACAGATTTCAACCACACTTGCAAACGATTAATGAATAAATTTGTCAATATTGTTCACATAACAAAATATTGTAGGTCCCGATTGTTCTGCTATTATGGTGTAAGGTCTCATTAGTGTAATAAAAGAACTACTGTAATTGCAGTGAATAATGTTTATATCCAAGAAGAGGAATTATCCAGGTCTAATTGAAACTCATATATTTATGTTTATGGCTTCTGAGGAGAGGCTCTGGTGTTTATGGACTTGTAATAACAAATTTATAGGCTCTGTCACTTAAATAAAGGAACTGTTACTCTGCATGTTTTCCATAAAGATTTGTGTTGACATCAATCTGTCCTTCTAGGAAGGTACAATCTTCCAACTAATAAGGTACTGTATATACATGTATTCATGCACAAGTCAGATCCAGTGGCAAACAGTATAGACCTGTTTTTCAGGACAACATAGACCCAGATCTGTTATTATGCAGTGTACCATCAGATCTGGGTATATGTTGTTTTTCAGGACAAAAAAAATCTCTTTTGGAGATTGATCATATCAGCACATGAACCAATGAAAGTGACACATGGATGAGTTTTTTGTCAACAGCTTGCTTTCCAATTTTCTTTTTATGACAAGGAAGTTGAGTTGTGGTATCTCAGTTTGCAGAGCATCAGATTCATAATCCAAGGGTCACAGGTTTGATGCCCAATCAGGCCAGCATGGGTGTGCCGCCTTAGTTTGGCCATTGCATGATATATCCAATAATGTGCTCAAAGGGCCATTAAAAGCAACCAACTGCAACGATCAGAAAACAATATGTGTTATATGGTACTACTTCAGAATTGTCATTTTCTACCACAATAATCTGACTTAAATGTAAAAATAAACTACAGATCAATAACCATAACACTACATGCATGATATATGATCATGTTTACATAGAAGAACAAGCCTATGTTACGTAAATGTGGGATTTTCACCTATTCACTGACAGGTAATGTTTATTTTCATGTCCTGGTGAATTCATCTATTAAGCTGTAAAGCCAGGATCGATATATACCTCCCACCTTCCTCTCAAATGTGCTTAGAAAGTTAATAATAATAATAATAATAACAATAATAAAGACTTAAGAAGGGTAACTCAATTAGTTACATAATAGAACTAATTACCTTAAGGCCCTCTAAGATGTATGTACAGAGAATATATACAGATCAAACACTACCCTTTTTACCCTTTTCACACATACATACACATATGCACACACATTTATGTACACACAAGTACAGACTAATTATAATTAGCTACCCATGTACAATTGTATCTACACTTATAGATTAAACAAGTGTCAGTGTTAAATAGTCAAAGTAAACTCCTGTATAAAACATACCAACATAGATACCAACATACACTCATACATTCACATACAAGCGATATATTACTACTGCTGACTGGATGGTAATATGAACATCGGGTTTTTACTGAAAGACTTCTTAATATGATGTCCAGTTGGTCCTAAATTAAAATGATACCAATATAATGTCTAATATATCTGCCACAGTGGCCATCTTGAAAATGTTGTCATCACTACTCCTGACTGGATGGTCATAAGAAAATGGGGTTTTCACTCAAAGACTTCTTATGATGTCCAGTTGGTCCTAAATGAAAATGGTGCCAGTCTGATGTCTAATATGGCCATCACAATTGCCAGCTGTAAAATCTGGTTATAGCTACTCCCCCTATATGAAAAGTAATATTGCCATGGGGTTTTCACCAGAAGACTTCTTATGATGTCTAGTTACCAAACTTTATATCTTAGAGGAGTTATGGCCCCAAAATGCCTAGCTTCTCGTAACTTTGGTTTCTCAACATAGCTTTTCTAACTTTGGTAACTTTGGTTTCCCGACAGATGTTCCTTTGTTTAACACCCTACAGAGCAAATTGTAATGAGCAGGGCCCTTTGCCATGCACCCATTACTAATAGCTTAAGTTTAATTGATGTTATAAATAACAAATTACAATGCAAACATATACCTCAGATTAAAACAGATTTCTTAAGGTAGCAAAAATGAATGAGATTCTTTTGTAACCCCAACAAATGAAAATTGCCCAAAAATGTAGAGATGCAAACAGTTGTGAAGGTGAAATATTAATTTTTTATTAATTTATTCAAAACTATGTAGATATTGAGAATCGTATATAGTCTTAGTATTTCTGCAAAATGTCAAAATGTCAAAATGTCAAATTGTCAAAATGTCAAAATGTCAAAAAATTTCATGTGATTAGCAAGGTTACATTACACTGCATTAAGATGGAACTTTTTGACAAGTTATTGGTATAGATATCCTAAAGAAACATTGTCACTGACAATTTTCTTTCGTATTACAAATAAAATAATTACCACTGATAAATGTGTTCACAAATATATTTGGAGAGAATTTAGTTTGGTTATGTATTACTTAAATTGTAAACATGTGCCCCATGAATTATTGAGAGTTTCCTACAAAGATGATAATAGTTAGAAAACGTGATTATCATTCAGACTAATGATCCCTATCATTTATATAATCTTTCTGGAGACTGTCTTACACACTAAGTAAAAGATCTATTTCAGGACAGCATCCTTTGTGTTGTTAATGTAACCATATAGCTTCCTTGTGGGTTCTGTAACAATCATTATGAAATGCAGCCAGTAGAATGAAAATAGTTAAAAACTGTTATCAGTGTGCTACAAAACACATCTGTGTTCATAATACAGAGGCATTTTTCCTTCCTGATTCCAAAACTTTGAAATAAGGAGAACAATATCAGGGAGAATACATTTAACATTTCTCCAATCATTAATATTTTATTTGTTGTTTTTGTGATATGATGACTATATGGTATTAAATATATTATTAGAACATTGTACATTTATCAATAAACATATCATAAAAGTATAGATAACCATGCCTCATTAGCATATTACATAATATAAAATAAAAATATTTTATGTTGACAATTGCTGCCATGGGAAATGGTGTTAATTTTTAGTACAGAAGCCATGGTACATGTAGCTCAGATAGTAGAACAATGGACTCATAATACATAGGTTGCAGGTTCGATACCCACCTGGGCAAGCCACGATCAACTTCCTCGATGTGTCCTTATAGCGTTGATTAGCAGTGGCCCTCGTGTGACATCATGGATCACTACCTCATATCTAAAAATAGAATGTAGCCCCAGCTTCAGACCAATAGTTTATAATATGGCGGGCTGGTACCATTATTTATATTTTTATCCGGCAATTTCAAAAAATGTTTTTATAATTTAATTGCACACATTCTTTGGTAATGTTTTACCTAGAACATATACTAATATAATTATCACTTAATTATTATTCTAATTACTTCTTCATTATTTTGATTAAAAGTTAATTTACTTTATTCTTTTTCTCTATGTACGCTATGTACGGTATTTTTATAATTTAAATCTGATTAATTGCTTTGTAAATACTTTTCTGGCTTCCTAACAGCCTCTACATTAAGCTGTTCTGTTCCATTCGTACATGTCTAAAACACTATAAACTTATTTTTGTGATTGTACATGTATGCACTATAATACTTATGTATACAAACTCTTATTTTAAGATCCATTTTAGACTCATTATATATTTTTCTGATTTTATTGTTTTACTGTACTTTCAACAATTAAAAAATTTGACTTCTTTTTCAATTTCAATAATAAAAATACATAATTATAAACATTAGTAATTTTTTTCTATTAAATCCAACTAATGTTAACAGATAATACAATAGCAGGTTTAGAAATACTGGGTACGAAACATCCCTATTACAAAAAGACATACACCCCGCTGGACTTCCCACTGCCCAAATTCCAGTTCATTACTTCATAGCATACTATTGTTTAATCATTTTTTAAAGTGCTTCTTAAAAAAAAGATCTGTGAACTAACAGAGCCTTTTTATCAATCCAGGCCCTTGAGTCATTGTATCATTTTTGTAACATAATGACAATCAAATGATGAAGTACTAGTAGCTTGTGCTCTAACATGGGGAAAACATTTTTACTGTCAGTTAAAATCACGGGATTTTTCCTAGGGTCGTGGGTTGTGTAAGATCAAATTTGAAAGCATTAGTTTGTTTTACTCTATTCAAAATAGCCACAGTTAAACAATTTTTATTATCAAAATGTAATTTATTCTTGTAAATCACTTCCAAAATTTACAACTGAATGACAAAGATCATATTATTATTATTATTATTATTATTATTATTATTATTATTATTATTATTATTATTATATATCTTTGCAGGGTTAAACAATGCATAGAGGCAGGAAACAGTCAGTCCATTTCCATAAAAACATTGTTTCACAGCCATTATTTAAAAGTCCCTCTTGGACAACACACAAAAGTTATCATTTAGAAAAAGATAAAAACAATAATAAAGTCTATTGAACGCTGTATCATCTGTTTGTCCAAAAACAATATGCCCGAAGATGTAATGCCTTGTAAGTAAATGACATCATATGATATTTACAGAACACGAGGGGCTTGCTATTTGGAATTCATCCACTTAGCTCCCATTTCCTCTGCATGATATAGCCAATAAAGTGTTAAAAGTGCTGTTAAATGCAACAAACCAAACCAATCATTTTTAGTACATACTTAAGATTTTATTTAAAAAATGGTTAAAAAGAATGCTGAAGTTATGATGATATGAGTTTGTGTAATGAACCATGCCATTACAAAATTCTTGATGTAACAGATATCCATTATGGATTCCACACACCACAGATATGAATAAAATGGTACCCTTTTATAACAAATGTCTTACTAATACAAATAATTAGTTAGGACTCAAAGTCATTCAATATAGCTACGGACCACTGTGTATAGTTGCAGTCAGATAGGCAATAGACATTGGACCTGAGTGTCTGACAAGCTTTTTTTGTGCTTTGCCTGTAGTTACATAATGCCTCACACATTTACCAGCTATAGTATTGGCTGGTGGTTAAGTAATTGGCACTTGCAGTTTGACTGACATATGGCAATAGATGAATTATAGTACTGGGCAAGGTTGTTTAAGTATATACATAGTTGATGTACATAGAAGTATAAAAACAATATGTACATAGTTGATATGAAAAGAAGTATAAAAACAATTGAATGTTTAATTAAGAAAGTCCAAGTAGTCAAGTACATGTAGATAAAAAATCTATGTGAATGAAAAACTTGTATATCTAGAACTTTATGTCATTATCAGAATCATAAGCATAAAAGTAGGAGTATGCCAGCAAAAGAATTGACCCCTTAGCTGTAGATAGGTTATGTTATTCATCTATGACATAACAGAGACTTCAGTGGACTGCTTAGGAATCCAGTTCCTGGCTAGGTTTGAATTATTACATAATTGTATTTGGACTGGTCATGTTTCAGTGGCAAATGCTTGTCCATCCAAACACCTGGACAGTTAGGTAGAATACAGACTTCAAATCTTGAAATATTCAGAATTGTTCATCAAATTTTATATATATTATTCTGTATCTTTTAGTACAGCTTTTACTGATTTGTCCTGTTGACCACAGCTTTTAATGTCTTGTCCTGTTGACCATAGCTTTTAAGGTCTTGCCCTGCTGACCACAGCTTTTAATGTCTTGTCCTGCTGACTACAGCATTATATAACACTGTGCAATCAATAACTGGTAGCTAGTCCCTGGTCATAGGTAAAGAGTTAAGGATGTGCTAAGGTTGACTGATATGGTGGAACTAATGTGATTCCAACTCTATACAGTACTGTCTCATTGTAATGCTGTCCATTGAGTATACCACCTTATAGTGAAAGCACTTTATAATGATGTATATTGTATATATAATTTTACTATTACATAATAAAATGATCTATGACTATACCTGCCTTATAAACAGAAGCTGTGTTATAATGAAAGGCCTTATAATGAGGGAATGCAATATCATCATAGTAATGATATAAATTGCCTGTTTCATAAAAGCAATGGTAATTATAGACAATTCCTATAAATATGTAATAAATGAATATATAACATAAAACTGTAATGTTAATTAGTGTATGTTGAAGGGTAGTTTTGCCAATACCTAATGCAGACTTGGAACACATTAAGATAATTTGTAGATAATTTTTTTGTCAGCTTGATGATTTTCCATGGAGCAAGAAAGAAAATGGAGCAGTCTACCTCATTAAGAATCATTTGGAAGTCACTATGATTACTTCTGTCTTCTTCCTCAAAATTATACATAAATATGCGCAAGTAACAGTCTCACTCCTTTGCAATTCAGTAGTAATGTCAAGTTGCATTATCTCCTCATCATATCATATGTTACTGACTCGTAATAATCATGTATCCAGTTTAGTTTTAACATATGGCAAGAGCTCAGTTTCCAGTTGGGAGCCACAGTAGCTTGTTTGGTAGAACTTAAGATTTGTAATCAAACAGTCATGATGGTTTGTCATACCTGCCCAGACCAGCTAGAGTTAGCTGCCTCAGTGTGCCCTTGAGAAAGGAACTTATCTCCTGTTTCCTATGCATAATATAGTCAATAATGTGCACTGTAGTTACTTGTGCTTTCATTCAGACCTTACAGTTCTTTCTTAGATTTCTCTGTAAGAAGTTATTTTTCCCATTACAACTTCTAGTATTGAAGCTAATTGTTCTGGACAGCTACCTGCCAAGAGTGTTAAGTTTTATAGGAATATCATGTACTTAGCATACCAGCCTGATTTCATTGGTTATACTATATAATTCTCCCTTCATCTGATGATAAGCACATCCCCACTTATTGAAAATATTGAAGATTTTGGCAAGCGTTTAGTTAAGAAATTTTTGCCATTAATAAGCTCTCAGCCTCCACTTTAAAGATAACTGACAAGGTAGAAATACTACAAGTATCATGTTGTTTGCAATTTTTCATACACTTCTTTTTTCTTCTGATGAATGAATAATTACAGGCAAAAATTTAATTATTTATTTAGCTTATTCTTTAGTACAGAAATTTGCAGAGTTTTAAAAAAACAATGTTCACCATGTGAAAATAAAAGGAAAAATAAATAATTGTGATTTATAAAGATTGATGGTGTATGAAGGTTATTATATAAAGTATGGTAGTCTATAGGCAGATGCATACCCTTAAACTTGCCTCATCATCATGATAAAAAAACATGTTATCATTCAGGGGAGAAAGCGTAGATGGGCTCTAAGTAATTTAAGGAACATATATTTAATTCTTTCAGTTATATAGATGGAAGGTGTGTGTATCTACCTTGTCAACATACCCAAAATGGCAAGCTGCCAAGGATGTGATATATTGCCATGTTTTTAAATTGATATTTGCAACAATTCTTCCTAACAGTGTAAATTCATCTTGTTTGCTTACAGAGATGTCCTGATAAGATTTTCATGCCATTATAGCTATTTTTTTAACTCATATGCATTTTTAAAATTTTGGGACTTTGGTCTTCAGTTGGTGCATATGTGCTTTACAAACACTTATCTAGTTCTTAGTTGTAGGATCATGGTTATGTTTCTGATGGGGAAGGGGTCATTTCCATTGTGTTGGGTAAAAAGGCAATTTGTATTGTCGTCATAGATGTCTGATGGGGAAGTTGTAATTCACATTGTCTTCTTAGATCTCTGATGGGTAAGGGTAATTCCTATTGTCTTCATAGATCTCTGATGGGTAAGGGTAATTCCTATTGTCTTCATAGATCTCTGATGGGGAAAGGTAATTCCTATTGTCTTCATAGATCTCTGATGAGGAAGGGTAATTCCTATTGTCTTCATAGATCTCTGATAGGAAAAGGTAATTCCTATTGTCTTCATAGATCTCTGATGGGAAAAGGTAATTCCTATTGTCTTCATAGATGTCTGATGGGTAAGGGTAATTCCTATTGTCTTCATAGATCTCTGATGGGGAAAGGTAATTCCTATTGTCTTCATAGATCTCTGATGAGGAAGGGTAATTCCTATTGTCTTCATAGATCTCTGATAGGAAAAGGTAATTCCTATTGTCTTCATAGATCTCTGATGGGAAAAGGTAATTCCTATTGTCTTCATAGATCTCTGATAAGGAAGGGTAATTCCTATTGTCTTCATAGATGTCTGATGGGTAAGGGTAATTCCTATTGTCTTCATAGATCTCTGATGGGGAAGGGTAATTCCTGTTGTCTTCATAGATCTCTGATGAGGAAGGGTAATTCCTATTGTCTTCACAGATGTCTGATGGGGAAGTGTGATTCATAATGTCATGAAAAGTCACAATGGGAAGGGGTAATTCCCATTGTCTTCACAGATCTCCATTGGGAAAGGGGTAATTTCTATTTTCTTCATCAATCTCTGTTGGGGAAGCATAATTCCTATTGACTTCTCTGAATGGGAAGGGATAATTCTCATTGTCTTCATAGATCTCTGATGAGAAAGTGTACTTCCAATTGTCTTCCTAGATCTCTGATGGAGAAGTGTACTTCCCATTGTCTTTATAGATCTATGAGGGAGAAGTGTACTTCCCATTGTCTTTATAGATCTATGAGGGAGAAGGATAATTTAATATCAGTAACACCATACCTGTTGCTATTGCATAGCTGGTACTTTTGTGAGTGGAAATACCCCAACCGTATGATGAGAATTCATCCTTCCATTAGGGTGAACCAGAAGATTCCAGAATACTGGATCACCCCTGGGACACCACACACACTCACTACCCATTCGTACTGCCCTTCATTCTTTTCTTGGTCTGCATTGTTTAAGTCAATGAAGATTTGCCATAGCTTCATGAGTTAACAAGCAACTTTACTATATCTCTTGTGTGCATATTCTTTGTAAACATTTGGATTTAAGAGTTTTTTTTCTCTGTTAATTTAAGCACTCTTGAGAGTTATAGCATTTGTTCCGTACACATTGTGTACAGCTTTGCATTTTATTCTTTTTTCTCCTTAACAGAGTGTTAGTGATTCTAAATTGGTTGTGCATTTTTCTAGCTAGGGTAGGTATTTAGTTAAATTTTCCCTAACCTTGCATCAATTACGGTCTACAGACTTGCCTTGATTCATATTATTTTTCATTACGAATCGTTGTGATTCACATTACCTATATTGTGAATTGTGTTATACTGTATTTATACTTGGTAAGCAGGTCACACACCACTTTTTACCTTCATATCACATGCTCGGTTATCAAACACCGGTTCTTATCTTTATCAATATTAGTTTCGGATAGCTTTCCTTGATTTTTACCATTTTTATCAGCAATCATACCTACTAGTTTTTTTGCTAATTTTGTACTAAGAGGAACAGCAGCCTCTTTTGTCCAGAAGGGCAGAGAGTGAGTCCCCCCCCCCCCCCATGAAGGGGAGCAGCACCCTCTACTTGCCCACAGCTCAGTGTGGGCTGAAAGTGAATCGCGCCCCCACCCTCCATAAGGGGGAGCAGCACCCATTCAGCCACCTGAGCCAGTTGTCGGCAATGGGATCAAGCCACCCATTAAGGGGAGAGCTCAGACCTGGGGAAGGGTCTTCCTACAGATCTGAGTTGCCTGTCCGGTCTTTGCCTGGTGACCAGACACCGGGACCCAGTCACCAGGCACTGGGTACGGGACCTCATCTCTTCAGACTGCCATTTCATCCTGTGGGGGACTGGGAATTGGCTTACAGATGCCAAATTAGGGAATGGGGATCAGATTGACATCTCCCCATTCCTATTATCCCTCTCAATCCAAATGTGGGGCCTTCCACTGCATGGAATCGACTGTCCCTTTCCCCATATGGACCTAGGCTGCATGGTGGTGAGGTTGTGGCTGTGGGTCATGGACCTACATTGTCTTAGGAAGTTGGGTCAAAAAAGAGGGATGGTGGAGAGTAGCTCTCACCCACCTGCTGAGTCCACTGCTAAGAACAGTTCATTAGCTCCATTAGAGGAGTTACCGGTTTAAGTTCCTCTTCCCTCACAAGTCTCCCCCACAACAGAGAGACATTGGGTCACGTAATCCTGCCTCCCAGAAGAGAGAGCAGGATGAAGACATCCTTTCTGTCCTCATCGATGCACATGAGTTTGATACAGAACAGGTCGATGTGGTACCCCTTCTCTTCAGGTCCTCCGCACCTTCTCACCCGTCGTTAAGGCAGCAGAAGAGGAAGAGAGCTGGTCTTTCGATAAAGTGGTAAATGAGGTTTACCACCTCTTGCCCAGTGACCTGTGTCCCAAACCTTCTTTTCAGTTTGGAAACATTTTCAGGGGCAAACTCTTGACCAGATATCTTGCTGCTTCCTCACTCAATTATGATTAAGGAGCTCTCTCAAAGGTTTAGCAAGGGCCAAGACTTTCCTAGACAACGTAGGGATTGGTCTGTCCCACCCATCCTACGTTGCAACCCTTGGTAGCTGCATCTAGCTATAAGGTTCATACCCCTACCTGTCCCACTAAACTGCCCACATTGGATACTGAAGTAGCTCAAGTAGGCATTTCTATGGGGATCTGGGCTCCAGTTAAAATTCAGGAATCCTTAGAACAAAACTCTAGATCACTAGTAACCGTATCCTTGCATGCCAACCACTTTTCAGCAGCTTCGTTCAGCCTGTTTCAGCAGCTTCGTTCAGCCTGCAGAAAGAAGAATCTCTGTTGCCAATGGTTCATCATCATTTGTGTGAAGCAGTGGCAAAAACTCCTTGGCACGTGTTGTCCTTGTGGCCTTGTCAGCAGAGCTTCTCCACCTCCACAGGGACATTGCTCTGGACATTTCCAAGGTCTTACTAGAGCACAGTAAGAACCTTCTGTGGGCTGCCTTCTGGAGGTGGAAACTCTCTTCAGGGGGCTCATCCCCTCCGTGGCTACTCACGATTTGAGAGACCAACAACACCAGTCCCTTGCATCCACCCCGTGCTCTTTGAAACTGGCCAAGAAGTGCGATCATTCTGACCACCCTCATAGGCTAAATTCTTTAAAACTGTGCAGCCACAATCAAAGCAACAACCCCATTTCAGAGCTCCCTCAGCAGTTGGGCCTTAAAAAGGGTGTGCCACGAAGGACCAGGGAGGAAGTTCACGGGCCCTTCCCCCTTTCTTAAGGACAAGGGTGGACAGCCATAGGGATTCACTCCCTCTCTGGCAGAGTGTACCTTTTCCATTGTCACCAGACTAAACCTGTTTTCAGAGGCTTGGTCTGGTGTAACAGTTGATGCCTGGGTCTTTCTATCATAAAAGATGGCTACTGGCTTTGGTTTCTGGATTTCTGTCCTCTAGTAAGGTCTCCCATTTTCTTCCACCAGTTAAATCTGGTGCACTTAACGGAAGAGGTTCACTCCCTTCTTCAGAAGGGTGCAGCAGAGAGGGTGTTAAATGACCAATCTCTGGCCTTCTACTCCTGGATTTTCCTGGTACCCAAGAAAGGGGGAGAGTTCTGTCTAATGATTGACCTTTCCTCCCTAAACAGATTTCTGCTGGAGGAACCAGTCAAGATGGATACCACAGCCTCAGTCAAGAATGCCATAAGACCTGACAATTGATCGTCTTCATCGATCTTCAGGATGTGTACCTTCACATCCCTATCTTTCCTCCTCACTGGAAGTACCTACAGTTTTGCTTGAATGGGGTGGTCTTCCAATTTCAAGCTCTGCTGTTCTATCCTCCTCACTCAAAGCTTTTACCATGGTTGCATAGTTGCATCCCATTTAAGGTATCCCAATCCTCCAATATTTTGATGATTGGTTGATATACAATGGCAGTCTACAGTTCCTCAGATTAGATCTGTCTGACTGTTTGTCCATAGTGACCAGAATGGGCCTTCTGCCAAACGTAGAGAAATCAGAGCTCACTCCATCAATGGTCAGGATATCAACATATTTTTCCTGACAGAAACATGGCTAAAAAATCAGGTGATGAGCCAAAATAAGCATTGGATCTAACACCCCACGGTTACAACATCAAGTCATTCCCCTGCCACATCCACAGAGGTGGAATTGCTGTCATCGCAAAGAACTCCATACTCCACCGTCTTAACTATGCTACAACCTTCGATAAAGACCACACATCGTTTGAATTGGTCCAAGTCACCCTCACAATGGAACTTAGGTCAGTCTGTTTTTTCTGCCTCTACTGCCCTCCTCCTAGTAAAAAAACAAGCTGACTGAATCTCTTTCTGGAACAGTTTTCTAACATCCTAGAATATGGAAATTTGATAGGTGGCAGCCTGATTATTCTTGGAGATTTTAACTTTCACTTTCACTTTCACTTTCACTGTCCTGGAAACCCATATACATCAAAACTCCTAGATTCCATTCACGTTTTCAACCTCAGTCAGTTAACCAACCCACCAATAAACATGGTCACATTTTACACTAGATTCTTCATAGAACTTATGATAATATTCTACAGTCTTCATTGGTGTCTCATGAACTTGCATCAGATCACCTCTGTGTCATATGCCATCTTGATATTTTAGCTTCCAACATTTCTAGGTGGATTGCATTAACTATCAAGAGAGCTTACCACCTTACTGATAGGGGCCTGTCTTTCGTGAAAATTAAAGCCCACAAGGTCCGAGCTGTTGCTGCCTCATGGGCCTATCTAACTCATTCATCTTTGGAGTATGTGATGAAAACCATATTTTGGTGCTCTCACACTACTTTCTCCTCCTTTTACCTTCGCTCATTAGCCCACCGAAGTGAAGGCATTTTCTCCTTTGGCCCAATCATTATCGCTCTGAAAGTGGCCCATGTGCATTCCATCCTACAGTAGTCTCCTACTCTGCAATGAGAGTGAGTATTCCTTGAGTTTGTTTTTATTTGCCAGTTGTGGGATCATCAGCCTCCCATCAAACTGACAAATTGAGCGATGCAATAGCAACAGGTATGGTATTACTGATATTAAAATGTTTTTTTTTTGGGGGGGGGTGAAACTAATTTGAATGATGTAATACTTACCTGTTGCTATTGCCAGATTCCCTCCTCCCTGCCCCACACTGATGTCCCACTAAGTTAGGCTGCTCACTAGGAAAGAATGAAGGTCAGTACACATGGGCAGCATGTGTGGGTGTCCCAGAGGCGATCCAATGTTCTGGAATCTTCTGGTTCACCCAAATGGGAAGTCTGATTCTCATCATACGGTCAAGGTATATTCCACCTGGAAAAGTACCAGCTATGCAATAGCAAAAGGTAAGTATTATATCATTAAAATTAATTACCCCCCCCCCCCCCCACCGCCACCCCCACCCCCAACTACATTTCACATTCACTTCACACATCCCTGATGGGGAAGAGGTAATTCCCATCATCTTCATAAATCTCTGAATGTGAAGGGGTAACTCCTACTGTCTTCATAGATTGATTGTTGTTCATTTGATCTTTATATTTGGTTTTATTTAGCAAGCACAAAATCTGCAAAAATTAGTACCCCAAGAATAATAGCTAATCAACAGTATTCTCGATGGACTGGTCATATTTATTAGTAAGTTAATACAGATGTGTCAGAATTGGGATGACTGGGTTCTATTTGCTGTTTCTGCTTTTTTTCTCAGATTAGGAACATTTCAATTGAAACCTCTCGCACTTATCATACTTGGGAAGAAAAGAAGTCTTGCTATTTTGTGGCCAAAATGCCTAAGATCCAGGTCACTATGACTGAAAGAAGAAAAATTGTTTTTTTGCATAGTAATTTTAGTTCTAGACCATGTACCTTGATCAAAGTTTGTGGAGGGCTTGTACTTTAAGTATGAAAAAGGCTTTTTGATTTTGGGGTCAGAAGGTCAAGGTCAAGGTCATTGTGGCTCAAAGGAAATGGGTTTTCCAGAATAACTTTTTTTCAAGAGTATATTCTTTGACCAAGCTTTGTAGATGGCTTGCACATATGTAAATTGGACAGAACCAGGACATCAGATCAGTAGATTTCAAAATTTTGAACAGTAGGTTGACTTCAAAATTCATTCTGCTACATCAGTGGTCCCCAACGCGGTGCCCGTGAATGCCATGGCGCCCGCCAAGGTTTTTTGTGTGCCCTCAGAAGAGGTTAAGATGAATAATAATTTTAAAATCAATGGGTCAAGTTAATTGGTTGGTGCCCGCCACTCTCTCATAAACTCACAAATGTACCCATAGGCACAAAAAGGTTGGGGAGCCCTGTGCTACGTGCTTGCTCAACCATTTGATGTTGGGGTTAAGGGAACACATTTTACAGCAATACTTTGCACCTGGCTCAACATACAGGCCATCTGACACTGTATTTTCACAAAGTGGAACACAGGCAGCTTTATTTTCATACTATTGTAACTTTCTTGATAAAATTACACTTCTGCCCTGTTGAAACATAATTGTGGTCATATATCTTCTGCCATATCTTGAAACATAATTATTGTCAAATGTCCCCTGCCATATCTTTGAACAAAATTATGGTCATATGTCCTCTGCCATATCTTTCAACAAAATTATGGTCATATGTCCTATGCCATATCTTTCAACACAATTATGGTCAAATGTCCTCTGTCATATCTTTCAACAAAATTATGGTCATATGTCCTGTGCCATATCTTTGAACATAATTATGGTCAAATGTCCTCTGTCATATCTTTCAACAAAACTATGGTCATATGTCCTCTGCAGTATCTTTAAACATTACGTCATATATCTTTTGTCATATCTTTAGACAAAATCATAGTTATATGTCCTCTGCAATATTTTTAAACATAATTACAGTCATATGTCTTCTACCATATCTTTAACACCTTTAACACCAGCCACTAATACAAGATGTATAATTGTACACAAAAAAGTGGCATGGAGAGAAATATTTTCAGAATAATTTTTATGTACAGACTATTTTATCAGAAAAGCACATCTACCAATGTGAAGTCAGTTCATTAAAAGCATTCTCACATTTCTCAAGCTTGCAATATTATATATGCCACTATTGATTACGTGTCAGATTTTGATTCTAAAAGGAAAATTTATTGGAATATGTTCTTTAAGGACAATTATAACTT
The DNA here is from genome assembly GCA_029931535.1 of Margaritifera margaritifera. Lineage (NCBI taxonomy): Eukaryota > Metazoa > Mollusca > Bivalvia > Unionida > Margaritiferidae > Margaritifera > Margaritifera margaritifera. The sequence continues at coordinate 648,660 of JAQPZY010001537.1, read as the reverse complement.
TCAGCATAACAGTAAATGTTGACAGCATTATTAATAGTGTTGTACTGTTGATACGTTAATGTTGCTGATGATGTATGACCCAGGTAGCCAGTTTACATGCAATTTACAGTCATGAATTCAGACTTAGAATAAGTTTGCAGCCATTTACTTTCCCTGAAGGGCCATTTACTCTCCCAGAAGGCATCTAAAAATGTGAATATGAAACAGCATTTCTCTGCAATTTACATTTACAGTTTTTCCAGTCTTTCAAAATAAAAACAAAAGAAAACAAAAAAATAAACATTTGTAAAAGTGGTCTTGACAATTACTGTCATTCTGTGAAAGATTTTATCTGATTTTAAATACAGTGGAATAGTTGATAACAGATTGCTTTGGGCCCCTGCAATGTATTTGGATCCAAATTTCAATAAAAATGAGGATAAATATTCAGAAGATATTTAAACATGTTCTTATGGACCACTTCATTTATCTGGCAATCAATCAAAAGCAAGTTTAAAAGAGTGTTTTATTGTATGAGAGGAAAACATCATTATTTAAAAAGATAATAAGGACTATTGTGCTATAACTCCAGCAGGACTTTTGTGTGTCTTAGTTTTAGTTTTGATAGTTTTTCCTCATCTTTTCTTCTCAAATAATATTCCTATATTTTGCTCTTTCTTTTATTTTTCAGACTGTCAGACCTGGTCACAAATATGTAAGTACATTTTTTATTTCTTTTTTCATGGGCTTTATTTTTGTAGCTCTACTGGTCATAGAGCATGAGACCTTACGCAGTGGCCTGTTTATGTCTGGCATCTCTCGTCTGTACATTGACACCAGTTTGTTATCGCTCCTCCTAAACTACTGGGAGAATTGTCATGAAACTTTATGCACAGATTTATCCCAAGGTCTAGTTGGTCCCCCCAAAAATGGTGCCCCTAGGACATCCAATCAGGCTGCTACAGCAACCATCTTGAAAATCTTTGTTATCACTACTCATCTGGAATAAATAGTCATATCGACATTGGACTTTCACTAAAGTCGTTTTATAATATCTAATTGGTCCTAAATTAAAATTGTGCCAATCTAGCATCCAATATGGCTACCACAGCAGCCATCTTAAAAATCTTGTTATCATTACTCCCCCTGAATAGATGGTCATATTGACATGGGTTTTCACTAAACAAAACTTCTTATGATGTCAAGCTTATCCTAAATGAAAATGGTGCCTATCGGACATCCTATAACATCTGATTTGGCCACCACATGTCCAGCTAGAAAATTTTGTTATGACTAGTCTTTCCTAACTGGATGGTCATATCAGCATGGGATTTTCACTGAAGATGTCCAGCTGATCTTAGATGAAATAGTACCAATTTGACATCCAATATGATTGCCATAGTGACCATATTGAAATTCTTGTTATAGCTACTCCAGTATAGATGGTCAAATCAACATGGAGTTTTCACAGAAAGACTTTTATTATTCTAGTTGGAACTAAATGAAAATTGTGCCAATGCAACATCCAACATGGCTGCCAAAGTGGCCATCTTAACATTTTTGTTATCACTACTACTCCTAAACAGATTGTCATATCAACATGGGATTTTGTAAAAAGACTTCTTTCATATTTAGTGGGTCCTAAATGATTATGGTACCTTCTCAGACATTAGTATGACCACCATGCTGGTCATCTTGAAAATCTTGTTATCACTACTTCTCCTGAACCGATAGTTGTATTGGTATGGGATTTTCACTAAAAGTCATTGTATGAGGTCTAGTTGTCCCAGATGAAATTTATGCTCAGATCTGTCATCTTGAAAATCATGTTATCTCCACACCTTTAGGGATGGTTGTATTGACATAAGGATTTCACTTAAAGTCTTCTAACTTATATATAGTTGGTCCTAAATGAAAATGATGCTTAAGTAACATCCTTAAATTTGACAAATCTCATAACAGCTGCTTCTCCAGAACCAATGGCCATACCAACATTTAAAAAAAAAAATACTTCTTTCTTCAAATATATAGTTTTTCCTGTATTTAAAAAAATGCTGATCCAGCCTACAGAATGGCTGCCTTTACCACCACCCTGAAAATCTTGATATTGCTACTTTTCCTGAATGGAATGTCATATCAACATGGGTTTTTCACTAAAACACAAAAATAATATGTAATTGGTTCCGAGTAAAACTAGTGCTCATCTGACCTCCAGCATGGCATTTGACCTCCAGCATGGCATTGTGGTGGCCATCATTTTTGTACTTCACTGAGCATATGAACACATGGACTTGTACATATACAAATTAATTTTGACCATACTTTGTATTTAGTTGCATTCCAATGAACAAGTTGATAGTCAGCTCCATGACACTTTTTTAAGGTCATAGGTCTTGACTCGGATTTTTCGTTGTGCTGGCTTGTAGGCATGATAACACAAACAAGCATGAATGGATTTTTATCAAATCCAGTTGTGGATATATCTGAAGAATACCTTGAATGATATCACTTCAGTAACTTCTTTTTTTCTCCCAAAAATATGAATTATAGATTTAACCAAACTGAGCATAAGCTACCTTCAATCCATGCTGTAAGGTTCAAGTTCACAGGCCATGACAAAGAATTTTGTACTGCACGTTTACAGGCATCTTGTGAACAAATTAACTCACACATGTAAGAAATTTTTTTTTTTTACCAAATTTGGTATGTTGAAGTTTATAAAGTATATTAGAGATGGTGTTAATACTCAGCAGTTAATACAAATAAAAGGATAAAAGAAATGTACTTATTGTAGATTCCTGGAAACTGGAAATTTTTTCAGCCAGTACCTTCAAGGTACTCTTGTTCATTCTTTATTAGGCTGGTTTTAGGTGACAGTCAGCCAGTATGAAACAGCAGAATTTTTAATGATGTTTGAGCATGGGTTTTGAAAATGAAATTTGTGCTCCATGTGTCTTTATTACAGTAGTTTCCTCAGGATGTGTTGGATTTGGTCAGATGGTATCCATTTCTGTACTCCCTGACCTTCTCCAATGAAGGAAGAAGGAAAAGGTTAATTGTCAGACATTGTGTTAAATATATAACACATGATAAACCTGGTAAATCAAAGTCCTTGTGGCATGAATTTTTGTGATTTGTTTCAGCTTCTGTTACTTATATTACTGTAGACTGTTGTGTCCTGATTTAGAAGTCATTGTCCATCTTGTTGTTTTTAGCTCAGTTTTACTCTGGACTATATGTTACACTTACTCTTTGCATTTACCGTGTATGTCCCTGAACAATTTTCAAAACAGCAGTAATCTTTTTTAGTGTGTAAGAAGATGTTCAAAGTGATATGTAAATAATAGATTTGAAGATTGATTCAGCAAGTTAAAAACATGGTTTGTTCTTGACAAGTCCTGTAAGAACTTGTTCAAAGTGATATGTAAATAACAGATTTGATGATTTATTCTGCAAGTTAAAAACATGTTTTGTTCTTGATAAGTCCTGTAACTTCAGGACTCATGGTACAAATTATATGGTCAAATGGGAACCAGTCTAGAAATGGGTGAACATAATATAGAGTATAAATGGGTTTGGAGTGCCATGATTGGTTGATAATGAAAAGTAAAATTTTTAGTAAAAAGAATCTTTGCGAGCTGATCCTATTTGTAACTAAAAAAAAAACAGAGACAATGTTTTATTGATGGAATTTCAGTCCTTTAACAGACTTGACTTTGGAACACTCATTACTGAAATTAGCACCTGATTTTTTAGGTGCTGATTGAAAATACATGTTTCAATCATATGTAGATAAAAAAAATGCAGTCATATGATTTTCTCCACACAGAAGCTTGCATCAAGGATGGGTCTATAATGAGAAATATAGGTTTGATCATGAGCATTCAAAAGTTTAAATTTATTTAATTTTTAATATCATGGTGTTTCCATAGGTTTACTATGGAAGCTGAATTAGTACCATGAGTCCCTCAAGGATCAATGATATTTGAGTACAATATGGTAACATTTCTAATTTTATTCCACTGCCATGTCTATAGAGGGAGCATATAGAGTTACTCATGTCTGTCCATCACATTATGTTATGTCACATCCCATCACAAATGACAATTATGCTGTCATTTTTGTAGAATGTCATGGATTCAAAGTAAATTTGGATTAAGGTTTTACACTGAGAAGACCTAGATCAAGTTTGATTTTCATAAGTTTTAAAAAAATATTACATGAAGCTGTGGCCCACTATTCAGCTTAGAACTTTGCCTTTACATTGCATCATAATATTTTTTCCACTCATTAACTTTTGAAGGACATCATGGATTCAGACCAAATTTTGTATGAAACTTTATATTAAAAATTCATACATTAAATTTGATTTCCACCATTTTGTAACAAAATTTCACATAGTTGTGGCCCTTCACACCCCCCCCCCCCCCACTCTGCTTGAAATTTAACTTGCCCTTCAGTTTCATCAGAATTGTGTTTCAGCTCAATAACTTTTCAGGGACTTAATGGACTGAAACCAAATTTGATATGAGACTTTAGAGCAAAAAGACCTAGGCCAAGTTTGATTTTCATTATTTTCCAGCCAAACTGTACAGAGTTGTTGCCCCTGTTTTGGCGCAAAACTTTGCCTTTGAAAGTGCATCATATTGTTGGGGTTGGATATGTTGAATTGACATATTTCTAGTCATCTTGAAGATTTTAAGAAAAAAAAGGAAACAACATTCTGTAAAACAAAACAACTTAACTTAACATTTTGTTGCAATTTTATACTTGTATCATGAACAAAATTACAAGTTTGTTATACAACTAAAATAGAAATGTCATCACACTGATAAGTAAATTACGTGAGTTACTACAACTATAATGATTTAATGATTCTTTTACTAGATTTTATCCCAATTCGTTCATGCCAGTATTTTGCCCGAAATGGAAACCAGTCTTCTTTCTTTGCCAAAACAGATGTGATATTATCAGTTGTAAACATAAGACTATGTATGCAACAGATATTTGAAACATAATCCATTCTTGCATCAATAAATGTGGTGAGCAGTATGTTGATATTTGCTCGTAAATGAACATGTATGATGTTTCCAAAATTAATGTGCACAATCAATTTTGTACAAGTGCAGACTTACATATTCCGCAGTATTTATGATATATTTAATTGGAAATTTCATGGCAGGAGAGATTATATTGAATATGTCCCTTAAAAAACTTTGACTTTATGGTCAATCAAGTTGCAGAAATATATTGATGCCTCTGAATCATTTTGGAGAAAAAAAAATTGCAACGAGATAAAGTCATGGTTTAATAGGGGTCTTACATTTCAAGAGTCAGGGGTCCTACAATACTTGTAGTAGTATTTATTTACCCCTCAGAAAAATGAATAATGCTCAGCCAACACACCAACATGATAACTATGTCTTTAAAAATCAGCACATTTTCTTTTTGAAAATCATACAGGATTTTCAAAAAATATATTTTGAAAATTACATGACAATTGGATGAAAAATGTTGAAGTTATAAGAAGCCATATATGCATCATCAGACACCCATGTGTGATTGATTCTGCTACCACATTCGGAGTGGTGGTGGAATAAATCGCACATGGGTTTCAGATGATGTTGTATGTGTTACGTAAAGAAAACTGCATAGGTGACTACTCAATTGCTCGTGACCAACTGTCCAGGCACTTAAAAGATGCAATTTTGTAATGATTCATGCCAATCTTGCTTTTGAATTAATTTGTCAGCTATCCATGGGAATATATGTTATGTGATTGTTGATAATGATAGTTGATTGACTGCTGCTGTGCATAGGTAAGAGGGTCATTTGCTTCAGGCAACATTAAGTTGCAGTGGACTGGCATGTCACCTAGTAAGAAATCTGTTACATATTTCTTCTTTTATAGTGACCAAAGGAGTTTTATGCTCAAAGTTGTAATACTATGGGCATATATAGCTTCATAAACCATTTTGGGGTTGTAAAAGACTAGTGTTAAATGTTGGCTGTAGAGGTCATAAATAAGTTATGGGTTCTGCATTGCCCTTCAAGTTATGCAAGCAGTGATTGGTAGATATAAATTTCAGAATAACAGTTTGTGTGAAATTAATACATAGTGATGAAAAAAACAAGGGAAGTAAGTTTGTAAATGAAAGTATATAAATCATAAGTAAACCTCCATATGTATCTTATTTCATGATCTTATGAATATAAAAAGTAAACAGTAAATCACAATTATTACAAACCTGTTGGGATTGCCAAAATTACTGCATTTTAGCCATAATTTGTTTTATTCCATATTACAGTGTAAGCAACATTTCACTTCATACTAACCATAAATTTGTTGTACCGGTATCCATGTCCATACTAACTGAACTGTACAAATTATGCCTATCTGCTGTCAAATAATAATAATAATAATAATAATAATAATAATAATAATAATAATAATGACTTTATTTAAAGAGGGTGACACAATTAGTTGCATGGAACTAATCCGCCTTGTCGCCCTCTATTATATGCATATTTACATTGCAAACACAACAAAGAAAGGCATATAGAGTGGGGTCGGGGGTATTTTCAGATTGTCAGGTGGAACTGGACACTTTCTAACTTATCATCATACGTGTTGGTTTGTAGGCAAATTTTTCCTGTCATGAGCTTTTATGACTTGTGTTAACATCCTCTTTTCACCTACACATTGTCTGAAACCATGGATAATTTCATCTTGCCATCTCCATCTTTGTTATGCATCTGTCTGGGTGCGTATGTCATTACGCATGTGCAAAAGATAACGGAATGAACACTTAAGCCAATCAAGCACTAACAATTAAGTTTACACCCGTTGTTAACATCATATGCACAGGTCACGTGTGCAAGGATGTGCATTATGCAAATGACATCATGTAATGATGCTTTGTATAAGAACCACATAGGTGTCTGAACTCACACTACAAGAATTTCACATATTCGTCTCTGCACGGACATCATTGTTGAATCGGAAAAAAAATCAGAAATTTAGAGCACAATGACAACAATAGTAAGATAAAAGAAAACAAATAATAAGATACAACAAAACAATGAAAACACCAGAATAATAACAATATACAACAACAACAACAGCAACTGCAGCAATAGCAATGCTTTTTTTAAAATATATTGAAATGAATATATTGAAATAAAATACATTTAATTTGCTCAAATATGTTTCATTCATGAACAAATATTCATGATGCTATGCTTGTGGTTGTGATGATGACAATGATGATGAAGATGATGGTTATTATTATTATTGATAATGATAATAATGAGGAAGGTCATTTATAATTGTATCACACTGGGTAGATATTTAAAAAAAAAGTAAAATGTTAATTACATTATGGATTGATTAAAATATTCTTCATTTTTCATTAAGATTTTGTAAAAGTTAAAGAAGCTATTTCTTTTGATGCCTTGTGCCTAATTACTTTCAGTGATGTATATCATTATTTGGTTGAATGTAAAACATGTAATTCATATATTTTTCTAATACAAGCAACTGTCCCATGTTCTCTGTTACATTACAGTACACTGCACAGACATGCACTCATTTTTGTCAGAAAAAGTAGCTAGAAGGAGAGTGGGCATTATCAATAGTGTTCCTTTCTTTTTTGCTGATCAAAGCAAATGCATGTGACTGCACAGTAAGCTTTAAATCTTCAGGAGTATAAATAGATATGCTAAATATTTTGTAACAGAATACTAAAAGTGTCCCATGAGACCCGACACCATGTCCGGATTAACCCGAAACTGTCTGATCTGACACGATCAAGTATCAGTCAGTAGGGTGAAATATCACTTGATAAACGGTCTATAAATATCGCAACAACTTCCAGTTATATAAATTACATAATGCCAAAAGATAAAAACCCAAAAATACAAACAAATAAAAGGTATTTACAGAAACACCATAACTTCTGCTTAAGTGTCCGAATACCCCCGATCATGCTCATACTCTTCATTCTTTCCACAGAAAAAAAAGAAAGAAATATATACAAGTTCATACCAGAGGGAAAAAAGAAAAGAAAAAACAAAACATGAACAACAGAATGTATGGATACAATGAAAAGAAAATTGTATAAAAACATGCTCCACCTAGGTATATACAGTACAAAAATTATCAGACAACAAAGTGGAGGGTTTGAGAATTTATACTTTGAATTTGGAATGTATCTGTCAGATCTAACAGGTTCCACTTTTTATCCATTGAATTCGATTATAAGTAAACACATTTATATTTGTACTTTCTCTAATTTCCTTTGGGATTCTGTTCCAGATTAGTTGCCCTGAATATTGAAAACTTTATTTGGTTTTGGAACAGTAAGATGGTTAGCTCAAATTGATCTTAAATTGGGAGCATTGCTGTGTTTTCTAGCATGAAATAGTTTTTATGGACACCATTACTAAAATTAGAAAAGCCTTTAAATGACTTTTTCTTAAAATACAGAATTTGAACAAATTTGACAAATCCTCTGGCTGTCAGTGGTCAATAGAAGATAGTCTTAACAATAGGCTTAGCAGTTGCTGAATTAATGAGTTTTGATGAATGAAGGACAGATGCAACACTCAGAGATGTTAGGCGTCATTTAAATCTTAATGGCCCATTTTTAACAGTGTGCAGTGTTAATAGTGCCCACCTCCAAATAAGCTATAATGCAATAAAAATAACTGTTGGATAATGAGGTAAAATAATGGACAGATGGATAGGCAAAAACTCTCTGGCTTTGTTGATCCAAAGAGTTTGAGTAGTTGGTAAAATCTTGAATGATGTGTTTAACATCGAAGATGAAAGTGAGAAAGTTAGATGGCAAAAGCATAAGAACTGTAGTTAACATCTAAATTGTAAGAAACTAAGGTGCTCAGCATCTAAATCAATTATTCAAGACAGTGTAGAAAAGACAGTGTGAGGAGTCGTGTTTAAAATTCCCCATGATCCTGGAGAAACTCATACAAATCCATAAACAATTCTTCAGTCACAATGGTACCATTTACATGTAGTGTATGAGATTGAATGGTATGGGAACAAAGGCCATTTCTGTAGTATTGATGTCATCCTAATCACATGCTGCAAAAAAGCCAATTACTATAGTAATGTAAATGAGTTATGGGGTTTCCTGACATCATCTGATTAATTCTATGCTTTTTAACCCTCATCTACCGTATATACTTGAATACAAGTCAAGTCCAACTGCAAACAACATAGACCCTGATCTGCCATTGCATGGGCAAAAGATGGTAAACCTTGTTTACTGCATTGTCGAAAGACCAGCCCTCTTCCTTCTGTGTCACCTTGACTGTCAGGTGAGAGGAGGCAAGGGACCCGAAGGAAGGGGTGCTATGTCATCCTGTTCTGTATCAGACTCAGGCACATCAATGAGGACAGAAAGGACATCTTCATCCTGCTCTCCCTCCTGGGAGGCAGGACTATGGAATCCACTTTCTGTCTGTTGCGGGGGAGACTTGGGGGGCAGAGGGATTTCAACCTGTAACTCCTCTGGGGTAGCAAAAGGACTGTCCTTAGCAGTGGACTCAGGTGGGTGAGAGTGATTCTCGACCCTCCTAGGGGTGTTTGAGGGAAGAAGGTCAGTCCCCCTCCCTCTTTTTTGACCCAACTCATCGACCTCTTGACCATGTTACCAAGGTCTTGAAGTACATGGTTGCATGTCGAGAAAGGGCTGATCACTGCAGAGGAAGACCGCACATACCATAGGGGATTTAGAGGGATTATAGGGAAGGGGGGCATGCCAATCTGATCACTTTCCCTAATCTGGCATCTGTAAGATGATACCCTGTCCCCCACGGGATGAAATGGCAGTCGGGAGAGAGGGGGAGGTCTTCACCCGATCCCTATCCCCGTACTGAAGGGGCTTCAAAGACCTGTGACTGGTATGCATAGACCAGTGACAGGTCAGGTGACTCAGATCAGTATGAAGACCAGTCTCAGGTCTGATAGACTTTGATATGAGCTGTCACATAACTGGTTAGCTTGATCCCGTCACTGACATTGGGCCCCAGGAACCGAACAGGTGCTGCTCCCCCCTTACAGGGGACACAACTCACTTTCAGCCTACACCGAGCTGTGGGTGAGTAGATGGTGCTGCTCCCCCCTCACTAGGGTGGGAGCGCAAATCACTCTCTGACCTTCTGGATTGGAGAGATTGCTGCTCCTCCCAGAGGGGAGGGCACAACTCACTATATGTCCTAGTGGAAAAGAGAGAGTGCTGCTCCTCCCTAATGGAAGGGCGCAACTTACTCTCCACCCATTTATAACATCCCTTGGGAGGGTGCCCACTAATCCTAAGAGTCTCCAAAAAGACTTTGGTAATCCTTCTCTGAGACATGAGGGACTTGGAGAAGGAAAACCCCAAAAATTCTGAGGAAGACACTTCATTCCTTCCTTAATAGGTACATCTATGCTCACCGAGGTCTCTGACCTTGTCCAACCACAGGCTGCAAAAAAGACAACCATCTGTCCTCTCACAGCCTGTACAAGATAGACAAGTGGGGGGGGGGGCTGTAATAATTCCAAACGACAAAGACAGTGCATATAAGAATATAGTAAAATCGCTGTGTTAACCCATGAAGTGAATGCAATTCTTCATCAATGTAAACAAGACAGACTTTACAGCCATGCGACTGAAAAAGAATGATGGACAGTGCGCATGGGCAGTGTATCTGCAGGGTGGATCAGGGGTGATCTCATGTTCAAGAATATTTTGCTTCACCCTAACGGGAGGATGAATTCTCGTCATACAGTCAGGTTATTTTCCATCCAGAAAAGTACCAGCTGCACAATAGCAACAGGTATGTCTTACTGATATTAAAATATAGTATTTCGTAAACTTTGTACATGTATTGGGTTGTCATGTGGTATTAGAAGGTGTCTGGCAGTGAACTCAAATCAAGACATTTGGAGTAATTTAACAGCAAGCACAAAAATTTGTCACAGAGTCATCTTAGCTCCTGGGGGGAACGAAAAAATCAATGGCACTGTTTAACTTCAAGATAAAGCACTCTTGTGTGGAAAAAAAACTGATATTAATTAAAAATTCGGAGATATGATATAGTATTGCCTACAGAGGAACAAACAAGAGAATAAATGTTTCCTTGACAGTTTTTCTTCAAAACTGTAGAAGCATATGTACTTTCTAAACTTAGGTCTTGCAGTTTGATGAGAAAAAAATTATATTTAGATGATACAAAAAATTACAACTCTCTATGACCAAGAATTAAATATCAGGATTTCCTATTATAATTTGTATGAGAGACTGCAAACAAGAAGAGAAGTAAACTGACTGTTTGTTGATAACTTGCATCTTCCAATTTTTGGTTCAGTGATAATATTTTACTTAAATTGTGATTATGTAACAGTTTTTAATTTCATATATTGTTACATTTTACTTAACTTTTGTGTAATCAATGGATGTGTATATGCAATTATGCCAATAACATTGTCCTCTTGGGACACCTGCTATTTTATTGGAAATATGACTGGATTGGTGTTAATGGCACATCAGTATGTGAGAGACTATGGAGTTCCGTGGCAGTGTGAGTGAAGTGCCTTGTCCAGAGATGACCTTGGCAGCCAACCTGGGCTGGTCTGGGCAGAATTGGAACCTGTAAGCCACTGATTGTGATTCTGGCATGCTAACCACTGTGTCACCACAGCATCTTCCACGATGGAAGCAAGTAAAATATATAATTACAGTATAGCAGGTTATTTTTGCGGTACCAAATTCTGAGCTTCACATCTTAATATCAGTTTAAAATGTTTTATTTTAAATTTCATGTTGCTTTGCATGAGACATTGTTAACAATTATCAGCATCAACCTTAACATTGTATATAATTTTCATGGACATATTCTTTTATCAGCAGACTGATTGATATAAAATATGGCAAAAATTAAACCTTTGCAAAAAAACATTATGAAATTTTAATGAATGTTTTCCTTTAGCAGCAGACTGATTGATTTAAAATATGGCAAAAATTAAACTAATGCAACAAAAATTAAAAATGTTTCATGGATGTGTTCTTTTAGCAGCAGACTGATTGATTTAAAATATCACAAAAATTAAAACCCAGCAGCAACAAAAAATGAAATTTTCATGGCAATTTTCTTTTAACAGTAGATTGACAGACTGCGGATATGACAAAAATAAAACCGCATGCAAAACAAAAATAGTGAAATTGTCATGGATGTTTTCTTTTAGCACATAAATGATTGATTGCAAATATAGCAAAAATGTACCCTCAGAAGAAAAAATAACCTGCTACACAGTATATAAAATTTATATTTTTGTGGTGCATTTAAGAAGCATTAGTCTACTGTAGAGTTAAAAACCGTATTACTGACCTTCAAAAAATATGGCAATTTTTATAGCGCTGAATCAACACTAAAACTTTGCAGCTGATGGAAACTATATATTATTGCCAACCACCAATAACATTATCTTAAAATTTTTCTAATATTTTATTTTTGTTGGAGACACTGAATGATGATCCCATTTTGTATACGAGATTGAATGGTATGTTCTGAAAGGCCATTTCTGTTTTATTGATATCATCCAAATCACATATTCTAAAGAAGCTGATTGTTTACTACTCTAATATATATGAATGATGGTCCATCCTGACATCGACTGATTGATTCTAATTTTTTTAGACCTAATCTACATCTCATTTTAAAAAAGATGTCAAATGTGACAGATGAGAATATATCACTGCAGAAGACAATGATCTACCTTTGACATGGCCATATTATTTACTGCCTGGGTAAATTTGTTAAGAGTGATACAGCTGTTGTTATCATTCATTGGTAAAAGTTGTTTTGATGTACAGCACATGTATTTAATTTACCATATTCAATTCCATGTAAAACAAACTCAACTGTGGACAGTTTAGACCCAGACCTGACAGTGCAACAGGATTTGTGTTGCTCATTCTAATTTTTTCAGTTGAAGAGCTTTCAGCCTGATCTGGCAGCAAAGTAAATAATCAGATTGCAACCTGACCTGGCAGCAGATAGTGCAGACAACTTACAGTATGATCTGCCAACAGACTGTGAAAACAGCTTACAACCTGATCTGCTGACAGTTTGGTCAAACAGTTTACAGCAAGATCTATTAGAATAATATACAGACAGCTCACAGTCAGATCTGTCATGTTGTGCAAACAGCTTAACAACCTGATCTGCTGACAGATCATGTGAACAGCTTATTGGCTGATCTGCTGACAGCTTACGTAACCAGTTTACAACCTGATCCACTGACAGATCATGCAAACAGCTCACTGCATAATCTGTCAAAATAACTTGCAGACAGTTTGCAGCCTGATCTGTCAATGCATCATGCAAACAGCATACAACCTGATCTGCCAACATATCATGTGAACAGCTTACAACCTAATCTGCTGACAGATTATGCAAACAGCTTACACCCTGATATGTCAGAATAAAATGCTGACAGATCATGTGAACAGCTTATGACCTGATTTTCTGACAGATTATGTAAACAGTTTACAACTGGATCCACTGACAGATCATGTCAACAGCTCACCACCTGATCTGTCAGAATAATACAGACAGCTTACAGCTTAATCTCTCAATGTAGCATGCAAACACCGTACAACCTGATCTGCTGACAAATCATGTGAACAACATAAGGCCTGATCTGCTGACAGATTATGCAAACAGCTTCTACCCTGATCTGCTGACAGATTATGCAAAAAGCTTATAACCTGATCTGCCGGCAGGGTATGCAAACAGCTTTCAGCCTGATCTGTCAGAAGAATATGCAAACAGCTTACAGCTTGACCTGTCAAGATATTATGCAAACAGCTTACAGTCTGATCTGCCTACAGATTATGTAATGGCCAATCAATATCTACCCTGTTTACGGATAGTTGCACATGATATACATGTGAATATGGTAATATTATATCTCTCAGACAAATGCTTGTTAAAACTGATGCCAATTCAAGGGTTTTTTTTATAGGGCAGGTTATGAATTCATCTTGTTACTATAAATAGAATTTGAAGTCATTTACCCAATAGATCTGAAACGCATTGCCATATTGCTTTCGGACAAACAGAACAAAATTGGAGTGTACACAAAGTGATGCTAACCCAGAACTGTGTCTTATACTCGGTAAACTAGGTATGTTGCTCTGTTTATATCAATGTACAAAGTAACACTTAAAGATAAAATATTAATCAGATTTAGTTGGTAAAACAAGTAAAGACTTGTTTTATAGACTTTAAGACCTCTAATTTGGGGAGATTAGTGATTTATTGGCTAGGAAGATAATTGTTTTATTGTTCGGTCTGATAAAAACAGTAAATAAAAAACCTCATTCAATAGTAACCTCCATTCATTGTTGTAATTTGCATCTTGTATTTCCATTCCTGGTTTCAGTAAAATTATAATGTCCGTTTTGCGAAATGTTATGGTCCTTTATTATCTTCTTGTTTATTCTCATTCAGGTGTAAATTCATATATTTCACACTTCTCCTATTTGTCTATCTTTTCTTACATTCATTTATTGTTCATTTGTTCGTGCTTTCATTCATATTTTTCTTACGTCTACTCTTTTACTTACCAACGTATATGCACATACCTCTGTTTGTTCATCTATTTCATTGTGTTTTCATTTCCTTTTAATAAGACTGACTGGTGAAATCAAAAACTAAATGAATCAGTTTATTAATGACAATCTCAATAATAATTATATAGAAGACAAAAATTGTCAGAAAAATGTTAAGGCATGTAGTTATAATTAAATTGATACAGCTGTGGTGGAGGAATTCCTAAAGTTTATTAGAATTTTTATTGAGAGAGAAAATATGCATGATTTAAAACTTTTCATGCATTAACTTTTTCAGGTAATAACAAGATTGTATGTGTCAGAATTGGCATGTAAAGGTAAATCAGTCAACAAAGTCTGCGTAATATATATAGAATACAAGTCATTACTGAAAGTTGAGAAATATCTGTGCAGAGGATTACCTTTTTACATTCCTCTGGACTTTTCTATATTTAGATGTACTAGCCGTAAACTTAATATTGAGGTAGGTAGATATGAAGGTGACATTGCTTCTAAGAGTTTTTTTGTAACTTCTGTTCCAGAAATAATTTACTATTAGTTCATGACGAACACTATGCATTTTAAAAAAATTACGAAGATATTAGAGAAAAAAAATATTAAGATAAACGCTGGTGTGCCCGTCCATCTTTAGAAAAATCCTATTGCCTGATTTCATCTCCAAGTCCACAGTTTATATACCATTTATTAGCTACACAAACACATGTACTTAATGTCTGGCAGTTATACTATAAGAAGTAAATTGCACTCCAATATAGTGACCTTTTTTGTATATACATGTATTATAGGACGGTAGCCTAAAGTACTGAAACAAAGAATATAGATGTACTTTTTCGATTTTACATGTAGGGAGATGACATTGTAACCATCCTTTCATTTGTATAACAGAGTGACTTTCTGTTAGGCTGTAAGGTAATGTCGCCCTGGGAACATCATCTTCAGTTAACTCTCCATACTGAAATTTAGCCATGTTACAAAGTTTGTCTGTAGCTTTTAAGACATTGCCCACGTGGTGTATTTTTTTTTACATTAGGTCATTACACATTACATCACATCCACTTAATTCATAACCTGCCCTATTAGATGCGTATCCAGAAAGCTTAAAGACTTAATTTTACAGCATACTGTCAGTATCAGAGAGACTATGTTTCAGGGATTTGCATTTGTTTCCCCTTTAGCTAAGTAATATAGAACGATAATTTACAAGTCAAAATTGGTCACCATCCAACTCAATTAGTTACCAATGAGGCAGTGACCTCATCATTGCTTCCTCTGCAGCAAATACATACAACCAAAAGACATTACAGTCACTACTGATGTATTTCATTATCCATTATCAGCCTCAGAAACTGGGTGACATTTCTTCAGAATTCAACGGTCCATTCTACTTGTAAATGTAGGTCATTCAGGATCTGGCAGTCTAGAGTAACGCATCCACAATTTATTTGCCTCATGTTTGTGGCATCATGGGCAGTATTCTCATGGCAGTGCTCTCTGATAAATATACATGTATGGGGTAATGAATATTGCAATCCAGTAAAACATTGACTCTGTGGAATACATGGATTTTATACAGATAATTAATTCTGAGGTTATAGCTGAGGTTGCCTTAGCACTTAAGGCAAACCTTTGAAGTCAAAAGTTGGTGTTAATTAAATGCCTAAGAGGTCATCAGCTGCTTGGATATGGCAAGAAGAATTTTGTGTTTGTGATACCTCAACATAATCTATTCTGGAACAAAAAATTTCGGGGGATCCCCTCTCCATTTGAATAAAGGGGGGGGGGATTGATGTATCGATGTTTTCTCCAGGGAGCATGAGTTGCATGAATTACCCCATAAATTGAATTAATCATCCTTTAAAAATGAACAAGCATGTGAAAATTGTGCACAGTCAGTCTCATCATATAAGTGCATGACTTTTAGATCAACCAAATAACCAAACACTTACCAAGTGAGACACTTCTTTATCTTGCCATTAAAATCGTTTTTTGCAACTGCAGTTGACAAAGTTGCACAGTGGCAGACATGCAGTTTTCAGTATTCAGCAGTAATGTCTCTGCTGTTACACGAAGTTCTAATGCATGTAACCTGGTGTTATTTGTCATAACACACAATCACTGCCACTGTGCCCATAAGGAAGGTAAGCAGCTATAAGTTTATTTTTATTCACTAAAAGTTATTTATCACACACACATTTATTGAATTATTTTGTTCTCATATAAAAACTGCCTCCTCAAAAATTGAAAATCCCTCTTATGAAAATGCCAGAGAGGGAATTCCTGTCAGTGTGAAAATCCTTGAGAAATCACTGGGAATTTTCTTAATATAGAAGGGTTTAATATAGCAAATAATGATGGGGTTGTGTGACACACTTTTTGCACATTCAGTAATTAGGTACAAGTTTTAAAAAATGAGCATGAATCATGCAATGACAAGTCCTAAAATAGACCCTGCTTCAGCAGTCCATTGATGGAGATTTCAGATGTCACATTTGTGCAAACATTATATCAGTGCATTTCAGGTTATTGTCTTCACGAGTCCTAATATGCCAGGAATAAGAGCAAATGTCTGAAATACATATTTGAGTTGTATATGTGTATTGGAGGGTATTTCTGAAATGAAAAACACAACTTTCTGTTAATTTAAATTATCAAGAAATATATGTCAATGATCCCAAAATTTGAATGGCTCTTGTCTGACGTTTTTTCCTGAATATTAATGTGGTGGCTAGATATTTGTTAAACCTTTTATGAAACATTCAAAGGAGGTATAAAATGTTGTAACCAATAAGAAAACATCAATATACTTAATTATTTAAATGTACTGGAAAATATGCCATTTTCAGTTCATGATTAGCTGTTGCTGCTGTTGTAGTATCATCTTTCCGTTGTACTATATACACTAGTCTTCTGTCTAAACTATTATTTATAAAAATGATTTTTTTTCTTTCAGAAAACTCTACTATAAAATTTCACACAGCAACAGTATTTATGCCAGTCAGCTGATTTAAAAGTTTAGTTTTGTACAATAAGCAGACTTACTGCATCGAAAATATGTAACACTTAATTGATGGGCATTTTCAGTCAAGTCCGATGGTAAAGTTTTATTTGCTCGGGTCCTCTAACATGTGTTGGAGGATGATAATAAAGATTAGTTGTTATTATTAGTATCTTTTTTCTTTTTAATTAGGACCTTGCATACATATATTTTGTTCTAAAGGTCTGATCTATCCTGACACACCACCACATTTTTATAAATTACATGGTGTTATTGACTGATTATTATAATGTCTATAGAATAGGCACTGGAGTAATCGTTCAGTTTATAATTTTTCTTTCTTCATTTTTTCCATTTGTAGGACTGATGGTGATGAGTAAAAATATATCTTTACTGAGAAACTGATCTTTGAACTTTCTTGCACTAAAAAATCTAGTTGCCCTTCTCTACCTGTTTAATTCGCTGCTTGTGGCCATTGCAGAAGGCCCACATCACGTAGGGATTTAGAGGGATAAAAGGGACGGGGGAATGTTGATCCGATTCTCTGCCCTAATCTGGCATTTTGTGAGCCAATTCTCAGTCCCCTATGGGATGAAACGGTAGTCTGAAAAGAGGGGGACTCTGCCCAATCCCTATCTACATATAGGGATCGGGTAGATCGCTGGCCTCTTGCCCAGCGATCTATGTCCCAAACCTTAAGGTTCTGGTGACTCCAAAATTCTCTCTAGTTCACAGAAACGTTCTGGGGCAAACTCTCAACCAGATCTCTTGCTCCTTCCTCGCTTGATTATGATCAAGGAGCTCTCTCAAAGGTTTAGCAAGGGCCAAGCTGTTACTAGACAATGCAGAGGTGATGTGTTCCCCGCTCTATGTTGAGACCCTTGGTAGCTGCTTCTAGCTACAAGGTTCATACCACTTCTGGCACACTAAACCTCCCATTTGTGATGCTCAAGCACGGGGACCTGGGCTCGCCTTCCGGTGAAAATACCGGAATCCAATGAACAAAAGGCTAGGTTACTAGTAACCATAGCTTCGCATGCTGACCTCTTTTCAGCAGCCTTGTTCAGCCTGCTGAAGGAGGAATCTCTCGCCAATGGCTCTCCATTGTTTGCTGCAAGCAGTGGCAAAAACTTCTAGGCATGCATTGTCTTTGTCAATAGTCTTGTCAGCAGAGCTTCTCCACCTCCGCAGGGATATTGCTCTGGACACATCCAAGGTTTTACTAGAGCACAGTAAGAACCTTCTGAGGGCTGTCCCCCTGGAGACAGAGACTCTATCCAGAGGGCTCATCCCCTCCATGGCTACTCAGGATTTGAGAGACAATCAACACCGGTCCCTTGTATCCACTTCTGGCTCTTCAAAACCAGTAAAGAAGTGAAATAATCTTCACCACCCTCAGGGCTCATTGGCTAAATTCTTTAAAGCCATGCAGCCCCAGTCAAAGCAACCCCAATTCAGAGCTCCCTCTCAGAGTTTTGGTCCCGGGAAGAATCTACCCTCCACATCAACAATTTGGAAAAGAGGGCAGTGTTCTTAGGCCATCAGGGGTGGTTCCACCAAATAAGAGGTCGCTGCGTGATGGTCTCCTCCGACAACACGTCAGTGGCAGCGTACCTCAGGAGACAAGGAGGCACACATGCACCTTCTCTCTGCGTGGAGGCTTGAAACCACCTTCGCTGGACAGTTTGAGAAGGAACAATCCTCCGAGTTCACCACGTTCCGGGCAAAAAGGACAGTTTGGCGGACAGTCTGTCAAGGAAAGGGAAGATAGTCCTTACGAAATGGTCGCTCCACCAATCCATAGCTGACTCCTGTTCCAACTTTGGGGAACTCCCTTGGTGGACTTGTTTGCCACCAAGCTGAACAACAAGCTCCCCTTTTACATTTCTCCAGTCCACGACCAGAGGGTCTGTGCAGTGGACACTTTCAGCCTGAAGTGGGATCGTCTTTCAGGATATTTCCACAGGTCCTCCACAAAGTCAGGCACTCCACAGCTTAGCTCAATCTGATAGCCCATTTGTGGCCCCTGCGATAGTCATTCA
Organism: Margaritifera margaritifera; assembly: GCA_029931535.1. Taxonomy (NCBI): domain Eukaryota; kingdom Metazoa; phylum Mollusca; class Bivalvia; order Unionida; family Margaritiferidae; genus Margaritifera; species Margaritifera margaritifera. The sequence continues at coordinate 628,999 of JAQPZY010001537.1, read as the reverse complement.
ACGATCTTCTTGATCTGCTGGTGGACCATCCCAGAACCTTACCTCAGAAGAAGGACCTCCTGTCACAACACAGGGGATCTCTCTTATATAACAGCCCATAGATTCTCCACCTTCACGCTTGGCTCATCTGAAACGATCTCTCTGCGAAGAAAAGTTTTTGATCAAAGTTGCAAAGTGCATACTTCAGTTCAGGAGAATTTCGACATCTAAGGTGTATGATGCCAAGGGGAGAATCTCTTGTGATTGGTGTAGTAGAAAACGTGTCAATCCAAGCTGTCCCTCTAATAGCGCAGTGGTCTATTTTCTTCTCTTCCTTTTTGAAGAGAAACAATTCTCGAATTCTACTATTAAGGGCGATCGAGCATCCCTTTCAAACACTCTAACATTTCAAAAGGCCCTGTCATTGGGACGGATTCTTGCTTAGCAGACCTGATCAGATATTTCAAATTGCAAATACCAGTGTCTTGCTTTCTGATGCCAAAATGGAATCTCTCTTGTGCTTGGGGTTTCTTAATAAACCCCCCTATGAACCTTTGAGTGAAGCTTTCTTCGAGAACCTTACCCTCAACACGGTTTTCTTGCTCGCCTTAGCGTCTGTGAGACAAAGGAGTGAGCTTCATGCCATATCCATAGAGCAGGGCTGTATCAGGTTCAGTGGGAATTATGAGTCAGTTTCTCTCCTTTGCCAATCAGGCTTTTTTTTTTATAGCAAAAAACAGCTTCCATCGGTTGTTCAGCTCCCTATTGAGATCACCAGTCTCAGCCGTATATGTGCTGGGGATGACTAAGATAGATTTTATGTCCAGTTAGGACTCTACATTGTTACTTGGCACCCTCTAAAGAGAGAAGGAAGGGTAGGAAATTTCTTTTCCTCCACATTAAAGGTTCAACTGATATTTCAGTTTCCACCATTTCTAGGTGGGTTGCATTAACTATCAAGAGAGCTTACCAGTCCCTTACTGATAGGAACCTGTCTTTCATGAAGTTCGAGCAATTGCTGCTTCATGGGCCTATATAATTCATTCATCTTTGAATGATGTGATGAGAGCCGCATTTTGGCACTCTCACACTGCTTTCTTCTCCTTTTACCTTTGCTCGTGAGCCCAGCAAAGCGAAGGCATTTTCTCAGTGGGCCTAAGCATCGTCGCTCAGAAAGTGGCCCATGCAGATTCCACCCTGCAGTAGTCTGCTCTTCTGTGATTATTCCTTGTGTTTGTTTTTTATTCGCCCGTTGTGGGGTCATGAGCCTCCAACCAAACTGCCAAATTGAGCTTTGCAATAACAACAGGTATGATATTACTGATATTAAAATGTATTTTTTTTTGGAGGGGGGGGAGTAAAGCTAATTTTCATTATGTAATACTTACTAGTTGTTTTTGCCCTGCACTGATGTCCCAATAAGTTAGGTTGCTCCCTCAAAGTAATTAGGGCGATGCCTAGTATGTGTGGGGTCCCAATGCATGGGTTAATCGAGTGTTCTGGAAAATTCTGGTTCACCCTAATGGGAGGACAAGATTTTCTTCATTCGGTCGGGTATTTTCCTCCTGGAAAAGTTCTAGCTATGCAATAACAGCAGGTAAGTATTGCATAATTAAAATTAGTTTTGCCACCGAAAAAAACTACATTTTGCAATCAACACTAATCAACGCTTGATTTTTCTATCGTTTTCAAACACGATTGTGATGCGAGTTAAAATTGCTACTTTAAAAAGTTTATTACTATATTTAATCACGAGTTTTTTGGGTTTTTTTTTTTTAGGCTTGTACCGTTTGCCGCAGAGTATTACAGGTATACAATACTGTATGGGTGACATATAGTAACAGGTCATGTAAGTTCTATCACTGACATATTCCATGATTCATGTAGAAAACTAATTATAAAAAAGTAATACTTAAAGTCTACTTTTTGCTGTTTGGAGTTCATTTTTTATGCACTTCTTTATGCCACCTCATTGATTGCATAAATGTACACTAGAGGGTCAACAGTTGACACATTTTAAGATCTGTACATCCTGTTGTGGAGGGAGAGAGAGAGAAGGATCAGAAGAAGGAGAAAAATGAAATAGGCCTAAATATTGAAATACAGGTTTAAATAACATACATAAGGGCAGATATATTTCCCAAATGGGAAAAAGTAGTTTCAAAAGTGATATCGCCACTGTGGCAATAAAAGTGGTATCGGCACTGAGGTGATATCATTTTTCTACAACTGATATTTTTCAATATCTCACTATGAAATATATAATAAATTTTAATATCAGTAATACAAAACCTGTAGCTATTGTGTAGCTGAATTTGTCAGTTTGGTGGGAGGCTGATGATCCCATAACTAGCCTGTAGAATAGAAGACTACTGCTGGATGGTATCCACATGGGTCACTTTTTGAGCTACGACAATAATCCAATTGGACCCAAGGAATATATGCCTTCGCTTTTGGTGAGCAAATGAGCGAATGTAAAAGGAGGAGAAGGTAGTGTGAGATCGCCACAATGCGGCTTTCATCACATCCTCCAGACTCTAATGAGCCAGACAGGCCCATGAGGTAGAAATGGATCGAACCACATGAGCGTTAATTTCATGAATTTAAGGTCCCTCTCAGGAAGGGACCGATAAGCTCTCCTGATAGTGTATGTAATCCACTCTCGAAATGGTGGAAGCTGAAAGATCAGCCGAACCCTTAAGGGGGGGGGGGGTGAAAGACATTTCCTGCCCTTTCTTCAGTCATTTTAAGCTGCCAAATAAAAGAATAAAGCTATAACTGGGCACATAATCTAAATGGATCATCGGGATTGGAGCAACCGATGGAAGCTGGTGTTTGCTAAAAACTTGGTTGGCAAAGGAGAGAAGCTGGCTCATAATTCTACTGAACTTTATACAATCTGGCTCTACAGCTAGGCCATGAAACTCACTCTTTCATCGTGCAGACGCTAATGAGAGCAAGAAAACAGGCTTGAGGGAAAGGTTCTCGAAGGAAGCTTCACACGATGGTTCATAGGAGGTTTTAGTTAGAGACCACAAGACGGGCAAGACACCAGTCTTGGCAGCTCAAAATACCTGAACAGGTCTGCTAAGTGAGAATCCATCCCAATGCCCAGGCCTATCGAAAGTTTTTGAGTGTGTTGGATAGGGCTGCCCTATAGCCCTCGATAGTACAAACCGAGCATTGCTTCTCTTCAAAAGGGAAGAGAAGAAAAACAGCCACTGCACTCATAGAAGGACAGCTAGGATTTACATATTTCTTAGCACCAGTCACAAAGGACTCTCCACTTTGCATCATAGACCTTAGATGTAGATCGTCTCCTGGACTGAATAATGAACTTGGCGACTTGTTCGAAAATTGTTCTTGATGGAGAGATGGTTTGAGATGAGCCAAACAAAAAGGCGGAGCATTTGCTGGCTGTTGTGTGGGACAGGAGGTCCCTCATCTGGGGTAATGTCCTGGGATGGACCACCAGCAGAACAAAAAGATCGTTGAACCATGATCATTGGGGCCACAGTGGGTCTATCAAAATGAACTCAACAGTGGAGTTGCTGACTTGTGAAGTACGAAAAAGGGATGATCCTGAAGGATGGGAAGGTATAAGCGAACAGACGATCCCACTTCAGGCTGAAAGCGTCCACTGCCATGTCCTCTGGATGGGGACTGGGGAAACGAAAGGGGGGGGGGGGGCTTGTTGTTTAGTCTTCAAACAAGTCCACCAATGGTGTCCCCCAATGTTGGAAGAGGGAATCTGCCTTGGATTGGTGTAGAAACCATTCTATGAGGAATATCTTCCCATTCCTTGACAGACTGGCCTCCAAAATAACTTTTTACAAGGAATGTGGCTACCTCGGAGGGTAATCCCATCCCAGACACATAGCAAAGGAGGTTCCAAACCTCCATGCAGAGAGATGGTGCATGTCTCCTGAGATATGCTACCACCAATGAGTCATCGTCAGAGACCATAACCCAGCGAAATTTATTTTATTGATGCACCCCTGCAGGGCTAAGAACAATGCCCTCATTTCCAAATTGTTGATGTGAGGATAGATTCTTCTCGGAACACGAACCCTTATGAATCAGTCCTTTCAGCTCCAGATGAGTGCCCACCCTGAATCTGACACTTCTGCGAACATATAGAAGTGGGATTCAGGGGCGTGCATGGGGACTCCGGTGAGACACCGGCCCTGATTTGTCCACCAGATCAGATGATGGTGGAAATCAACACCTAGAGAAATCTGAGCATTCTGAGGGTCTGTGTGCGGTTTCCAGTTTGCCGAAAAGAGAAACTGGAGAGGGTACAAGTACAGTTGCCAAGGAAAACCAAGTCTGTTGCAGTGTACAGCAGAGAGAAAAGGACAAGCCAATAATGTGGTTGTTGCTGTCATTGCCTCCAACTGGGACAGCATCTTGACAAGTCTGTCTCGAGGGATATGGACTAATCCTGTTTGTAAGGAAATTTATCCCACGTAGATGAAATTTTGAGATGGGGTCAGCTCCGATTTCTCTAGGTTGGGTAGAAGACCCAGCCTGGTCACTATGGACCAACAGCGAGAATGATCTAGTATGCAGTCTGGAGGCATTTGGGGGGGGGGGGTCTCAACCTAATCCTTATCCCCGTACTGAAGGGGCTTCAATGGCCACCCACCCACACTCTGCTTAGCCATTGCTGCAAGAGAATGCTGTAAAGAAAATTTATTCAAAAACTTCTGTATAAGTTAATGTATAAATGTATTTGCATGAACTAAGTCTGTGCCAATATGAAAACAGCAAGAACTCACTTTATCTAGGTGTTGTCTCAAAGAATTAAAACAATCACTGATGTTTTGATAAAAAAAGGAAGCAGAGCTAAGCTGAAAATGAACTGTTATGCAGTAACTAAACACACAACATAAAGGAAAAACTGATGTGTGACCTGTCTTTCTGAGATAAAAGTAGCACAAGTCACATTAAAAGAAAATGTGAAATATGATGATTCATTACTGTAATAAGCAACAAACAGAATCAGTATGAGTCCGCAGACCAAATTTTATTAAGGCTATAAAAACAGCCAAATAATACTGAAGATAATTAAAAAATTATGTTGACCAGCCTTATTTGAGAACTGGCAACGACTAAATTAGCAAAATACCAGGTTGGCAAGATTGCTAATAAAAAGGATAATAATAAGGAATACCATCAGATACTAATTACGAGAATAAACTGGTGTTTGATAATTAAACACGCAACATAAAGGGAAAAACTGGTTTTTGACCTGCTTTTTTGAGATAAAAATAGCACAAGTCACATTAAAAGAAAATGTGAAACATGAAGATTCGTTACTGTAATAAAACAATAATCAGAATCAATATGAGTTCGCAGACCAAATTCCGAAAGGATAGGGATATTTACTAAATACCTACCCGAGCTAGAAATAAATTCGCAGCAATAATAGTTACACTAAGACCCCTGTGGGGTAAGAACCTAAATGCAAGGTTATACGAAACATAACCAGAACAAATGCGAATAGCTCTCGAGAGAGATAGATAAATTTGAAGAGAAAAAATTCTTGATCAGGGGTAATTCAACACATTAACAATGATGCACATATAGAGAAAATTCAAATCACGACATAAAACACAAAGTGAATGCAGTTTCCCTGTGACTTAAAATTTAAGCAGCTTGAAATGGCTGTGACCAGAAAAAGAATGAAGGACAGTGCAGATGAGCAAATTATCTGTGAGCTGGACCAGGGTGAATCTCGTGTTCTAGAATCTTCTGGTTCGCCCTAATAGTAGGACCAATTCTATTATGGTTGGGGTGTTTTCCGCCCAGAAAAGTACCAGCTATGCAATAGCAACAGGTTTTGTCTTACTGATATTAAATTATGTAGATAGAGTTTGGATAAAAATTGATAGGAAAATGACATGTCCCTGAAGATATACCAAGAAAGGTTGTAAGGCAAAGGTGAGAGCTGAATCTGCCGTGCTAACCTTAGTCCAGTGATACACATTGTAGTTAACATGATATTGAATATGAAATACATATGCGCTGTTTTAACAGATACTGAATATTTATGCATAATTCTTGATTTTAAATTAAATATTTGTATGATTTTAAACATTGAATATAATAAATTGCATTATAATATACTCTAACTATAACTATTTGTATGATTTTAAACATTGAATATAATAAATTGCATTATAATATACTCTAACTATATTTTGCACTCAAATTATCCATTATAGTAGGTTATTAAGTGCAGCTAGTGGTCAGTTGTAGGGAAACATTTGGTGCTAAATCATATTAAAATCTGGTGTTTATTCATAGGATTTTATCGCATTAATCATAATGCCAATGCGCTCAATCACAATGTGTCAGAAATATATTTTGCACCTGCTGTGTACAGTATATGCAACTTAGACATTGTGAAGCGCAATACTGTGAAAAATGAATGACAAAGTTGGATTCATGGGAAAACTTATTTTTCTTCAAGTTTTATGATTAAACTTTTATTTTTACATTGATTGTTCAACATTTAGTTCTCACAACTGAAATATATCAACATTCTTGATGGCTCATATGTTGGCATAGTATGGTTCTTTTTTTTTTTTACAATATTCTTTTTCAAACAAGCAATGCAGTTTTTGACCAGAAAGCCAGTAAAATAAAAATTAAGTACCAGGTACTTAAGAGATTTTGATGTTTAGCTTATTGCTGAAAACATACCTTGATGTTCAGGAAAGAATCAATCTTCATGTAATCTAGAGTGTCTTAATGGGCATAATGGGGCAACAAAAAATCCACTCTCTTAATGAAACTTCATCATGACTTGATAAGTTTTCAACTCTGTGGGTTTCTATTTACAGATAATCTAGTAATTCAATATATATATAGGTAAGAGAATTATAGAATCTAGTCTACCTTCCAAGATGGATGCTGTTTGATAACAGCATGAAATTCTCAACAGGAGTGCCCTAAAACCATGGAATTTTGTTATATAGAGTTAAGTTAATTTACAAGTAGTATGGTAAACTTCAAAACTTAGCGATAAATATAATACAACACTCACTCACTGTAAAACTCATCATTATAACACAGCTCCAGTTATAAGGCAGTCTCACTATAAGGCAGTTTGCTCTATGTAAAGTGTTATAATGAGGGAATGCTGTAATAGCAATAATAGATGTGTATTTGCATGAAACACCTTTGCTTATTACTTACCGCAGAAATTGCATTCAAAGAAATATGACATTTCTCTCTCAGACAATATGATAGGGTTGAACAGAAAATATTATTGGATCTTTACATTGGTAATCATTAGATAATGAACATGTTACATAAGAGTGTCTTACAACTATTGAATAACTACATGCTGATTTGTACAGAGAGATAAAACTCTGCCATGCTTTTGTGAGAATTATCAGTGAGTTATCAGCTGAATATAGGAATTATATATTTTGCATGTAACTTTATGTAGATATATTTGATGTACAGTATGAGAGTGTATTTAAATGAAATACCTTACTTTGATGCAATAGCTGCCCTGTTTATTATTGAGTAAATGTTGTGAGGTTGAAGCTCATTATAATAAGTGCACACTGATGTTGTCCAAACTATGTTCTCATCATGTGTATCAGGGTTCCCAAAATTCTGACGGCTCTTTTTGGACATTTTTTCCCAAAAATTAACATGGCAGCCAGATATTTGTGAAAATTATTTTAAATTGTTTTCCAAAAATTAACATGGCAGCCAGTTATTTGTGAAAATTATTTTTAAAAAAACACTCAAAAATGGTATAAATATTTTTAACAAACAGGAAAACATCAATATACTTGATTATTAAATGTACCAGAAAATGTGTCATTTTTTTTTCTGGATTAGTTGTTTCTTCAGTTGTAGTATCATCATCCAGTACTACACCAGTTTTCAATAAAACTTTTTATTTATAAAAACGTTTTTTTCTTTCATAAAACTATACTGTAAAATTTCACCAAACAACAGTATATTTTGTTCTAAAGGCCTAACCTGTGCTGATACAACACAACATTCTTAAAAATCACATGGTGTTATGGAATGATTATTGTAATGTTTATAGTACAGACCTGGGGACAATTGTTCAGTTTTAGGGATTTTTCAATTTGCAACACTGATGGTGAGTAGCAAACACATATATTTACTAAGAAGCTGATCTTTCAAATTTTACCACACTATTGTGTTTACTAAAGAATCAAGTTGACTTTCCCTACCCTCCTTTTAACAAGCTTACTGGACGGTATCACAGTCAGGCAGTTTGGCTGTAGCAAGCTTAGTAGGTGACACTTGTATTGATAGTCCTAAAAAGAATGATGTGTAAACCTAGTCACCTTTGAATTTTACTTCATTAAGGTGCTTATTTGACACTTTAATAGATAAAGAAATCAAAGACAATTTGATATAATGACATTTGAGATACCCTATGATTGATATCCATTGCTTAAACTATGTGCCGGTCAAAACTTTTGATCGTTTGGTCATGTCCAGCAAATACAGCTAATTCTTGCTTCCTGATGTGCACATATACCTGTGTATGTTGTGAGCTCTTTGTTTTAGATGCATTCTCTCTCTCTCTCTCTCTCTCTCTCTCTCTCTCTCTCTCTCTCTCTCTCTCTCTCTCTCTCTCTCTCTCTCTCTCTCTCTCTCTCTCCTAACATGGTTGTGCTGAATAAAAAGTAATGCAAGATCTTTTTTTATATTGATTTAACCCTCAAAGTGAAGGTGTAATGTGTAACCAGGTTTGTATTAAGTTTTAAGAAAATTACGATGTTCTAGACAAGTTTTAGCCACTGCTTCCCTCCTACATGGTAAGCTCAGATGAAGAAAAGTTTTAGCAGCTGCTTCCCTTCCACTTGGCATGCTCAGATCAAAACAAGTTTTAGCACCTGCTTCCCTTCCACGTGGCATGCTCAGATCAAAACAAGTTTTAGCAGCTGCTTCCTTCTCACTGTTGCACATAGGATCCCAAGGGCAGGGGACACCATGTTCTCCTGCCTCAAAATCTGGGGGACACGTACCATTTGAGAGGGACAAATGAAAATAATAGTGCTATAAAAATGAGATAACCTTTGCTTTGACAGTTTTGTCACCATAACTTTGTGGTCTGCACTGTACTATCATATTTTACTTGAACACTTACATTATTGCAATAAAAGTTTTATCGCGTGTTCAGGTAATTCATGAAAACATTATCTGGTTAGCCTGAAATGAGCTGCACCATGGAATTTTACATTCAGGATATTGCTGTCTCACTTAACTTTAGTGTACACTCATTATCTACTAGCATTTATTATAATAAATGCCTGTTTTCCAAATTACTTTTTTTTTCAAACAAACAAATCATTAATTAAATGACAAATTGAGTATATGCACAAATTTGGTGGCTTTTGTCAACCATAAAATAAGTTAAATCTTCCTCACCGTAGGGGTGACTTTAACCTCGAAAATACGTTACACTAAGGGTCTGACATATCTGTATCGATGACCAGTCACTGATCACTAGTCACTTCATCCCGGTGACCGGTCAGATCATACTGGTCACTGGTCATAGGCCACCGGTCATCTCATACTGCTCGTCGACCTTACACCGGTCATCACTCAGAGGTCTCATGATACGGGGATAGGGAGTGGACCGAGACCCACCCCTATCACCACCCTACCATCATACCCTGTACAGGATTGGGAGTCTGCCCAGAGGGTCCAGACTACAGAAGGCATTTGGATCGGTCACCCCCCCTTCTTATTATCCAAATGAATATGTACGGGATGTGGGGCCCTCCACCTCGGGGTAATTGGTCTCATGGCTCGTGTCCCGCTATCACCTCCTCGTCAGGTGGCATCCACCAGTACTGCTGGAGGCATAGCATCATCCACGAAAGACAAGTGGTCTCGTATTTATCCTGGAACTTCTAGAACACATAGAGCTGCTACTTGGGCCCCGGGTGGCCGAGTGGTCTAAGGCGCTCGCCTTCAGAGATCAATGACATCTCACCTCTGGGTTTGAGTCTCGAGCTCGGCCAACGTGGGTATGTGACAAAGCTTACCAGTAGCTTCCTGTGGGTCGGTGATTCTTACCGTGCTTTTCTTGGGTTCTTCCTCCACCAAATATACTGGCCGCCATGTATAGTCTATCATGTGCTGAAAAATTGCATTAAACCTATAACAACCAAAGAGCCCATCCTCACCATGACGAACAAATACGGGAACTGGCGCAGAGTGCATCTATGTCACTTCTGCCGACGGACATAGTGATGCTCAACCACTCGCCTGCTCTGAGTGTTCTATCCTCATTGATTCCAATGAGTTCGAGGTAGAAACAGCTCATTTGATGCCTCATATCCGGCCCACTAGCTCCTCTCAGTTTGATCAAGCGGTTCGTTTACCGCCTGCTACCTGCGGACTTGTTCCCGAAGCCATCTAGCACACAGCCCAAGAAGATTCTTTCCATTTTGAAAAAAGGTCTCCAGGACCCAACTACAACCAGTTTCTTGCTCCTTCCACATTCCTCGACGATCGAGGAAATATCACAGAGGTTCTCCACGGGCCAAGACTGCCAGACAGCGCAGAGGATGGTCTGTCCCTCCGTCTACTTTGAGACCTATGGTCTCTGCCTCTAGTTACCGGGTACATTTCCCAAAGTGGCCCATTAAGCCTCCCCAGTTGGATGCAGATGCGTCTCAAGTTAGTATTACAACTGGAGCCTGGACACGCCTTCCTATTGAAACAATCAAAGTCATTGAGCAGAAAGTCCAGCTTCTGGTCACCATAGTTTCCAATGCGGACCTCTTCAGCTACTTCATTTAGTATGCTGAAGGAGGCCGCTCTGAATCCAGCCGCATGACAATGCATGCTGGAAGCTGTGGCCAAGACATCCCGGCATTCACGGCTTTATCAGTGGAACTTGTACACATCTGCCGTGATGTTGTGCTGGACTGCTCAAAGGTCTTACTTAACCATAGTAAAGACCTTCTAAGGGCTGCTCTGTTGGAAGCCGAGAGCTTCTTTGGAGGACCCATTCCCACCATGGCCTCACAAGATTTGAAGGATCATCAACATAGATCCTTCACAACTACACCTGGCCCACCGCAATCGACCAGGAAGCGTACTAATGTGAATCGCCCTAGGGGTCACCCGCTAAATTCTTCAAACAGATGCAGCCCCAGTCCCATGCACAACCTCGAATCAGACCTTCTCCTCGTCAGTCAGGTCTTCGGCGTGGAAGTCACCGACGAGCCTCTAAGAGGACGTTCTCCAACCCACCTTCCTTTCCCAAGGAAGGAGGGTGGCGGCCCTAGGGACTCATACCCTCTCCTGCCGTGCTCATCTAGGCCTCTTTTCAGAGGCTTGGTCAAGTATCACGGACGATGGGTGTGTCCTTTCCATTGTAAGCAAGAGTTACTGACTTCAGTTTCGGGAACAATCCCCTCTATCAAGGACCCCCATGTTCTTTCACCAGTCCAATCTGGTGAACTTTAAGGGAAGAGGTGCACACCCTTTTCCAGAAAGGGGCAGTCGAGAAGATCCTGAACACTTAGTCTCCTGTATTCTACTCCCGAATCTTCCTGGTCATCAAGAAAACCGGGACATTTCGTATCATTATCGATTTCTCCCCGTTAAACTAGTTTCTTTTTGAGAAACATTTTAAAATGGAGACCACCTCTTCAATCCAGAACGTGATGCATCCATCAGATTGGGCAGTCTCCATCGACCTTCAGGATGCTTATTTGCACATCCCGATTTTTCATCCACATCAGAAATACTTCCAGTTTTGCTTGGAAGTGTTTCAATTCTGGGTTCTTCCATTCGGAATTGCTTCCGCACCCAAAGTCTTCACCAGAGATTATGGGAGTAGTAGCATCCTATCTCCGATTACTGGGAACTCCAATTCACCAGTACTTCGATGACTGGCTGATCCACACTGTTCAGGTTCAGTCCCTCCATCAGGATCTGTTCCACTGTTGGTCCACAGTAACTCGACTGGGTCTTTTACCCTACCTCGAGAAGTCAGAACTCATTCCATCTCGGGACTTCGTTTACATAGGGATGAACTTCCTCATGAACCAGAACTTGGTTCCACCAGATCGCATGGATCGAATCCTGGCATTTCTAGAGGTGCTATGAATAAAAACATTGTCTGCTCACCTTTACTTATCCGTATTGGCAACCTTGAACGCTGCTGTGGATCTGGTTCCCTTAGGACGGATGTCTCCATATGTGCCCTCTACAGTTTTTCCTTCTCGTAAGGAGGAAATCACACAGGGATTCTCTATCAGCTCTGATTCTTCTAGGACCAGAGTTTCATCACCATTTGCACTGATGGATGAATCGGAACCGATTCCTGACAGGGGTCCCCATGCATGCACCCGACCCCCACTCCTATCTGTTCACTGACGCATCAGATTCCGGTTGGGGCGCTCATCTAGACCCAGTAGGCATCATTCTCCAGGGTCATTGGGGTCGGGCTGAGTCGTACCTCCACTTAAACAACCTAGACATGAAAGCCATATTTTTAGCATTGCAAGGGTGCATCGACTGAGTAAGGGGTCGCTGTGACATGGTCTCCTCCAACAACACGTCTGTCGTAGCATATCTTCAAAGTCAAAGAGGCACAAGTGCCCCTTCTCTCTGCTTGGAGGTCTGGAACCTCCTCCACTGGGCCACATCAGAGAACATTACCCTCCGAGTTTGCTACATTCTAGGGAAGAAGAACGTTTTAGTGGACACTCTGTCCAGGTCAGGCAAAACAGTCCTCATGGAATGGACTCTTCACCGCTCCATAACATAATCCATTTTCTCATTGTAAGGAAAGCCCTTTGTGGACTTGTTTGTGACCAGGCTCAACAACAAACTTCCCTTTTTTGTCTCTTCAGTCCCAGACCAGAGAGCTTGGGCAGTGGATGCATTCAGCTTCCAGTGGAATCATCTGTTCATGTACGCCTTCCCATCATTCTGACTACTACCTCAAGTTCTGCAAAAAGTCAGAACTTCCACTGCTTGTATCATTCTCATTGCTCTATTATGGCCCCATTGAACATGGCTCAGTGATCTTCTAGACCTGTTGATAGATCAATCCAGGTCTCTACCTCACAGGAGGGAACTTCTGTCGCATCGTAGGGGCTCCCTCCTACAGAACAACCCACACATTCTCCACCTTCATGCTTGGCTCATCTCAGGCAATCTATCAGCCAAAACAAATTTTCAGGTCGGGTTGCTAGATGCATCATTCAGGCCAGGAGAGCTTCAACATCCAAGGTCTGTGATGCCAGGTGGATAATCTTCTGTGATTGGTGCAGTAGGAAACACGTTGATCCTTGCTGTTCCTCTGTAACTTCCGTTACTGATTTCCTTTTGTTCCATTCGAGAACAAAAGATGTTCAGTATCAACTATCAAGGACTATAGAGCTGCCATTTCCAACACATTTAAATTCTCTCAGGGCTCAGCAGTTGGTTCAGATTCACACCTTGCTGATCTCATTAAGTATTTTGAGCTGCAGAGACCTGTTTCCCACTCTCTTATGCCTAGATGGAATCTGTCTTGTGTTTTATGGTCCTTAACCAAACCCCCCTATGAACCTTTGAGCAAGGCTTCCTTTCAGGACCTCACACTCAAGACTGTGCTTTTACTTGCTTTGGTCTCTGTGAGAAGATGCAGCAAGATTCATGCATTGTCTGTTGACACTGGCTGTCTCTGGTTTAAATGCAATTACGAATCCATTTCCCTCCTTTGTCAGCCGGGATTTTTAGCTAGAAATCAGTTACCTTCGGTAGCTCCATTACCTATATAGATTCCCAGTCTCAGTTGAATCTGTGCTGGAGATGATCAGGATAGGCTTTCATGCCCAGTTAGGGCACTATGTTCCTATCTAAATGCTTCAAAAGGGAAAAGAAAGGGTAGGAAACGTCTTTTCCTTCCTCTTAAGGGCTCTTTTGACATTTCAGCCTCCACTATCTCACAGTGGATTGTCACCACAATCAAAAGAGCTTATCAATCCCTTACCGATAGAGACCTCTCTTTTATGAAACTAAAAGCCCATAAGGTTAGAGTCGTCACTGCCTCATGGTCCTATCTAAATCACTCTGCCTTGGAGGATGTCATGAAGGCAGCATTTTGGCAATCCCATACTAACTTCTCCTCCTTCTACCTCTGCTCATTAGCACAACAAAGTGCAGGAATTTTTTTTATGAGACCCATAGTTGCGGCACAACTTGTGGGCCAGAGGGACTCCAACAAATTGTAAAATGGATCCCTCTCTTTTTCTGTTTTTGATCAGTTTAACACCTCAGCCTACTTACCTAACTGACAAATTCAGCTGTGTAATAGTGAAGGGTATTGTATTGCTGCTATTAAAATGTAGTTTTTTGGGTGGGGGTAAAACTAATTTTAATTATGCAATACTTACCCATCACTATTACCGAATGCCCTCCTCCCACCCCGCTCTGATGCCCTGACGTAATGTCATCTGTGAAAAAGATGACTGTTCTGTGCAGGTGTAGAGAGGTTCACAAGTGCACCATGTCTAATTGGCAATTCCCCACTCTGTGGGAGGATGTATTCACATCAAACGGACGAGATTTTTTCATACGAAAAAGTAATAGCTGTGTAATAGTGATGGGTAAGTATTGCATAATAAAAATTAGTTCCCCCCCCCCAAAAAAAAATACATTTATCAATAATTTTCCATAATGGATTGTTATATTGACATTGGGTTTTTCACTGAAAGACTTCTTATGATGTTTAGTTTGTCTTAAATGAAAATGTTGCTGATGTGACATCCAACATGTCTTACATGGTGGCCATTTGGAAAATCTTGTTATCACTTCTCCTCCAGAAGGGATGGTCATGTCGACATAGGGTTTTCATTAAAACACTTCATACTATATTTAGTTGCTCCTAAATGAAAATGATGCCAATGTGACTTCCCAAAATTTGAAAAATCTCGTAACAGATACTTCTTCTAAATGGATGTCCATACCAACTTTTTAAAAAAATTCTTTGTTGGAATATATAGTTACTTCTGACTTAAAAAGATGGTGATGAAACCTTGAAAATGGCTGCCTTGATGGCCATCCTGAAAATCTTTCTATGGTTACTTCTGAATAGATGGTCTTGTTGATATGGAGTTTTCACTAAAACACTATTATAGCAATAGGTAGCTTATTCTGAATGGAAATGGTATTTATCAGACCTCCAACATGGCAACATAGGGACCATCTTGAAAATCTTGTTATCACTACTCCTTTTGCATGAATGATGGCATTGAGATGAGGGTTTCATTAAAATGCTTCTTGAATATTAAATTGGTTTTGAATAAAAATGGTGTAGATCTGACCATCAACATAACCATACGTTTGTGAAGTAGTTTGGAAAACCAGACCTGGTTGACCTTAGAGTCAAGAGTCAGTTGCTTTCAATTTTGTACTTTGTTGAGCTAATAAACACAGTGACTTGTACATACATATACAAGTGAATTTGACCTGCCTGTATATTTAGTTGTATTCCAATAAAGAAGTTGATAGTCAACACTCTGAAATTGATTTTAAGGTCAAAGGTCTTGACTCAGCTTTTTAGTTGTACTGGCTTGTAAGCATGACAACACAAACTAGTATGAATGGATTTTTAGTTGTACTGGCTTGTAAGCATGACAACACAAACTAGTATGAATGGATTTTTAGTTGTACTGGCTTGTAAGCATGACAACACAAACTAGTATGAATGGATTTTTAGTTGTACTGGCTTGTAAGCATGACAACACAAACTAGTATGAATGGATTTTTAGTTGTACTGGCTTGTAAGCATGACAACACAAACTAGTATGAATGGATTTTTAGTTGTACTGGCTTGTAAGCATGACAACACAAACTAGTATGAATGGATTTTTAGTTGTACTGGCTTGTAAGCATGACAACACAAACTAGTATGAATGGATTTTTAGTTGTACTGGCTTGTAAGCATGACAACACAAACTAGTATGAATGGATTTTTAGTTGTACTGACTTGTAAGCATGACAACACAAACTAGTATGAATGGATTTTTAGTTGTACTGGCTTGTAAGCATGACAACACAAACTAGTATGAATGGATTTTTTTAAAAATCTGGTTTGTTCATATCTCTGGTGAATACCTTGAATGATGCCACTTAACGAAACTTAGAATATGGGTAGATCTTGACCCTTTCTGTGACAAATTGAATGATTTTTTTTATCCATTATATCACGTTCAAGGTTAATGGCCAGGACAGAGAATTTTGTTCTGCACTTGCAGGTATCTTGTAAACATGTGAACTCAGACATGTAACAAAATAATTTTGTTACCAAATCTGTTATGTTAGAGTTTCACAAGGAATATTAGGAATGGTTTGGTACTCAAAAGTTAAAAAGAACAAATGGTCTTTTTTTGAATTCTTTTTGGTCAGTAGAGCATCAGTCCTGTCAAATGACTCTTGTTTTTCTTTTTTAAGAAACCAAAGGTTCAATTCACATTAAGGACGTAAGCATTTATTTTTTCAGGTACATGCATGAACAAATTCAAGTAATATGGTTTCACTGATGATTTTTTTGTTCTTCAGACTTTTTACTAAACCAGGAGTTTTATTTGTAATATGAAGAAGGAGAAAGAGAGAGATTTTCTAATATTTTGTAATATGAAGAAGTAGAGAGAGAGATTTTCTCCAACTTCGAATTCAGTGTCCTATTTATTTCTTACTTTGAAACTCTGCTTGCAAATAAATTTCACGAGTGATAATAATCAATCTTCCATATTTTTTTAATTACTTTGCTATATAATTGGTTTTTCAGGCCAATCGGCCTCACATAAAATAAATGTCACTCTACTGAAGTCAAGTCCTGATAATGACAACCTCTGTGCAGAAAACCTACCTTTGGCAGGTCCTTGATAAAGATCACAGAACAGAACTTAATCTGGCTCTAAAGTTGTGTATTAGCCAACCTGGTGAACACTTTCCATTATTGATACAGTATGCCACCATTGGTTCTTGAGGCATTAGCACATATATGTAGTTGGAAATTCAGTATAAAAATATAACACTTCTTTCTATTTTCTTTTTCTTTTATAACTGTAGTGCTTGCTGCTTTTAATTACATTGAGCATATTTCATCAAACCAATTTTCCTTTCTCCAAGATAAATCTATACTGTTCACTGTCAGGCAGTACATGAGTTGTGTTTTGAAATAAAATAAGAATGCAAAATATAGGATTAAACTTCTGCTATTACATATGTATAACTACTTCTGCTTTTTGTTATGCTGTTTAAAACAGATTAAGGATGTACATGTAGAGGTTAACTTTTGACATTGGAAAATAAATTTAAAGCAGCTCAGGATATTAGTAAACCTTGAATATTTGTCAATCTAAAATTGATTACACCTTTATAATTTGAGAGAAATACATGAATGACAGCTGGTCTCTTTCAGTTAGCATATCTCTCTCTCTCTCTCTCTCTCTCTCTCTCTCTCTCTCTCTCTCTCTCTCTCTTGTTCTCTCTCTCAAAACTGAATTGTCAGTGTTAGCGTTGTGACAACAAAATTGGCCAATTAATTTTTATTCATGCCTGTCTTGTACAGATGACATTGAATTTCATATATACACCTGTATCCTCACTTCTGAATCTTGAGTAATCAGCACTGGGCACAGCTAGAGTTCATGGCAACTGCAATCAATCTCTAGTTTGTACAACTGTCTCCTCTCCAACACATACATACATACATACATACATACATACATACATACATACATACATACATACATACATACATACATACATACATACATACATACATACATACATACATACATACATACATACATACATACATACATGTACATACATACATACATACATACATACATACATACATACAGAGATATTCAATTTTCTTTGACTTATTTTGTAAACATTATATGAGAGAATTGAGTACACAAAGCTGCAAATATCGAAATGATATGAACAACTTTTTCATTTTTTTTTTCCTCATGTGGATACAGGCTCACATGCATATGCTATATGATGTTTGTTCAAATGGCTTTGTCAGGAAGTTTCACTAAAAATAAAGCAAGTGTGCTTTATAAATTTGCACCAGTTCCCACCATTCAACTAGCACTTTTCTCAGACATTTAATTGATTTTGTAAATTAAAATTAAGACAAAAGTAAATACTTTTCAGTCTTTCTTTTTAAACAACATGTTCACTTGACATTGAATATCGGAAGCATGTATTACTTCTCAGTTCTGAATAGGAAATATGGTGTAGAAGTAAGCGACTATAAATGAACTGAAGTCTCTCATACACACACACACGCACATATACACTTCTGTAAAAAGCCATTTATTGCGACTTCATTATAGAGTGGACAGTTTGTTATTATTTCACCTGAATTAGAATTGTGAAACAAAGGTATCACTTTTTGAGCAGCTTCAATAGTGTATAAGTTATGTATAATAGTTGTGGCCGGGTGACACATGAACACATACCCTAGATGTAGGTGAGACTTTATTCCAAAGAATACTAGTTTTGGTAACTATATTTGATTTCATTTTTAGGCTTCACCTGCATGATACATTTTTCACCATTTTTTTTACTCTCAAAATTCTTAATGTGCCAGTTTGGTAATTAGATTCAGAGACATTTAAACACATCTGCTGTGAATATCTGTATAATAATAATTAAATCGCCATATTATACATATAACAAAAACAAATTTACATTGTATTTTGTGATTTTTTTTCAAACCAACCTTTCAATTATTCATTACTCTGTTTTCTACACCTTTTATTTCCACACAATGAAAAAATGGACACTGAAGACATTCACTGCGAATAAACTCACAAACAGAATTGCAATTTCAAACAACTATCATTGAATAACTAAATGTCTTGTAACCTTTATATTTAAAAAGAATGTAAAAGATTCTACAAAATTGATTCTTAAAAAGAAAAAAATTTGTATATGACATGGTAAGAGTGAAATCGTTTGAATATTCTGTACTGTAATATTTTGCTTCTGGTGGAAACAACTTGAAAAATGAAAATTTTCTGCAAGGTAATTCCTCTGTATTCTTTTCTGAACATTTGTAAATGCATCCATAAAGGGTTTTTGATGATAAAATGCATGACTTTTACAAAGGTGTGTGAAAAACAATGAAATATTAAACTATACATAATGAGATTGTAGTTAAAACATGAACACTAAAGAAACACATGAACAGCAAAACAGATTCTAAAGAAAATCATAAAGAGTAAATGCTAAATGCTAAAATGCTAAGTGAAAAATGATCAAACATCGTGCTTAAAATCAAATGCTAAAGAAATGCATGAATAGTGAATGCCGAGACGCTAAACAGTAAACAATACATTTCGTTAATGTGAGACTGCATAAACAGGGATAGGTTCCTTAGTTGTATTAATAATAATATGGACACCCCTTGTATATTATTATTATATGTATTAATAATAATATGGACACCCCTTGTATATTATTATTATATGTATTAATAATAATATGGACACCCCTTGTATATTATTGCTATATGTATTAATAATAATATGGACACCCCTTGTATATTATTGCTATATGTATTAATAATAATATGGACACCCCTTGTATATTATTGCTATATGTATTAATAATAATATGGAGACCCCTTGTATATTATTGCTATATGTATTAATAATAATATGGACACCCCTTGTATATTATTGCTATAAATCTTTGGAAAATTACTATCAAGATCAGTCTGAAATCATTTATATTTATGCAGATTTTAATGTACATGTACACTAGAAGGTGGTAGATTTAAAAATACATGGGAAATGTTTTGCTTGATGTGTTAAACTGTACTTTGTAATATGCTTGCATCTTCTTGTGGACTGAAACTAATTGGATGAAACTAGGCAAGTAATGTCTGTTTTCATGAATTAATGCACATGTAAAGTGTAATTACTTTCATGTGCGACTTGAGGGATAGTCTGATATCATATCAGTGGCTTTAGCTGCTGGGGCTTGGATGTTTTTCATTTATTTCTTTTCAAATGCAGCATGAAATATTTTTAATGTTTTCCTACAGCAGAAAGTATTAAAAGTCTTTTTGCCCTCCAGAAACAAATAGAAAATAAACATATTGTGTAACAAGTGTTTGGGAAAAGTACAGTCTTGCATGCATAGTTCCATAAATCAACCTACAGGAACTGCATGTAGTCATAACTCTGACAGCAGAACTTAGTCTTTTGAGTTATGGGACTGCATCATTTGACAACAGAACTTAGTCTTTTGAGTTATGGGACTGCATCATTTGACAACAGAACTTAGTCTTTTGAGTTATGGGACTGCATCATGAGCTGTGGGACTGCATCATGAGTTATGGGACTGTATCATGAGTTATGGGACTGCATCATGAGTTATGGGACTGCATCATGAGTTATGGGACTGCATCATGAGCTATGGGACTGCATCATGAGTTATGGGACTGCATCATGAGTTATGGGACTGCATCATTTGACAACAGATTAAGTCCTTTGTTCTAGCTTGGTAAGAAAATGATGTAGATATTACACCATTTGTCCCCTATATGTCACTATACAATACTCAGCGGTGCAGTGTAAAATGCACATAACAAGACCATTGCAAGTGGTACTGCAATGATTGTACTACCAAATATTGTACCATAACTGCATATATTCAGATGTGTAGAAAACAAATTTGCTGCTTTAAAGCAAAAGGCCTTGAGATCATCCACAAACTTAACATACAATTTTGCATATAGGCCTAAATTATTGGTTCTTTATTGCTTATCAGTAAAAATTCCCTCACCCACTGCTGTAGATAGCTAGTGGCTATACAAAATAAATTTAGCAGTGATGGCAATGCTTACTTAACTTTCATGTGTTTCATATACATTTTTATCAAAATAGGTCACAAAGACCAATTTTTGCAAGCCTGTCAACAATTGTTGTGGGATTGTGGCAGACGGACCCTCCCTTCTTACAAGGTATCCGCTTTATTTGGTTGGTTATCATTATCAAGAGGATGATCGACCTCAGTGTTATTGCCCGGATCGAGTAAATAATAAAATAAATTATGAAATTTATTGATGGATTAAATAGAGATCTAAGCAGATATATAGAACAGAATAACACTAGCCCCCGTACATGAAATATAACAATTTAATCAATTACATAAAACAAATTGAGATAATACATTACATTAGGAAGATACACTTGTTTTTGAAATAAATAATTTACCAAATTTCAACACAAATATACTTTTGTAAATAGCCGATCTGTTTTAAATGATAGAATTAGTCCATCATAGAATCAAGTGAACAATTGAAGTCATTGGCCTGCATGCCTGCATAACCTGCTTATCGCTGGTCACTCCAACTTCAATGTTGCTGTTCTCTCCTTGTTTTTTCTTTTCCTTCTCACGCTCTCTTATATCGCCTCTTTCAGCCCTCAAACTTTGTATGGATAGGTAGGTGGATGGAGCTATTTCCCCTTGTGCTTTCAAGCCTCAGTTGCTTTACTGCCAGAATTGTGTCCTTCAACTTCTAGACACTGGTCCCTTGAATAATTGTTTATACGAGAAAATTTCTTCTTATCCTCAAGCAGTTAAGATCTCATCCGCCTCTCGCAGAAAAACTTAGACTAACTAAATTTTGCGATGTGGAAATTTAAAACATGAAATTTCATCTGGGAAACACACCTCTTTTTTAGCGTAGCCAATCAGATTAAACGTATCTACTGCCTTTTATAAATACATGCCCATCGTGGTCAGCGTAACCCTAGATTTTTAAATAACCGATTATGGAGAATTTCAAAAGATAATACAACTTCCACAAGCTTTTACATCTAGTCCTGCAAACTATCAACTTTGACATTTTAACCTTGTGTCCGACTGCTAACAATGAAGTCTTAATTAAGAATCAATCAGGGACTTTAAAACCATTGCAGTCTAGTGATTTAATACGGTATCTTTCCTCATAAATCTAATTAATTGTTATCTGCCAGCTAAATTTGCTCTACTGAATACATCGACAGAAATTTGCACCCTTACAGGGATATTATATTTTACTACTCTCTGTCCATATGCCTAGGTGGCAGGTGTGCATCAATTTTCATTCTGAACAAAAATTTCAGTGTTTGTGGACGAATTTCAACAAAACTTGGAATGTAAAGAAGAATTTTATTTCAAAGCCATAAAGATGATTGGCTTCTTTGTTAAGATATTGCCAATACAGGGTCTACCCAGGTGTCAGTATTGTCCAAAAATGGCAAGCAAAAGACTTTTTCCTGCCTTATCTTGTGAAGTATTCCTTGCTGTATATATGATTTATTCACTGTTGATGCAAATGGAGAACTGGTATCTGTAAAGAATTTTTTTAATAAATAATACCTCACAAATATTGATCACATGGTTGGTTGATAATCTAGGTTAATCAAATTCATAAAGATATGTTGGGGTATAAAATGGTTAACTGAGCTGTGTCATCTTCTAGCAGGCTGAGGCACTGAGAAGAGCTTGTTATGGACACCTGATTGGTCAATTATGTGCCTAATTATTTTGATAAACAAGCTGTTGCCTCACACCTGTACAACTCAATGGTAACCAGTCTGTTTGAAAACCCAATCTTTTAAAGATATGTATGGGATTTTCGCAACACACAATACTTGTGATCATAATTAAAATAAAACTTTCATTGGTCTGTCACCTCTTTCAAACATTAGACACATTGCAGTTTGTTGTAAGCATTTCATAACATTTATGTAATTTGATGAATAATTTTAATTTACTCACACTTTTCAAACAATGTACAGCGATGTTTTATAACTTAACCATATGTATTACTGATATATATGCCACATGGTTGTATCATCAAAGGAAAGTTCTAGAAAAAGCTTATATGCAATAAAATGTAAAAAATAATTTTCTGGGTACTAATTGGTCATTTAAAATTGTGGTAGAAATTGTTTTGTATCAATTTGCATGTATAAAAATCGATACTGTACTCAACATAATACACTCGAATAAGAACATGTATCTAAATCACAGCATGGCTTGAGGAAAGGAAGCAGCTGCAAACACCTCTGCAGAATAATGGGGTTTTCATTGAACTTACCATCATGCATGTCTGGTAATGTGGTTTATATATGTATAACTAATTCTAACCATATTGTAAGGATTTTATATTTTGTACCTTTATCTTTTTTTTTATAGACATTTTATAGAATTTTAAAATCTTTACCTTTTATTTTATCTTGTGGTACTTCATGTTTACATCTAATTGGAAATGTTTATCTACCTAGGGTTTTTGTGCAATTTCTTCATATTTGCATTTTTAGAAGTTTGCTTTAGTTGGCATCATATGGCCATTAGTGTGCCAAGGTGCCATTACACACTAATACATATGTACATATTATCGTTACCACTTGATTTTGTAGATTAAGTCAGTGCCAATAACAGATCTTAAATGTGCACTATTCAGCACAACCATGACTGGGAGAGAGAAAGAATGCACCTCCAAAGCTAGGAGCTCCCAACATATAGGGAGCTATCTCTTCTGATTATGTACATGCACATGATTTTGACTTGTTTATGACATTGTCTGTGTGCACTTATTATTATGAGATTAACTTCACAAAATTTACTCAAATAAAAATTTCTGAAGTGCACAGTGTGTGCATTACATTGTCTATGGTACCATTGTGTACTTATAGAGACCTGAGTCAAGAATTGCACTGATTGTGGCTCATTAACAGTTTCAGTGCCTTTCTGACAAAAACAATTTTTACTTTATTATATTTTTATTTTATTATATTGAACATGGCAGATTTTGTACATATCCATAAAACAGTTTATATGCCCCCAGAGATTATTGTCATTTGCAAGATGGCTGTAAATTAAACCGTTGCTTTGATTTACTGCCTGTCTTTAATATTTATGAGAAACACCATAGAATACCAAAATGTAATAATCAATTTTATTGTTCTGTACTTTTTGACTGTTATATTTTGGGGCTTTTTTATATAACCAACAGTGCATGAAATACAGGACAAAAATAAAAATGTTTATGCGAGGACAACAAGAACTTGAGGGTCAGTATAGAATGTCATATAGCATCCAGTGTTCATCCGCATCATCGTTCTTTTACAATGGCTCTATTTCCTCTGTGCATAAGTGGATTTTAATGTCATCAAGCCTTGCACAAAATGTATTGCTGGAACAAAAAAATATTAGAGAGAGATCAGCGAGCCAGAAGACCAAAGGTCAAGGTTACATGGGTTTATGATTATGAACCCCAAACCAGAGCCATGGTAGCTCATTTGATAGAGCATTCGACTTGTAATCCCATAGTCACATGTTTTATACCTGCCCAGGCCAGCTGCAGTTAGCTGCTTCAGTGTGTCCCTGGGAAAGGTACTTAGCTCCCATTTTCTCAGAGAGATGTAACCCATAATTGGTTGAAAGTACCATAAAAAAACAACCAGCCCACCTACCAACCAAAACCAAAACAATAAAATAAAATATTACGCATGTTTACAATCTTGTAGACTAATATTTCTACATATGTGTCAGCTACTTTAAGTGATCTTCCTTCACCATATTCTACACCAACAAACATCAGTCTAGATCTTCCCTTACCATATTCTACACCAACAAACACTTTAATCTAGATCTTCCCTTACCATATTCTACACCAACAAACACTTCAATCTAGATCTTCCTTTACCATATTCTACACCAACACACATCAGTCTTGATCTTCCCTTACCATATTCTACACCAACAAACACTTCAATCTAGATCTTCCCTTACCATATTCTACACTAACACACATCAGTCTAGATCTTTCCTTACCATATTCTACACCAACACACATCAGTCTAGATCTTCCCTTACCATATTCTACACCAACAACACTTCAATCTAGATCTTCCTTTACCATATTCTACACCAACAAACACTTCAATCTAGATCTTCCTTTATCATATTCTACACCAACACACATCAGTCTTGATCTTCCTTTACCATATTCTACACCAACACACATCAGTCTTGATCTTCCCTTACCATATTCTACACCAACAAACACTTCAATCTAGATCTTCCCTTACCATATTCTACACCAACACACATCAGTCTTGATCTTCCTTTACCATATTCTACACCTGCACACATCAGTCTTGAGCTTCCCTCACCATATTCTACACCAACAAACATCAGTCTAGATCTTCCCTTACCATATTCTACACCAACACACATCAGTCTAGATCTTCCCTTACCATATTGCACAGCAAGACATATCAGTCTTGAGCTTCCCTCACCATATTCTACACCAACAAACACTTCAATCTAGATCTTCCCTTACCATATTCTACACCAACACACATCAGTCTAGATCTTCCTTTACCATAATCTACACCAACACACATCAGTCTAGATCTTCCCTTACCATATGCTACACCAATACACATCAGTCTAGATCTTCCTTTACCATATTCTACACCAACACACATCAGTCTAGATCTTCCCTTACCATATTCTACACCAACACACATCAGTCTAGATCTTCCCGTACCATATGCTACACCAACACACATCAGTCTAGATCTTCCCTTACCATATTCTACACCAACACACATCAGTCTAGATCTTCCCTTACCATATTCTACACCAACAAACATCAGTCTTGATATTCCTTTACCATATTATACACCAACACACATCAGGCTAGATCTTCCCTTACCATATTCTACACTAACACACATCAGTCTAGATCTTCTCTTACCATATTCTACACCAACACACATCAGTCTAGATCTTCCCTTACCATATTATACACCAACAAACACTTCAATCTAGATCTTCCTTTACCATATTCTACACCAACAGACACTTCATTCTAGATCTTCCTTTACCATATTCTACACCAACACTCATCAGTCTTGATCTTCCTTTACCATATTCTACACCAACACACATCAGACTTGATCTTCCCTTACCATATTCTACACCAACAAACACTTCAATCTAGATCTTCCCTTACCATATTCTACACCAACACACATCAGTCTAGATCTTCCCTTACCATATTCTACACCAACACACATCAGTCTAGATCTTCCCTTACCATATTCTACACCAACACACATCAGTCTAGATCTTCCCATACCATATGCTACACCAACAAACATCACTCTTGATATTCCTTTACCATATTCTACACCAACACACATCAGTCTAGATCTTCCCTTACCATATTCTACACCAACACACATCAGTCTAGATCTTTCCATACCATATGATACACTAACACACATCAGTCTAGATCTTTCCTTACCATATTCTACACCAACACACATCAGTCTTGATATTCCTTTACCATATTCTACACCAACACACATCAGTCTTGAGCTTCCCTCACCATATTCTACACCAACAAGCACTTCAATCTAGATCTTCCCTTAGCATATTCTACACCAACAAACATCAGTCAAGATCTTCCCATACCATATTCTACACCAACAAACACTTTAGTCTAGATCTTCCCATACCATATTCTACACCAACAAACACTTTAGTCTAGATCTTCCCATGCCATATTCTACACCAACAAACACTTTAGTCTAGATCTTCCCTTACCATATTCTACACCAACAAATACTTCAGTCTAGATCTTCCCATACCATATTCTACACCAACACACATCAGTCTTGATCTTCCTTTACCATATTCTACACCAACAACACTTCAATCTAGATCTTCCTTTACCACATTCTACACCAACAAACACTTCAATCTAGATCTTCCTTTATCATATTCTACACCAACACACATCAGTCTTGATCTTCCTTTACCATATTCTACACCAACACACATCAGTCTTGATCTTCCCTTACCATATTCTACACCAACAAACACTTCAATCTAGATCTTCCCTTACCATATCCTACACCAACACACATCAGTCTTGATCTTCCTTTACCATATTCTACACCTGCACACATCAGTCTTGAGCTTCCCTCACCATATTCTACACCAACAAACATCAGTCTAGATCTTCCCGTACCATATTCTACACCAACACACATCAGTCTAGATCTTCCCTTACCATATTGCACAGCAAGACATATCAGTCTTGAGCTTCCCTCACCATATTCTACACCAACAAACACTTCAATCTAGATCTTACCTTACCATATTCTACACCAACACACATCAGTCTAGATCTTCCTTTACCATAATCTACACCAACACACATCAGTCTAGATCTTCCCTTACCATATGCTACACCAATACACATCAGTCTAGATCTTCCTTTACCATATTCTACACCAACACACATCAGTCTAGATCTTCCCTTACCATATTCTACACCAACACACATCAGTCTAGATCTTCCCGTACCATATGCTACACCAACACACATCAGTCTAGATCTTCCCTTACCATATTCTACACCAACACACATCAGTCTAGATCTTCCCGTACCATATTCTACACCAACACACATCAGTCTAGAGCTTCCCTCACCATATTCTACACCAACACACATCAGTCTTGATCTTCCCTTACCATATTCTACACCAACACACATCAGTCTAGATCTTCCCATACCATATTCTACACCAACACACATCAGTCTAGATCTTCCTTTACCATATTCTACACCAACACATATCAATCTAGATCTTCCCTTACCATATTCTACACCAATACACATCTGTCTAGATCTTCCCGTACCATATGCTACACCAACACACATCAGTCTAGATCTTCCCTTACCATATTCTACACCAACATAGATCAGTCTTGAGCTTCCCTCACCATATTCTATACCAACAAACACTTCAATCTAGATCTTCCCTTACCATATTCTACACCAACACACATCAGTCTTGAGCTTCCCTCACCATATTCTACACCAACAAACACTTCAATCTAGATCTTCCTTTACCATATTCTACACCAACACACATCAGTCTAGATCTTCCTTTACCATATTATACACCAACAGACATCAGGCTAGATCTTTCCTTACCATATTCTACACCAACACACATCAGTCTAGATCTTCCCTTACCATATTCTACACCAACAAACATCAGTCTTGATATTCCTTTACCATATTATACACCAACACACATCAGGCTAGATCTTCCCTTACCATATTCTACACTAACACACATCAGTCTAGATCTTCTCTTACCATATTCTACACCAACACACATCAGTCTAGATCTTCCCTTACCATATTATACACCAACAAACACTTCAATCTAGATCTTCCTTTACCATATTCTACACCAACAGACACTTCATTCTAGATCTTCCTTTACCATATTCTACACCAACACTCATCAGTCTTGATCTTCCTTTACCATATTCTACACCAACACACATCAGACTTGATCTTCCCTTACCATATTCTACACCAACAAACACTTCAATCTAGATCTTCCCTTACCATATTCTACACCAACACACATCAGTCTAGATCTTCCCTTACCATATTCTACACCAACACACATCAGTCTAGATCTTCCATTACCATATTCTACACCAACACACATCAGTCTAGATCTTCCCATACCATATGCTACACCAACAAACATCACTCATGATATTCCTTTACCATATTCTACACCAACACACATCAGTCTAGATCTTCCCTTACCATATTCTACACCAACACACATCAGTCTAGATCTTTCCATACCATATGATACACTAACACACATCAGTCTAGATCTTCCCTTACCATATTCTACACCAACACACATCAGTCTTGATATTCCTTTACCATATTCTACACCAACACACATCAGTCTTGAGCTTCCCTCACCATATTCTACACCAACAAGCACTTCAATCTAGATCTTCCCTTACCATATTCCACACCAACAAACATCAGTCTAGATCTTCCCATACCATATTCTACACCAACAAACACTTTAGTCTAGATCTTCCCATACCATATTCTACACCAACAAACACTTTAGTCTAGATCTTCCCTTACCATATTCTACACCAACACACATCAGTCTTGAGCTTCCCTCACCATATTCTACACCAACAAGCACTTCAATCTAGATCTTCCCTTACCATATTCTACACCAACAAACATCAGTCTAGATCTTCCCATACCATATTCTACACCAACAAACACTTTAGTCTAGATCTTCCCATACCATATTCTACACCAACAAACACTTTAGTCTAGATCTTCCCTTACCATATTCTACACCAACAAATACTTCAGTCTAGATCTTCCCATACCATATTCTACACTAACAAACACTTTAGTCTAGATCTTCCCTTACCATATTCTACACCAACAAACACTTCAGTCTAGATCTTTCCTTACCATATTCTACACCAACACTTCAATGTAGATCTTCCCTTACCATATTCTACACCAACACACTTCTGTCTAGATCTTCCCTTACCATATTCTACACCAACAAACACTTCAATCGAGATCTTCCCTTACCATATTCTACACCAACACATTTCAATCTAGATCTAGATTGCATTCACAAACTTGTCAACCACAACATTATTAGTAAGTTATTGGACCATTAAGAGTCTATTTATGGGTATTAAACTTGATAGGCTTATCTGCTGATGTGTTACTCAGTTTTCTGGTCAATATTGTTTGTCTGGAATTTTACAATGTACAATTTTTTTTATTTTTATTGTTTGCCACATCAAACTGACAATATATTATTTCTCCTTTGAAAGCCATTTGTATTTTGACAGTAAATTGATACATAAATTAAATCTCTTAAAAGCTATTGTGTTTTGACAGTAGAATGGCCTTGGATTGTTGAATTTTAACCAAATTTGGCTTGCAGCTTTTTAGTGATGAAACCTAAAAATTATTTTTAAGGATTGCATGAATTTATTTACAGGAGTTATAGCCCCTAATTACCCATTCTACTGACTTTAGTTTTCAAAGTATAATGCTATGAAGGATTGTTGGATTTCATCGAAGTATGACATAGAGCTCTATCTTGATAAGACCTTGAATGTGTATGATTTTCAGCTTTCTACAACATCATTTACAGGAGTTATGGCCCCAGATTTTCCATCCTCCTAACACTGGTTTCTGCAGCATAACCTTAATAATAAGGATTGTTGTATTGATTAGAACTTTAATGAGTATGATTTCCAGTATTCCACAACATCAAGGAGTAATGGCCCTTTGATTGTCTGGCCTCCTGACTTTGGTTTCAACAGCATAACCTTACCAAGAATTGTTGCTTTTCAACCCAATTTGGCATCCAGATTTATATTGACATGGTCTGGAATGAGTTTGATTTACAGAATTCCAGTATATTATTTAAAGGAATTAGACCCCCTTAATTGCCTGTCCTCCTAACTTTGATTCTGCAGCTTAACTTTACTAAATTTTGCATATCCTTAATATTGATAACACCTTGAAAGAGTTTGATTCAAGCATTCCAGGTCATTTCAAGGAGTTATGGCCCCTCATTGCCTGTTCTCCTTTCTTTGGTTTCCAAAAATAATTTTACCAGGTATTGTTGGACTTAAACTAAATTTGGCATGCGGCATTATATTGATGAGATCTTGAAAGAATTTGATTTCCAGCATTGCATGGCATCTGTCTGAGAAGTTATGACCCCTGATTTCTGGTCCTGTTAAACTTTGTTTTTTGACATATTTCTTCATACAGTTTATAGAGCTATAGCTCATTATTCATACAGTTTGTAGAGCTATGGCACATTTTTCTTCATACAGTTGTAGAGCTATGGCTCATTATCCTTCATACAGTTGTAGAGTTGTGACTCATTATTCTTCATACAGTTTGTAGAGCTATGGCTCATTATTCTTCATACAGTTTGTAGAACTGTGGCTCATTATTCTTCATACAGTTTTAGAGCTATAGCACATTATTCTTCATACAGTTGTAGAGCTGTGGCTCATTATTCTTCATACAGTTGTAGAGCTGTGGCTCATTATTCTTCATACAGTTGAAGAACTATAGCACATTATTCTTCATACAGTTTGTAGAACTATGGCTCATTATTCTTCATACAGTTGTAGAGCTGTGGCTCATTATTCTTCATACAGTTATAGAGCTGTGGCTCATTATTCTGCATACAGTTGTAGAGCTGTGGCTCATTATTCTTCATACAGTTGTAGAGCTGTGGCTCATTATTCTTCATACAGTTGTAGAGCTATGGCTCATTATTCTTCATACAGTTGTAGAGCTGTGGCTCATTATTCTTCATACAGTTTGTAGAACTGTGGCTCATTATTCTTCATACAGTTGTAGAGCTATAGCACATTAGTCTTCATACAGTTGTAGAGCTGTGGCTCATTATTCTTCATACAGTTGAAGAACTATAGCACATTATTCTTCATACAGTTGAAGAACTATAGCACATTATTCTTCATACAGTTTGTAGAGCTATGGCTCATTATTCTTCATACAGTTGTAGAGCTGTGGCTTATTATTCTTCATACAGTTGTAGAGCTGTGGCTCATTATTCTTCATACAGTTGAAGAACTATAGCACATTATTCTTCATACAGTTTGTAGAGCTATGGCTCATTATTCTTCATACAGTTGTAGTGCTGTGGCTCATTATTCTTCATGCAGTTTGTAGAGCTATGGCTCATTATTCTTCATACAGTTGTAGAGCTGTGGCTCATTATTCTTCATACAGTTGTAGAGCTGTGGCTCATTATTCTTCATACAGTTGTAGAGCTGTGGCTCATTATTCTTCATACAGTTGAAGAACTATAGCACATTATTCTTCATACAGTTGTAGAGCTGTGGCTCATTATTCTTCATACAGTTGAAGAACTATAGCACATTATTCTTCATACAGTTTGTAGAACTGTGACTTGTTAGTCTTTTGAACCGTTTGTAGAGCTGTGGCTTGTTAGTCTTTTGAACAGTTTGTAGAGCTGTGGCTCATTATTCTTCATACAGTTTGTGGAGCTGTGGCATGTTATTCTTCATACAGTTTATAGAGTTATCACCCATTATTCTTCATACAGTTTGTAGAGCTGTGGCTCATTAATCTTCATACAGTTTGTAGAGCTGTGGCTTGTTATTCTTTTGAACAGTTTGTAGAGCTGTGGCTCATTATTCTTCATGCAGTTTGTAGAGCTGTGGCGCGTTATTCTTCATACAGTTTTTAGAGCTATCGCCCATTATTCTTCATACAGTTGTAGAGCTGTGGCTCATTATTCTTCATACAGTCTGTAGAGTATGGCACATTTTTCTTCATACAGTTTGTAGAGCTGTGGCTCATTATTCTTCATACAGTTTGTAGAGCTGTGGCTCATTATTCTTCATACAGTCTGTAGAGTATGGCACATTTTTCTTCATACAGTTTGTAGAGCTGTGGCTCATTGTTCTTCATACAGTTTGTAGAGCTGTGGCTCATTATTCTTCATACAGTTTAGAGCTGTGGCTCATTGTTCTTCATACAATCTGTTGAGCTGTGGCTCATTATTCTTCATACAGTTGTAGAGCTATGGCTCATTATTCTTCATACAGTTTAGAGCTATGGCTCATTGTTCTTCATACAGTCTGTTGAGCTGTGGCTCATTATTCTTCATACAGTTGTAGAGCTATGGCTCATTATTCTTCATACAGTTTAGGGCTATGGCTCATTATTCTTCATACAGTTTAGAGCTGTGGCTCATTGTTCTTCATACAGTCTGTTGAGCTGTGGCTCATTGTTCTTCATACAGTCTGTTGAGCTGTGGCTCATTATTCTTCATACAGTTGTAGAGCTATGGCTCATTATTCTTCATACAGTTTAGAGCTATGGCTCATTATTCTTCATACAGTTTGTAGAGCTATGGCTCATTATAACTTCATACAGTTTGTAGAGCTATAGCACATTATTCTTCATTCAGTTTGTAGAGCTATGGCTCATTATTCTTCATACAGTTTGTAGAGCTATGGCTCATTATTCTTCATACAGTTTGTAGAGCTATAGCTCATTATTCTTCATACAGTTTGTAGAGTTATAGCACATTATTCTTCATTCAGTTTGTAGAGCTATGGCTCATTATTCTTCATTCAGTTTGTAGAGCTATGGCTCATTATTCTTCATACAGTTTGTAGAGCTATGGCTCATTATTCTTCATTCAGTTATAGGGCTGTGGCTTGTTATTCTTCACACAGTTTGTAGAGCTATGGCTCATTATTCTTCATACAGTTTGTAGAGCTATGGCTCATTATTCTTCATACAGTTTGTAGAGCTATGGCTCATTATTCAATTATTCTTCATACAGTTTGTAGAGCTATGGCTCATTATTCTTCATACAGTTTGCAGAGCTATGGCTCATTATTCTTCATACAGTTTGTAGAGCTATGGCTCATTATTCTTCATACAGTTTGTAGAGCTATGGCTCATTATTCTTCACACACTCCTTTTGTTTCCACAAAGTGTTTCTGTTTAAGGCCCTGCTGAGCAAATTGTAAGGCGGGGGGGGGGGGGGGGGGGGGGGGAAGGGGACTGTGGGAGATAGTGGTGCACCTATCTCTAATTTCTAATAGCTCTGGTGTCTTCACTGACTAATTTGTAATCAGCATAGCTCAGGAACAATTTATAGTATTTTGAAGCAATTTGGTGTGTACAATGTCTGATAGATATAGAGGTGCCTTTCAGGAGCATGGTTTCTTTATTTTTGAGAGAAATGTGCCTGTGTATCAGTTTCAGATGTCATCATTGGATGTTGCCATTACTAAGCCAGAATAGCTTATGAACTATTCAGTATATCCTATAAGCAGTTTGGTATGAACACTGTTTAAAAAGATTTAAATGTATTTTGTTTTGTTTTTGTTGTTTTTAACAGCACTTTTAGCACATTATTGGCTATATCATCAAACCCCGAATCCTTGGATTATGAGTCCGATGCTCTACCAACTGAGCTACTACGACTGCCTGTGCTTTTACGAAATTCATCTCTTCTACT
Organism: Margaritifera margaritifera; assembly: GCA_029931535.1. Classification (NCBI taxonomy): domain Eukaryota; kingdom Metazoa; phylum Mollusca; class Bivalvia; order Unionida; family Margaritiferidae; genus Margaritifera; species Margaritifera margaritifera. Next base: position 595,025 of record JAQPZY010001537.1, on the reverse strand, counting down.
TCATTTTTGACACAGTTCATTTTTGACACAGCTATGGACCTCATTCACTGATTGTAGATCTTCACATGGAGTTGTCCTTTCAACATATTCTAAAGATAGTGCCAATTATCTAACAGATACAAATATGTTTATTAAGACATTTGTCTCTTCCACACCATTTTGGACAGGGTTATGACCCCTTTTAATGCTGGGCTCTTTGCAATTCTGTCACTCCTTCCAGTATACATCTTACCTTCACCATTGTTCTAGGATTTTCTTTCAAACCAAAATAAAAAAAGTTCTTTTACTTCAAGATAATTTTTTTTTCTTCAACTAATATAATGGATATAATACCTTTTATTTTTTCTTCTATAAATCAGAGCAAAAATATTTTTTCAAGCTATGAAGCTCTTTGGCGGCCCAAAATAAAAATAACAGAATAGAAAACGGTGCCCCCTCTCCCCACCCCCTTGTGAAAATTAAATGGTCAGTCCCTTAGTGGTGGAACTGGAATGGTGCAAGAGATGAATGGATTATTGGGTTATTATTACAAAATTTAACCAAATAATGACCCTGGTACTGTATTATGTTCTGTCAGAAAGATCTGATGGTTACACTAATTGTCATACAAAACTGCTATCAGGACTTTTTACAGAAAGGTGTGTGATTGTTACAGGAGTAGCATTCATTAGTTGCAGGTTGCCAGGTATTGTATTGATATGGTTTAATGTCTCGCTAGTTGCTATGGATGGATCAAGGAATTTAATATCTTACTGTGATGTGTTAATGCAGAAGAAAATCCAAGTTCATCAGAGAGGAATGCATTTTAGAGTCTGTTATGTTGCTAACTTAATCTGTTGATTTTTGTTAGTTATTGCAAAATAATATCCCAATTATATTTCTGATCTCAACCAAACATTCATGAAGTCTTAATTTGGCTTTAAGGTTATTGTAGAGTAAGATAAATTTTGTTTAGACTGTGAATATGGTTTTGTAAGCCATAAAGATCTCTGGTATAGTTCAGTAGAATTAGTTTGTCATAAATCCAACATTCCTTTTTTATTTTAAAGTTCTGTTTTAAAAGCATATTTTACAATAAAACTCAGATAACAGTTTTGAGTCGCATATTTAGGGCCCTGCATCAAGATGCATAATCCATATAATAATCACCTTTTCAAGCCATCCATCTGTACATTTGTCCATCTGTCCCCATTCCATTAATATTATATCTCCAATACAAAAGATCCTTGTAACCAGCATAGCTCAGGAACAATTCAACCTATTCTGATGCAATTTGGTGTGTACATTGTCTCATAACCCTAAATGTACCTTTTATGGGTTTTGTTTTGTCAACTCCATTTTGAATAGAGTTAAATCCCTTGATAATTAAACTTAATATCTTCACATGGGATATGGCTTGTAACCAGTATAGTCCTACAACTCTTATGCATAATTGGATACCAGTTGATAGGTGAATTGCCTATTACATGTATATAGGTTTCATCTTTCAGGTTCAATTTTAATGGAGTTATGGTCCTTTTTCCATCACTATTAAATTTCTACTACAGCAGATTCTTGTAAACAGCATAGCTATGGAACCATTCAACATATCTGATGCAATTTGGTGTGTACATTGTCTCAAGATCTAGATGTGCCTTTTATGGGTTTTGTATCATTTGAACTCCATTTTATATAGACTTGTGACCCTTGACAATAAATTTAATATCTTCTCATGGGATGCTACTTGTAACTGGCATAGCTCAAGAAACATTCAACATATTCTGATGCAGTTTGGTATGAGCAATGGCTCAGAGGCTTACATGTGCTTTTTGTCTTGTTCCTTAGAGTTATAACCCCCTGATTCCTCATCCTCCTGACTGTGGTCTCCTCAAGATAACTTCACCAAAATTGTGTGAATTTCAACCAGATTTGGGATGTGGCTTCAGATTGATGACACCTTGAGTAAGTGTGATTTCCAGCATGCCATCGCATCATTTATAAGAGTTATGGCCCCAAATTCCCCATGACTTTGGTTTCTACAGCATAATTTTACTAATGAATATTGCATTTCAGCAAAAGTTATCATGCATCTTATACTGATGAGACCTTGGATGAATTTGATTTTCAGCATTCCATGTCATCGTTTGGATGCATTATGGCCCCTGAATACCCATCTTCTCCATCAGAAGTTCTTCTGTTTAAGGACCTAGCTGCCAAACAAATTGTAGAGAGTGATGCACCAATTGTTACTAGCTCTAGCTGGTACAATGAATACTTCAGTGTGTACCAACATTCATGCATTCTGAAGTATATGAATAGAAACTTGTTTAAATACCTCAGATGCTGTTATTGGCTGAAGTAAGAACAATGAAGACTTCTGCAAGAGATTTTATTACTTGGCATGCTATGCATTGCTGACTTTAATAAACAAGCAGTGTCCTGACATTGATTTAATTAATCATCTCAGTTTGAATGAATGTAGAACTGTTGATGATCCGGGGTAGAATCAGGAATTTCATGTTCCTGCCATAGTATATAGTGTTTCCTGTATCTATCTGTTTTATTATGTCACATCATATCCATTATGAATTCCATTTTGGCTCAAAAACTTTTGATGGACTTCATAGATTGAAATCAAATTTGGTATGATGCTTTACATAAGAAAGATCTAGGTCAAATTGGATTTCACTCTTTTCTGACAAAGGTTTACAGAATTATGGCCCCTGTTTGAATTAGAACTTGGCCTATCAATTGCATCATATTGTGCATCCAAGTTATATGGACACATTTCTAATTTCTAAAGGGGTTTGAACTAAAGAGGGATGGTTCATTTTGCTTAAAATGCCAAAACATTTTCCATTTTGTTACTGGAAAAAGTGTACTATTTAAACTTTAAATTAGTGGATTCAACTGAACCCTCTCTAGACACGCCATTATTGACAACAGAGATTTTACATATAAAAAAGTTAAAGTTGGCACAGTCTGATTTATGGAAGTAAAATATGAACAATAAGCAATAGAAGTCTTGTATATGAAGTCTTAATGCCCACTTTTTAAAACACTGAAGTCTCGTGGAAATCAAATGGTCTCTAATTTCACTTCTTGAATTAATGAAGCTTGTAGTACCTGGTTTTAAAGGTTTCTGCCTCTAATTTAAGTTTGTAAACATGCCCAATAATTAAGTAGGCATGCCAATAAAATGAACAAACAACAACAAAAAATGTATAATTCATGCTAGCTTTTTGTCTTATGAGCAGGCCAATAATGTCAATGAATTTAACAAATTTCAGCAACTGTGGAATCCTGAAAGCAAATAATATTTATCATATTTGCTTCTTTACAACTGCAAAACAGCAAATACCCAGATCTGCCATTGCTCAATACAGCAGCATATCGGGATCTACTACTGTATATACTTGCTTATGAGATGAATCCAACTGCAAACTGCAGTTTGTTAAGAGTATTAAGTAAAACAAACAACACAGACCTTGATCTGCTGGCACATTACACAACAGCAGGTCAGTGTTTATGTTGTTTGCAGTTAGACTCGACTTATAAGTGAATATATATGGTGTATTTATTCTAATAGATTCACCCTCCGCAGTAAACACCACACCCCCTCCCTCAATCAAGTATAGAGAACAAAATACAAAACTCAGATTAATAATTTCACTCTTCACGCCAATTCCTCCCCATCCCCTTTTCTACCCCTCCCTTTTTGTGAAAAGAAATCTACTAAGTACTTTCTAAACTTCCAAGTTTAAATGTATTATCCATTCAGTAATATATCTAATTTCTCTACTGTGTTATCCATTCAGTAGTATATCTAATTTCTCTACTGTATTATCCATTCAGTAGTATATCTAATTTCTCTACTGTATTATCCATTCAGTAGTATATCTAATTTCTGTACTGTATTATCCATTCAGTAATATATCTAATTTCTCTACTGTATTATCCATTCAGTAGTATATCTAATTTCTGTACTGTGTTATCCATTCAGTAGTATATATAATTTGTGTACTGTATTATCCATTCAGTAATATATCTAATTTCTCTACTGTATTATCCATTCAGTAGTATATCTAATTTCTGTACTGTATTATCCATTCAGTAATACATCTAATTTCTCTACTGTATTATCTATTCAGTAGTATATCTAAATTCTGTACTGTATTATCCATTCAGTAGTATATCTAATTTCTCTACTGTATTATCCATTCAGTAGTATATCTAATTTCTGTACTGTATTTTCCATTTAGTAGTATATCTAATTTCTGTACTGTATTATCCATTCAGTAGTATATCTAAATTCTGTACTGTATTATCCATTTAGGAGTATATCTAAATTCTGTACTGTATTTTCCATTTAGTATTATATCTAAATTCTGCACTGTATTTTCCATTTAGTAGTATATCTAATTTCTGTACTGTATTATCCATTCAGTAGTATATCTAAATTCTGTACTGTATTATCCATTCAGTAATATATCTAATTTCTGTACTGTAACTGGCTAAATCAAGTCCAATTTGAAACAACTGATCTCATTTCCACTGCACTCTCAGGTTGACTGAGAAATATAAAAATTGTCCCCCAAAATGCAATTTTGTTTTAATGATAGTAAAAACAGTGATTGAAAAGTATCTCACAAATGCATCTCCCTATGACCAATTTCACATGCCTGGAATGTTTATTTGAAAAGTATCTCACAAATGCATCTCCCTATGACCAATTTCACATGCCTGGAATGTTTATTTGAAAAGTATCTCACAAATGCAACTCCCTATGACCAATTTCACATGCCTGGCATTGTGGCGTGGTGGTGGTTGTGGTTGTGGTTATCGTTATCTAGAGGATGATTGACCTCGGTGTTATTGCCCGGATCGAGTAAATAATAATATAAATTGTGAAACTTATAGATGGAATGAATAGAGGTCTGAGCAGATATATAGAACAGACTAAAACGAGCCCCCGTATATGAAATATAACAATTTAATCAATTACATAAACAACTGTGATAATACATTACAGTAGGAAGATACACTTCTTTTTGAAATAAATCATTCACCAAATTTTAAACACAAATGTACTTATATAAATAGCTGATCTGTTTAAATGATAGAATTAATTCATCATAGAATCGAATGAACAATTGAAGTCATTGCCTTGTACAGCTTCATAACCTGGTTTCCTCCTGTTCACTCCAGTTTCACCGTGCCGTTCAATTGGTTCCTTCGCTTTCTTCTCACTCTGACTATCTTGCCTCTGTCGGCCCTCAAACTTTGTGTGGGTAGGTGGATACGTAGGTATGTAGATACGTGGATACGTCAGTGGATTACGTCAGTGGAGCTATTTCCCCTTTCAAAATAAACAGAGAAGCAACCTAAATCTTCTGTCAGATATCCTACTGGGAATAGATCATTACTCCACTCTCGTTATGTCAGATATCATCCTATCGGAAGTCAAACAGATACCAACGGCTATCTGGTTAAGCCAAACACGGCAGGCCATAAACAAACAAACCTAGTTTCATAAGATTAATGTATTTCCTAATGGCTATTTCATCGCTGACTCACATTAACATCACACGAGACATAACAGTTCCGTTCTCGATTATACAAATGAATGAATGAAATTCATTACATGGCTTAACTACATTAATTTCAGCGAATACACACATTCAAGTCTTTAGCGTCCATGAAATCACACTTCATTTCTTAACAACGTTAATTTCAGTCGATACGCGTTTAAGTTTTTATCATACATGAAATCATCTAAGATCGGTGAATTCACACGGATTCTCATACTCATATCAACTAAAGTAATGCATGAAATTCTTAAAATATATGACTCCTATAACACTCAAGACAACAAATTCAAACAATCTGTCAAACTTATATATAAGATCATTGTACGAATTCAGATAATGAACTCAAACACAGTTATACTCATATCAAGAAAATTGATCTACGAATTTATACAAATAAATTCATGCAAATATAAATAAATAAATTCAGGCAAATAATTATATTGGTATCAACGAATTACATGAGATTGATGCAAATACCTTGTGCTTTCAAGCCTTGCTCGCTTCTACCGCCAGAATTGTGTCCGTCAACTTTCCAGACATCCAGTCCCTTGGATAATTGTTTTACGAGATAATTTCTTGCAAATTCAATCTCGGAGCCAAAAATATCTTCCTCTTGCAGGAGTTTAGACTGACTAAATTTTGCGATGTGGCATATTAAAACTATGAAATTTCGTGTGGGAAACACGCCCCTTATTTAGCGTAGCCAATCAGGATTAAATATATCTACCGCCTTTTATAAATAGGCGCCAAAATTTGCGGTCATCCTGACCCTCTAGATTTCCAAATAACTGGTTCTGGACAATCTCAACTCTGACATTTTCGATACAAAGATTGAGTTAACCTTTTCCGTTCCAGTTTCTCTGACTGTTAAATAAACGAATGCTTAATTAAAAATCGGTTCCTCTCACAACACAGACCTTAAAATCCTTGCAGCATAGCGATTCAATATGCACCCTGTCCTCATAAATCTAATTAATTGTTCTCTGTCCAAGCTAATGTTCTCTTTATAGATCGACAGAAATTTGCACCCTTACAGGCATGTTTATTTGAAAAGTATCTCACAAATGCAACTCCCTATGACCAATTTCACATGCCTGGCATGTTTATTTGAAAAGTATTTCACAAATGCATCTCCCTATGACCAATTTCACATGCCTGGCATGTTTATTTGAAAAGTATCTCACAAATGCATCTCCCTATGACCAATTTCACATGCCTGGAATGTTTATTTGAAAAGTATCTCACAAATGCATCTCCCTATGACCAATTTCACATGCCTGGCAAACTCCCAGTGACCAATTTCACATGCCTGGCAAACTCCCTATGACCAATTTCACATGCCTGGCAAACTCCCTATGACCAATTTCACATGCCTGGCAAACTCCCTATGACCAATTTCACATGCCTGGCAAACTCCCTATGACCAATTTCACATGCCTGGCAAACTCCCTATGACAAATTTCACATGCCTGGCAAACTCCCTATGACAAATTTCACATGCCTGGCAAACTCCCTATGACCAATTTCACATGCCTGGCAAACTCCCTATGACAAATTTCACATGCCTGGCATGTTTATAAGAATAAATATGGTAGACTTTTCTGGGAAGGATTTTAAGCCAACAATGTGGATCCTAATATGCTACCACAGTACATGTATGTGACAAAAGATCTGGGCCTGTGTTTGCAGTTGGGTATATTTGACACATGGATAAATATGGTATGTATTAATGGATTATTTGCTGTTCCTACATAAAAATCTCAGAATACCGTATGTACTCCCATATAAGTGGGATCAAACTGTGAACAGCATAGACCCAGATCTGCAGTCATATAATGCATTGGCAGATCATAGTCCATGCAGTTTGTTAGGACTAATCAGTACCACAAATAACATAGACCCTGATCTGCTGTTGCATTATGCAATGGCAGATCAGGGTCTACATGCATGTTGTTTGCAGTTAGCGCCAACTTGTATGCAAATATAGACAGTAAGTGATGATTTCTGTTCCAGCATGTTTTTTGGTCAGTCCAGACTGGAAATAATAATAAAGATCTGAAGAAATCTTGGTTTCATTTTTATTATCACCACTGAGTTCTATGTCTCGTGTGTCTGAGAATTGGCATATGCAATTATTGAGATCCCCAGACTTTTAAACTATTGAGATCCCCAGACTGACTCCAGACTGAGACCACAGGATGATGCCCTGGGGTCCAACCCCACCCTTAGGAATTTGTACCTCGGGTCATGACATAAAACTTTTGAGATCTGCACCATATAACCATTTATAGACTTACTGGGTATGAAAAGACAAAATATACATGTAACTGACCTTTACCACAGGATCCATCCCCACCCCTAGGGACTTAGCACATGGGTCATAACTTTTAAACTATTGAGATCCCCACCTTATAACAGTATTTACACTTACTGGTCATAAAAAGATAGATTTATACATGCAGCTGTCTTTGACCTTGGAGTCTATCCCCACCCTCAGGGACTTAGCGCCTGGGTCATAACTTGGAAACTTTTGAGATCCCCACCCTATAACCTTACATGTATATACACTTACTTGACATGAAAAGACATATTACTGTTATGTAAGAATGTACTTGTCACTGTTACAAAGGAAATTTGCTGATCACTGTTACATGAGAAATGTACTCATCATTGTTACATAAGAAATGTACTCATCACTCTGTTACATAAGAAATGTACTCATCACTGTTACATAAGAAATGTACTCATCACTGTTAAATAAGAAATGTACTCATCACTCTGTTACATAAGAAATGTACTCATCACTCTGTTACATAAGAAATGTACTCATCACTGTTACATAAGAAATGTACTCATCACTGTTACATAAGAAATGTACTCATCACTGTTGCATAACAAGTTTTGATTGCTCCCAGTTGAAATCTGCAAAACTTCACTTTATTCTTCTTTTTAAATTTCAGTGAGCATCAATTATCATCAACAAGTCTCAATAACATGTGGATATATTTCTTTTTTTATATATTTCTGCCAGTCATGAATTTGAAGCATTAAAGGTGTTTGACCTCAAGTTAGTCCCCAGATTTGGTGTGGGAGAGTTTAATCTGGCTTGAATATGATAGATTTTGTGTTTGGAGGTGACCTGCAATCTTTTGTGGGATTTTTTCATTGGTAATTTATTGATTGCTTGGATGTGAAGTTTTTATGTCTTCCCCATTGATTTGTTCTCGTGTCTCCTGTGCCCACTCACAAGAAGATAAGAAAGAATGCTGATGAAAAACAACAACACTCAACAACAGATAATGATGTTCAGCTAAATGTCATATTGATATGATGTTACTTTAATCCATTCCCAGATTTTTCTGTTTTAACAAGAGCAAGTATTATGACCCCATCAACATCATCATTTTAGGCAAGAAGTATCATCTGAGGCATCCAAATTTATTTTTTAAGTCATTTCAGTTGGCTAATTTGAAATGGTTTTTGAAAAATATCACTGATTTTTGTCATGTTTTATACATAGAAACCTATGATTTGGTGTTTTTTACTATGTAAAGCTGTCTGTAGTCGCTGTTTTCAAAAGCTGATGTACAGTTTTCTATGTACTGGACTCTAAGTTCCTCAAAAAGTATGACTTTGGACTTCACTTAGCTCCCTTTTCTTTGGCATTATATAGACAATAATGTGTTGAAAATACCATTAAAGAAAACCAACCAAGTTCCATTTTCAAAATTCTATGGAGAACTCTGGCCTTGCCGGAAATTTTTGGAATTGTCAAGCTTCCAATATGTCTTTTAACAAGTACCTACATATCAACCTATGCCTACCATTTATTTTCTTTAATCCAAATTTGGCTATCTCACACTCAGTTTGTTGAATGAGAGGAACAATTTACAATTAAATGACTGTTAAAAATTATACAGTCACATTTATTAATTCATCAGTTTAGTTTATCATATCTTTTTAACAGGTACAGTTTCAGTTTCAAACCATTTTTGAAGCGATATTCACTTCTATCAATAATAGGTGTTTGCTAATTTTCGAGGAAATACAATACACTTTAATTAATTACCATTTATACTCACTTATAAGTCTGGTTCAACTGCAAACTGCACAGACCCAGGTCTGCTGTCACATAATGTACTGGCAGATCTGGGTCCATGCAGTTTGTTAGAAGTAATCAGTAGTACAAACAACATAAACCCTGATCTGCCAGTGCATTATGCATAGGCTTTTCAGGGTCTATGTTGTTCGCAGTTGGACTGGACTTATAAGTGAGTATATACGGTATGTTCAAGTTCTTCAGATAAACATTTTTGAGTGAAGATTTCAGATTTTGAATATATATGTACACAAATACATGAAGTGGCACTTTTTGTAGAGCCAGCCTTGTATTTGATCCTGCATTGTCAAAAGCTCGACACAGCAATCACTTTAGCATTAGTGTGCTTGTCCATCCGTATATATATATACACAAATCCATATATTCCACCTGTGCCTGGTTTGGAGATGTAGAATAGGTCTAATGCACCTAATGGAGGTAACCTGTTTACTGTGAAATGCTTCCTGTAAAGATGTTCCAGCTGAGAAAGTCTTGTACTTTTTGTCAAGCCCATATTAGTGGGAAGTGAGACATAGCAGTCAGTTTTTGGAATAGGTGTTGTAGGGACAATTTATGTGATTTAACTGTTTCCAATTTGTCACATTGATTAGAATCCACATTTCAAGATATTTGCTGTTTCTGCAGTCTAAAACATACAAGCAGAATCTTTACAGCACGCTCACCCCAAACCACCCTATGGACATAAATCCTTTTATTTCTTAGGTCACCTCTGGCCTGTGTAGCAGAGAAAACAACAGGCATGTGTGTTTATGTAAATTAATTAAAGGGCTATTAACAGTTCTTAGAATAAACTTTAGATATTTACAATGTTCATGATAATAGAGACAAGGTAGCAGATTAAGTGTCTCTAATTAGCAACAGTAACTTTTATATAGTTTTAAATGAAATATAGATTTTATATGTAAACTTTGATAATCTTTGCCAACCCTCTAAAACACATTTATTACACATTTATATTTTGTTGCAGAGGTTGAAAGTGAGTGTGAGTGTGATCTGAGATATAGTAATCATTTACATGTTAACAAATCAACTTCTGCACAAATCATTTATGAGAAATTAAAGGTTTAGTTTAACATAGGAAACACAGATTTGCAGATCAGAAACACTCAATACAGTTGGAGAAATATAATATCAGGATGTCTTCTGTAAATTCCGCTAGCTTGATATATAAGGTGGTAGTAAATGGTTATCGTACATGGTCAATCGGCCGATAAATTATGTAAATTTTAAAATCAGTCAGTCAGTTATCAAGGAATAATTCGAATTTGGTGTAGTGAAAAGTAATCATTGAAGATGTAACCAAAAAGATTGTTGGTTTGCTATACCTGCTAATTTCCCCCAAGTAGCTGCCACCACCACAACAGCTACAACAGAGGCACCATCAACAGTTTGTTAAGGTTTTGCTGAAAGTTTTTCATTTGCATATATTTCCTAAATTCCTCCATAGATTCTCATCATACTTGGCATGAATCATTATGAACCTAAGGCAATTCATTCTATGACATGCTCACTTGCCCTTTCACTTTGGGGTCAAGGTCCCAGTCATAGAAAATTTGTCTCAAGTCTTGCTCAAAGTTGTCATTTACTAATATTTCCTAAACCCATTCAAAGGGTCTCATCATACTTGGTATTAATCATTAAGAAGCTGAGACAATTTATTCTACAGCATGCTTACACACCCCACCACCTTGAACTTGAGTCAAGGTCACAGTCATAGTAAATTTGTTTTAAGGCTTCAGCTAAAGTTTTTTCATTGGTCGATATTTCCTAAATCCCATGATGAATTTTCCCATACATGGCAAAAATCATTATGAAGCTAAGGCAATTCATTCTGTTACATGCACTATTTCCCCTTTGGCCTTGGGGTCAAGGTCACAGTCATAGAAAATTTACATTCAGGTTTTGGTTGAAGTTTTTTCATTTGCTTATACTTTCTGAACCCCTTGATGGATTTTGCTTGGAAATATCAGAGATGGTTTCAAAACTCAGCAGGTAAAAAGAAGAAATGGTCTTACCTTGATTTCCTGAAAATTCTTTTTGGTCAATAGAGCATCTATCTCTTTGAGGGACTCTCATTTTACATAATTACCTGCTGGTATTTTTTGGACAGATTTCAACTCATTTAGTTAATTTGTATACATGCACAATGGGAGGGAAGAACTCCAGCTCTAAAAGAAACTGAATTTAAGTATTGAAAAAGACAATAAGTCAACTAGATTTGGTAGATACATTTTGTTCTTTTTCAGCTTCTGTTTTTATGAGAGTTCATCACAAGTATGAATTCACATTATATAGTGAGGGTAAAGTCAAAAGTCAAAGAATATATTGTAGTACAGAGTGCTGCATATTTGTAATTATTGACCAAAATGAAAAATCTTAAATTTTAAAATAAAAAGCTAGCATCTACTTCACAGTAAGTTTAAAATGTAACTGCAGATTGATGTAATTCATTTTCATTTCCATGTTTTGTGGATGTGATATTAATTTACATTCAAATATAAAAACTTAAAAAATTCATCTGGTTGTTTGTTGCCAATTGAAACTGTAACATATGCTTTTTCCAGTACGCTCCCTATTTGCCTGCCCCCCCCCCCTTCTCCAATTTTATCTATAATCTTGTTATTCATACAGATTCCATTAACATCTTCTGGTTTACTGATCAACATTTTCCTAGTTTTATCAGAGTCTGTTTTCCTTTATTTTTCAAAGTCTGTTTTCCTTTATTTTTCAAAGTCTGAGGGAAAAAAAAGTTATTTTGAGGATTCAGCTTGCTCATCAGAGATTAAGCCAGTTTTTGAGAAAAATGGGCATCTCTCATTAAAACTTCTTGTGAAAAAAATCCCATTTTTTCAAACAAGTATTCTGCAAAAGGCATTGTCTAATGCTTCCCCAAGCAATTAGCCTTGACAGCACATGGAAAAACCTTGTCATTGAAGTTTTATGCACTTAGCAGTTTAATATAATCTGGTATGATACAACTAACTAAAGTACCAAGACCAATGTCTACGATAAGATAGCTATATGTATTTTCTCACTTATGCGGGCAGGATCAAATAATGCAGTATCATTGCACTGCATCGCTAAAAGAAATTACTTTAAGAAAATCTGTATGTCTGGGATGCCAATAACTTGTTTGCTACCATTTGCTCAAGAAACTACAAGTTACAATGATCACAACACAGCAATTACAAACCAATTTGAATTTCAAATTGAGGAAAATGTGTGCAAATTCTACTTCTGTTAACAGTATCGATCCCAAGTCAAAAAGCCAGCTGGTGTCTGTACTCCACAGCCACCAATCTCTCTTATGCTAGGCTGAATGCTTTGTGCAGAAAACGATGAAAGGAATTTTTCACTTGTGAGAAGATCTAGAATAGAATACAGATGAAACATTTGATCGTTCAGTTAAAACAGACATTTCTTCTTTTATGTATAAAGTTTTTAAAAATCTTTAAATTTTATTGGACCAGGTAATCACTTTACTTTTTTTAAATCAAAATTGTTATGCTAAATATTAAGATTTGGTGCTGATTTTTCACATAGAATAAAGTCATGTATGTTTCACATGGAATAAATATATACATAAACTCTCACATAGAACTCAATAATTTAGGTTGGAAAAGGAAGAAAATATTCTTTTGGACAGATTCGGACATTAAGATTTAATGATATTGTTGGAAATTGTATTGCTCACACTTCCCTTTTTTCCTCCTGTAGGTATACTACTGTAATGTCTAATTTTCATACACTAACTTTCCATGCACTCTAATTTTGCATACACTCTAACTTTTCAAAAACTACAACTTTTCATATCCTGTAACTTTTATACACTCTAATTTTTTCATACACTCCAACTTTTCATAAACTCTAATTTTTCATGCACTCTAATTTTACAAATTTTCCGTGTGCTCAGATTTTTGCAAACACTAATTTTTCATACTCTCATTTTTAATACACTTAAACTTTCCATACTCAAATTTTTTATTCTAATTTTCATACTCACTTTTCATACTCTAATTTTTCATACACTACATTTTCATACACTGATTTTTCATATACTCTGATTTTTCCTAATTTTCATATGTTCACATTTTTGCATGCACTGTAACTTTTCATACTCTGAGAATTCATTTTTCATTCTAATTTTTCATGTACTCTAATTTTTCGTGCACTCTAATTTTTTATACACCAATAATCACAAGTCTTCTCAAATTTTGGGTTGCTAGACAGCACTGAGTACATGTATTTATAAAATCAACTTCATCCATTAAAAAAAAACAAAAAATAAAACCTAGGACAATGAAACAATATATACCAATCCATACAATAATGGTAAATATGTTAACTTCAGATATATTATTCAGGAATACAGATGTATGATAAAATGATTTTGTTTGTTGGTTTTAATGGCACTTTTAGCACATTTTTGGCTATATCATGCCGAGAAAATTGGAGCCAAGTGCCTTTCCCAGAGACACATTGAATCACCCAACCCAGGCTGGCCTGGGTGGGTATTGAATGCCATGACACTTGGATTATGAGTTGGATGCTGAGCTACCAGGGCTGTAAGTGTACAGTCTTAAGAACATTATTTTGGTGTCTTTGACATAATGGTGTCATAAACATCATGATGCAGGTCTAGCTGTATTTACAGAACTATAACCTAAACCTCTATCTACTAATTCAGTTAAAAATTCTATAACTAAAGTGACAGGTGGGTCAAGTGGATTAATCTGTCTTTTGTTTGAAAATGACATCCACTTTTGGAGATGACCCCAATACTGTTTTTTAGTAGATGTTCTCCATGAATTGATGATGATGATGGCAGCCCTGTCTGATAATCCTTGACTTCTGATTGCTGTCCTGATAAATGAAAAACACCCGTCTTCAATTTGTGGAGGGGGTGTCGTCGTTGCGGATTGTGTGCCAAGTGCAGAATCTCTTGTGGATGGGGCAGCAGGACCGACTACAGCATGCAGGAGGCTGGGAAACCAAGGTTGTGTTGGCTGTAGTGGTGCCGCCACAATTAGATCTGCTTCGTCTTTGGCCATTTTTTGCAGCACTGCTCCCAACAGACTGAAAGGTGGAAAACAATAATGACAACTGTAATTCAATTTTAATGTAAAAGCACCAACCGCTATAGCTTTCGGGTCAGATCGGTATGAAACATAACGTGTAAGTAGGTGATTTAGCATCAAAACAAACAAATCCACATCTATATGTCCGTACACTTTAACTTCCATTCAGAATCCTCATTTATGTTTCTAGACAATCTATCTGCATCACAATTCAGTGTTCCAGGCAAATAAGAAGCACTTAACCAGATATTCCTAATTGAACACCACAGCCAGACATCACGTGATAATTTTTGCAAAATGGGAATGCGGCCACCCATTTTGTTCCACTGTACAATGGATTTTAAAGGCAGAAACTTGGTGTTTTTTATTTTATTATTTAATGTCTGTGTGGTTGTATGTGAGTTTGTGTACATATATGTGTTTGTGTTGTGATGATATATGACAACAATAAGGCACACCATTTCATTTTGAAGTGGGGGGATGGAAAAAAATTCTGGCCCCCAAATATCCAAATACTTTTTTTAAATATTATTGCTTTGATATGTAGAAAAATTGAACTAAATAATTCCATTATATTAGTTGAAAAAAATGTATTATCTTGAGGTAAAAGAAAAAAAAATATCCTGGTTTAAAAGATAATCCCCCCAAAATTAAATGGTCAGCATTAAGTCTGCTAACTATTTTCAGTTTGAAAGTGTATTAAATGCTTCAGAGAAAGATATCTTATTTTCTTTTATTCAAATTTGAATTTCCAGTCATTTTCTATAGGCTTATATGTTTAGATAAACTTGTTCTCAATTGTACCATGTCACTTTTTTGGGTTGCATGCACTGACCCTCCTTGGGACTTCAAAACACACCTGAGTCTCAAAAAAATCCAACACTGTCTGGGATGTTGGCAGGTATGCGACTTTCATTTTTTAATGTTTTTATAAGCTATGAGATCAGCATTGATGATTAGCAATTACTCAATTAGGTAGGTAGATTAACTGACTTATAAATTTGGGTGAGAAACCTTGTTTGACCACTGCATTGTTTGGTGCTTGGTTGTATATGCCAGTTGACTGAGCAAACATATGTTGGCTATTGTTTACTCTGGACTCGGCAACGATTGTACACAGGATACATTGAAGACAAACTCAAAGAAGACTTAATGGCTTTATTGTTGATGGTTCAGTAATAATTAGATTAACAATTATCAGCTTTTTAAAGAGCTGACATCTTTAAAAAGTAAACTAAGATCAGAGTGCAGTGATTGATTATTGACACAATTGGCATGAACATTCAAAAATAGAAAATGTTAACATCTTTATGCATATAAAAAAAGATGCAGTGATAAGACTTTTTCTTCAAAAATACAACACATCTTGCCAAATTATAAAATCAAATTCTTGTTTATTTTTGGCACCAAAACGTTATAGTATTTCAAGAAATTGATTAAATTATTGTAAAATATATAGAGCCACATCACACTTGTGTTACATCTGAATTTATGTTGTGACAGAACATGTTATATCAGAATTACACTGTTGTTTGGGAGAAAACTAGTAAAGCATGAAAGGATAAAACTAAAATTGAAGCAGCAGCAAATCTGGAACCCAAAATGACATTTTCTGGTACATTTAATAATTAAGTATATAAATATTTATTTTCTGTTATAACTTTTTATACTGCCTTTTAATGTTTTTATATTAAATTTCCCAAATATCTGGCCACTACATTAATTTAAGGGAAAAAATGTAGAGCAAGAGCCATTAGAATTTTAGGATCCCTGAGATATATATGTTCAACTTCATACAGCAGCTCTAGTAACAGCCATTAAGTTCAGATATGTGGCTGCTACCGACCGCAGTATAAAAATGTCGGGGATATTGGCAATGTTCAGAGCAATGTTTTGTTTTTTTTGCTTCAGATATTTGGGGTATTATTGCATGTATATTATGCTCTTTTGTTTAATCAGAGTTACATTGTGTTAGAGTGTTGCTTAAGGAAGAATAGTTTCCAATTAACAACAAAGTTCTCTGGTTGTATCTAATTAAATCAGTGCATCTGGAATATGACATGATAAACCAATTAAATGATCATTTGATCAATTTTTTCTATGCTAAATATTGTTATTGTTGGTTGATTTTTTAATGCCACTTTGAACACATTATTGGCTTTATCATACAGAGGAAATGGGAGCCAATAGGCTTTCCCAAGGACGCACTGAGCCAGCTGACTCGGTCTAGCCTAGGTGGGTATTGAAGACATGACCCTTGAATTACGAGTGCAACGCTGTACCAACTGAGCTACTGAGGCTTCCTCCTTTACTAAATGAATATAACATTGCAATCATATGACATAATTTCCAAACAATGACATTATCTACATGTACAGTATTTGCCTCATAAGCCAATAAGAACTTTAAATGCTGAAATGAATACTTGATTTTACCATAATTTCATTATTTTTGCTTGAATTTAATTCATATTTGAATATTTGTTATTACATGTATATTATGAAATATACCACTGACACTGCAAAATTTGAAGATTCAAAATCATAATTTCCATCAGCATTTTAACTTCTCCAATTTGAATGAAAAACAAACATTTCAGTTAATTTGATTTTTAAAATATGTCTCCTCCTCTTAGATAAAAAAAAGAATCTTTTACAATGTAGAAAACACTAACAACAAATTATTTGCCCACACCACACTAGGCCTGTTGAGGACAGAATTGACAGTTGCTCTAACATCACCAGCTTCCAATCAGGTTACACGTGAGCAAGGGGATTGGTTAAAAGTATAAAGTCCTGATGCACATCAAAAGTGTGCACTTTTTCAGGACATATATATCGTATAAGAAATATGCAGACACAAATATCTGATATGAATGTTTACCAAAGAGCATTCTTTTAAAACAAAATTGAATATTGGTTTCAGCACTAATTGAGATGCCTATTGTACAGACAATACTAACAAAATGTGGGTTATTGGTGTGCAACCTTTCAGATGGAGAGTCAACATTTGATTTAATTGGGCAAAGCCCAAAATTAAATTCCTAATTTTTTCAAAATCCCCAGTACACGAGTCCACCTTACTTACTGGGGTGTATTCAGATATTAAGGATTTTGATTTTACTTACAAGATGCATGGTTCTGAATTTATGGCTGTCTCAGGGTTTCAAACTGGTGGATTATACATGTGCACATGGGTGGATAGGCCTGTCTGTCAAAACAAACATCAGATACCCAACTGACCAATCATGTGCATATTCAGGGGTCTGCTCACTATCACAGCCAAAGAGAAACGACGCAGCTCAAGTTAGTTGATTACTTCTTTCATATCCCAGTCCAGTCCATAGCATTTGAGATCAGCAATGTATTGATTACACATTTCAACACCTATTTTATAAAGTTTGTGTGAAAAATGATTTTACTACAAGGCAGTTTTGCTGATGTCAGTGACTATAAATCACAAAATGTTAACAAGCATAAAATGTTTAAGATGATTACTGCATTTGATTTGCTCAAATTAGGGTATGAAAATTTCCTAGCACAATTAGCCTGGACAACTAAAAATCAATGTTGGACAAGTGAAATTTCATGTAAGTAGCCCAATTTTAACATAGAAAAAAGAAACAAAATTTGAATTTTTAGGCCATTTTCCATGGATCTAGTCAAAATTGGAATTGTTGCCCCCTGCTAAAATATTTATCATGTTATTAAAGCAATAACAGTTCATTCAAACTCTAGATACATTAAAAATCAATATTTCAATTTGCATATCAGCAGTTTACTAAAACCATATGCTTCTATATTCTGGTTGTTGAAATAATTAAAGAATGACTAATTTTAAATTAAATCTCAATTTGATAGTGCCAAAACAACATTAATCAAAGTATTTTTCAACCATCTTCAGTTTGTCCAAAGTTATGGGGAAAAATGTTTCATTCATATTTTATGTTGTGCTAGTGATTGTGTAATGAGTAAAATCATATACTTCTATTTCTGCAATACAAAATGATGAAATTTGTATATTATTTAAAAAGGATTATTGTATAATATTGCAGAAATTAAAAACTTATTAAAGGTTTGGTTTTCATGTTTTATGGCACAGCAACATAAGTTGGTTATTTAGTGCCAAGACCCCATGACAGCTGACCCAGTCTAATCCTATGGTATGATTCGAACATGCACCCTTTCAGTCCCAAGTCAGGCACACCAATCACTGAGGCATTGTGGCTCCTCATTTACTTTGTTAAAGACTTGGATCAGAACTTTAAATGTGTACATAGAACATGAATACCCCACAAAAGTAACTGAGAAACTGACTGGATTAAGTTGAATTACCTGAGAAACTGACTGGATTAAGTTGAATTACCTGAGAAACTGACTGGATTAAGTTGAATTACCTGAGAAACTGACTGGATTAAGTTGAATTGCCTGAGAAACTGACTGGATTAAGTTGAATTACCTGAGAAACTGACTGGATTAAGTTGAATTGCCTGAGAAACTGACTGGATTAAGTTGAATTACCTGAGAAACTGACTGGATTAAGTTGAATTGCCTGAGAAACTGACTGGATTAAGTTGAATTACCTGAGAAACTGACTGGATTAAGTTGAATTACCTGAGAAACTGACTGGATTAAGTTGAATTACCTGAGAAACTGACTGGATTAAGTTGAATTACCTGAGAAACTGATTGGATTAAGTTGAATTGCCTGAGAAACTGACTGGATTAAGTTGAATTACCTGAGAAACTGACTGGATTAAGTTGAATTGCCTGAGAAACTGACTGGATTAAGTTGAATTACCTGAGAAACTGACTGGATTAAGTTGAATTACCTGAGAAACTGACTGGATTAAGTTGAATTGCCTGAGAAACTGACTGGATTAAGTTGAATTACCTGAGAAACTGACTGGATTAAGTTGAATTGCCTGAGAAACTGACTGGATTAAGTTGAATTTTTAAGGTTTATTGCAGTAGGGATTACGGTACCTAAGTAGATTTTCAGGCCATTGCATCAATGTTTCAGTATTTAATACACATTTTATAGTCTTTTGGATTTCAACATTTTTGAGAATAAAAATAATTGTTAGCACTATTATTGTAAAACTACTTGAGGTAGACAATCAAAATTTGGTAGATATATTTGTATTTATGTTTAGATGATGTGGTCTCAGTTTCACAACATGTCTTTAATTCTGTCCAATCAAAGTGCTGAATTTTAGACTCAAATTTAAGTTAGACTAAAGTTGGGTTGGTAAAGTCTAGGTCTGATTAGATTTTCAGGACATTACAGAATTTTTTGAAAACACATTTTTGGATGTTTTGGAGTTTACAATGTAGATGAGCTCAGTACAGTTTTCATGCCATTATAGCAAGTTTTCAAAAGTTTCTACATTTCTGAAATTTTTGGACTTTGCCTTTTTTGTTTGTCGTGGGGCATACATGTTTTACAAACACAAATCTAGTTATTACAAGCAATTTTTGTGTGATTAGTAAAGATTTTCCTAGGCAAATATGAGGGTGGGCGGGGCTTAGGGCAAATAGAACTACTAATTGTCATGTCAGTTATTAAGGAGGAAAACACAAATCACCTCCACTTGGCAAATTTGTCTATGCTACAATAGGTGAAGCAAGTTTGATAAATAATAGTCACTACATTTTGCCATACAAATGTAATTTTCAATATGTACATGTATTTTTGTAAACAACGAATCCATGGTTCCCTGACTTCGACACTGTTGTATTTTGGGGTAAATAAAATTACATATGGTCTGTTGTATGTGCCTTTGACATGTTAGCCTTTTGGCTGGGCATTTTTTGCTAGATCATGCATGTTCATTTGTCTGTCCATTAACTTTTCCTTTTCTGCATGATAACTTAAAACTTCAGTTCTACAGAACCTACCTTTGCCAAACCTTACAGATAAATTCCTGTTGACAAAAGAAAGAAGCCTATCTGTTTGGGGGGGGGGGGGGTCAAAGGTCAATATCACTGTGACTAAAAGGAGAAAAAAATGGTTTCTGCATCACAGATCTGGACCATACTTTGTTGATGCCTTGAACTTGGCATAAGGACTGTCACTATGACTTAAAGGAGAAAAATGGTTTCTGCACAAAAGTTCCAGTTCTTGACCATGTACCTTCGCCAAAGTCGAGGATGACTTAGACGTTGGGTAAGAAAAAAGTCTGTTGATTTTTGGGTCAAAAGGTCAATTGTCTAAGTCATTGTGACTGAAAGAAGACAAATTGTTATTGCATAACAACTTTAGGTCTGGATCATGTACCTTGACTAAGTTTTGTGGAGGGCTTGCACTTAAGGCAAGTTCTTTGACCAAACTTTGTTTATGGCTTGCACTTAGGGTAATAAAAAAAACTATAGATTCTGAAGTCTAAAGGTCAGTGGTCACTGTCATGGAAAATCCAATACAAAAATCATGGCTTCTGCACAGTAAGTTTTGTTCAAGACTGCATACCTTGCCCAGGGTTATTTAAATATTTTGGTCAATAATCTCGAGTCAACCATGCTCTTCTAGTGCCAACATAGAGGACTATTAAACACAGGCCAGGCATATAATGTGCCATTCAGAATACTTTTGTTAAAATCAAATAGTTTCATATAAAGGTAAGATATTGATTTGATTTTATGCATTTGATTTCAGTTAATTAGGAATAAGCTTTTAGATCTTCATGTATACTGTACCATAATTTCATAAGTCACCTTAACTTTGATAGTATCTAAATATTCAACTCAGTATTTGTACGCCAAACATTGAATACCTTTGTTTCTGCCAATAATATAAATCATGCATTTGTATGCCAAACATTGAATACCTTTGTTTCTGCCAATAATATAAATCATGCATTTGTATGCCAAACATTGAATACCTTTGTTTCTGCCAATAATATAAATCATGCATTTACTTTTCTTTTAAAGAGTAGTTTTAGTTGAATAGGTGACTACAATTTAAAAACTCCAGGTATAGTACAAATTATTAGTACAGTAATACCTGTCTATTAAAGACATTATAAAATATTGTCAATCTTGGATAAGTGTCTTGTAAAGGTTAAATACATAAAAATAAAAGTGGTTCAAAATGCTACCCTTTATCAGTAGGTGTCCTTTATTTTAAGCTATTTACTATGGCAGATTTCACCATGTGAAAGAAAATGTTTTACCTTCATTTTCCAGATCAAAGAGACGATACAATTTTACAGATGATTCTGTGCTATGCTAAATGTTTTAATATCAGTAATACCATATATGTTGCTATTGCATAGCTGTTACTTTTCCAGGTGGAAAATACCCCAACCATATGACAAGAATTCGTCCTCCCATTAGGGTGAACCAGAAGATTCCAGAACACTGGGTCGCCTCACACACTGCTTATGCACTTTATTGCCCTTCATTCTTTTCATGATCGCATGACTGTAATGTCTGCCTTGTTTACGTCTCTATCAAGATTTGCCGTCGCTTCGTGGGTTGACAAGCAAATTTACTATATCTCTTTTGTGCATATTCTTCATAAACGTTTGGATTATAACTCTGATTTAGTTTTTTCTGTTAATTTAAGCTCTCTTGAGAGTTATTACATTTGTTCCATACACAACATGTATGGCTTTGCATTCTATTCTTTGTTTCTACCCCACCTTCACAGGGCATTAATGATTCTGATTTGGTTGTGCATTTTTAGCTAGGGTATGATTTGTTAAATTTTCCCCATCCTTGCATCAATTGCGATCTATGGACTCACCTTGATTCATATTATTGTTCATTACAAATCATTGTAATTCACATTACCTTCTTGTGATTTATGCTATTTTTAATACTTAGTAAAGCAGGTAGCACACCACCAATTTTATTCATATCGTGCTCACTTATCGAGCACAGGTTTTTTTCACTATTAGTTTCGGATATCATTTCTTGTTTTTTTACCTTTTTTATTAGCAAACGTAACCTGCTGTTTTTTTTGCTAATTTAATAGTCCCTAGCTTTTGTTGAAGCCTGGTTGACTAGTTTATCTTGTATTTTTGTGTACTGAGATTAACATTGCTTCCTTTTTGCAATTAAACATTGTGAAACACCCATCAGCATTAAAAATTTGATCTGAGTTTTTACTCAAAGTTGAGACATTTTATGAAAGCAAGACCTGGGTTGGTCAGCACCATTCCCCCTCAGATCATTAGTAGATTAAATACAGTATATCCTGCTCTGTACATTATATGTTAGCTGGACTTGTGTAGATCTACACCAATCCCTCAATCAAAACTAAAATATATACCATAGATCCAGATTTTCACACCTTAATTGATAGTAGGACATGGGTTGGTCTACACCATTCCCCCTCAAATCATTAACAACAAATACCACAGATCCTGATCTGTACCGGTACATTATATGATAGTAGGACTTGTGTAGATCTACACCATTCCCCCTCAAATCATTAACAACAAATACCACAGACACTGATCTGTACATTATATGATAGTAGGACTTGTTTAGATCTACACCATTCCCCCTCAAATCATTAACAACAAATACCACAGATCCTGATCTGTACATTATATGATAGTAGGACTTGCGTAGATCTACACCATTCCCCCTCAAATCATTAACAACAAATACCACAGATCCTGATCTGTACATTATATGATAGCACATTTACCCTCAGATCATTAACAGAACAAATACCACAGATCATGATCTGTATAGAGGGGGATTACCACCATGATTCTATTCACGCATTTTAATTCTGTGCATGTATTTTCTATTTTGCATTTTCTTAGTG
The DNA here is from genome assembly GCA_029931535.1 of Margaritifera margaritifera. Lineage (NCBI taxonomy): Eukaryota > Metazoa > Mollusca > Bivalvia > Unionida > Margaritiferidae > Margaritifera > Margaritifera margaritifera. The sequence goes on along the minus strand of JAQPZY010001537.1, from coordinate 571,477 downwards.
TGTAGGATGTACAGTCTAGATTGCATCTTTACATCTGCCAATATTTATTACTGAATTTGTTAAGTGTGTTATTTCAGTAACGCAATTTTGTGTCTTCAGATTCCGTGTGAGTGATTTTTTTTGCATTTTCAATTACACACATTAACATTTTGAATTGTGTCTGTCCAACTCTAAATTTTCTCTTTCCAATTGACAGATTTCATTTTATAACACAGTTAAGTATCACAATGGTAAAACATTCACATACTGAAAGATACAATGTAGAGCAATGAAAGTTACAAGTTGGCTGTTAGCATGGTGCAAGATGCAATAGATTAGTATCCCATTATGACAACAGATGATGCCGTGAAATCAGAATCAAAATAGTGATGTGGGTCAGATGTATTGCACAGTCTAATCATGGAGGACTAAACTACGGATTCCACCTGCCGTGTCTCGACAGCAATATAGTATTTTGATGAATAATAAGACAAAATAAATGCTTTCTTCTTCCAGAGTTTTTTTTTTTTTTAAATGACTGCTTTTTCTAGTTCTAGCATAAGCTCCAGTTTTCTTATTCATGACTTTGTTTTCTTCTTTTGTTGTAAAGTCATTGTTTTATCTTGACAATCATATCACAAATAGGTTATCAGGAGAATTGAAAATAAAAAAAGACTTTTTTAAAAGTTCAGCACTCTCCCCAATCCTCCAAGTGATAAATCTGGCTTTTAACCTTCTTCTCTCATGTTTACATTTTGTGGCATTTCAATATACATGTACATGAAATCAGGGACATATATTAGCAAGATAGGACTAGCTGAAATTGTTGTTGTTGTTGTTATGGGTTTAACGCCATTTTTCAGCACATGATAGGCTATAAATGGCATCTGGTATATTTGGTGGAGACTAGCTGAAATAAATGGTCAGCATAACAACAGTACTGATCAAAGGCATTCGAACCTTAGTTTGGTAAGAAAGGTACGATTTTATTTATATAAGCTTGTGTTAGCCTTGCAAAAAAAACATTTAGCTTCATATATCTATACATACTCAAAATCATACATTTCAAACCAAACAATTTGTCCATTTCCTTTGGGGCTAATTACATGGATAACTTAACAAGAGAGCATAATGTGATCAAATTTTGTTTAAAAAAGCATTTGGAAAATATTTATGACACAAGGATGTTTAATCAGTTTATGAGAATAAATGAACACCTAGCATTGTTCATATATTTTTCATTCTTTGTTCACAGCTATAAAAACAAGATAATAATAAAATCTCACTTCTTACTTAATAATATGATAATCATACAGAATTGATAAAAGTTTTATATTTGGCAATTTATTTATTTTAAAAATAAAATTTAAGAGTCATTATTGATTTGTTAACGAAGTTTCTTGTGGCAAATTCATCACTTCACAAAACAATTTGCATAAGCAAAACACTATTTTCAGTGAGGAATGTTTTCTTTCTAATTGTTCCGTGAAAAAACAAAAACAAAAAAACAATATTTTGAACTAAGTGCTTGAAAAGAGGCGGTGGAGGTCAAAAGGCAGTTGCAATGTTGCAGATAGGTAAACTACTTGTAAAAAAATAGCAGCTAAGCAAAACATAATTTTTCTGTTATAATTGTGCTTTACATGAAATGCCTCAAACAATAAAAACAAAATTAAATTAAATTAAACAACCTAAAATATACCATTAGTTTCAAGGAGTCTGTGCATCAGCATAGGCTCTCTGTGCAACTTTATTAGCTTGCTATCAAAAATCCCTATGTATTTTATTATATATTTCCTTATCTGAAACAGTAACATACTCTCCCCATGACAATGACTCACAGGTTGTAATCCAATCCAAAATCTGGTTTTTATATATATATACATATATATATATATATATATATATATATATATATATATATATATATATATATATCGTGGTATGTGACGTCACTGTCAAGTTGTTTACATTCAGAATTCTATGATGAAGGCAATTTGCCGAAACATATGGAATCCTAGAAAGACTCAATTGTGTGTGTGTGTATGTGTATATATATATATATATATATAGCTTGGCTAAAAAATATTATCCAACTTTTTCCTGGATTCCATGAATAGAAAGCAAAAAACCTATATGTCTTTTACATATATTTGCAAATTTGCATTACCAGCAACTTATGAATTTCCAGCCAGTAATTTAGAATGAGCTATATTTACAGACAGAACACACAGACCAACAGAAGGAGAGAATCATTAAATCCCCTGACACTGAAGCATGTTCTTGATCTGCTACACATGTATATTTACCTGAGTATCTATATCTAATGATTATTTGATTTTGGTGAGATTGCGATGAACAATCCCTGATCCCCGCTCAACCTGTTAAGAGGATTCAATCAAAAAATAAGTTTGAAAGAAGGTGTATGCCATATGGCTATGTCTTCCATGCTTAGAATCTGCAATATACTGGACCCAAGGCAGTTGTTCCTCATCAGTGATTAATCTATCAGCTCCATCTATTGTCATAATGGGTCATAACAGTAATGTCCCATTATGACAACAGATGATGATGATTACACTATTCCAACCTACATTATGCTAACATCTTACTTGTAACTTTCACTTTGTAACTTCTACAATGTTTATTTATTTGTACCACTATGGTATTAAACATGTAATCAAATGAATTGTCTGTTGCGAATGCAAAGAGGAGGCTTGGAAATGGTATGATGCAGTGTGGAATGTTGACATGTGCATACATGCCATAACACGACGTGTCACGCGAAAAACACGATTTTGGACTCCCAAACCCCCTGACACGGTCGTGTTTTGAAAAACACGATTTTCAGCAATCTTAGAGAAAAAATAAATAAATAAAAATGAACATTTCTTGAGCACAATGATATATGCCCGTAATCTGTGGTATGTATAAACAGTAAACAGTCTTACTCAGAGCTCATGTAAAACTATCCTCGTGGCAGTTTATACAGCTGTTTTAGAGACAATTAAAAGGTAAGGCGGTCAGAGATAAACAGACACCTTTCAGAGATTTATTGAATAGGCTCATAATAGCTAGGGTGATGTGTCGTGTCAAATCATTTGAGCACTGCTAAGGGAGAGCCCATTAGGCTAGTTTGCATAGTAAAAGTACACCAGTGGAACAACCTAATTTATATGAAGTTAAGTTGAACAGATGCGTGCTGAAAAACAAATGTTAGTACAAATCACTGACTGCATTGAATGAGAATGTTGAAGCCATCTTTATTAAAGCTTGTGATCAGCGGCAATGTTTCTTTGAAGTCGAATTTGTACTCCTTATACACAATTCAAAACATGATTATTTCAGTAGGTTGAACAACAGCACCATTCAATCTCTAATGCAGTGTTGCACCTATGATCTAAAGATAAGGGGACACTGTGGCCCGCACCCTCCAGATTTGGGTGACACACAACATTTTAAATGGACTACGGAAAATTGTAGTACATAATTCACCAGAAGTGCTAAAAAATGAGATAATTTTATTTGCTTCGACAGTTTTGCCACATTAACTTTCTCATATTTTCCTTGGACATTTACATGATTGTTATAAACGTTTTATCATGTGATCAAAAGTAACTCATGAAAACATCAACACGTTTGAATATCTGGTTAACCTGAAATGAACTGCACCATGGAATTTTAATAATTTAAAAGTATTAAATCATTAATCAAATGAGAAATTGGGTATTTGCATAAATTAGTACTTTATTTCATTAATTCAGCCTGAGAATAAAGTAAATCTTCACTGCCGTAGGTGTGACTTTAACCTTGAAAATACGTTACAATAGTGGCGGTCAAGACTTGAGCAACTCGGCCGACTACCACAAACCTTTAATGTTTTCATTGCCAGATTCATTGTTTTGAAATGGATATTCGTTGCTATCTAACAGGTTTTATCACTTTTAGCGACTTTGGCCATTACTTGTGCCAACATAGATGTGGATGCACATTTGCGAAGAAAAAGTGTAGGCATATTTGTGAACACAAATGACACTTGCATTACCGTCAAACCAACTACTGAACTATTGAAAGCAGCAAAGACTGCATGTAATTAAAACTACATTCCACTGTCCAATGGATTTTTAAGACACTAACTTCGTGTATTTTTGTATTTAATGTATGTGAGGTTGTGACCTTGTTTGTAGTGATGTTATTTGACAATTATGCTACATGTAAGTCTACCATTTTTGTTTGTTTGTAAGTATATTAAATGCTTCAGAGAAAACAGATGGTATTTTCTTTTATTCAGATTTGAATTTCCAGTCATTTGATATATGCTGATTTGAAAAGATAGCTTATTCTCATTTGGATGACGTCACTTTTTTTTGGGGGGGGGAGGGGGGTCACACACACTGACCCCCTTTGGGACCTTAAAACATCACTTTTTTAGTCTAAAAAAACCCCAACACTGTCTGGGAATATGGTCAGTATGCATGTGTAATATTATAAATATGCACATGAAATCTGAAGATATGAAATTGCAGTATTCCAATATCAAGCATAGCAAATTTGGAAAGAAATATTGGCAGATGTAAAGATGCAATATAGAATGTACGTCCTACACACATAGAAAATGCAGAATAGAATATACAGCATATACTAATAGAAAATGCAGAATAGAATATACAACATATACTAATAGAAAATGCAGAATAGAATATACAGCATATACTAATAGAAAATGCAGAATAGAATATACAACATATACTAATAGAAAATGCAGAATAGAATATACAACATATGCTAATAGAAAATGCAGAATAGAATATACAACATATACTAATAGAAAATGCAGAATAGAATATACAGCATATACTAATAGAAAATGCAGAATAGAATATACAACATATACTAATAGAAAATGCAGAATAGAATATACAGCATATACTAATAGAAAATGCAGAATAGAATATACAACATATACCAAAAGAAAATACATGCATAGAATTATGGAAGTAATCCCCCTTCATAGATCTGCACATTATGTGATAGCAGGACTTGGGTAGGTTTACACCATTTCCCCTCAAAAGATGAATTGAACAAATACCATAGATCCTGATCTGTACATTATATGATAGCAGAACTTTGGTTAGTCTATTCCATTCCCCCTCAAAATCATTAATACAAAAGAAAAAAAAACAACAGTAGATCCTGATCTGCCAGCACATTATGCAACGGTCAAGTTGGTATAATCTGTTCAAAGTTGGGCGCACATTATAACTCACAAATATGGTAACCTAGTAAAGTACCCTGCTTTAATAGCAGCAATACATTATCCTATCACTATTATATAGCTTATTACTTTTTCGTGTCGAAAAATCTCGTCCGTTTGATGTGAAAAACATCTTCCCACTTAGAGTGGAGATTTTGTCAACAAGACACGTCACACCCGTGCACCTCTCCGCGCCTGCGCGAACATTCATCTTTTTCATGGACGCCATGGCTAATGGTTGTGTCGTGCGAATGTAACCAGAGAAAAATTGTCTGCTGCGGTTTTCAACCACGTTTGGATTCTCCTTTCAGCCTAAATTCATCTGGGTTACATTTATCCATCTCGTCTTATGTGTCTTATGCTGCCCTACATCAGTGTTTGTTCTAGAAAGAGTCTTTCTAGATTGCCACGTCTATTCCATCCTTAGGGGTTAGGGTACACCATATATTTTTTCTTTTCAGAAATACAATTTAACTCACGGTAAGTCTTGTGTGTTCATTGCAACGTAACATAGACAACCGGGATAGCGCCACAATTAGCAGGTGCATAATTCTACCAATTGAATATTTGACTAAATATTCTGTTTGCTAATTCATCAATTGTATTTTTAATAGCTACGCGTGATGCGTCGCATTGCTATTCTGTACTTTCTTGAGAACAATAAAGTTTGTCAAGAAAACTAGACTCCTATCCTTGTTAACATGTATATGTATATTGTTTACCTTTAGACAAAATCCACTGTGGTGCATATAGACCGCTAAAGTATATGCAAACAGAGCGAAGTGAACTGGTGTGCATATAGCACGCGATATATACGAAAAGGGTGAGTTTTTCACGTGTGGAAATAAAAGGTGAGTTTTACACAATTTATTATTGTATTATTTTATATATAGCGGTATATACAAACGAGGCAAGTTTTCACGTGTGGAAATAATACAATATTGTTATTATTATTATTATTGTTCTCCTTCAGATAAATTCTTAATTCAGGGAACAATTGGTTACCTTGTGCAAATATACTGGGTGTATATAACACCCGGTACATACAGACAGGTGAGTTTTACGTATGAAGAATAATACAATATTATTTTTATTATTGTTCTCTTTCAGATAACTTTTTTTTCAGAGAACAATGTCGGGTCAGTCTGTAGGAAGTGTGGCCACAAGAAGGGCCCTTGGGACACTTACCCAGACTGCCTCACGTGTTCAAGTGTACACGTAAGAAAAACTACATACCTCTCGCACAAATGACTAATGAATCTGCAATCTAGCTGATTCCAGACGCATGTAAAGAGGGCGGAAGAAACGTTAATCCGCATCATCGTCTGAAATTTCAAATTTTCTCTCTTATAGAGTTTCAGGCAGGAACACACTGGGAGAAGACTAGTTCTACAAGCTCAGAACACTCCGGGGTCCCAGGAGTCTATGGGACCAATCTCAAGAGTCCGGGACAGGTTAGGCCTCTTCTGTAAGGGAGGGAGTGAACGATCCAGGAGTAGATCGCCACTCCCGGAAGGGAGAAGACATTAACAGTAGCGTGTAGCTGCCTTCCACCAGGAAGGAAGTGCACCACTTATATCAGGGCACCGCTTGTCTGAGGGTAGCGTGTCGCACCCTCCAGAGAGGGAGGAGCTGCACCGCGCCCAACACTTCAGGGGTAGCATGTCGCACTCACCTTGTTTAGTGATGAAGATGAATTAGGCTGACATATATATGTCGCCTAACGGGCCATTGACCGGTGACCGGTGACCGGTCCAGTCACCGGGTATTGACCGGTGACCGGTCCGGTCAATGGGCATTGACTGGTAGAAATGACTGGTCAATATATGATGACCAGTCACCGGTGACTTTGTCCCGGTGGTTGCTTACATCGCACAGTCCGTCGGTCATCTCAAACCTTTCAAAACCTTATACCGGTCATCACCCAGAGGCCTCATAGTGTGGGGATGGGGGATCGGACCGGAAAAGGACACCATCTCCCAACTCTACCATCATACCTTGTACAGGATTGGGAGTCTGCCCACAGGGTTCAGATGAGGGAAGGGGATCGGATCAGGATCCCCCCTTTCCTATTATCCCAATGAATCCATACGAGAGGTGGGGCCCAGAGTAGAGGCGATGCTGCGGCTCGTGTCCCACCATCACCTCCTCGTCAGGTGGCATTCACCAGCAAGGCGAAAGCATAGCATCATTCACGAAAGGCAAGCGGTCTCGTCTTTATCCTGGAACATCTAGAGCACATAGACGAACAAGTACGGGAAATGGTGTCGAGTACACCTATGTCACTGTCTCAGAAGGACATAATGATGTCCAGCCACTCTCCTGCTCAGAGTGTTCTAGATGATGATGCATTTATCTACCCTCGTTGACTCCAGTGAGATCGAGGTAGGAACAGCTCTTTTGTCGCCTCCTATCAGTCCCACCAGTTCCTTTCACTTAGATGATTTGGAAGAGATCTGGTCTTTTGATAACGCTGTAACTTGTGCCCAAAGCCACCTTGCACACAGCCCAAGAAGATCCTTTCCAGTTTAAAGGATCTCCAGGACCGAGCCACAAGCAGATCTCCTGCTCCTTCTACATTCCTCAACGATTGAGGAAATGTCATAGAGGTTCTTCCACAGGCCAGCCTGTGCTAGATGGCGTAGAGGATGGTCTGTCCCTTCCTCTACTTTGAGACCTTGGTCTCTGCCTCTATTTACTGGGTACATTCCCGAAGTGAAGACCCATTAAGAACCTCTTCAGTTTAATGCAGATGTCTCAGGTGGGTATTATAATTGAAGCCTGGGCATGCCTTCCGATTAAAATAATCAAGCCTTTGAGCAGAAAGGCCGGCTTCTGGTCACCATAGCTTGAGCAGAAAGGCCGGCTTCTGGTCACCATAGCTTCCCATGCAGACCTCTTCTCAACTACTTCGTTTAGTACGCTGAAGGAGGCTGCTTTGAACCCAGCCGCATTACTATGCATGCTGGAAGCTGTGATCAAGACATCCCGGAATTCACTCTCTGTTGCAATGGTTTTATCAATGGAACTTCTAACATCCACCATCTCATTGTGCTGGACTCCTCAAAGGTCTTATTTAACCATAGGAAAGACCTTCTAAGGGCTGCTCCATTGGAAGCCAAGAGCCTCTTCAGAGGACTCATCCACACTGTGGCTTCACAAGATTTGAAGGATCATAAACATAAATCCTTCACAACTGCAATTGGCCCATCGTAATCGGCCAGGAAGCACACTAAGGTGAATTGCCCCCAGGGGCCACCCACTAAATTTTAAAACAGATGCAGCCCCAGTCCAATGCACAAGTTCAAATGAGACCTCCTCCTCCTGAGTAAAGTCCTCAGGAGGAACTTCCCCAACCCACCTTCCTTTCCCAAGGAAGGCAGTGTGGGGGGGGGGGATGGCCCTAGGGACTCGTATCCTCTCCTGCCGTGCATTCCTCTCCTATTGTCCCTGTAGGTGTTTGTCTAGGCCTCTTTTCAGAGGCTTGGTCAAGTAACTTGGATGATGGGTGTGTCCTTTCTATGGTAAGTGAGGGTTACCGGCTTCAGTTTCGGGGAACAACCTCCTCTATCAAGGACCCCGATGTTCTTCACAAGTCCAATTTGGGGAACATTAAATGAAGAGGTGCACACCCTTTTACAGAAAGGGGCAGTCAAGAGGTTCCTGAACGATCAGTCTCCTGCATTCTACTTCCAATTCTTCCTGGTCAGCAAGAAAAGTGGGACATTGTGTATCATTTTCGATCTCCCCCTGTTAAAGCAGTGGGAATACCTCCGGGTTTGCTTGGACAAGGAAGTCTTTCAATTCTGGGTTCTGTCATTCGGGGAGTTGTAGTGCCCTATCTCTGATTACTGGGAACCCTGATTCTCCAGTATTTTCACGAATAGCTGATCCATAATGTTCAGGTTCAGTCCCGCCATCAGGACCTGTTCCGTTGTTGGTTCACAGTAACTCGGTTGGGGTTGTTTTACCCAACTTTGAGAAGTCAGAACTCGTCCCATCTAAGTTATGTTGGGATGAACTTCTTCGTGAACCAGAACTTATTCCGGGTTCCACCAGATCACATAGATCGAATCCTGTTACTTTTTGAGACTCTATGAGCAAGAACATTGTTGTCTGCTTGCCTTTAACTATCCCTTTTGGTAACCTTGAATGCCGCTGCAGATCTGGTTCCCTTAGGACGGCTCCATATGCGCCCTCTACAGTTTCTCCTTCTCGCAAGGTGGAAACCACACAAGGATTCTCTATCAGCTCTGATTCCTCGAGGAACAACCTAGAAATGAAAGCTGTATTTTTAGCGTTGCAAAGGTGCATCAACAGAGTAAAGGGGTTGATCTGTCATGGTCTCCTCCGACAACACGCCTGTCATAGCGTGTCTCCGACATCAAGGAGGCACACATGCCCCTTCTCTTTCCGTGGAGGTCTGGAACCTCCTCTGCTGGGCCACCTCATAGAACATTTCCCTTCGAGTTCACCACATCCCAGGGAAGAAGAACATTTTAGCAGACAGTCTGTCCAGGTCAGGCAAATCAGTTCTCATGGAATGGACTCTTCACCGCGAAGTGACAGAGTCCCTTTTTCTCACTATGGGGAAGGCCCCTCATGGACTTGTTTGCAACCAGGCTCAACAACAGACTTCCCTTTTACGTCTCTCCAATCCCTGACCAGAGAGCTTGGGCAGTGGACGCATTCAGCTTCCAGTGGGATCGTCTGTTCGCATACGCCTTCCCACCGTTGCAACTACTACCGCAAGTTCTGCAAAAGTAAGAACTTCCACTGCCCGGATCATTCTCATAGCTCCATTATGGCCCCAACGATCTTGATCAACGATCTTTTAGACCTATTGATAGGTCAACCCAGGTCTCCTTCTTACAGGAGGGATCTTCTGTCACAACACAGGGGCTCCCTCCTATGCAACAGCCCACACATTCTCCACCTTCACGCTTGGCTCATCTCAAGCCATCTATCCACCAGAACAAGTTTTCGGGCCGGGTTGCCAGTTGCATCATTCAGGCCAGGAGAGCTTCTACATCCAAGGCCTATGATGCCAGGTGGAGAATCTTCTGTGATTGGTACAGTAGGAAACGTGTTGATCCCAGCTGTCCCTCAGTAACTGCCATTGCTGATTTCCTTTTGTTCTTTTCGAGAACAAAAGAGGTTTTCAGTTTCAACTATCAAGGGCTATAGAGCTGCCATATATAAAACACTTAAATTTTCTCAGGGCTCGGAAATCGGTTCAGATCCGCACCTTGCTGATCTCATTCAGTATTTTGTGCTACAGAGACCTGTCTCCCGCTCCCTTACGCCCAGATGGAATCTATCATGTGTTTTATGGTCCTTAACCAAAACCCCCTATGAACCATTGAGTGAGGCTTCCTTTCAGGACCTCACACTCAAGACTGTGTTTTTACTCGCTTGGCGTCAGCGAGAAGACGTAGCAAGATTCATATATTGTCTGTTGACACTGGCTGTCTCCAGTTTAATGGCAATTATGAATCCATTTCCCTCCTTTGTCAGCCAGGTTTAAAAAAAAAAAAAAAAAAAAAAAAAAAATCAGTTACCTGCAGTAGCTCCATCACCTATAGAGATCCCCAGTCTCAGTCGAATCTGTGCTGGAGATGATCAAGATAGGCTTTTATGCCCAGTTAGGGCACTGCATTTCTATCTAAATGCTTCAAAAGTGAAAGAAAGGGCAGGAAACGTCTTTTCCTTCCCCTTAAGGGCTCCGTTGTTATTTCGGCCTCCACTTTTTCACGGTGGATTGTCACCACAATTAAAAGAGCTTATCAGTCCCTTACTGATAGAGACCTCTCTTTTATGAAACTAAAAGCCCATGAGGTTCAAGCCGTCGCTGCCTCATGGGCATATCTAATCACTCTTCCTTAGAGGACATCATGAAGGCAGCAATTTGGCGATTCCATACTACCTTCTCTACCTCCGCTAATTGCGCAGGTATTCTCTCTTGGGACCCATAGTTGCAACACAACATGTGGCCCAGAGGGACTCCAACAATTTGTAAAGTGGATCTCTCCCTCAAATGGTGAGTAATTTCCATTTTTCTCTGTTTTTGATCAGTTTAACATCAGCCTATCCGCCTAACTGACCAATTCAGCTATATAATAGTGATCGGGTAATGTATTGCTGCTATTAAAATGTATTTTGTTGGGGGGGGTAAAACTAATTTTAATTATGCAATACTTACCCATCACTATTATCAAATGCCCTCCTCCCACCCCGCTCTGATGTCCTGGCGTAATTTTGTCTATGAAAAAGATGAATGTTCGTACAGGCGCGGAGAGGTGCATGGGTGTGACATGTCTTGTTGACAAAATCTCCACTCTAAGTGGGAGGATGTTTTTCACATCAAACGGACGAGATTTTTCGACACGAAAAAGTAATAAGCTATATAATAGTGATGGGTAAGTATTGCATAATTAAAATTAGTTTTACCCCCCCCCCCCCAAAAAAAAAACTACATTTTTGTAAAAAGAGTAAATTTCCTGCACCATATGAAACAGAGTGACAATGAAAGCACATACATGTACTTGAAAAAAATTAAATTTGGTCATACTTTGAAAAATATTGTATATTGCAAACTCACTTAACTGAAGATATACGAGTCTAAACAGCATTTATAATAAAATTTGGATTAAAAAAACAGAGAAATTGTCAGATGGTATCCCTCTTGGTTATCCCAAAAGTGTCAGAATTTTTATTATAACTGAATGACTCTTCACAAACTTTGTGGTTTTTGAACACATCACTTTTAATTATCTTAGGCATTTCCAACAAAAAGGAATTGGAATTACATGTAGGGTCATCACATTTTTTTTTAAAATTACAAATTTATACCATGGGGGCTCAGTAAAACCCTTTTTCCAGCTAAAATATTATACTTTTTGTAGATCAACATAGAAAGATGGCCAGTTTAAGCAGAATGAACCACCTCTTTCTCAAAATTAAACCCTTGTTGAAAAAATCCTAGGTCCACCCCCATTACAGAGTGGTAGCTGCCCCATTAATTTTACTAAATTTCCAAGTCTCATCAGAGGTGCTTCACATAAAAACAAATTGGTCTGATGGCCATGCGCCATCATACATATGAATAGGGAAATTGCAAATGATTGTTCTTGATACATGACACTTCCCTAAACCAGACACTGCTCGGACAAAAACCTTTGACCTTTTTATATAGATGGTCAGAATATGGAAGTTCAATTAGTATTAGAACTGCCTTTTTGGGACCCAAATATTTAGCTAGTGTGGAGAGGAGGCTGGGTTACAGAGGGGATGGTTTAGGGAAGTTTAACTATATTACCTAATTACAGTACTCCCTCATTATAACACTGTCACTGGAAGCCATGGAGTATACCACCTTATAGTGAGACCATGAGGTACATTAAATAATTTTACTACAAATAAAATAAAATCTATGACAATACCTGCCCTTGTAACAAGAAACATGTTATAATGAATGGCTTATTTTGAGGGAGTGCTGTATAAGAAATGCAAGTTTGGCAGTTATCTACACAATTGATCTTCTTAGAGAAGCAAAGTAATTTAAATAATTCCTTCATATCTGGAGTCTCAGAATAGGTGCCAAAAGAACATTGACAATGTTTAAATAGAAACCTGTCAAGTCAGTCTGTCTTTGCATGTTTTGCTATGTAATCTTAAGACATTATTCAGATAAAATTCCTCAGCCAAGTGTTATCTTATGTGCTGTGAAATGTTTACAGAAAGTGAGACCAAGTAGTGGTTATTATATTTTTTGCAGTGGGGGGGGGGGGGGGGGGGGGTCCAATTTTATTGAAATGGATATATCTTCTGTTTTGCATTAGTGGATGGCTATCAAATTGGTTACTGACAGATGCACAAGAAGTTACTGTAATAAATAAAAGAATCTCAGAGATTCATCCTCAGAGAGAAAGATCAAAGTTGAGGTCTTGAAGATGGGGATTAGCTAACAAAAGTGACTTTTATTGCAGCAAAACCATAAACTATTTAATGTTTCTTCTAAACAGTTGACTATGACATATTCTGCTTTAAATTTAACAAGATTCATCAGTTTTGTAATCCTTTGGGAAGGTTTCCATTAAATATTGTTGTGGGTTTTTTTAAAATGTTTTTTTAATTGGAAGAATATGAAACTGTAGGATTTTCTGCATAATTTGAAGGAAATTTAAGCCACAGCTTCAGAAGAAATAGTTACCGGTACCACTCATCAATATTTTATAACTGTATTTTCTTAATTATAAACTAAACATGAGTATAAAAGTAAACATCATTTTTATCAAGTCTCAGGAAATTTTACACACAGCAACAGTGTCAGCAGCAATAACTACTACTTCTACTACAACTACTACGACTATTACTATTACTACTACCAATAGTATTATAGGTCCCTCAGTCACTATAAGGTTCATCAGTATAATGTAGTATCTCACACCCATATGGTGATGCATGGATCAAAAGTGGTAGCAATGGTCCCTTACTGTGGTCCCTGATATACATGTAACACGGTATGGTCGTGCATGGATCAATAGCAGTAACAATGGTCCCTCACTATAGGGCTCATCAGTATAATGTGGTCCAGGATATTACACCATATGGTCATGCATCGATTAATAGCAGTAGCAATGGTCCCTTACTGTGGTCCCTGATATAACACAGTATGGTCTTGCATGGATCAATAGTAGTAGCAATGGTTTCTAACTATAAGGCTTATCAGTATAATGTGGTGCCTGATATAACACGGTATGGTCATGCATGGATCAATAGCAGTAGCAATGGTCCCTTACTGTGGTCCCTGATATAACACAGTATGGTCTTGCATGGATCAATAGTAGTAGCAATGGTTTCTAACTATAAGGCTTATCAGTATAATGTGGTGCCTGATATAACACGGTATGGTCATGTATCCTATAATAGGGATGACATTTTTAAATATATTTGAAATTGGTACTTAATTTCCTTTACTTACTTATTATAATTCTTTAGAAATGCAAGACATATCTGAGAGTACTGATTGCACAATGCAAACACTATAGCATCTACCCTTCTTTGAGTAATCTGTCTCAGTTACATTAATTCACAGAAGAGTCAGAAATGGCAGCTAATTAGTTATTGTAATTGGAAATCATATTCCCAGAAGGGTAGTGTATTTCTATATCAGCATCTGGGTTCCTTGTATTATTGTGCACAATGATGATCATCCTTGTGCCTTAGTACAGGCAAGGCTTTGACCATTATTTACCCCTTTCAGTTGCCTTTGTTGACCTTCTTCATGCCCTAAGAATCACTCTTAAGCTATACCTTCATATATGAATAAAGTAAAGTAAATTCAACTTGCATCAAGACAACGAGTATCTGGTAACTTTTCCTCAGATGATTTCATCACAGATAAACCTATAGATATTTAAGACCAAAATAGTTATTGAAAATTTTTAAATTTAGCTCTGACATAATTGGTTTGCATAATTCATGAAAAAAAAAGTATGTTCTTTACTGTCTATAAAATATTCCATTGGTTGTGAACACATTGTGTATACTACTTCTTTTTGCAAGGTTACAGCCATGATTTTTTGCTGCCTTACAGTTCTGCAGGTGTCACTTACTTAAATCATACCTGTGATATCTCACACAATAATAATAATAATAATAATAATAATAATAATAATAATAATAATGACTTTGTTTAGAGAAGGTAATTCAATGAGTTACAGAACTAATCTACCTTGAAGTCTTTTGTTATGTACAATATATACAGTATATACAGCATAATGTGATATATTTGGCTTGACACGAAAGAATTGTTATTCTGAAAAGCAAAGTTTCAGGCCCAGAACATATGCACAAGCATCAGTGAACACATAAACATATAAAAAAAAATATACTACTGTATTGAAAAATTTATCTGTGAACAAGATGTATAAGCAGAGAAAAGCAGGAGGTATTTACATTACTTAGAACTGTTTGATTGTCTTAAGGTTTCATCCAGTGGACCAGTATATTGAAAGCTCTTTTTAAACAACTCCTTCTTTGGCCTTGGTATAATGTAATTTGTACTTCTAACACACCTTAAATTTGGAGTACCATCAGCATCTCTTTAATGAAAGATATTGCTTAGGTAGACAGGAATGACTTTTCTGGACACTTTATACATAAATTTTGTCTTTCTAACAAATATTCTTTCTTGTATTGGTAAAAATTTTATATAATTTATTGCATCCTGGAAATTGTCTATACATTATTCTGGAATTAAATGGCATGCCCTCTTTTGGAGTCTTAAAAGTTTTGTTATGTTTGAATTAGAGGTATTACCCCAAATTACATTACAATAGTCCAGATATGGCTGAATATAACTTGTATAAAAGATGACCCTAAACTGAAAAGGAATGACTGTTCTGATTTTTTTAAGTAACCAAAGATAAGAATTAACCTTCTTTGAAACATGTTTAATGTGCATAGACCAGATTAGATTGCTATCTAGAAATACACCAAGAATTTTATCATGAGATGTCATATTAAGGTTCAAATTGTTGAATAGAACTTGGAGTTTGTCGCTATCTAACCTTACTCATTTTTGTTTTGTTGTAATAAGGAGGACTTTTGATTTTTCTGTATTTATAATCATGCTGCTTTCCTTACACCATACGGTACTTCAAATCTTGTAAACAAGAGCATCTTGTAAATTATTTTCAAGTACAGTTTTGGCTTTAGATAGTAAAGGTCAGTGGAAGAAATTGAATTTGCTATCTTAAGAGGTAAGTTGTTAATAAACAGAACAAATAACAGAGGTCCAAGAATATAACCCTGTGGTACTCCACATTTAATATTTTTACTTTCAGAAAGTTGACCCTTTAAAGATACTTTTTGCACTCTATCAGTTGAGTAAGAAGTAAACCAGTTTAGGGAGTTTTCATTACATTGATATATTTTCAGTTTTTCAAAAAGAAACTTAATGTTCTACAAGATCAAAAACTTTACAAAAATCAACCATAATAGTGCCAACCATTTCTACTTTATCTAATGCTTGTAGCCATTTATCAATTATAGATATATGTGCAGTTTCACATGAGTGATCTGTCAAAAGCCAGACTGATTTTCATCAGTAAGATCATAAGTATTCAAATAGTTGGTAAAAGAATCATGTACATGTTCTTCTAGTAATGGAAAGACCAAGTAGGATAGAGATGGATCTGTAGTTATTTACATCATCTTTTGTTCCAGCTTTATGCAATGGTGTTACCTTGGCAGTTTTCCATGTCTGTGGAAATGTATTAGGCCTAATACTCTTATTGCAAATAAAAGATATACAATCTACTAAAGCAGGTGCAGCTGCCTTTAGAAGCCTTGATCCAATTATATAAAGTCCGGTGACTTTACAATCGTCCATTTTTTGAATACATTTCAACACAAATTTAGAACTCATTTCAGGAATTTCAAACTTTGTATTGTTATGGAGTTTTTTAGCACAAAAATTTTGGAGTTCCAGATGATCAAAGGAAATATTAAGTTTTTTATGTTTTTCAGCAATTTGAACAAAAAAGTCGTTAGCAATATTTGAGATATCACTTGGATTACCAGCATAAATGCACTCATGATTGAGGGATAAAATTTCAGTTTTACTCTTACATTTCCCTGCACCAAACTCAGTAAAAACTCTCCAGATAGCTTTTGGGTTATTTCTATTTTCATCCAGCACTTTTTTGTAGTGTGTTCATTTGGCTTGACTTATCATTTTATTAACTTTATTCCTCCAAATTTTATATTCAGCTTGATTTCCTACAAATTTAAAATGCTCTCTTCTCTTTGCTTTATTGCATCTAAAATTTCTGGGGAGATCCAACCTGGCTGGTGGTCTTTCTTTAACCTGTGCATTTTTAAAGTGGCATGTTTGTTTACTGTTTCCATGAAAAGATCCATCCAAGTACCTAAAACATCATCAATATCTTCAAAGAATTAGACTGTGTCCCATGGAATCTGTTTCAGATCTTCCAGGAATTTAACTTTATCAAAGTTTTGAAAAGATCTATAAGTAATGAATTTATGGATATTATTTTTCTTTGATTCGCTATTGACTTTACGTGTTACAAAAATTGCAAAGTGATCACTTAAAACCAAACTTAGAAACCATTATTTCCAGAACATTTTCTTTTGTATTGGTATGAATATGGTCTATAAGTGTTTTAGAGGTAGATGTTACTTTAGTGGGTTCATTTACCAGTTGCTCCATACCAAATGAAACAATAAAATCCATCCAATACATTTTTATTTGATTATTGAGAAGGTCTCGGTTTATATCACCTAGAATCTAAAATTCATTTTCTTCACTTGACATTTTATCTATTTGAAGTTCGAAGTATTCACACCAATCAGTATGTGATGATATGTGACTGTACACAAAACCAACTATGTAGGGCTTAGCTTTTTCTAGAGTAATCTGTAGCCAAACGGATTCTGTTTCCTGTGTTTCTAGGTCTTGCCTTCTTTTAGCAACAGTACCATTTTTAACATACACAGGAAGCCCACCTCCTCCTGCTTTCCTATCCTTACAAATAGGTTTTTCATCGCCATTGATATACAAGAAATTTTCACCCTGATTTTCTGTCAATATCTGCTCAGTTATTTTCACTGTAAAACTACATACAGGGCAGAATATATCATGTTTTTGGTACAATTGCAAAGCAGTTCTGGCTTATGGATTGATAATGTCCATCAGGAAGTCTGTCTGGCCATCTGCCTGTCTGGTGTCAACACTGCAGTTAGGGTTTATGTTTAGGTCATTTTCTCAGACACTATTGCTAGCAGAGTCACATGACTTTGTATATAAATGCATCATCATGAGTACTAAAGTTGCGACAGTGAAAACTTTGTTACAGTGACCTATATTTAATGGTTCAGAAATTTGTGCTTACCTTTGCATTTAGCTCAGTTCCTCTAGGTTAGGGTTTTTCATTTAGGTCATTTTCTCAGACACTATTGCTAGTAGAGTCACATTAGTTGGTAGTAAGGTGTATCATATGTAATACTACACCTATCAGTGAAAATGGGGTCACTGACCAGTATTTTACCGTCCATTTATTTGTATTAACCTAGAGTTTAACTAGTTTTCACAGGCACTGTTGCCTATGGAGTTACATAACTTGGTATGTAAATGCATCCTGAGGAGTACTACAGGCTTAACTGCAAACTAGGTAACTGTGACCTATATTCATTGTTTGGGTTTTTACTTACCTTTGCATTGAGCTCAGATTCTCTTGATTGGGGTTTTCATTTGGTCATTTTCTCAGACTCTATTGCATGCAGAGTAACCTAAGTCAGTATTTAGATGTGTGATCTGTTGTTCAAAGTAACAAATAAAAAAAAACAATCTATGAGGATTGGTACCTCATGAATACAAATGTATTAAAGTATTCTTGGTTTGTTGTCTTGCCATACTGCTAATGGCAGTTTCCTTGTTTTTATATGATATGATGTTACTTAAAAAAGAGATGAACTTGATACTTCCAGCATATTGGCAAGATGCATGTGCTTTTTGCATATTTACTGTGAGAGCTGAATAATGGAGGAAAATATCCTCTTATTCTATTTAATTTGTCAAAAGCACAGGTTTAATACATTTAGTTAAACACTACAAATGGAAATAGTTCTGCATTTGTTGGGTTTAAGATTTCACTAAATGGAAAATCTTTTATAATAATGTATTAAGTTTCATCGGTTGTCAACATGTTACCACTGATCTTGTTCCTTTCATTTATCACTTGTGCTGATCCTGATGGCAACTCCTTGTGGAACAGCCATATCATAAATGGTACTGCCAAGATACTTCATTTAGGATCCATATTTGAATAATCAACAGTCAAGCAATTTTGCTTTCAGAAAGCAAAGTTTAAAAAAAGAAATTGGCTTCACTTGCATTATAGCATTTCAAAAGGAATAGTGCATGGGATAACCCTTACGGGAAAAACCTATAAGTGACATATAAGTGACTTATATTGCACACTTATAAAGAGCTTATAAGTGACTTACTGCTTTACTTATTGATCACTTATAAGTGACTTGTATGTGAAGTTTTAGGATTTTATATGTAAATTAGGCATTTCACTTATACAGAATATGCAAATTAGCCATTTTGC
Source organism: Margaritifera margaritifera (assembly GCA_029931535.1). Taxonomy (NCBI): domain Eukaryota; kingdom Metazoa; phylum Mollusca; class Bivalvia; order Unionida; family Margaritiferidae; genus Margaritifera; species Margaritifera margaritifera. The sequence continues at coordinate 552,103 of JAQPZY010001537.1, read as the reverse complement.
TTATAAATGAAGTATATTTCACTTAGACATATACTTCACTTATAAGTGAAATGTGAGCGATTCACTTACTACACTGATAGGTCACTTATAAGTGACATATAGGTCAATTAGGTATTTCACTTATACGTGAAGTATACTTCACTTATAAGTGAAATGTAAGTCAGTTACTTACTACACTTGTATGTGAGATAAAAGCGAATTTCCGCTAAATTCAACGAATATGGGTTTTTTAAAAAGCCGCTCCCTCCCCTCCCCCGCCCGACAATAAATTGTGTCCGTATACAAATAAAGTCATCAGTTTTATAGAATGTATACATGTAAATGGCTACCTACAAGTTCTGACCTTATAAAAATTTCTATATAGATAACAATTTGTGAAATGATTTCCAAAACATTAGCCTGCTGCTTTGAGCCACCACATTTGAAACGGCTTGCTCACTATCAAATCGCTAGCTGAAATAACACAAATAAGTGATAACCATGAAGATAATTTATTCCACAAGTAATAAATACAATTTTTCTTTCAAACATACATTTCGGGCAGAATCCATCATCATCAAGTAGTCCCCTACAACTGAATTCAAAAGCAGGTTTTGACTCACGGGCGGCAATGAAGAAGTTTCATTCAGAATCCAATGGCAATTCTACTTCAGCTGGTAAATGAAGGCTGTCCCAAATTCAATTGTCAGCATGTAAACTCTTGGATATTTGAATATACTGCATGATGCTGGAAAACACAAAGAGCGAACAAGTCAGCATAACATAGGGGGCGCTCTACAGATATTATGTACTTCTGAGAGAGTGATAGTTGTAAGGTGAAGTTGTTTGCATTTGCAACATGCACAATGAAGAGAATCTTTGCATACCTTTATGCTACTTTCATGTGCTGTGGCTGAAATTTCTTTACATATTGTACTTGTGGAAATTGTACATGATTTAAGCACACAGGAGACAGAAATGGTCGCTCCAAAGTACTCGAAAAATCAGCCTGAATTAGTCAAAAAGTTCACTGTTTTCAGCAGTTATTAAAATAGCGAAACAAATTTTGCCAGAGTAGGCAACACCAACCTCTGAAAGTACAATTAATGAATTACAAAATATATAAAAAGTAAAAAAAGTTATCGGCTCTTTTTTTTCTTCAAATTTACCATTGAAGTCCAGGAAGTGAAAATGACCAAGTGGAGCTAGCAGTTTTTTGATAGGTGCACATCTTAAGTAAAACCAAGCTGCATACTCTATAACCCAAATTGCACCCATCAATCATACACCAAAATAAAGGTAATTTAAAGTTCTTTTAACAATACCTAATATATGCAATGTGTTTTTTAAATAGCTAGGATAACCAGTGAGGAAAACCAGGGAAATTATTTTTCTTTAAAAATCTAACCCGATGCAAAGTACAAAAATCACCATAATTCCATCAATGCAGAGCTTCAATGGTTTAAATTCCAGAGACAGAAACGTGGCCAAGTGTAAATTATGATAGCATTCGCCACAGAAATCTTTCGCGGTCTGGATTTTTGCAGTTGAAACATCTTTTCGATGTCTAATAATTTTTCAGTGTCCAACAATAAATTATTTTCTATGATTTAATTAGAATATACTCAGTTGAATGTTTGGTGCCAAATAATATTGTTTTAATTAAATCATAGAAAATAATTTATTGTTGGATGCTGATAAAGTCCTTCTTTACAAGGTGTGTCTGCAATGTGTGGTTGTGTATGCTCACTCATGTCCCCATTTTGCAATTTACACACACACACACACATTGCTTTATTGTAGCTTTAATTGATACATAAGATCCATCAAAGTTGAAAGTTTTTTTTTTCAATGTTTTTCTTTTTAAAATCTTAAAATATTTTAAATAAAACATGGTGAAATTCTTGTGTGTGTGTGTGTGTGTGTGTGTGTGTGCATGTATGTGTTGTTGTTGCTGTTGTTGATCTGACTCACGGAAATTGATAATTCTGGTGGGAATATGGAACAAAAAATCATAGTATCACCTTTGTTTAGCTTGGATTGTATTTTGCAGTAAACCTCGGACTTGAGACTGTATTTTGCAGTAAACTGTTAGTCAGAAAATGACAATGTCTATGAACTTATAGTTCACTTATACTCAGCGGCTTATACCACCTATAAATGACTTATATGTCGTTTATAAGTGAAATTTAGGCGAAACATAGATCAATATTGTTTTCACTTATACTGTACTTATACTTATACAGACTAACATTTCACTTACTTCATAAAATACGCAAAGTATAAGTAACTTATAAGTGACCTATAAGTCCCATATAAATCAAGCATATATCACATATTAGTCAGAATAAGTTATTTCCATAAGAGACGCTCTGAATAAGAGTTACATGTGCTGGTAATTTAACATTCTAATAACTTGGACAAGGTAAATCAATATAGGAGCTGAGTCTAATAGTTGCATACTTGCCAACCATCCAGACAGTGGTGGAGTTTGAGACTAAAAAAGTGGATTGGGGGTCAGTGCATGTGACCAAAGTAAGTGACATTGTACAGTTGAGAATTACGTACAGAATTTAACCATACAGGTGTGTAGAAAATGACAGGAAGTTCAAATAAAATGAAATATAAAATACATGCTATCTTTGTAGAATTTAATAAACTTCCAAACAAAACTAGTTGGTAGGCTCACCACTCACACACACACACACACACACACACACACACACACACATACACACACACACACACACACACAGCAACACATACATTAGATAAAACTTGAAATTTGTTCATGGAATATGGATGCCGCTCCACAGTTCCTGAAATCACCAATACACAAAACATAACCAATTTGTAACAGATGGATGGAAAAAGGTAACACTGTATGCCCTTACAACTGTCATGGTTGGGCAGAAAATAGTTTCTGTCTTTAAAATCCATTATTAAACAAAATTAGAATTCAGTTATCAATACATGTGATAAAAATGAGGGGTCAGCTTGGAAAAGAGAGGGAGATTTGCAAATTTGGTCAGGAGATTTTACCTCAAAAGAGGGAGGTTTTTCATCGGCCCGATTTTTAGCATGCAGATGGGCAAAAATTAATACTATTGAACAAATTTCCATATTTTTAATATTAAAATATGCAATTCAGTTCTTTCACATTAACTTGTTGCTTTCACACTCTCCATATATGTAACACAAGCATTGTTAGCATTTCTTGCAAGATCATTGCCTGGATTATATTGGTGGCAGTCCTTATCATTGTTCATCTTAACACTTAAAAGATTATGTCCTGTCACTGGATCAAGGTTTCCTCTTGAGTCAGCCTGAATTTTCCTCAGAATGGAAAATGTCCTTTCAGTGTCTGCATTGGAATGTGGCATTGTCAGTACAACTCTACTGAGTTCACCAAGAAGTTTAAATTGTTTCCTGCCTATGGGTAGATTGAGATTGCCAACTGTCTGACCAAACTGCTCATGACTGGTACTGTCTCTGTCGAATTTGTGAAGTTCTTCTTTGGGAGTCAGAATGTAGTCCTGAATGTCATCTTCCAGTGCAGTTCTGTCACTCTGGGTTAACATCATGAACATCTCGGACAGCTTCACCACTGCAATACAAAATGCAAAATATTAGAAGTTTGAAATTTAGTTGCCATGGATATACAATAGGTACATTAAAATATTACAATATAATAATATATTTGTCACTTGCATATCTAATGCAATTGGCCCAAGGGAGATTTCTCTCTCAGAAATATTATGGAATCTGTTTCCAGTGGTTTCATAAGGCTTATGAAATTTTCCTCTTAAAAGCACCTATCACTGTTTTCAATTTCCAATTATCTGTGCAGACCAATACTGTTTTTTTATTGTTCACCCACCATTAGCTGATAATTATCTGTATTGATCATAGGTGATAAGAAAACCTACCTAATCAGATTAGTGAGTATTTATTCCACTCCCAAGCATCTAATGTTGTTTTAATGTCAGTAAGATTCTCCACATGAAGCACTGATGTATACATTAATGATTAGACTATCACACCCTTTGTGACTTTAAGCTTAATTTGCAGATAACATTATCATCACTATAACCATTATTTAACAATAACAATCAAATGCAGAAAACGAATATCACTTACTAGAATTATAGACGAAGATAAAGACCTCATTCATCCCAGGCATTAAGGATTAATTCTTGTACTGTATCCATATTATTCATATTATTATTCATATTATTATTCATATTATTCATATTATTATTATTATTATTATTATTATTATTATACAATTGTGATTATGATTTCTTATGAACAATAATATAGTAAAACGTTTACTGATACTTACATGAATATTGTATCCAAGCATGCAAAGATGAGTTCCGCTGATCCAGTGTTACTGGTTGGTATTCCAAGGAATCTTGTTGATATACCTTTTTACATCCTTGTGGAAAACATGAACTAAGACTGTCAGCATTTTATTATCCCCTTTTTGGGGTTTCTGCATGGCACGTGATGTAATTCTTGCCACCGTAACATACTTTAGAATCAGCTTTACAGGAAGAGCAGAATGCATATTCATGTCCCTTTGAACTTGATTCCAATCCCTGAAATTCCTGTTTCCATCCATCACTGAATTTCGTGTGATATTTCGCTTGCTTGGATTTTGGTAGTTTGGCATTGGGAGATAATGCACGCTTAGACATCTCGACAAACTTTAAACACCAAAGTCAAATCAGCCAGTTTTCTACCACTTGACCTCTTGAGTAATCCAACCATAATCAATTAACATCTTTAATCCTGTCCAAATCACTTTTTATCATACATAGTATAGACTCTAATTAATCTCGACAACTTTAAGCAACGAAGCAGAACATACCTTGCGGACAGAATCAAGGTAATGTTTATTGTTTCATGCTGATTGAGCTTTTCAATAACCGAGCCATAATCAATTAACGTCTTTAATCCTTTCCAAATTACTTCTACTCACACATAGCATAATCCACCTCGACAAACTTCAAATGAAGCCAGTTGACCATACTGACAGGATGTAAGGATGAAATTAGCAAGTACACTAACTTGCCCTGCTTAAGCCAGTTCAGTCATGTGATCATAGGCAGTATTACCGTACATATACTACACTGGAGCCAGAATGTGAAAAAAAAGAAAAAGAAAATTTTCAATAATAAGTTTGTGTACACAGGAGATTTCAGAGTGACGTGAGGTATGGGAGACACCCCTAAAATCGGGAGAAAAACCCTCCCGTTTGAGAGGTTCACATGTATGCTTTAGACAACAATGCTATTAAAAACTATATAATTGATCTACTGCTACTATAAAATATGTACAAGGCATTAAAGATGAGTACATACAGAATTCATACAAAGATTGGTAGTGAACCTGTGTAAAACATTACAGGTGAGTACATGAAGAACATTGTTTTAAAGAAGAATAGTACTGAATTACGCAAAATCATACAAATGATTGTTTCTGTAAATGCTGTCTAAGAAGCGTCTTAAAATCTAGGGAAGAGTGAGCTGACCTGCAAACATGTTGGTGGTGGATAGCTCAATGTGATATGGTAAATCATTGATGTACAGCAGAAAGAGTAATGGTCCAAGATCTGATCCTTGTGGAATACCTGACTTTATGAGTTTCTTATCTGAAAGCTTATTTAAAATAGAAATTTGTTGTTGTCTGCCTTCAAGATAGGATTGAAACCAAGTTAAATTTGTACGGTGAAATTGATATATGACAAGTTTTTCCAGCAGGATTTTGTGATTTTTAACAAGGTCAAAAGCTTTGTAAAGTCAAGAAACACTGTACCTACCAGGTTATCTTGATCAATTGATGTTAAACAATCATCCACCATTCAAGTTAGTGTAGTTTGGCATGAATGTCCTTGACGAAAGCCAGATTGTTATGAATGTAGTAAATTAAAAGATTCCACATGTCTTTCTAATATCTTTGAACGTGATGATAAAACTGATATAGGTCTATAGTTTTTCATATCAGAAAGATCTCCCTTCTTGTGTATTGGAGTTACTTTTGCCAGTTTTAGACTGTCTGGAAAAATACCTGCAGAAATACTTAGATTGAATATATACATAAGTGAAGGTGCAATCACTTGATATGAGAGTTTTTGGAATTTAGCACCAATATCATCTAGACCTGTAGGTATTCTGACATCAAGTTTATCTAATTACCAGTTACTTTAACCAAATCCTGATTTAATTTAGTGCTAAGGTCATGGCCAGTTGATTCAGTGTTATATAATGTTGAGTCATCTGTGAACATGTTGGTGGAGGGTTGGTCGATGTGATATGAAAAATTACTTGGCATTATGATAGACAATATCTTGTGATGGAAAATGCAAGTTGATAAGGTCATTAAAAAAGTAAACTCACTGCTTTATCTCTTAAACATAATAAAATCTGCATGTTCAGTAGTAGTAGTGGTAGTAATAATAATAGTAATAATAATGATGATGACTTTATTTAAAGAAAGTAACTCAGTTACAGGAACTAAACTACATTGAGACGCTCTCTTATGTACAGTATATACAGTACGCAAGCATAATATGATAAGTTCCACTTAAAACTAAAGTATTGAGTCATTCCGAAAATCGTTCAAACTTACCAGCCTTTAACATATGCACATGCATCAATCAGCACCTAAACATATATCATGTTGTATTGAAAATGTATGTGTGAGAAAAATAGTTAAGCAGAGAAAGCAGGATATTATATAAAATTGTTTGACTACTGGTATCTTGGAATTTCATCCATTTAAGACATTGATTATGACAAAAAGAAATTTTTGTAGTCTGCCTTTTGTCATGGGAAATGTTGTTCTGTGTGCCAGTGGACCAGTATATTGAAAGCTTTTTTTAAACAATTTATTCTTTGGCTTTGGTACCGTGTAATGTTTACTGGTATTTGTATCAGACCTTAAATTTGTTCTACAGTTACTGTCATATTCCTATTAATGAAAAATACTGTTTATACGGCAGACAGGAGTGGCTTATCTGGAAACATGATATATAAATTTGGTCTTTCTAAGAAATATTCTTTCATGTATTAGTAAAATTTGGATATCATTAATTGCATCCTGAAAAATGTATATAAGTGGATCTTGAATTGAATGACATGACCATTTTTGGAGTATGAAATATTTTCTTATGTTTTAATTAGAGGTCACAAACAGAGGACTGACCTTGGGATAGATCCCTGTGGTACTCCACAGTTAATATTTTTTCTTTCAGCAAAGAAAAAATATTAACTGTGGAGTACCACAGGGATCTATCTTAAAAACCTCTGTTATTTATTGTATTTATTAACAACTTGCTCCTGAAGATAGGAAGTTCAGTTTCTCCCACTGACCTCTATGTAGACAATACTACAATATCTGATTTATGTGAAACTGAAACTGAACTTGAAAATAATTTACAAGATGTTCTTCACAGACTTCAATTATGCAGTACAAAGGAAAATAGCATGTCCATTTTAAAGCTACTTTTTGCACTCTGTCAGTAAAGTAAGACGCAAACCAGCTTAGGGAGTATTCATTACATTGATAGATTTTCAGTTTATCAAACAAATTGCATGATCTACCAGATCAAACATTTTACAAAATTCAACCATAATAATTCCAACCATTTCTCTTTTATCTAATGCTTTCAGCCATTTATCAATCATATATACAGGTGCAATTTTACATGAGTGATTATGTCAAAACCAGATTGATAATCATAAATAATGTTGTAAGTGTTCAAATAGTACATGAAAGAATCATGTACTTGTTTCTAGTTAATTGGAAAGACAAAGAAGTATAAAGATGGGTCTGAAGTTATTCACATCATTTTTTGTTCCAGCTTTATGCAGCAGAGTTACCTTTTCTTAGACTGAAAATATATTAGACCTAATACTTTGAGAGCAAATAAAAGCTATACTCTCAACTACAACATGTGCAGCATAGCTGCCTTTGGTAGTCATTGTCTAATCATATCAAGTCCTGTGGCTTTACAATTATCCATTTTTGTAACACTCTACGACACAAATTCAGGACTCATTTCAGGAATTTAAAAACTTTATATCAGTTGGAAGTTTTTCAATACAAAACTTGTTGATTTCCAAATGATAAGAGAATATTTGAGTTTCCTTCAATTTTTTGAGCAATTTAAAAGAAAACAAAACTATAAAAAAAAAATATATTTAGATATCATTTAGATTATAACTCTTTTCACTGGAGCTTTAAAAGTGGGCTGTTTTATTGGTGAGGTCACCTTATACTGAGGTATTTTATACATAATGTTACTGTTAAATAATGAAATGGGATCCATGCCTTATAAAAGGGACTATGTACTTTCTACTGAGGTACATGTACATGATAATGAATGTGTACTGCATTTGGATTTTATTCCGTTGAATCTGTTCCAGATCTTTCAGGAATTGAGTATTATTACAAGTTTTGAAATGATCTATCAGTAATGGATTAATGGATATTAGTTTTATTTAATTTGTGATTGACTTTACATGTAAGAAAAAAAGCTAATCTTAAGAACCTTTATTTCCAGAACATTTTCTTTTGTATTGGTGTAAAAATTATATACAAGTGTTTCAGAGGTGGATGTTACTCTAGTGGGTTCATTTACTAGTTGGTTCCATACCAAAAGAAGCAAAAAAGCCATCAAATTTATTTTATTTGATCATTGAAAAGGTTCCTTTTTAACTCACCTACATGTATATGTAAAATTTCTTTTTCTCATTGAAATTTTATCTATTTGAAGTTCAAAGTATTCATGCCAGTCAGCTAGGTAGGGTTTAGCTATTTCTGGAGCAATCTCTATCTCAATATATTCTACTTCCTGTGATTCTAAATCTTTCCTTATTTTAACAATATTACTATTTTTTACATGCACAAGTAGCCTAACCTCTCTTGCTTTCCTATTCCTACAGAATGATTTATCACAGCCATTTATATACTAGACATTTCACACTGATTGTGTAAAGTTTGTCCAAGATGTTCACTGCCACAAAATCTACAAATTACATGTGTAAGTTAAAAGCTAAAATTGGAATTATTTTTTATAGAAATTCTACATACTGCTTAAACATATATTACTTTAAAGTCTTTAGTGATGGATATCATTACATGTATTGTACTCAATGAAATGGATGGCCTCCGCTTAATCTGTTATTACACAAAAGTGCAAAATAATATTGTGCCAAGATAAGTCCATGCTATCCCAGCCAAGGCCTTCATTAACCACCCATGTTTTCTTCCAAAATTGAGTGCGGCAGTAGAAAAATTGTCTATTGAAATCTTGAAAGCAAGTCATTTTCAGTGAAAATAGCAATCTAACAGCTTGTCTCCTCTCCAACTCTCTTAGTGCTCTCATGTGGTTATTGGTGCCTTAGATCAAATTGAAGACATAGTCATTGATATAAATTGAATAACAGCTGGTAATTGAAGCCCAGTTCTATTTGTATTCATTGCTGGGAGTTGGTATGCACATTTTCATCCTAGGTTTAATGGCATGTCAGCACAGAGATGGCTATAGGACTAATGTACTTTGCATCAGTCATGGAAACTACAACAGTTAACTTTTTCTGACCTGTTATTAAGTCTTTGCAGTATATCGAATTCAAAAGCCGACTGCATGGTTTGCATTTTCGTAGCTGTTGCTGCAGCTTTCATCTGTAGAAAACTTGTGGAAAATTATAATTTTTTCGTCAACATATTTTCCCTGATAATTGGAACAGACACTACAACAATGTCTCTTCTTCTCAGTCGATATGGACATTCTCTTTAATGTATCAATACCACGGGTATGGCCTCAGACCACAATAATTTTGCTTCTATTTAATATGTAAGCATTCAACCCTCGGCCACTTTTACCATAACTGATAGACTTCTATCGCTTTTTGTTACACATTAACCCACCTTAGTTCAATAAATCCTGCAAGGTTTCATCCTAGGTTGACCAGCTCCATTTTTTGTATTACTAATGTAAACAAACTGACATAGAGGAAGTAACCAAAAAGCGTCTGCAAACCAAGAAAGCTCAGCTTTATTCCCTGACAAGTGGGTACCTCTGTCCCATAGTTATGTCCTGAGGCACTTTACACTAAGATTTTCGAGGTCACAGGCTTCATTCACATCTTTGCTGGATGCCATTACAATGTTGATTTGCTCACCAGAGAGAATGTTGCATCATGGGTAAATCAGGGGAATTAATAAGTCAAGAGACACAACAACTGTTATCGAACAGGCCTATACATACCTGACACTTTGATAACCTTTATTTCCTATAGATAACCTCTGGTAATGAAGACAATGGAAAGCCCACAACAGTCCTCAAGGAAATAAGAACAGTGTTTGTTACATTAACAGTGATACTCAAGCATGAACTGTAAATAAAGTTAATTGACCCCACCAGAAACAGCTACATACTTAAGTACCTGTTTCTTGCTCTTTATTTCAACTACCAGTAGTACTTCTCTTCTGAATGCAACAGTACCAATATACCAGTATAGTCTGGTTGTCAGTTGTATACACCATACCTGTCAACCTCCTGAGACAAAAACCTGTACACCAGACCAAAAAAAACTGTACAAATTACGGGATTCCCGTACAAGTTGACAGGTATGAAAATGTATTGGATAATTACTTATCATTGTTACTGTATGGATTAGTAAATTTATTGGCATTGTGCAACAAAACAAACCCATTATCCCTGATGCATTATGTACCACGGGTTAAACATAGTTATTGTTCTACAGGTAATACACCTCTTTGTAGATGATAAATATTGATTGTGGGTGCTATATGTTCGGTACATCGAATGCTCTTTTAACGAAATCCAGATGGCTGCTTTTTATTTCCAAACACACCTGTGAAAGAAATCCCACAAGTTATGTTATTAACAATTATCACCTAGACACCTTGAAATCGCCGACTTGCATCGAAACAATCTTTCAGCAGTCGATTGTTTCGAGTCGGCAAGCTTTGCTTACTTTGAAGTTACCCTCGGCTAGGTGGGGGAAAAAAAAAAACGCAAGAGAACCACAACATATAGATCACCTTTATTTAAAAAATATCAACATATTAATCACTCTGACTCGTATATTGCAACTTGCCTAGGCTTACGAACAACACAAAAACCCCCATATGAAGCCTCTCACTCTTGTTGCTTTAAGACTACCCATCATACATGCATTTCTACTCTCGATACTAAAATGTTTCTCTTATAAATATCTTCAGAATCATAATGCCAAAATCTTTTTATTTAGTTTGTGTTCATATCTTAATTACACTGAAATAAAGCTTGCGTGCATTTGTAGGGTAGATTTTAGTGATCACTGATTAGCAGAGGGTTAAACCGTGGATTGATAGATTACTAATATGGCGGTTCTTTTGGAAAATACACATACGATCGTGGCTCTAATACATGTTTGGCTGAATTTTCTGATGTTCCGAAAACATGCCGTAAATACGGTACTACGCCTACTGATAACCTGATTTTCAGTCGACCAGTAAGGCGGCAGAATTCCATGCTTGAATAAAGAAATAAAACTCTCAAATCGGCAAGTGAAAGACACATCAATATTTCGGGTAATCTAATAGTTGGTTCAAGCGATTCATGTTCTATTCTCGTTGTATCTCATGAAGAAAATAAAAATCCACGTCAAATCCTGATCTTGGCAAAAATCGGTGAAATTTTTTTTTTTTTTTTTAAATATTAAAAAATTGTACAAAATGCCTGTACGGCCGTACACTGCAAAATCCCCCCCAAAACCGTACAAATTACGGGATTCCCGTACAAGTTGACAGGTATGATACACTCAGAATTTGGGTGTCAAAATTATTTAGATGTTGGTATGAAAGTTGTCCACAAGAATGTAGCAGAATTTTAGCAAGCCAGCCCAAAATAATAGGACCATATATTTTAATTTGTTAAAGTGACCAGTACTTTCAATACAGGGAAATGAAGAACAAAATACAATAGAACTTTCAAATCAAGAAAAACAGCCATCACCTATCAGAGAACATTGGCCATAATCTAGATTTTAATAGCAGCAATACATACCCTATCACTATTATGTAGCTTAGTACTGGAGGGACTGAACCTGAACATTGTGTATCAGCTAGTCGTTAAAGTACTGGAGAATCAGGGTTCTCAGTAATCGGAGATAGGACACTACAACTCCCATAACTTGGGTGAAGACTCTGGGTGGGGAAGCGATTCCAAATGGCAGAACCCAGAATTGAAAAACTTCCTGGTCCAAGCAAACCCGGAGGTATTTCCACCGGTTTAACAGGGGGAGATCGATAATGATATGAAATTTCCCACTTTTCTTGGTAACAAGGAAGAATCGGGAGTAGATTGCGGGAGACTGATCATTCAGGACCCTCTTGACTGCCCCTTTCTGTAAAAGGGTGTGCACCTCTTCCTTTAATTTCACTAAATTGGACTGGTGAAAGAACATCGGGGTCCTTGATAGAGGAGGTTGTTCCCAAAACTGAAGTCTGTAACCCTCGCTTACAATAGAAAGGACCCACCCATCATCCATGGTACTTGACCAAGCCTCTGAAAAGAGGCCTAGACAAGCACCTACAGGGATATTTGGAGAGGAATGCACAGCAGGAGAGGGTGTGAGTCCCTTGGGAAAGGAAGGTAGGTTGGAGAAGTTCCTCCCCCGAAGACATGACTGACGAGGAGGAGGTCTCATTTGAGAACCTTTGTGACATTTCCTCGATCGTTGAGGAATGTAGAAGGAGCAGGAGATCTGGTTGTGGTTGGGTCCCAGAGATCTTTCAAAACTGGAAAGGATCTTCTTGGGTTGTGCGCAAGATGGCTTTGGGCACAAGTTACTGCATTATCAAAAGACCAGATCTCCTCCGATTCATCTAAGTGAGAGGAGCTGGTGGGCCTGATAGGAGGCGACAAATGAGCTGTTTCTACCTCGAACTCACTGGAGTCGACGAGGGTAGATAATGCATCATCATAATTTTGACCGGTCAATCGACATAGACATCACTAAAGTAGGTTTGGTGCTTCTCCTCCCATTCAAGAGGGTGCGACACGCTACCCCGGAAGAGTTGGGTGTGGGACAGCTCCTCCTTCTCGGGAGGGTGCAACACGCTGCCCCGGAAGTGTTGGGTGCGGGGCAGCTCCTCCCTCTTGGCAGGGTGCGACACGCTACCCTGAGATGAGCGGTGCACTTCCTTCCTCGTGGAAGGCAGCATCACGCTACTGTGAATGTGAGGGGTGTTCAACTTCTCCCTTTCGAGGGGAGGCGATCTACTCCTCGAATGTTCACTCCCTCCTAAGGAGGGGCCTTACCTGTCTCTGGAGAGATTGGTCCCATAGGCTCCTGGGACCCACGGAGTGTTCTTCTGAGCTGTAGAACTAGTCTTCTCACAGTGTGTTCCTGCCTGAGACTCTGTACAAGAAAAATCTGAAAATTCAGACAATGAGGCAGATTGATGTTTCTTCCACCCTCTATATGTATGCCTGGAATCAACTAGATTCCAGATTTCATTAGTCCATTTTGTGCAAAAGGTACAACGATTCTTACGTATACACTTGAACATGTGAGGCAGTCTGGGTGAGTGTCCCAAGGGGCCCTTCTTGTGGCCACACTTCCTATAGACTGTCCCGACATTATTCTCTGAAATAAATGTTATTGGAACAAGATCAATAATAATAATAATAATAATATTGTATTGTTTTCTTCATACATAAAACTCACCTGTCTGTATGTACTGGGTGCTAGATACACCCCAGTGTATTTGCACAAGGTAACCAATTGTTCCCTGAATTAAGAAGTTATCTGAAGGAGAACAATAATAATAATAACAATATTGTATTATTCCCACACGTGAAAACTCACCCGTTTGTATATACAGCGTGCTCATTACACATCAGTTCATATCACCTGTTTGCATACACTGCATGCTAAATGCACCCCAGTGAATGTTCAAAGGTAAACATTGTTATATACATTACACACCTCATCGCACCTGTGTTTAACAAGGATTAGACGTTCAGTTGTTTAAACTTTTATTGCTCTCTAGTGGCAATTCAGATGCACACAATAACAATGTGACGCGTCACGCGTGGTATATAAATACAATGGTGAATTAGAGAAAAACACCGAATTGATGTTTGATCAATTATTTTATTAAGGAAATTATGAATTCCTGCTTCTTAATTGTGGTCGGGCCTATGATGCGTAATAATTAACACACAAGACTTACCCGTGAACCAATTGTATTTTGAGAACTAAGAGATGGTGTACCCTAACCCCTAAAGGCTGGATACAACGTGGTAACCCAAGAAGACCTTTCCAGAACACAATACTGAAAAGGGCAGGGGCTACCGGCCTAAAAACAGAAGACGAGACAGATGAATGTAACACTAGATGAAATATAGCTGAAAGGAGAACCAAACATGGTTTAAACTTGCAGCAATCAATTTTTCTCTGGTCACGTTATGAACAACACAACCATTTAACATGGCGTCCTTGAAAAAGATGAATGTTCACGCAGGCGCAGAGATTTGCATGAGTGTGCCATGTCTTATTGATAATTCTCCACTCTGTGGGAGGATGTATTCACATCGAACGAACGAGATTTTTCGACACGAAAAAGTAATAAGCTACATAATAGTGATGGGTAAGTATTGCATAATTAAAATTAGTTTTACCCCCCCCCCCAAAAAAAAATACATTTCCATTTTTGTCCAATATTTAGCTCACCTGGCCATAGAACAAGTGACTTATGGTATGATCTGTGTGCATGGTTCATCATTTGTCTTCTGTATATCAACAAATTTGTTGTTACCACTCTGGAGGCCATATTTCTGATCTCAATTGACCAAACTTATAATATGGGCTTATCATAAAATCTCAGACAAGTTCAGTAATGAAAAAGATTCACACTTATTAATGAGGTGATCTTGCATCTGAGTGGCTGAAATTGTTACCATGCAGGAGACCTTATTTCCTTTTAAATTTTGATCAAACTCAAAATATGGGCTTATATCATCAAGATCTCAAATGAGATTGCCTTGCATTTGATTGGCTGAGCTTGTTGCCACTCTGGAGACAATATTTCTGATCCAGTTTTGATCCTACTTGGAATATGGGCTTATATCTTCAAGATCTCGGATAAGTTCAATAATGAGTTTGTTAACCTTCTTGCAACTATTTCTAATCCAATTTTGATCAAACTTCGTAAATAGATTTCAATGATAAAGATTTCTGATGAGTTTAATTATGAGCAAGATCCACATACCAGTATATTAATGACGTAATCTTGCATCTGATTAGCTGAGCTTTTGTCAACACTTTACCGATTCTCTTTCTGATCCGATTTTTATCAAGCATGGTAAATAGGTTTATATCATCAAGATGTCCAATGAGCAACATCTACACATGATGTTGTGATCCTGTGTCTGATTGGCTGAGCTTCTTACTACTCAGTAGATGGTATTTCTGACCCAACATTAATCAAACTTGGTATATAAACTAATTTCATCAAGATGTTGGATGAGTTTTATTATGAGTAAGACCTATGCATATTTATGACCTAGGTAATCTTGGACGAGTATGATTATATGTGAGATCCACACATATTAATGGTATGATTTTGAATCCCATTGCTTCAGCTTGTCAACACTCTAGCAGCTATATTTCTGATCAGAAATTGATCAAATTTGTTAAATAGTCTTGTATCATCAAGATGTTCAGTGAGCTTGATTATGAGCAAGATCTCACATACTTATCAGGTAATCTAAGCTTGAATCTGATTGGATGAGCTTGTTATCACTCTGGAAACCAAATTTTGATTGGATTTTGCTCCATCTTGGTAAATAAGCTTATATCATCATTGTCTTAGACATATTCGATATTGGCTGAAATTGGTGCATTTTAATATGAGTAATAGCTTACTCTGTTGCTATTGCATAGCTAATCTATTTGCGTGACTGAAATTACCTGACCGTATGATCAGAATTCATCCTCCCATAGGGTTGACTAGGAAGTTCTATTGAATCGAACCCTATGTGAACCTCGCTGTCACCACGTGTAACCCACAATCCCTCATTCTTTTTCCAGTCATCATCTTGATGAAGACGGTGAAAATTATCACTGGAGAATTTTGCCTTCGCTAGACAAGTCCATGTAGCGATTTATGCTCTTTCATTACGTTTTTTATTACGTTTTTCATAAATTACAGGTGGTATTTACCCTTGACCGTTATTTTTCTTGTCAGGAAATATCAGCTGTCTTGAGAGTTTTTTGAAGAAACGTCCTGTTCGTAATCTTGGTTATTATCTTGGTTAATAAGTTATTTCCCCTTCACTTGTTGTTTTGTTGGGTAATTAATTTTTGCCTCTTGAGAATTCTGTATAGTTTTCTTAAGCTCAGATAGGTAAATTACCTTTTTTTCCCTTTCCCTGTTGCCAGCCAGTTGATTTTCTTTTGTTTGTTTTTGAGAAAACTCACAAAAGCATCTGAATTTAATTTCCCTTTAATCTGATTGGTTGACTATTTTAAAAGCTCAGGAAAGCAGATCGCACACCAGTCTTTTCTTCTTATGTGTGTTTTATATTGAACTCCGGTTCAATTTTAATTTAATTTGTATAGGAATGTATTCCTTTTTGTTATAATATTAATAAGTATTATTACCAAGCTGGTTTTTTGCTTATTATTCATATCCAGTACTCAATAAGTCTGGTTTACATCACCTTGTTTTATTCTTCTACCTATATATATATACATGTGTATATATATATATATATTTTTTTTTTTTAAATCCTCAGTAGTATTTCTGTCTTTTCATATAAAAAGATATAAAAACTAGAGTGGTATGGCCACCTACAAGGTGAGTTCCTGCTAAGGTTAATTTCCAACTTGGTTAAAACCATTATTTTGTTTTCAGCGTCTCTTTTTTTAAAGCTATGTCAAAGCAGGAGGTTGGGAGATGTCGCCACAGGAAAGCCCCCCCGGACACCCACCCCACCTGCCTTTCTTGCACTAACTGCACGAGGACAGATGGTTGTCCTGTTTGCTGTCTATGGTCTGACGAGGTTTGGGACCTTGCTGAATGTAAAAGAACCTATAAGGGACGTTAGAAGGTTTATTCTTCATCTGAGTTTTGGGGTTTTTCCATCTCTGAGCTCCTTAGGTCTCAGAGATGGATTAATAGGCAGGTGGGGAGTGAGTCGTGCCCTCCCATGAGGAAGGAGCAGCACCCTCTCCATTCTGCTATGACTGAGAGGAGCAGCACCCACTTTCGCCACGTAGGACAGAGAGCGAGTCGCGCCCTTCCACAACGGAATAGCAGCACCCTCTACTGTCCCACAGTTCAGTGTCAGCCAAAAGTAAGTCGCACCCCCCCCCCTTGAGGGTAGAGCAGCACCCTGAGGCTCAATCTAAGTTTGTCTGATGTCCGATCTTGTAGAGGATATTCATACAGATCACAGTTGCCTGACCGGTTATTGACCAGTCACCAGGCGAGAGTCACCAGTTACCAGTCATAGGAGTCATTGGTTGAGGTCCCTCTAAGTCTCTCCAGCCTAAAAAACAGAGAGACACTGGGTCACATAGTCCTGCTTCCCAGGTTCAAATGCAAGATGAGGATGTCCTTTCTGTTGATTCTCATGAGTTTGATACGGAACCAAGATGTGGCCCTCCCTTCCTTCGGATCTCCCAAACCGTTGGTGAAGGCGGCAGAGGAAGAAGAGGTCTGGTCGTTTGACAAAGCAGTTAATGAGGTTTACCATCTATTGCCCAACGATTTGTGTCCCAAGCCTTCAGTCTCAGAGGACACTAAGATTCTCTCCAGCTTGGAGAAACTCTCTTGATCTGCCTCTCATCCAGATCTCTTGTTGCTTCCTCACTTGGTTACAGTAAAAGAACTGTCCTAAAGGTTTTGTAAGTTTCCTAGACAACGTAGAAGGTGGTCCATCCCACCTTCTATGTTGAGACCCTTGGTTTCTTCTGCTAGTTATCAGGTTCACACCCCTTATTGGCCCCTTAAACCTCCCACTTTAGATGCCATAGCAACACAAGTGGGTATTTCCACAGGGATTTGGGCTCGCCTTCCAGTTAAAACACTGGAGGCCTTAGAGAAAAAAACTAGGTCACTATTAACCTTAGCTTCACATGTGATCTCTTTTCAGCAGCCTCCTACAACCTACTTAGGGAGGAAGCTCTGTTGCCACTTGTTCTTCATCATTTGTTGGAAAGCAGTGGCAAAAACATCAAGGCATGCAGTATCCTTGTCCATGGCTTTATTGGCGGAGCTTCTCCACCTCCGCAGGGATGTTGTTTTGGACACATCCAAGGTATTACTGGAGCACAGTAAGAACCTTTTGAGGGCTGCTCCCCTCTAGGCAGAGACTCTTTTTGGATGGTTCATTTCCTCTGTGGCTTCTCAAGATTTGAGAGACCAGCAACATTGCTCTCTCGCATCCACTCCTGTCCCATCAAAACCAGCTAAGTAGGGAAGTCATCCTGAATGGCCACAGGGCCCTTCACCCAAATTTTTTAAAGCCACACACCCCCAGTCTAAGCAACAACCCCAGTTCAGACCTTCCCTTCGTCAGTCGGCACCTAAAAGGACACACCGCAGAGGACATGGGAAGAGGTTTACGAGCCCTTCCCCCTTTTCTAAGGCCCTTAAACCTCCTTTCTAAGGAAAAGGAGGGGCGGCCCTAGGGTCTTGATCCCTGTCCTGCAGAGCGTTCCTCTTCCATGGGTTCCCATAGGTGCCAGACTAAACCTTTTTTCAGAGGATTGGTCCTGCATCATGGTTGATGGCTGGGTCCTCTCTATCATAAAAGGAGGATACCATCTTCGGTTTTGAGATCTTCCTCCTCTAGTAAGGACCCCATGTTCTTCCACCAGTCGAATCTGGTGCGGTTAAAGGAAGAGGTACACTTCCTTCTACAGAAGAGTACAGTGGAGAGGGTGTTCAACGGCCATTCTCTGGCTTCCTACTCCCGCATTTTCGTAGTACCCAAGAAAGGGGGAAAGTTTCGTCTATTTATCCATCTTTCCTTCCTAAACAAATTTATGCAGGAGGAACCCTTCAAGATGGAAACAGCAGCTTCAGTCAGGAATGCCATAAGGCCTGGCCACTGGACGGTCTCCATCGATCTTCAGGATGCATATCTTCACATCTCTATCTTTCCTCCTCACAGGAAGTACCTCTGGTTTTGCTTGGACAGAGAGGTCTTCCAATTTCATGCTCTGCCATTCGGTCTAGCCTCCGCACTCAGAGCATTTACCAGGTTCATGGGAGTAGTTGCAGCCCACTTAAGGTCACTGGGTATCCCAATCCTCCAATATTTCGACAATTGGTTGATCCACAATGGCAGGCTCGAGTCCCTCAGAATCGATCTGTCTTTCTGTTGGTGTGTAGTGACCAAACTGGGTATTTTGCCCAACCTAGAGAAGTCGGAGCTTTCTCCATCTCAAAATTTCGTCTATGTGGGGATGAATATCCTTACGAACAGGTGATTAGTCCATGTCCCTCGGGACAGATTAGACACAATCCTGTCCCTGTTGGAGATGCTGAGAGCCAAGACCACATTGTCGGCTTGTCTTTTTCTTTCTCTGATAGGGACCTTGAACTCTGCAGCAGACTTGGTCCCCCTAGGCAGGCTACACTTGCATCAGATTCAGGATGGGGCACTCATCTGGAGCCGGATGGTCTGATTCGTCAGGGTTTTTGGTCCTGGGAAGAATCTACCTTCCACATAAACAATTTGGAAATGAGGGCAGTGTTCATACCCTTCAGGGGTGTGTCGTCAGCATAAGAGTCGCTGCGTGATGGTCTCCTCCAACAACACATCGGTGGTGGTTTACCTCAGAAGACAAGGAGGCACACATGCCCCTTCTCTCTGCATGAAGGTTTAGAACCTCCTTCGTTGTGCAGCCTCGGAAGGGATTACCCTTCGAGTTCGCCACATTCCTGCCAAAAAGGGAAGGAAGGATAGTCATCACGGAATGGTCTCTGCACCAATCTGTAGCAGATTCCCTGTTCAGACTTTGGGGGACACCCTTGGTGGACTTGTTTGCCACGAGGCTAAACAACAAGCCCCCCCTTTTACGTCTCCCCAGTCCCCAATCAGAGAGCCTGGGCAGTGGATGCTTTCAGCCTGTTCACCTATGCCTTTGAACCCTTCAGGATGATTCCACAAGTACTTCACAAAGTAAGAACTCCACTGCTCACCTCATGTTGATAGCCCCTCTGTGGCCCCAGCAAACATGGTTCAAGTATCTTCTTGACCTGCTGGTAGACAGCCCAGGATGTTACCCTAGAGGAGGGACCTTCTGTCACAGCACAGGGGTTCTCTTCTGCAGAACAGCCTACAGATTCTCTACCTTCATGCTTGGCTCACCTCAAACGATCTCTCCGCTAGGAGAAGTTTTTGAGCAAAGTCGACAAGTGCATCATTCAATCCAAGAGGCAATCTACGTGAAAGGTCTATGATGCCAAGTGGAGAATCTTTTGCAATTGGTGCAGTAGGAAACATATAAATCCTAGCTGTCCTCCTTCTAGTGCAGTGGCTGATTTTCTTCTCTTCCTATTTGAAGAGAGACAATGCTCAGTTTCTACTATCAAGGGCTATAGGGCAGCCTTTCTAACACTCAAATTTTCGAAGGGTCTGGCTATTCGTGCGGACTCTCACTTAGCAGTCCTGAATCAGGTATTTCAAACTGCAAAGACCAGTGTCTTGCTCTCTGATGCCTAGATGGAATCTCTGATGTGTCGTGTGGTCCCTTAATAAATCCCCCTATGAACCTTTAAGTGAGGCTTCTTTCAAGAACCTTACCCTCAAGACTGTTTTCTTGCTCTCCTTAGCGTCTGCGAGACGAAGGAGCGAGCTTCATGCTCTATCCATAGAGCAAGGCTGTTTGAGATTCAATGGGAATTATGAGTCCGTTTCTCTCCTTTGCCAACCAGGTTTTTTAGCAAAAAAACAGCTTCCATCACTCTCTCCACTTACGATTGAGATCCCAAGTCTCAGTTTTATCTGTGCTGGGGATGATCAGGATAGACTCTTATGTCCAGTTAGAGCTTTGCATTTTTATTTAGCAGCTTCTAAAGGGAGAAGGAAGGGTAGGAAGCGTCTTTTCCCTCCCCGTAAGGGTTCAGCTGATATTTCAGCTTCCACTGAGAGGGATCTTTCTTACATGAAAATTAAAGCTCATGAGGTTCGAGCCATTGCTACCTCAAGGGCCTATTTAACTCATTCATCTCTGGAGGATGTGATGAAAGCCACGTTTTGGCGATCTCACATGACCTTCTTCTTTTACCTTCGCTCGTTGGCTCACCAAAGCGAAGGCATATTTTGTTTGGGTCCACTAGTCGTAGCTCAAAAAGTGGCCATTGCGGATACCATCCAGCAGTAGTCAACACCTCTACAGTGGGGGTGAGTATTCCTTGTTATTTTCCTTAACCAGTTGTGAAATCATCTCCCTCCCACCAAACTGTCAAATTCAGCAACGCAATAGCAACAGAGTACTTGTAAGCTATTACTGATATTAAAATTTTGTTTTTTGGGCGGGGTAAAGCTAATTTGAATGATGTAATACTTACCTGTTGCTATTGCTAGATTTCCTACTCCCTCCCTGCACTGATGTCCCACTAGTATGGCTACATCCTGAAAAAGAGTGAGGGAGTGTGGGTTACACGTGGCAACAGAGAGGTTCACATAGGGTTCGATTCACTTGAACTTTCTAGTCAACCCTATGGGAGGATGAATTCTGATCATACGGTCGGGTAATTTCCATCACGGAAAAAGATTAGCTATGCAATAATAAAATCAGTTTTACCCCCAAAAAACTACGGATTAATGAGATAATCTTGCATCTGATCAGCTGAGTGAGCTTTGAATCTGAAGACCATATTTCTCATCCAGTTTTGATAAAACATGATAAATAGGTTTATATTATCAAAATCTTGGATGAGTTTGATTATGAGCAAGAGACCATGCATATTAATTATGCCATTATCTTTGGAAAGAATTTTTATCAAACTATAGTAAACAAGGTAAACTGACATGATATAAAGCTTGGGCAATACATAGGATTGTGTTCTTACAATACTACATAAACCTGCTTAGTGAAATTTTTAACTGTTATGTTAATGTTGTAGGATGTGTTGTATGTTATTTTATGTAAACCATGTTAGTGATATCCAGACAACTTAGCCACTTGTTTCAAGTTTCATTTTATAATGAGGACCATCCAGAAGTTCTTATAAGGAGAAAAGAAAGTAAAAAGAGAAGTCCAACTAAAGAGATACAGAGGGGGGAAAAAAAGAGAAGTCCAACTAAAGAGATACAGAGGGGGAAAAAAAAGAGAAGTCCAACTAAAGAGATACAGAGGGGGAAAAAAAAAGAGAAGTCCAACCAAAGAGATACAGAGGGGGAAAAAAAAAGAGAAGTCCAACTAAAGAGATACAGAGGGGGAAAAAAAAAGAGAAGTCCAACTAAAGAGATACAGAGAGGGGGGAAAAAAAGAGAAGTCCAACTAAAGAGATAAAGAGGGGGGGGGAAAAAAGAGAAGTCCAACTAAAGAGATACAGAGGGGGAAAAAAAAAAGAGAAGTCCAACTAAAGAGATACAGAGGGGGAAAAAAAAAGAGAAGTCCAACTAAAGAGATACAGAGGGGGAAAAAAAAAGAGAAGTCCAACTAAAGAGATACAGAGGGGGAAAAAAAAAGAGAAGTCCAACTAAAGAGATACAGAGGGGGGGAAAAAAAAGAGAAGTCCAACTAAAGAGATACAGAGGGGGAAAAAAAAAAGAGAAGTCTAACTAAAGAGATACAGAGGGGGGAAAAAAAAGAGAAGTCCAACTAAAGAGATACAGAGGGGGAGGGGGGAAAAGAGAAGTCCAACTAAAGAGATACAGAGGGGGAAAAAAAAAGAGAAGTCCAACTAAAGAGATACAGAGGGGAAAAAAAAAAAGAGAAGTCCAACTAAAGAGATACAGAGGGGGAAAAAAAAGAGAAGTCTAACTAAAGAGATACAGAGGGGGAAAAAAAAAGAGAAGTCCAACTAAAGAGATACAGAGGGGGAAAAAAAAGAGAAGTCCAACTAAAGAGATACAGAGGGGGGGAAAAAAAGAGAAGTCCAACTAAAGAGATACAGAGGGGGGAAAAAAAGAGAAGTCCAACTAAAGAGATACAGAGGGGGAAAAAAAAAGAGAAGTCCAACTAAAGAGATACAGAGGGGGGGAAAAAAGAGAAGACAGGTTTTATATGCAAGCCGGTCTGAATTTCTTGAGAATCTCAGAATTATAAATTGTGTAAAGGAAATGACTTGGTCTGGAAAATTGTAATTGCTAAAATAGTAGGCTTTTTCAGATAGATAATTTTACTGATTTATACAACTTTTATATTTTTAGAAGATATGTATTTATAGCAAATATTCTCATGTATTCACAAAAGAATGTCTTTTTTCAATGTTCACTTTGTGAATTCTTAAAGTAGTATTTATCCCTTCTTCTGAAGGAAGTGATAAATAGGAAACAATCTTAGACCAACAAGATAATTACAGAACATTACCAGATATTACCAAGTCAACATTACCAGAGGTTACCAGGTCAGCATTTACAATGTGCCTTTTGCATCAGTTTGTTCAATTACCAGCAGAATTACCATCATTAAAACAAATATATCTTGAGAGATATTTTGTGTCTCGATTGGGGCAAGGGTGATTTGGAGAGGTTTGCTAGATAAACCATTTAGAGCAGGGGAATTAAGTCTATGTCAAGAGTGATTATAAGACTGTCCATCATATATAGCTGAATATATGTCAGTTTCGTTTGATATGTGTGCCAACACATTTAAAACTCTAAGAGAACTTCATGTGCAAAAATGTCAAACATGGCTTCTTTAAAGAGAAATAAAAAGGCTAACAAATGGAATTGATTGCTTAAAGTCTTATTAGATTGTACTCAGTCCTGGAATTTAGTCTTGTTTTTAAATCCCTTTAACTTCAAAAACTCAACCATTTCCAAATAGGTACAGTAAAAAATTAAGGGCCTACAGCACTTTGATTTTTTGAAGTTCCCCTGTATGTACAATTGTCATAAAACTGGGACTGATTAAAGATAGTGTCTGCTTGGCTATGGTTCTGGTTACTTCAAAGAGATGAATGCATGATTATTTGTAAGAGATACTTTATATACTTGCTTATTAGTCAGGTCCAACTGCAAACAACATAGACCCTGATTTGCCATTGCATAATGTGCCAGCAGATCAGGGTCTGTTTTGTTTGTTCTACTGATTACTCCTAATAAAATGCAAAGACCCAGATCTGCCAGTGCATTATGCGATGGCAGATCTGAGTCTATGAAGTTTGCTGTTTGATCTGACTTATAAGTGAGTACACATGGTAACTTGTGTTCATGCTATTCTTTGTGTTTGTCTAACTCAAGACAAAGATGACTATCAACTTACGTGTTAAATTTTCCATGAACCAGTGATGTGAGATCTGGCAAAATAATATATATATGGGAAAATTTATGCATTTTCAAATCCAAGTAATTTTGCCAATTTTTGCAAATTTGTGTGTCTAATTTGTTCAATTTGGTTAATTTGGTTTGGATGACTAGCTGTATACATGTAATAACTGTCAGATCTCAATACTTCATTCCTTGCATTTCCATAACATTAAATTGTTTGCTATCTCTTACTTGGTTGCCAAAGTCACACAAATAAAGCAACATTTAAATTTCCCAATATATGTAGGTATTCTGTTAATTTTTTTATTTATTCCAGAGCTCTTTGATGTGCATTGATCTAAAGGCAAATTGTTGTATTTGGATAGTTCACTAGTTCACTTTTAATGTACGAGTAAGTTCAGACATGGTGTGGAGTACTTTTTAAAATATTCAAGAATGAATACAGATGTTTTTGTTAGGTTGGAGCAAGAGTACAAGTACTTTTATCTGTTCTAATTAGGAGTATGAACATGAGTACTTTATAAATAGCGTACTTTTGACATTGCAGTTACATAGAGAACTCAGAAGCTTACCACTTTTGTTTGGATAAAAGAGACAAACATCACATGATCATGTTTTCACTGTGTATTGGATTCCTTTATTTTAAGCAAGAGTTATTTCTTCACAATCATTACTTATATTTTTCAGACCTTATAATAACAAACTAAAACACAGCAAAACATTTATTCAAATAGGGATCATATGAAAACCATTGAGTTCAACACAGCAAAACATTTATTCAAATAGGGATCATATGAAAGCCATTGAGTTCAACACAGCAAAACATTTATTCAAATAGGGATCATATGAAAACCACTGAGTTCAACACAGCAAAACATTTATTCAAATAGGGATCATATGAAAACCATTGAGTTCAACATAGCAAAACATTTATTCAAATAGGGATCATATGAAAACCATTGAGTTCAATACAGCAAAACATTTATTCAAATAGGGATCATATGAAAACCATTGAGTTCAACACAGCAAAACATTTATTCAAATAGGGATCATATGAAAACCATTGAGTTCAACATAGCAAAACATTTATTCAAATAGGGATCATATGAAAACCATTGAGTTCAATACAGCAAAACATTTATTCAAATAGGGATCATATGAAAACCATTGAGTTCAACACAGCAAAACATTTATTCAAATAGGGATCATATGAAAACCATTGAGTTCAACACAGCAACATATTTATTCAAATAGGGATCATATGAAAACCATTGAGTTCAACACAGCAAAACATTTAGTCAAATAGGGATTATATGAAAACCATTGAGTTCAGCACAGCAAAACATTTATTCAAATAGGGATCATATGAAAACCATTGAGTTCAACACAGCAAAACATTTATTCAAATAGGGATCATATGAAAACCATTGAGTTCAACACAGCAAAACATATTTTCAAATAGGGATCATATGAAAACCATTGAGTTCAACAATGTCAATCTTAAATAACTAAGACAGAGTTAAATTAAATTTAAATCCTAAGGCAAAACAAAAATGTGTCATTCTGATAAACGACCTACCCAATTTTAAGGGCCCTGACCAAACAGCTGTTTGTCAGGTACACAAAAGGACATCAGTACCGATCATGTCCAGTTTTTGAGCTCTGAACCAGTAACTTTAAATTGGGAACAGTTACTTGAACTAACAAAAGCTAAATTTAAAAAAAAGTACTTTAAAAAAATTAGTAATGACCTTCCTACTCAATTTTTTACACACAGTTATCAGAACTACACATATTTTGTGTGTGTGGCCTAAGTATGATTTCCTGCCATCTAATTTTAGACTGAAACTATTAATGTGATAATTTTATGTAATAACTTTTGGCTGTACTAATGAAAAAAGTATTTTAAAAATGAGGAGCATTGAATGAGTGATTTTGCAGGGAATCAGCAAGTGTTTATCATAATATATATATATGATGTATTTATTGTTTAGCTAAAAAGGCACACAGATAAATTTCCAAATGAAATAAAGTAAAAAAAATCTGTTTTTAAATTAAAGATAGTGTGCTTTAAAAGCATGAGATTCAGATTTTGCAATTTCCCAGTCAGATGTGATGATGCAATAATGGCTAAGAAGTGATTAAAGAATCTGGGCAAATCAATTGATACAATACTAGTGGGATGTGTGTTTGATCATCATTTTTACCATATAAGCTATGCTGGGTGCACATGGATATACACACATGCCTGCTTGCCCAAAGAAATGTGGAAACATTTTTGGTCTTTTCCAATAGATCAGAGGGAATATCATTCTTTCTAGATTCACAAATAAAGGTCTCTCAAGCAAGATGAAAAGAAAACATCTTTGAGATTAAGAAATGCTTACATTTTTTGTTTCCTCTAAGATGTATTTAAAACATATATAAACTTTAAATTAAAAATGCTAGAGAGTAAAGGCTCACAAAAATTCTGATGTACTCCAATATGTACTATGGAGTACAGGGTATTTTTCCATTTCCAAGTAAGAGTACCGTATGAGTACTTTAACTCTTGAAAAATAAGAGTACAAGTGCATGTACAGGGACTTGGTTTTTTCAGGACTCATGAGTACAAAGTAATTGAATACAGTGAATAAGCTACAGATTGTATTCAGCATCACATACCTGGACCAAACTTAATGGATAGTTTGCACATGGGGTAAGAATGAAGTTGGTTAATGTTGGGATCAAAAGGTAAATGGATCACTGACTGAAAGAAGAAAATGGTTTCTGAACATTAACATTAGTTCTACATCACAGACCTGGACCAAACTTGTGGTACATGTAGTTTGCACCTGGGACAAGAAAGAAGCTTATTTATCAATTTCAGGGTCAAAAGCCAAGGCAACTGTGACTCAAGGAAGAAAAATGGTGTCTGCACAATAAAACATTAGTTCTACATCACAGACTTGGACCAAACTTTATCAATAGCTTGTACTGGGGTAAGGTAGAAAAAGCCAGTTGATTTTGTGGTCAAAAGAACACACAATAACATTAGTTTGATACCACATACCTGGACCAAACTTTGTAGATAGCTTTCACTTTGAGTATGGAATCAGCTTATCAATTTGGGGGTCAAAAGGTCAATAATCAAGGTCACTATAACTGAAAGAAGAAAAAATGGTTTCAGCAAAATAACATTAGTTCTAATTCACAAACCTGGATCAAATGTTATGAATAGCTTGCACTTATGGTAAGGAAGAAGCCTCTCAATTGGGGGGGGGGGCAGAAGGTCAAAGGTCAAGGTCACTAAATGAATGAAGAAAAAAAGTTTCTGCACTATAACTTTAATTCTGCTTCACAGACATGGACAAAACTTTGTTGATGGCTTGCACTTAGAGTAAGGTAGAATCTTATTGATTTTGGGTGAGAAAAAATATCAGAGGTCAAGGTCAATGCCCATTTGACTGAAAGAAGAAACATTTTTTTACACAGTAACTTTAGTTCTAGACCATGTACCTAGAACAAATTTTGTGGCAGGCTTTGCACTTAAGGTATGGAAGTGATCTATTAATTTTGGGATCTAAAGGTCATAGGTCAAGGTCATTGTGACTCAAAGAAAAATGGATTGTGCTGAATAACTAAAATAAGTTCCTTGACCAAACTTTGTTGATGGCTTGCACTTTGGGTAATAAAGCAACCCTTAGATTATGGGGTCTAGAGTTCTGTAATCACTATTTGTAGTAAGTCTGATAAGAAACTAATGGTTTCTGCACAGTAAATTTAGTTCAAGCCTGCATACCTTGACCAAAGGTCCAGGACATTAAGAACCATTGGTCAATAATCTCCAGAGTCAACCATTCCAAACTAGTTCCCACATTGAGGACTATAAAACCTGGGGCAGGCATATCATGTGCTGTTCATGGCACTCTTGTTTAAAGTAAAAAGAATAAATGATTTCAAATAAAATATGGTAGATTGAAGGTAATATGTTCATCTTTGTATGGCGTGCATATAAAATAAGAATTCTATTTTTAAATGTAGTTATTAAACCTTATTCTTTTAGTCCATTCTGTGTAGTGTATGTGCAACTGTAAATCAGACAGAGAGTGAATTGTCTATGAGTGAATGTGTATGTACACGTATTTGTGTATATTTTATTGACTTCTCTCCCTACAGAAAAGTGATGGGAAAAATAAGTGCCAGGGAGGTCAAAATTTAAAATTTAAGAAAAATTTTTTATAATGGACATTTTACTCACTCTTTTAATAAAATGGTAATGAAACAAAAGAAATACAAATTTTGAAAACAGTACATTTTTTTCATTTTAAATCCACAAAGTTGTTCTGTAACTTTGTAATCGTCACTAAGCTAAAAAATATACAAGTCACTACCAAAATTAGGTGCCTGATACTCCTCATGAAAGTTGTCTCTACCTACATTAACAAGATGAACTATTTGATTAATTCATTTATCTTTCTTACCATTAAGCCCCAAAACATTTTCAGCTGGATTATCATAGAATTTTTCAAGGCAAAAACCTCTACAAACATGCTGCAAATATTTAAAACTGCTTTATTTTCCTTTTTTCTCTTGCTTCTTTTTAAAAAAAAATATACAATGTATTCTTCCAAACTTAATCAATTTTCTATATGTTCTTCTGTTGGATTGAGCAGTTGGATAACAGGGACTTTTACTGTTTACTTTGCCTCCCATATTTTTTGTAAACCCATGTTGTGAAGCGAGATGTAGCAGTCATATTTCCAACAGCAGCAGTGTCAACAATTTGTTATGGTTTGTGTTACAGTTATTAATTTGCAATACATTTCCTAAACCTCTTGATAGATTATCATTATACATGTACTTGGTATTAATCATTAAGGAAGCTAAGACAATTCACTCTGCAACATGCCCGCTCACTCCTTTTACCAAGGGATCAAGTTCAAAGTCATAGAAAATTTCATGAAGATTTGGTTACAGTTTTTTCATTTGTTAATATTTCCTAAACCCCTAGATAGATTGTCATCATACCTGGTATAATCATTATGAAACAAAGACCATTCATTCTACAACATGTTTGCTCACTCCTATGACCTTGGGGTGTAGGTCAGTCATAGAAATTTGCATTAAGGTTTTAGTTTAAAAAAAATTCATTTGCTTATGTTTTATAACTCCCTGATGGATTTGGTTCATACTTTGGATTTATCATTATGAAGCTAAGACAATTCATTTGGTGACATGCACTCTTGCCCCATTGAAATTTGTGTTTAGGTTTCGATTAAAGTTTTTCATTTGCTTATATTTCCTTTACCCGCTGATGAATTTTCTTCATACTTGGAATGAATCATTATAAAGCTAATACAATTCATTTGGTGACATGCACTCTTTCCCCATTGACCTTGCAGTCGGGGTCAGTCATAGAAAATCTCCATTACATTTTTTTATTACATTTTTTCATTTGCTTATACCTCCCAAACCCTTTCATGGATTTTTCTTCATACTTGGAGTAAATCATTATGAAGCTGAGACAATTCATTCTGCAATATGTGTTCTTGCACTTTTGATCTTGGGATCAAGGTCACAGTAACAGAAAATTGGTGATAAGGTTCTGGTGAAAGGCTATTCTTTTGCTTATATTTCTTAATCCCCTTATGGGTTTTGTTCATACATTGAATGATTCATTATGAAGCTAAGACAGTTCATTCTGTAACATGCTCACTCAACAATTTGACCTTGGAGTCAAGTTCACATTTTACAGAAGTGCTTTGATCATGGACTTGACATGCAGGCCCTGGCCTTTATTGTTTCCAACACATGTGCACCGTGACATTAATACTCAGCTACTAAGTTTTTCAAGTACAGTAAGAAGATCAATATATAAATGCAGTTAGCTACTTTTTTAACTAACCATTACGTCCGCACAAAAGCTGATTACAAAGCATGGGAATATTACCAGTAATTGACAACTTTTTAGATTGCTCTTTTCACGGATAAGTGACTTGAAAGTTGACTTTGTATGCATAATACTATAGCATTCAGTGAAAGAGGGGATTAGACACAAACTCCAAGCAAGGTCAACTTTGATTTGTATCGCAACAGATGGAAATTACAAGATTTTGGGTGACTTTTTCACCTGAATTGCCCTACCTGTGTGGACCCTTAAATTTACCTTATTGATTTATTAGGGTTTCAGAATTTATTTTCTACACATTGTTTGATACTCCATTCAGTTTTGTTTGCCCATCAAGACATGTGATGAGCAGCAACTTTGAAGTCAGTAGCCATTGAGTATCATTAGCTAATCACTTGTCACCCCTTTGATTAAAGTCAACATTGATGGTTACACGTACTAATGACTATATCGCATAATTAACACTAACTTCACTGACTCGTTGGTGTTAAAATATGCATTGACCGGTTGGTGATACAGAGTCAAATTTGAGGTGCATGATGCATTGATCACTGCCTCAAAAATAGATATGTCGGTAGGACTCCCTGCTAGGAAAATCATGCATTAGACTCTGATATTGTGCATATTTGAACCTAGCTTCCACATATTGAGAGCAGAGGTACATGTATATGTATATATAGTGCCTCCTCGTTATAACATGAGAGCAATAAAAATGACTCATGCTGTGAGATAGCCTTATATTGAGGGATGTTCCAACAAAGCTGTGTCATAATAGTGCTTTGAAACACAAAAATAGGCAATTTAGTGATGTGAAATCACATTATGTTTCATTCTCATCTGCCAAGATAAAATATAAGGTGAAAAACTTCAACAATCTTTGATAAAAGAAATGTTTAAAAATATAAAGGCATCCATGATCATACCTACATTATGAGAGTAGCAGCAATATACTGAGGGGCATTACAGAGAGAAACCACTCCATTAGAGTTGCTGCTTAATAAAGGTGGCTGGTTTAATAAAGTTTCAGCTCTTTAGAGGTCCCGTTATGACTTCATAGAGATGACCACTTTACAGAATAATGTTGTTGCTGGACAGTAGAGGTTATTATTCAATAGCTCTACTGTTGATGCCTCATTGTCCATAACTTTTTTCATGCACTCTAACTTTTCATACAAACTAATTTTTTATAAGTCATCAATCCTTAAAAATTATAATTATTATTTTTCCTCTAACTTTTGGTGCAGAAAACTTAAGAAAATGATTCTTTTTTTCTTCTTCTGTGATTATTTATACACCAGAAGAAGAAAAAAAACATTTAACCGGGGGTCAGCCTTTTTTGAAAATCTCATTTTTGTTTTTTTAGCAATTAATTTTTTATGAAAAATCTATATATTTTTTATGACGGTCCTAGATCCGCTAGCTAAACTTTACATTTTCTATTTTATTTATATACTTTTGGCAGGTTCTTTCGAAAGCAAGGTTAAATTGAGAAAAAGCCTTTATGCAAGTATCTAACAGATTTCAGCTTGTGGTGGAAGTGGTGTTATCCAAGATGTAAGAAGAGGTTACTCACTGAAAGAAGTGGAGCATAGACCAATGTCTGCCATTGCATACTGAGCCAGCATATCTGGTTCTTAGATGTTTGCTATAATTGACATTTAAAGTGAACAGTATGGAACCCAAATCTTCTGATGTATTATGTGATGGCAGATCTGAGAATCTACACTTGTATATTCCTGCACTGGATCTAATTGCTTACTTTCTCAATACACAGAGTCAAGAATTGAGGTTGTTGCTGAATGTTAAGTGTCTCTCTCCAATTATATCGGACTGTATATGGGCATACAACACAATACATCTAAGCTATAACTTAGTAAACCAGCTAGTTTCTTGAAGGGTTTTTATGCAGGACACTTGATAGTTATATAGATGAGATGTAAATTGACTTTTAACAGAATGGGTTGTCACAGATTGGATCTAATTAGTGATTCAGGCCATGTAGGGTCCATTGCTCTGGAGACCTTTTCCAGTTTATTTACAACAAGAATATTGTCTTATGAGATGGCCATCCTCAATTAACAGCATCACTTTATCCATAAGGCAGAGCTTATCTGGTTTCCTTGCTATATATATCCAGATTATTGCTCCAGCAAGACTTTGACTTGGATATAGACATTCTGTGTGGGTGGATGGGGAGTGGGTGGACACAAACTGTTTAAAATAAATAAACTTTCTCAATTTGATTTTTAAGAAAAGTATCTGTTAATTGGTAAATTTGCTATCTAAGAATACATGTGACAGAACCAGGACATCAGATCAGTAGATTTCAAATATTTTGATTAGTACATTGTCTTCTAAACTAGTACAGTGAGTAGAATTTTTATTGACATACATTTTACATGTTTTAGGGGATTGAAAACAAGATAAGTGCATTTTATGCCATAATATGTATTCTTAATCATGACACTGAACTTCTGACTCTGATACACATATTTTTAATTTTTCTGTCCCTGTTAGTATCTAGGACCTGAGTGACAATGTGTGTTGTTTTTGTATGCTGGCATGAAAATTTTTGAGAAGTCTCTGACCCTGGAAACAACTTTAACCAATTTAGTAAAATGATCTGCAATGAAGAATGGTAAATGGTGCTCTGCCACAAAATTTGAAAACAAAGTGTCTGCAAGTTCCTCTTGATCAACTTTTGATCCAGTCTCAAACAAGGCCTTCAGAGTGGGTGTGTTTATTATATATGAAGTGAACAGTAAACAATACATGAATTGTCTGCGATATTGAAAGAGTTCTAACAGTAGAATTTAGAGTCATTATCATTGAAAAAAAACTTGTCACTGAGGGCTGTTGTTGAATAGGGGCCTGTCAGTTGTTACCGTCAGAGCCATGGAAACCTCATTTTGGAGCGGAGATAGATGTATCTCAGTCTGTGTTGAATGAAGCTCGGGTTCGGGGCTGGGCTATCGGTTGGCACTGTTTGCATTAGAACTGTCTGAGATTTTAGGTGTTACTGCATAAAGAATTCTCACCGGTGATATATATATATATTGTTGCTGGAATCCTCGCAATGATAATAGTGTTGTTTCCCATGGTGATGTTCCTGGTGCTAATGTTAAAGACTGTCACTTCTTGTGGGCGAAAAGTACAAAAGTCACAGAAGAGTTGTTCAGTCTATGGGGAGTGACACCTGACTTCATTATTCTCCAGCACTTATTATGGTAAGAATGTTGATGCTTGACCACTTATCTTCACCACTTATTATGAAAGAATTTTCATCCATCAGCACTTATTATGAAAATGAAAGTTTTGTCATCGCTACTTGTTATGAATGAATAATTGTCCAGCCACACTCGTTAGTGTGGTCCCCGTTTTCTTGTGTATGTTGCTCTAGATGGATAGAAAGAGAGAAAGACTTCTTTCCGACCTCCCTTTGCAGAGGTGCCACTCCTCGTGATGTTTGCTGGTTACATCTCTGGGATGCGAGAGGGGTACTGGGTTCAAACTGCAAAGGAAGTCAGAACTCTAAGATGTACAGGCATAGCAACTTTTATTAAAATTGAATACACTCCAAATAAGAATTACATATGAAGATATATATATTCTAGATACAGGAATAAACATACAATTGTTATATTTATTCAAAGCTTGACGACTTCATATGATTATGTAATTTCTGTCTTTTTAAATTATGATGTAAATAATTAAATATTGAATAAGCCAAAGATAGCCAAAATAAACTTAGAATATAGTAAGAAATCAATGTTTTGAACAAATACCAAAATCATTTTATCATAAAGGCAACTTATTAAATGTTTGGACCTTAAATACCGAAATATCATGTTTTGTAGCTTAAAGGTATTTTTATTTCTAAATTAATTATCAAAAGCATGAAGTTGGCAGCAATTCGTTTTAACAATAATTCTATATTACAATTACAATACATATAAATTCCTAATAAAAAATCTACACAATCCATAAAACGATATAATTAAAATTAATATTAAAGAATAAAAAGAACACACATGTTCCAAGAGAGAATGAAATACTTTCCAGCACTTAAATTTATTGAAGTCCTACAAAAAAAATAGTCTTTTTAAAATATAGTAAAACATTTGTCTTACCTGCAAAGGAAGTCAGAACTCTAAGATGTAGAGGCGTAGCAACTGCTCTCAAGCTTTGGGTGGCCGTTTATATACAGTTCTTGGTCAAGGAATGCATAACCTGCTCCGTAAAAGGCCAGGGTTTTGGATAAGACAGACTCACCCTTGTGCTCTGTAGCCGTGAGATTTTACGAGATCTCTACATAATGCATTCCCTTTTCCAAAAATGGTTGCAGGTTGGTTAAAGCTCACGCCATTTTACATCCGAGTTGCTGACTTAGCTGAGATATCCATAACCCTGTTGACCTACCTGTAAGTATATGTGAAGGAATTCGCTAGCGTAAGCAAAATCTTGCCTGTATGATTATAGGACTCAAGTACTCCAAATTCTGTTTTATTAAATATTTAAAAAATTTGAATTATAAAAATTCCTTGAAAATTCAACCGTAACAGAAGAATCATTGCTCCTGTGGGATGGTGTCTGCAGATGCCTAGTGACATAATTTCTTCTTCCATATACTATCTCAAAATCCACTTTGCATGAAACACACAATGCATTAACTCTGGACCTTTGCTACCCACCTGCACACACTCAAACTCTGATTTCCAAGCATTGCTGAACTTGTAATATTTCTTAGCTAGTGTTTTTTTAGCATTCTGCGAAAGCACACATTTCCTCATTTTGACATGAATTGACCAAGAAAAGATAAGAGCTGCCATTAAATATTCCTCTTAAAAAATCAAAATACTTACTCTAGTGTTTCTGTCAAAATCATTTTTGGGTCAGTCTCTCCTTTTTATCTTACGTCCACCAACGGTTGACTAATTTTTAATCAAAGACTCAAAAGCTATCATGGACCAACATCATGGGGGGGGGGGGGGGGGGAGGAAGTCCAGCATTGTCCACTCAGATTTTCAATATAAGGGAAATTTTTAACAAATAATTCAGCTCCTAAACTTAGAGAGATAAGGTAAGATTGCTTTGGTTGTATATGTACTTCTTTTTTTGTTGTTGTTGGGAGGGGGGGGATGACATATAATATAGGCATGATGCATGTTCAACTTTACTGTTTCATTGGAAGTATCAAATATGCAAGCAGTATACACACTGAATTTAACTTACCTTTGATTAAATCGCTTTAATTTCCACTCGTTTTGAGATCTCTACACTCTATCCAATGTATTAGTTGCACCTCAGAGTGAGTTTCTATCAGAGCATAAGATAATTTTGCACCAGGAACATCATCGTCTGTCAGTGAAATGTAATGGTACTAGGCCATCACATTATAATTTGTTCTGTCCAAAGCTGGGGCAACATTCTATTTTTAGATATGATGTAGTGATCTGCGACGTCACGCAATGGCCACTGCTGAACAATGCTATAAGGGTGGTGCTTGTGTAAAAGAGGTAAAATTTAAGTGGAAAATGACAGTTGGAACAATCTGACACTTGGAGGCAGTTGTTTAAAAATGCAACTATTGAGGGGCCCAACTGTATATCTTTCTCAGGATCTGGCATTTTTTTCCCGATTTCATTCTTCAAAACAAAAAATCCAAATAACATATGGCTATCTGATGTGATTTCTGCAAAATATAACACATGAACAAAGTATATTTTTCTATCTATCAATTCTATCTATGTAGGACATCCCATGCTCAATCATATATTTACATATTCCAGCATGCCCTTTACTTTTTAAAAGATATATTTGTATGACTTTTTTAGGTTTGTATCAAGTTCATGCCCTTCCACATGCAAGAGTTATTATTCTTGGCAAGAAAATAAATTCTGTTGGCTCATCTAGTATTAAACAATTCACTCAAGTCACAAATTTGCCTTTAATTTTCTGCCATTACTTTCAAAGACATGATTTTACAAATAAAACTATGTTCTTTCTTTTTTAAACACAGTTGTTGTTTATGCTTTTAAATCTTTGAATTGATCCAAGATGTTGTGATCTTTGAATTGATCCAAGATGTTGTGATCTTTGAATTGATCCAAGATGTTGTGATCTTTGAATTGATCCAAGATGTTGTGATCTTTGAATTGATCCAAGATGTTGTGATCTTTGAATTGATCCAAGATGTTGTGATTAGATCCTTGAATTGATCCAAGATGTTGTGATCTTTGCTTAAAAGACTTGTTGAGAAACAAAACATTTAGATAATGAAATTCACAAATCTTCAATGAAATTTAGGCTTAAATTAATTTCATCTTATCATTTTATGTTACAAAGAAAATGGACCAATAGAATATGATGATATATTGCTGTTGGCTTCCAAAATTAGTCCTTTGAGATTCAAAATAGCAGCTGCTACACAAGTTGACTTATAAAATTACAGCTTTGTGTACAGATCATAACAAATTGTAAAATTACAAACTGTGACAGTTCTCCCAGATGACTTTTGACTCTTGTCACTCTACTGTCATGTGGAGTGTTAGATGTCCTGTGATACTTTGCTTCATCCTTCATTTTCACCTACAGTAGCTAATAATATCTTAAATATATCACAGGGATTAAAGAACATGCATGGTTCTACCAAAACAGTTGCAGTTCATAACTTGGTCTAGAGTTAGTCTCCTTGAATACTGACAGAGCTCTGACTACCCACCAATGAAGTCCTAAAGGTGCCGGCAAGTCCATTGACAATCATCAACAGCCATTGACAGGCACCACTCACCCTGCTTACTTTAATGATTAGTTAGACCTGCCTGAAAGGTCGCCTGTGTTAAGTTCTCACCTATACTAAATAGCCACTTTTTATACCCCCCCAACCCCCTCCCACCCCCAAAAAAGCATCAGAGCATTTAATGCTATGGCATCTGTCTTTTCAAAACATGTCTGCATGTCCATCTGTCTGTTACCTTTTTTATTTCTGCACAATAAATTTAGTCTTACACCATCTACCTTTACCAAACTTTGTAGATGGCTTGCACTTTGCGTAAGAAAAATCAAAGCCTATTGATTTTGGGACAAAGATCATAGTCACTGTGACTGAAAGAAGAAAGGTGGTTTCTGCACAATAACATTAGTCTTGCATTGTAGACCCAGACCAAACTTTGTGGATGGCTTTTAAGAAAAAAGCCTATTGATTTGGGGGTAAAAAGGTCAAAGATTAAGATCACTGTAACTGAAAGAATTTTTTTTTTTAGTGTGTAATAACATTAATTCTACCTTACCAATATAGAGCATGTGGCAGACTACCCCTCTTTACAAGGGGTGTACGATTTGGTTGGTTATCATTATCTAGAGGATGATCGACCTTTGTGTTATTGCCCGGATCGAGTAAATAATAAAATAAATTATAAAATTTATCAATGGAATCAATAGAGATCTGAGCAGATATATAGAACAGAATAACACGAGCCCCCGTACATGAAATATAACAATTTAATCAATTACATAAACAAATTGAGATAATACATTACATTAGGAAGATACACTTCTTTTGAAATAAATCATTTACCAAATTTCAACACAAATATACTTATGTAAATAGCCAATCTGTTTTAAACGATAGAATTAGTTCATCATAGAATCAAGTGAACAATCGAAGTCATTGCCCTGCCTGCCTGGATAACCTGCATATTACTGGTCACTCCAAATTCAATGTTGCTGTTCTCCCCTTGTTTTTTCTTTTCCTTCTCACGCTCTCTTACCTCGCCTCCTTCGGCCCTCAAACTTTGTGTGGGTAGGTAGGTGGATAGGTGGATAGCTATTTCCCCTTGTGCTTTCAAGCCTAGCTCGCTTCTACCACCAGAATTGTGTCCCTCAATTTCCAGACACCTGTCCCTTGAACAATAGTTTATACGAGAGAATTTCTTCTTATCCTCAAGGAGTCAAGAGCTCATTCTCTTGCAGGAAAACTTAGACTGATTAAATTTTGCGATGTGGAATATTTAAAACATGAAATTTCGTCTGGGAAACACACCTCTTATTTAGCATAGCCAATCAGATTAAACATATCTACCACCTTTTATAAATACACTCCAAACGCGGTCAGCATAACCCTCTAGATTTTAAATAACCAATTCTGGAGAATTTCAAAAGATAATACAACTTCCACTAGCTTTTATATCTAGTCCTGCAAACTCTCAACGTTGACATTTTAACCTTCTGACCGACTGCTAACAATGAAGGCTTAATTAAGAATCAATCTCACCCTCTAACAGGGACATTAAACCCCTCGCAGTCTAGCGATTTCTTACGGTATCTTTCCTCATAAATCTAATTGTTCTCTGCCAAACTAAATGTGCTCTACTGAAATCGACAGAAATTTGCACCATTACATAGCACATTTTTGAAACGTGCATATTTTCAATGGAATTATTATGGATTAAGTGTTATGGAATCAGTGAAGCTTTATGATGATGTGACCTTGAATTAGTTTGATTTCCAGCATTCCAAGACATCATTTTCACTAGTTATATCCCAGATTCCCCATCCTTCTGACTTTAGTTTCTGCAGCATAACTAGACTAAGTTTTAATGGATTTCAACCAAGTTTGGCATGCAGCTTCATACTGATGAGGCTTTGAATGAGTTTGATTGCAAGCATTGCATGTCATTTTGTATGCACCTGATTCCCAATTATCCTGACTTTACTAAAAAATTTTGGATTTCAACCAAATTTGCCATGCAGCTTTATATTGATGAGGCCTTGAACCAGTTTAATTTCCAGGATTCCATGACATCATTTACAGGAGTTATGAACCCTGCTTGCCCATACTCTGACTTTGGTTTCTGAGCATAATATTACCTAGGTTTGTTAGATTTCAACCAGATTTGGGGTTTATACTGATGAAACCTAGAAGGAATTTTATTTCCAGCATTCAGCAACATCATTTATAGGTGTTATGCCCCAGTTTACTAAGGAATGTATGTTGGTTTCAACCAAATTTATAGCGCACCTTTGAATTTAGTGAAACCTTGAATGATTTGTATTTCCTACATTCCATGTTATCATTTAAAGGAGTTATGTCCCCTAATAGCTCATTCTCCTAATTTTGGTTTCCCATCATAAGTTCCTCTTTTTAAAGCCCTGCCAAGGAAATTCAAAGTAGTGTGGGGTCCTTTATGATGCATCCATCACTAATAGTTCTTGTTTATGTTCTTTTTAGATGTAGATTCAGTCTTGTGAATCCACAATTTAGTGTGAATGTTTTGTTAAATAGGTGTAAGTTTCATTGTTTCATTGTTGAGCCCACATGGGAAGCGCGACATTACAGTCACTCTTCCATTGGCAGTAGCAAGAGCAGCTGTGTCAGGAGCAGCAGTGTCAACAGTTGTTACATTTTTGATTAAAGTTTTACGTTTGCATATATTTCCTAATCCCCTTGATGGATTCTCATCATGCTTATTATCAATCATCATGAAACTAACATTATTCATTCTGTGATATGTGTACTTGCACCTTAAGGTCACAGATTTTATGGCAATGTTTTGATTATGGGCTTGACATGCAGGCCCTGGTATTCTTGTTTAATAGGTGTATCCTTTATTTAATAAGAAGAAATTAGTGTACTAAACTGAATATAGTGATTACTGAAATTAAAATATCTTCCATCAGTCATTAGTTTTTTACCTTTGCCTTTCAAATTTGACAAAAAGCTTAAGACATATTAATTAGAAATGGTGATTGTTTTGCATTTTAGGCATTGTTATTACTTCCTCTTCATACCTAAACTTGCAAAGTAGTTATCTAACATTTAGTCAAGCTCTCAAAACTTTGATCAAGTATGTTTTTAAGTTCATAACTAATGGTTAATAAACAAAACTAGTCTGAATGCTTTTGCACACAAGTTTTCAGAGTTCACTCCCCTTATGCACAGGCTGGCTGAAAGATGAAGAATGATGCACACATGTTGTAAGAGGTGAATAATGGAGGCAACCTTTTTACCATGGGATGTGTACCATCATAATATTCCACCATGGGATGTGTACCATCATAATATTCCACCATGTGATGTGTACCATCATAATATTCCACCATGGGATGTGTACCATCATAATATTCCACCATGGGATGTGCACCATCATAAAATTCCACCATGGGATGTGTACCATCATAAAATTCCACCATGGGATGTGTACCATCATAATATTCCACCATGGGATGTGTACCATCATAATATTCCACCATGGGATGTGTACCATCATAATATTCCACCATGGGATGTGTACCATCATAATATTCCACCATGGGATGTGTACCATCATAATATTCCACCATGGGATGTGTACCATCATAATATTCCAACTGAGAAGGTCTTGAACTTTTTTAAATAGTGCAGTTTATATAGAAACAAATGTGACCTTGTATTGTATGGATTTTTTTCTTTTTTGCCTTTATCTTGCTTTGTATGCCAAGTGGTTGGGATTGGTTGCAACAATATTACCCATTGTCTTTTGTTTCATGGTGCATATTAACTTTTTGTAGGAAGAGTTTATTTTCCTGGGAATTCTGGCAAGGTTTTTACATACATGTACCTTTTGTATATGCCTGCCTTTGGCAGAGCATATTATGCTTTGACCCTGTGTGTCAGTCTGTCTGGCCATCTGTCCATTAACTTTTACTTTTCCACACAATAAATTCAGTTATACAGGATATACATTTGCAAAGAAATGTGGATAGCTTGTGTTTTGTGTATGAAAAAAGCCTGTAGTTTTCGGGATAAAAAGGTGAAAGATTAAGTTCAGTGATTGAGTCAAAGAAAAATGGTTCCTGCACATTAAAAAAAATAATGGTTTCTAGACAGTAACTTTAGTTCAAGACCATATCATCAAGGTCTGCTGGTAAATAATTTTCAGCCCTTCTAGTTCCTACACAGAATGGAGTGAGCATATAATGTACCATTCTCTGCCCTCTTCTTACTAAATGTACCAGTACGTAGCTTTTGCTTGGCTCTTTTAGCCAGGATTGTGCTGATGTGTCATTAAACCCTTTACATATCTACCTACCTACCTACTTACTAACATTACCATACTAAACCATACATACATACATAGATACATACATACATACATACATACATACATACATACATACATACATACATACATACATACATACATACATACATACATACATACATACATACATACATACATACAGGTATTCAAAAAAATGTCATGATGTGAATATCCTTCATATAGTAAATTTGAAACAATTCAGTCACAATACAAATTGTCAAGCCTTCAATATTCCTATTGCCCATTTCCTGGGGGCAATTAGTTAATATTCACATGGGCAAACAAATGTCCAGATGCAGATAACCCATATTGGGAAGATGAAATCTTATACTACCGATAACATACTTACACAGAGTAAGTGAAAATCTAAATGGGTAAGTAAAATTTGAAATTCACATGCTAGTGAACTTGCAAAAAAATTTAATGGCTTGATTATTGTGATGTTTTACAGCATCTGCAGTATCACCATTTTGGTTTCATTATTTCCCTAATATTCTTGAATTTGAAGTCACTCCTGTATGACTGGCTGATGTCTCGGAAAAGGGTACTCTGAAGATTGAACTGCTTTAAGCCTAAATCTCAATTTAGACAACCCACACATCACACCAGATTAAATTTGTAAAGGGACCTTTAAGAGTATAGAAATGAACAACTCAGATCCAATAACTATTGATTTGTTTTACCATCAAGCTGAAGAATCTGCATGCTATATACACTCACACTTTGATATAGATTCGAAATTGCAAGCAAAATATCTTCTTGTTTTACAAGGCATTTATAAAGAAAAAATGTTTTAAATTGCTCTTTTAAACTACTCTTTAAACTACTCCTTCACAATCTCAAGTACAGATCAAATGTTTAGTAAATTATTATCAAAACATGGGTGATCTTGGAGGTTAAACTTGAAGATAATGCCAAATTTTGCATACTGGATATGCCAATCAAATTGTCAAGCTGTGAGAGACAAATCTTGTATTTTAATACAATCATATTTGAATTTCCATTTTTGTAAGAAATTAAAGGTTGTTGCTATCTTCACAGAATGATTGGCAAGGGACTTAACATAATGTTTGATTACACATTTACTTGATAGTTTTCAGGACTGAAAGATAACTTTGTTGTTATATGGAACAAATGGCATAGGACATATGAGATTGCTGTTTCATTTAAATTCCATTTAGTCATATTTATTTTATTGGTGAATTTCTTTAAGATGTAATTGAAAAAGTTTGGGAATCAAGTTTTGTGAAAGGTTAAAAAAATAAATAACCACAAGCTTTCTTAGGGCTACTAGAACAGATAGCCTATGTTACAAAAGGAATAGAATATGAACTATGAATCACAATGTATTACTTTTTTATACCCCGCCTTTTTGTGAAAAGTGAGGGAAGTAGTGTTTTTGTTTATGTTTTTCCATCTTTCATGCTTTTTGTGATAACTGATCATTATTAGATAGCATGTAGTTTATCACATTTAGGTTCCTAAGCTTCAAGGTCTTGGTCAGAGGTCAACATGTTCAGCTTTTCCTGTGTACAAAATTATTAAACTCTATAGCTGTTGGTGACAGAAGGATGAAACATACCCCATAGTACAATTAAATATCTTTACTAGGAGGCATATAGGTTATTGCATTCAAAGTTGTATATTAAAAGTCAATAAAGGGCACAGCTCAAAGTACTGATTTTTAGCTCTACTGGTCATAGACCAGAAGAGCTTATGGGATGGTCTGTTGTCCTGTTGTCCATTAGCACAAGTTTGTTATCTCTACTCCTCCTAAACTACTTTTGGAGGATTGCCATGAAACTTTACACACACATTCATGCCATGGTCTAGTTGGTCTGAGATAGAAATGGTGCTGCTTGCACATCCAATATGGCCACCATGGCAGCCATCTTGAAAATCTTGTTATCGCTACTCCTCCTGAATGGATGTTCATATCAAAATGGAGTTTTTAATAAAAGACTTCTTCTTGGTCATAAATGAAAATGGTGCTGATCTTACATTCAGTATGGCCACCACAGCAGCCATCTTCAAAATCTTATTATAACTACTCCTCCTGAATGGATGGTTGTATCAACATGGGGTTTTCACTGAAAGACATCTTATAATGTCTAGTTAGTCCTGAATAAAAATGGTGTCGCTCTGATATCTAATATGGCCACCATGGCAGCCATTTTGAAAATCTTTATATCGCTACTCCTTCTGAATGGACGCTCATATCAACATGGAGTTTTCACTAAAAGACTTCTTATGATGTCTAGTTAGACCTAAATGAAAATGGTGTTGATCTGGGGTCTAATGTGGCCGCCACAGCAGCTATTATGAAAACCTTGTTATCACTACTCCACCAATATGGATGGTCATAACAACATAGGTTTTCACTAAATGACTTTTTACGATGTCTAGTTGGTCCGGAATGAAAATGTTGCCAATCTGAAGTCCAGTATGGTTACCATGGCAGCCATTTTGAAAATCTTATTGCAGCTCCTTCTGAACAGAAAGTTATATTGACGTGGGGTTTTCACCAAAAGACTTCTTATTAAGTCCATTTGGTCTTAAATGAACATGGTGCTGATCTGATATCCATTATGGCCGCCACACAGAGGCCATCTTGAAAATCTTGTTATCACTACTCCTCCTGAATGGATGGTCATATCAACATGAGGGTTTCACTAAAAGACTTCTTATGATGTCTACTTGGTCCTAAATGAAAATGGTGCTGATCTAAAGTCTAATATGGCAACCACAGCAGCCATCTAGAAAATCTTTTATTGCTACTCCTCCTGAATGGAAAGTCATATTGACATGAGGTTTACACAAAAAGACTTCTTATCATGTCTACTTGGTCCTAAATGAAAATGGTATTGATCTGGGGTCAAATATGGCTGCCACAGTGGCCAGCTTGAAAATTTTGTTATCACTACTTTTCCGGAATGAATGGCCATATCATGATGGGGTTTTGCTAAAAGACTTATTATAATGTTTTGTTGGTCTTTAATTAAAATGGTGCTGAACTGACGTCCAATATGTGGCCATCTTGAATTTTTTTTAAAATTACTCCTCATAAAGGGAAAGTCATTTTCACATGGGGTTTTCATCAGAAGAGTTTTTGGTGTCTTCTTGGTCCTAAATGAAAAATGACTAACCCTCAATATGGCTACTATGGTGGCTATCTCTTGTTATCTCTTCTCCAAATGGATAGCTATATTAACATGGGGTTTTCACCAATAGACTTCTAAT
Organism: Margaritifera margaritifera; assembly: GCA_029931535.1. Taxonomy (NCBI): domain Eukaryota; kingdom Metazoa; phylum Mollusca; class Bivalvia; order Unionida; family Margaritiferidae; genus Margaritifera; species Margaritifera margaritifera. The sequence goes on along the minus strand of JAQPZY010001537.1, from coordinate 507,423 downwards.
TAAACCTAGTTGGTCGTAAATGAAAATGATGCCAGTCGTACATCCTGTATGGCAGCAAGGATGGCAGTTGTGAAAATCTTGTTGTCACTACTCCCCCTGAATGGATGCATGATCATTATGACATGGGTTTTGACCAAAAGACTTATATTGATGTATACTTTGACCTAAATGAAAATGGTGCCAATCCAACAACCAATATGTCCACCAAGGCAGCTAATTTGAAAATTTTGTTATCGCTGAAGAATATTAAAGATGGTTTCAACACTCAGCAGTTAAAAGGAAGAAATGGTCTTATCTTGAATTGCTGGAAATTCTTTTCACCAAGTAGAGCATCAGTCCCTTCAAGGGATTCTTGTTCTTTCTCAGTTTGGTTCCACACTCATAATAAAGCCATTTTTTATAACATTTCCCTCTTACCTCGGTCTCATGTTTTCCTTTTTTTATGTGTAGATCAGGGTTGATTATGGATCACCATATATTTCAGTGATCTGAACACCATCTGTATTAGGTACAAAACTGCAATCATAGTGTATCATTGGATAACTACAATAATTATGTAAGAGAGATTTTTGTTTCTACAGTGTACTAATTGCAAAGCTATTAAAGTTTGACCCTAAATCTGTGACAAAATCAGGAACTTTTTATTTATAGTTATTACTATTACCAAATTAATTCAACTCCAATGTGTGCTACTCAACACCCACAGATGTCAGCTGTATGTGCCACTAAACACACACAGATGTCAGCTATTTGTGCCACTTAACACACACAGATGTCAGCTGTTTGTGACACTTAACAGATATAGATGTCAGCTGTATGTGCCACTTAACACATACAAATGTCAGCTGTATGTATTATGGTAAAATATATGTATATTACCCTTTTATGTGAATTATTTAATAGTAGGAAGATTAATGTTAAAAACCTTTTGTAAACTTTTGGTACATTAAATCAACAAATTTGTATTCAATGGCTCTTAAACTTTCTTCTGTTCAAAATGTATTAGTTATTTGGCCAAAAAGTAATATCAGGCTAATCTGTGATCTGACCACTTACAATGTGGTCATGTCTGAGCATGGGCAGTCCATGAATGCTCATTGTTGTCAGTGCAGAGCTCTAAATAAGGATTTCATAAATTGGATCTTACTCCTTGATTAGAAGTACTGGTAATTGCATTTTTTTAAATTCTATGGAGTATTTTGCATTAAATGGCTTAAGTGCACTAATATGACACTGCCTTGTTATAACAGACTTTATTATAAAGTGGCTTCACTTACAATGCAGGTCACATTTAAGACTTTCTGGAACAGTGTTATGAAGCGGGAACACTAATTATGAAACTTTTTGAGATACGGACATGAAACTTGGCAATTATAAATACCTGGAGGAAATTAGTTTACCTAGTACCGAGGTCTTCGCTATGTGAGATCGGGGGACATCAATTCACTGAACTTGCTTGTTAAACAAAAATGCATAATCAGGAAGTGGTTTATTGTTGATTCAACCACACTTCCCATATTCAACAGAAAAAGACCATAAAGATAGCACTAAACAGTTTCATAAGATTGGCCATGTAGTTCAGTTTTGATTGAAGAGATATCCATGCTTTATCTCCATGTTTCTTCCTGTTATTTACAGGGGTATCAATAATGCATGATTTCATGTTGTATGCACCAAGGGGGTGATTCAAGTGCAGAAACACATTATGATACCTGAGTTAAAGATTAAGTTTTGGCCTACAGTGTACATAAGCATTGTCCATTTTCTCCTTGCTCCATTTTTATGTGTTGACCAAAATTTTAAATTTTTTTTTTGTGTGTGGGAAATTGATCCATTCATGGTCCACTTTCCTCTTTATAAATGTAATATCTCTGATTTTTTTCAGTATAGATTCTTTTCGGGGTTGAGAATTGTGAGTTTTAGAGACTTTCACATGATGTGGGTAGGGATGGTTTGTGGTTGGTGTGACTCTAAAGAGATTAATCATAAAAGAATGAGATTTGTCATGCCATCTTTAGTGCTGTTTACTACTGAATAAAATTAACATTCTTCACTGGTCAGCAGATCTCCAAAAATACAATTAACTTTCTTCACTTGTCAGCAGATCTCCATGAAAAATACAATTAACATTCTTCACTGGTCAGCAGATATCCATGAAAAATATAATTAACATTCTTCGCTGGTTGGCAGATCTCCATGAAAATTACAATTGACATTCTTCACAGGTCAGCAGATCGATCTCCATGAAAAATACAATTGACATTCTTCACTAGTCAGCAGATCTTCATGATAAATACAATTTACATTTTTCACTGGTCTGCAGATCTCCATGAAAAATACAATTTACATTCTTGACTGGTAAGCAGATCTCCATGAAAAATACAAATGACATTCTTGACTGGTAAGCAGATCTCCATGAAAAATACAATGAACATTCTTTACTGGTCAGCAGATCTCCATGAAAAATACAGAAAAAATATTAATTATTTTCTTAGGGACTGCAATAGGACACACTAACAACTGATGGATGAATTTGATTGTTTAAACTTATTTTATTGTCCAGAAAAGAAAACAATGGAATTGGACACAATTTCTTACAACTTAGGTAGCCCTACTTGATAGAAGGAAGGCACGGTAACTCAGTTGGTAGAACATTGGACTCGTAATCCAAGGGTCACATGTTTCATACTGTGGCGGACTCCCTTCTTACAAGGTGTCCGATTTGGTTGGTTATCGTTATCTAGAGGATGATCGACGAGGTATTGCCAGGATCGAGTAAATAATAAAATAAATTATGAAATTTATAGATGGAATAAATAGATATCTGAGCAGATATATAGAACAGAATAAAATGAGCCCCCGTACATGAAATATAGCAATTTAATCAATTGCATAAAACAAACTGAGATAATACATTACATTAGCAACATTTTTTTTAGTATAGGTTCTTTATGGTGTTGAGAATTGTGAGTTTTAGAGACTTTCACATGATGTGGGTAGGGATGGTTTGTGGTTGGTGTGACTCTAAAGAGATTAATCATAAAAGAATGAGATTTGTCATGCCATCTTTTTACTTGTTAACTTTTTCCATTCTCAGACCTAGCAGTGTGCCTAATTTATCCTCCTACACAAAAGCAAAAGATGCTGAATTCAATACACAATACACAAAAGCCAAAGAGGCTGAACGCAATACACAATACACAAAAGCCAAAGAGGCTGAATTCAATACACAATACACAAAAACCTAAGAGGCTGAAATCAATATAGTTTTTTTTTTTTTTTAGTCTTTAGTGCTGCTTACTACTGAATAAAATTAACATTCTTCACTGGTCAGCAGATCTCCATGAAAAATACAATTAACATTCTTCACTGATCAGCAGATCTCCCATGAAAAATACAATTAACATTCTTCACTTGTCAGCAGATCTCCCATGAAAAATACAATTAACATTCTTCACTTGTCAGCAGATCTCCATGAATAATACAATTAACATTCTTCACTGGTTGGCAGATCTCCATGAAAATTATAATTGACATTCTTCACTAGTCAGCAGATCTCCATGATAAATACAATTAACATTCTTCACTGGTCTGCAGATCTCCATGAAAAATACAATTTACATTCTTCGCTGGTCAGCAGATCTCCATGAAAAATACAATTTACATTCTTCACTGGTAAGCAGAGCTCCATGAAAAATACAAATGACATTCTTGACTGGTAAGCAGATCTCCATGAAAAATACAATGAACATTCTTTACTGGTCAGCAGATCTCCATGAAAAATACAATGAACATTCTTTACTGGTCAGCAGATCTCCATGAAAAATACAAATGACATTCTTGACTGGTAAGCAGATCTCCATGAAAAATACAATGAACATTCTTTACTGGTCAGCAGATCTCCATGAAAAATACAGAAAAAATATTAATTATTTTCTTAGGGACTGCAATAGGACACACTAACAACTGATGGATGAATTTGATTGTTTAAACTTATTTTATTGTCCAGAAAAGAAAACAATGGAATTGGACACAATTTCTTACAACTTAGGTAGCCCTACTTGATAGAAGGAAGGCACGGTAACTCAGTTGGTAGAACATTGGACTCGTAATCCAAGGGTCACATGTTTCATACTGTGGCGGACTCCCTTCTTACAAGGTGTCCGATTTGGTTGGTTATCATTATCTAGAGGATGATCGACGAGGTATTGCCTGGATAGAGTAAATAATAAAATAAATTATGAAATTTATAGATGGAATAAATAGAGATCTGAGCAGATATATAGAATAGAATAAAATGAGCCCCGTACATGAAATATAAAAATTTAATCAATTACATAAAACAAACTGAGATAATACATTACATTAGGAAGATATACTTCTTTTTGAAATAATTCATTTACTGAATTTCAACACAAATATACTTATGCAAATAGCCAATCTGTTTTAAACGATAGAATTAGTTCATCAAAGAATCGAGTGAACAATCAAAGTCTTTGCCCTGCCTGCCTGCATAACCTATGATAAGCTGGTCACTCCAACTTCGATGCTGCTGTCCAGTCAAGATTGATGTTCTCCTCTTGTTTTTCTTCTTTTCCTTCTCACACTCTCTTATCTCGCCTCCTTCAGCCCTCAAACTTTGTGTAAGTAGGTAGGTGGATAGGTATGTAGGTGGATGGAGCTATTTCCCCTTTCAAAATAAACAGAGAAGCAACCTAAATCTTCTGTCAAATATCCTTCTGGGAGTAGAACATTACTCCACTCTTGTTACATCAGATATCATTCTATCGGAATTCAAACAGATACCAAAGGCTATCTGGTCAGGCCAAACCTGGCAGACCATAAACAAACCTAGTTTCAGAAGATTAATGCATTTCTAACGGCTATTTCATCACTAATTCACATTAACATCACACGAGACATAACAGTTTCAGTTCCCGTCTCAATTATACAAATGAATCAATGAAATTCACTTCATGGTTTAACTACATTAATTTCAGTGAATACTTACTCAAGTCTTTATCATACATGAAATCATCTTAAGACAACTTGTATCAAATAAAGTAATGCATGAAATTCTTAGAATACATGATTCCTATAGCAATCAAGACGACACATTCAAACAATTCATCAAACTCATATCAAGAAGATTATTGTACGAATTCAGACAAATGAACTCAAACAAATAGTTATACTCATATCAAGAAAATTGATCTACGAATTTAAACAAATAAATTCATTCAAATATAAACAAATAAATTCAAGAAAATAATTATATTGGTATCAATGAATTACATGAGATTGATGCAAATACCTTGTGCTTTCAAGACTCGCTCGCTTCTACTGCTAGAATTGTGTTCGTCAACTTTCAGACATCCTGTCCCTTGAATAATTTTGCCTAATTCTATCTTGGAGTCAAGACCTTTTTTTCTTGCAGAAAAACTCAGACTGATTAAATTTTGCGATGGGGCATATTAAAACATGAAATTTTGTCTGGGAACCACGTCCCTTATTTAGCGTAGTCAATCAGGATTAAATATATCTACTGCCCATCGTAGCTAGCGTAATCATCTAATTTCACGCTATTGAAGTAACTGATTCTGGACAATCTCAAAAGATAATACATCTTCCTCTAGCTTTTACATCTAGTCCTGCAAACAGTCAACTTTGACATTTTAACCTTGTGTTTGACTGCTAACAATGAAGGCTTAATAATGAATTAATTTCGCCCCCCAAACAGGGACATTAACACAATTGCAGTCTAGCAATTTAATATGGTATCTTTCGTCATAAATCTAATTAATTGTTATCTGCCAAACTAAATGTGCTCTATGTTCTCTGCTGTGCTCTACCGAATACATCAACAGAAATTTGCACCCTTACACATACCTGCCCAGGGCAGCCAATAATGTGTTAAAAGTGCCATGAAAACTACATGTAAGAAAACAAAAAGAAAACATACTCCATACAAAACAGAAAAACATTTTACATAGCAACAGTGCATGGCAAATTTCTATCCAGCCAAAAAAACTATTAAAAAAATCTAAGAGAGATAGGGAGAGTGTAATATCAATGATTCAGACTGTGATTATGAACTTAGTATTAAGGATTGAAATTTAATTTACTTTCAGCAAAATCTTCAGTATCATTGATGTAATTTTGACAATGCAAAAAGATTATAATTTTATTGGCAATGTCCATTACTTCAAAGTAATAGATCTAAAGTTACATGCTGAAATAATGTAGTGATACCTTCTAGAGAACATTATCGACCCTGATCTGTTAATGTATTAGGCTTTGTTATCCATTTTCCAAGAAACATAGAAACTAAATTCTAAGGGTATACTAGTTGTTTTTCAAACACGTACGATTCTTTCAATCCCCGCTAACTTGAATGAATCCCCCATTAAAAATGTGTAAGTGTGCAAAAATTGTACAGTCGATTTGCCCTGAGAATAATAAAACCTGTAACATTCGTTAATATTAACAAGCTTGCCATAATCAAGCACTTGCAAAGTGACTTTTTGTAATTGAGCCATAAGATGCTTTTCATTGATCATCTACTTATTAAAAGCATTTTACCAACTGCACATGCGACATTATACAGTTGTGGACATGCAGTTTTTGTTTTCAGTGTTAATGTCTTTGCTGTTACATACGGTTCTAATACGTATGTCATAGTGTCATTGTTATAACACACAATTGCTGCCGCTGTGCTGATATTGAAGATAAACAACTGTAAGTTTATTTGTATTCATTAAACATTATTTATCACACAAACATTTGTTGAAACATAATATAAAGCATCTCGTCATAGATATTGTTCTCATATAAAAACTACTCCCTCCCCTTATCCCACCTTAAAACTTGAAAATCCTCCATGACAGAATTGCCAGAGGGGAATTCCTCCTCTGTGAAAATCCTTAAGAAGTTAGTGTATACTTTTCAAAGATGTGTAATATGCAATAAAATTAAGGTTAAGGTAACAGTAACAGACAAGTCCATCATGATTATTTTTACTGTTCCAGCAGATATGCTTGCACACAGCTGTTCCACTTGTAATCAGTTATAAAGATGCATTAAAGATAATAGAATCAGCCATGTGAACTGATGTGTGTTACAAAAGAATTGTGCTGACAAGTATTTTCAATTAGATGTCTGCTTCAGTAAAGAATTTCCACAGTAATTAAGGATTAAAGGTTATTTTTTGAGGGTTCATTGGGTGATTAAGGCAGTTATAAATCTCGATGAAATTTGCCATGAATTGCAGAAAATATGCTATCATTATGTGATTGATGGTTAATTTGCATGTAAGCTGTAGCATTCATCACATCATAAATTCTATTAAAAAATACATTTTTATTTATTTTCAAGTCTCTTTTAATAATTTTGAAACTAAGAATTATTTTCAACAGCAAATGTATTTCATCAGTTTAAAAAAGTGCCGTGTCATGGGTGTTATTAATAACAATTCTGTGCATCGATAGTCTAATAAACATGATTTTATTTCAAAGCTAATTGTACCAGACTGTTGGTAAAAGCAAGTAAGGTAATTGTACGAGACTGTTGGTAGAAGCAAAACAGGTAATTAATTGTACCCGACTATTGGATTGAAGCAAATCAGGTAATTGTACCAAACTATTGGTAGAAGCAAATAAGGTAATTGTATCAGACTATTGGTAGAAGCAAATAAGGTAATTGTATCAGACTATTGGTAGAAGCAAATAAGGTAATTGTATCAGACTATTGGTAGAAGCAAATAAGGTAATTGTATCAGACTATTGGTAGAAGCAAATAAGGTAATTGTATCAGACTATTGGTAGAAGCAAATAAGGGTAATTGTATCAGACTATTGGTAGAAGCAAATAAAGTAATTGTATCAGACTATTGGTAGAAGCAAATAAGGTAATTGTACCAGACTATTGGTGGAAGCAAATGAGGTAATTGTATCAGACTATTGGTAGTAGCAAATCAGGTAATTGTATCAGACTATTGGTAGAAGCAAATAAGGTAATTGTATCAGACTGTTGGTAGAAGCAAATAAGGTAATTGTATCAGACTATTGGTAGAAGCAAATAAGGTAATTGTATCAGACTGTTGGTAGAAGCAAATAAGGGTAATTGTATCAGACTATTGGTAGAAGCAAATAAGGTAATTGTATCAGACTATTGGTAGAAGCAAATAAGGTAATTGTATCAGACTATTGGTAGATGCAAATAAGATCACACACCATGCATGTAACGTGTCACCAAATGTATTGATGAGTTTAAGAAAAAACATTTGGTGTCCCTCTCTTGTGTGAATAAAATGGATTGTAATAAAATGTAAATGTAAAAATAAAAATGAATTCACCTATGTTATATATAACAAATAATCTTACCTCAACATTTAAAGACTATGTGCTTTAAATATTTTGCCTCTATATGCCTCACAACATCAAGGATCATGCAGACTAATTCTCTACTAAGGATGAACTGCTGTAAGTGGCATGTATGGACCCTGAAATGGGTAATTTTACCAGTGAAATGAACATGGATGCAAGTGGATTATAGAAGAATGCAATTGAAATTATGAATGCAATTTGAAGGAAATGGAGAACACAAATTTAAGATGTAGAATGATGAATGAAAAATGAAAACAAAATTAATGCATTTCATGAATGGATTTGAAAACCTTTTTACCTGCATTTCATGAATGGATTTGAAAACCTTTTTACCTGCATTTCTGGCCACTGCAAAATTTACAAGGTGTAAAGTCTTCTTTGCATGATAATCGAAGATCAGATTCTTTACACTAACAAAGTACTTACAAGCCTTGACATTGTTCTAACAACTGCCATTGATGTGCATCAATGACCGCATCATCAATAGTTGTATGTGTACACTTTTTATTTAAGCAAAGTGAAATAAAAAAAATATTTTCTGACAAATACTTGTCAGCTATATTTTTACATTCATTGCAATTGCAGTTATATTTTTTTTTACGTAAATTAAGTACTGTGTTTTGAATTTTTAGACATTTTCTATTTTATTAAAGTGCACTTTAAAATGAGACAGGATACGAAAGCAATAGTTCTTTTCATTTAATACTGTCAATAATGGAAATCCAAACTTTGGCAAATGCATTCCAAATGAATGAAAACTAAAAGGTTTCTGCACAATAGCTTGAGTTATCAGTCTTTGAGAATAGCTTGCACTTGGAGTAATGAAAGAACCCTATCAGTTTGGGGGTCAAAAGGTCCAAATTCAAGGTCACTGTGAATGAAAGAAGAAAAAGGGTTTATGCACAATAGCATTAGTTCTACATCACATACCTGGACCAAACTTTGTGGTTGGTTTGCATGTGGGTAAGGAAGAGGTGTGTTGATTTTGGGGTCAAAAGGTCAAAGATTAAGGACACTTTGACTGAAAGAAGAAAAATGGTTTTCACACAATAACAGTAGTTCTACCTCACAAACCATGACCAAACTTTGTGGATGGCTTGCAACTGAAGTAAGGAAGTAGCTTATCGATTTTGGGGTCAAAGGTAAAGGTCACTGACTGAGACAAGAAAAATGGTTTCTGCATAAAAATATCAGTTCTAAAACATGTACCTTCACCAAAGTTTGTGGATGACTTACAGTTTGGGTAATAAAGAAGCCTATTGACTCAGGAGTCAAAAGATCAATGTCACTGAATGAAAGAAGAAAACTGGTTTTCGTATAATAACTTTAGTTTTAGATTATGTACCTAGACCAAAGTTTGTGGAGTGCTTGCACTTAATGTATGGATGAGGTTATTGATTTGGGAGTCATTGTGACTGGAAGAAGAAAATTTGTTTCCACTCAATAGCATTAGTTCTTTGCCACAGACCTGGACCAAACTGTGTGGATGGCATGCACTTGGGGTAAGAAAGAACCCTGTAGATTTTATATCAAAAGTTCAAAGGTAAAGGTCACTGTAAATGAGAGAAGAAAAATTGGTTTCCACACAGTAACATTAGTTCTACATGGGATTTTCACTAAAAGATTTCTTATGGTATCTAGCTGGTCCTAAAATTAAATAGTGATGATCTGATGTCCAATATGGTCACCATGGCAGCCATTTTGAAAATTTTGCTATTGGTACTCTGCCTGAATGGAAAGTCATATTGACATGGGATTTTCACCAGCAGAACTCTAATGTTGTCTAGTTGGTCCTAAATGAAAATGAATGTTGTCTAGTTGGTCCTAAATGAAAATGGTGCTACTGGGACAACCAATATGGCCATCACAGTTGCCATGATGAAAAATCTTTTTATCACTACTCCTCCTGAATGGATGGTCATATCAACACCAAAAGACTTCTTACGATGTCTAGTTGATAGTAAATGAAAATTATGGCCATCTTGAAAATCTTTCTATCGCTACTCTTTCTGAATAGTTTGGTATATCAACATGGGTTTTTTGCAAAAAAGAAAATGGTGCTGATCTTACATCCAGTATGGCCACCACAGTGACTAAATTGAAAATCTTATCACTCAAAAATATCATAAATGGTTTCAACACTCAGTAGAGCATCTGTCCCTTCAATGGCCAAGAGTTTCAACACTCAGTAGAGCATCTGTCCCTTCAATGGCCGAGAGTTTCAACACTCAGTAGAGCATCTGTCCCTTCAATGGCCGAGAGTTTCAACACTCAGTAGAGCATCTGTCCCTTCAATGGCCGAGAGTTTCAACACTCAGTAGAGCATCTGTCTCTTCAATGGCCAAGAGTTTCAATACACCCGAGGGATTTGGCGAATGTTGATACAAGAAAAAACATGTATGGTTGCTATTCTTATATAGACTTGAAACAGCTTTGAAATGTTCAGATGCAACTCAAAGTTTCCATAATGAAGGCACCAATCTGTCTCACAAGAGAGCCAACTTCAAAGATCTTTTGAGAAATAACCACTTCTACAAATCATTAGATATAATATCTGTCATTTCTGATGAATATAGCTACCACCAGATGTTTGGAAGGTAAATATGTGAAATTATGCAGATTCTGAAATGTATTTTGATTGATGCACAAATGAAAATAAAACAGGTTACTGTGGCGCAGACGGGTTGAAATCCACATTGCATACATTGTTATTTCAATTGCGTGAGTGAATTCAATGTATTGGGGCAAGAGAACACATCTTATTTCTTAATTCAGAAAATTTCTCTGTTCTGTTCAACTGGACAGTGTAATAGAATTGCATTTTTTCAGCCTGTATAGTCATGATGTGGAATTATGTTTTGGCTATGGCCTGGGTAAAAGTCTAAGTATAAAAACACACTGGGATATCATTGCCACATTAAATCTGATATTGATGCATGGATATGGCCACATTAATACAGCATGTTCAGCAATCTTGCACATGCATTTTTATGTAAGAATTGAGGTTTATTTCTACAATATGTTTGTCTACTGTTTCTTGAAAATGTGGTAAAGACAGGTGTTTGGTTAATACAGGTGATGTTTGAGGCAGGTTTGACTAAATAACCTTGCAGCTACAGAAGTGTAAATAAATTAGAAAGCATTTAAAATTACAATATTTGCCCTTGTCTATCATGCTCAACTGCAAAGGGAATAGATCCCCACCAGCCATTACATAATAGGCTGTTATATCAGCATCTATGCTATTAGCAATGGAGGATGGATTATACATGAAGAAATATGGTGTGCTGCAAAATTTTAAGTACACTTTGTAATGGTAGCCACAAGCCAATATATGACCATAAAAAGTTAGAGCTGTCAGAATCACTATTGACATGGTTTATTATCCACATAACTTTGAGATTGTTCAGATCCATATTGTTACACAATTCTAGAGAGGAAATGATGCAGACAGTTTTGGCAGGCTGCAGGTTATATAACCTAATAGAGATAGTCTTCCCACAATTGTTCAATTATCAATTGCTTTTGGCAGCTGCAAATTTCTGTTCATGTTCCTTTTTAAATCAATGATCAATAAACTAATAAATCTTAGAGCTCAGCCTGTACGTCACTATTGAATCCACTCTTTCAGAGAATGATCTAGTTATGAGTGTAAGTTACTGTCATCGCAGGGGGTGAATTACAGTTTTTGCAATGAAATGATTGACCTTTACTACTGATAATCAGTCTTTAGATTCTTGATTAGGTGGTTGCACAGTGCCACAGTTATTGGCATTAAATTGGCTGCATGATAAATGCTTGTAATACATAGTGTATTGAAAACAAAAATTGATTTAATTTACAAAAGTTATTCATAGAAACTGTTTTCAGTTTCTCTCAGTCATATTTTTTGTTCAATTTTTAATAATCCCTTCTGTTTGGAACTTAATGTCCTGTAAATCAAGAATGAAATGGCTGAAGACACTAATAATTTCTACATTTGGAGAAAATTTACATACAGTCTCTCCTCTTACAAGAGAAACCCCATCCACCATTTACACTGGAGTAATATATTCTTAAAATTGTATGCTCCTCATGAGACTGGCATCTGTCCATTCCTCTTACAAGGCGACTTTGTAAACCCCCCTTCCCCTATTCATGGGAGGATATATAGCAATAACCATGTGCATCCCTGGACGAGTTAGTTCCTGTATAATAATTCCAGTTTGTTCAGGTCTTTCTTTGAATAAAGCTCATACAGGTTTAACCCCAGAGGAGAGACAATGCCTCTTATTTGTGAGTCAAAGGTCAGGGTCACTGAGGCCCAAAATGTTTCCTGTGGCCAATCTTCATCAAACTTCATACATTGATTGCACATGGGTAGAGGTATCTCCATTAAGATTTCAAGGTCAAAAGGTCCAATGTCAAGCTCTGTGGAGCTAAAGTCAGACTTATGGTGTATGGTGTCTGCACAACAACTTCAGTTTCATTGCAGGCCTTTTGCATCAAATTTCTTTTGTAGACTTCATTTACATAGAAGCAACATGCTTTTGACTTAGGGGACAATGTCCAAGCTCAAGATCACATGACCCTTAATTGTTATTTGTTTTCTGGATTACAAGTCCAGTTTTGCTGCAACCAGTTTTCATAAAACATCAGGGGTAAACTTGGGTAGTGGCAGCTCCTTTTTGATTTGAAGGTAAAAAGGTCAAAGGTTAAGGTCACTGTTGCTCAAATTGTGAATGTTTCTGCAGGATAAGCCAAGTTTTCTTTAGAATTTTTTCACTTGGATAGAGGCAGCACCTGATTTAGTATATGGTCCAAAGGTCATAGGTCAGGGTCTATGTAATAGCCACAGTTTATTGAAGAGAATGTGTCATCACTCAGCTGATGGCTATTGTTAATCAAAGAAGAGGTCTCATAAGAATGGTACCTTCATAATGAAATGGTGAATTTTGTACGTAAGATTTATTTTAAAAAAATTAATTTAAGGGGTAAACTCTCAAAATGCAAAGCAAAATGGAAAAAATATGAATAACTATTTTTTCTTCAGTTTTTTGTGTATTAATTCCATCATTGACTTTTTCTTTATTTACAGTACAGTGACTGTTATAGTCCTGTAAAGTGGTCTCTACACTGAACCTGCAAATAAAGACAATATATTGTGCTTTTCTTATTGAAAAATTGTAGATTTAATTTTTATGTTTCAAATTGCTTCATGCTAATTTGCTTGTAAATATAATAGATAAGTTGAATAATCAATCACAAACAGGAAGAAACTCGTGTGCAATGGCACAAAAACATGATACAAAGCTGCATGCAGAAATAATTTCATTTGCTTCAGTGAATCTCTGATACCATATTTCTTCAAATAAATACCCATCCTCTAAGTTATGCCCCCTCCCTGTCTTTTCCCAAGGAAGCAGATGCAAACAGAGCAAAGTTAATCCTTCTGCTGCATTTCACAACTAGTAGACCACAAGTGAAAACAAGCAACTGATCAGAATTACAATATTCGTGTGTAGCAAAGTGTTACACACTGCATGAATGGCTGTAGCAAAGTGTTACACACTGCATGAATGGCTGTAGCAAAGTGTTACACACTGCATGAATGGCTGTAGCAAAGTGTTACACACTGCATGAATGGCTGTAGCAAAGTGTTACACACTGCATGAATGGCTGTAGCAAAGTGTTACACACTGCATGAATGGGTGTAGCAAAGTCTTACACACTGCATGAATGGCAATACCAAAGTGTTACACACTGCATGAATGGCTGTAGCAAGGTGTTACACACTGCATGAATGGCAATAGCAAAGTGTTACACACTGCATGAATGGGTGTAGCAAGGTGCAGGCTGTTCATGCATAGTGTGTAATAGATTTTTGACCTTCATGAATCTTGTAAGATATGACATTCAATTATTATAATTAGAAATAGTTATAAAAAATAATTAGAAATCTCAAGAAATAAATAACAGAACTATATTTTAACCACTGTTTACAAATATTGGCAAATTTTACACAAGAAAGGCGCATGAATACATAAGTAGTTTCTTTCTGGTGTTGTGAACTAATAGCTTCTCATTTTATGTGTCACATGATGCACTTTTAACTAATCTAAATGCCTGTTTCAAAGGCTTGTTCAAATTTATTGTAATTATTCATGTATAATGCATACCTGAAACAGCATAAAAGTCTAGTCTTCTGTTACATAGGACCTAGGCTTTTTTTTAACAAGGTCAACAGCATAGACCCTGATCTGCTGTCATTGATGGCAGTTGGGTGCACATTATATAATATACATGTGTATATAAGTCACCTATGGTAATCCAGTGCAAGTTGCCAGATAGGACATGGGTATGCACGGTACATATGGTAATCCAGTGTGCCAGATTGGGACATGGATATACATATATACGGTACATTTCATAATCCAAAGTAAGTTGCCAGATGGGACTTGGGTATGCACGGTACATATGGTAATCCAGTGTGCCAGATTGGGACATGGATATATATATATACGGTACATTTCATAATCCAAAGTAAGTTGCCAGATGGGACTTGGGTATACACGGTACATATGGTAATCCAGTGTGCCAGATTGGGACATGGATATAGATATATACGGTACATTTCATAATCCAAAGTAAGTTGCCAGATGGGACTTGGGTATACACGGTACATATGGTAAATCCAGTGCAAGTTGCCAGAGGGGGGCAAAATAATGTTCATTTCCTGACAATACAAATCTTGTTCATCCTGTTTTGCTTAATGGTCCATACAGTTTTGAAAATGATTGTAAATGAGCTATGAAGAAGAGGATGCAACTCTTTATGAATCATCTAATGTAATTAGATCTTTTGATAAGGAAACCAAATTATTATAGCTTATCATTTAATTTTAAAATACCTTATGAATTCATCCTTATCAAATAATGTTCAGTGGTGATTTTTTAATCTCACCTGGCCATAAGGTTAAGGGAGTTTTAATGGGATGGTCATTTAGGAAACTGCAGCTGTAGCTCAGGTTTGTACACATGATTTCAATCAAGGCCTGGATTAAGACCTTTAGAGGCCCTAAGCACTGAAAATTATGGTGGCCTCTCCCCCCCCCCCCCCTGTAATTTCTCTTTTTTTTTTTGGTGCCCCTGCTTTGCTGGTGCCCTAATCACATGCTTAGTCTGCCTATTGGGTAATCCAGCACTGATGCCAATCCACCATCCAGTAAGACCATTGTTTTTTAAAATAGAAAACCTTTAAACAACTTCTCTTTAAAAACCATTTATATGAATTTGACTGAATTTGATAGGAATTATTCAAGCATAAAGGCCTTTACAAACTTTTTGTACAAATGATACCAATCCACCATCCAATATAGCTGTTCTTACAAAAATTTAAAAAAACCTTTACACAAATTAATATATAATTTGACAAGTGTATCAGAATGCATTCTGGTTTTAAGGCCAATAACTTCTGCACAAATTATGCTTGTCTGCCATCAAATATAGCTGAAGATACTTAGAATAGAGTTACCTTCAAACAACTTTTTGCATAACTAGTCAGTGAGGTTGGAAAAATGTTGACAGAAAGCATCATGTTAACCCTGATTTCTTGGCCACCTGCTCTTGCATGTGGTTATCGGGCAAATGTCAGTACCTGTGAATAATCTCAGACTCACATGTGCTTCCTGTTTGTATTTTGTTCTAAAGCACAAAGGCTTAGGACTTTGTTCACTGCATATGTGAATATATAATAATATTAAATCTGTGAATGAAGTGCCCTTTGATCAAGACTCTGGAATTATTAATTTCATTCTGTCACAGCAGTGGTGGAGAAAAACCTTTGGCCTTATTAGTTAGGTGTTGCTTGACCTTATTAGTTAGGTGTTGCTTGACCTTATTAGTGAGGTGTTGCTTGACCTTATTAGTTAGGTGTTGCTTGACCTTATTAGTTAGGTGCTGCTTGGCCCTGTTTTGAAATATTTTGCTCATTAGTTTTGTTCCCTTAACAGGATTAATCCTTTGTCCAGACTCCACCATTGCCATTGCAAACTGTCTTGGGCCCTTACACAGCAGTCACTGATAAATCAAAACAATCAGTAAAGTTTATATACCCTGATGGCCAAAAGAGTTCTCAAATGATGTAAAAAGAATGAGTCAAGACTAAACACACAGTTTTCATCTAAGCTCTGTCATAAAGTTGCTAAAATCAGGAAAACTTAAAAACATGTTGAAATCTAAGCACAGACTCGCTGATGCTGGACCAAGTCACTGACTTGTCGCTTGACCAGTTCCACCTCATGTGATCCCTCCAGTACTTGCAGGTTCATACAATTTCAATCAAACTGAAGCTTAGTAAAGTCTTTTTTAATTGTGCATTTATTCTGTATCTTATAATACCATTTCAAACAGGTATCCTACTATGGAAATTATATTTTATCAGGTTACTGGAACCATGAAACAAAGTTTAACTACATCACTACACATGAAGTTTATGGCATTGTGTAAATGCTGGAGAAAAAGGAATTCATACCATAGGTAAATGGAAATAAACTGAACTTAATTGATATATGGGAGTTTAGAGAGGAGAGAAAACTATATTTAAGGTTTTACAGCAAGTTAATGTGTCTGGTAGAATAATGCCACCATCATGTAACTCAGGTTTGGATAACTTCACCTTTTTCAATGCCCTTTCAGCTTTCCCATTTTATGCCCTATGAATATGAAATTTGGTCAGAAACCTGTTAGACCCTTTCATCCTCCATTAAGTCAAGACCTATAAATTCTTTAGCATGTGAACCCATGAAATGACCCGTAGACAGACTCATTCTATTATATTAAAGTTCTTGGGCAGCTGTGGTTACTGAGTGGTGAAGGCATTGGACTCAGAACCAGAAGGGTGTGGGTTTGATTCCCACCATTGGATCAGCCTGGATCAGCTATCATGGCATGTCTTTGGGAAAGGTACTTTACTCTTCTTGCCTCTGTACAATATAGCCTTTAAAGTGTTGCTGTGCCATAAACACCCCCACCCCATCCTGCAACAAACAAAATAAAAAATTTTCTGTGCCCTGTACATGCACTGAGCTATCATCAAAGTGCTGTGATAGATGGACCATTTATGAAGGATGTTTTCTGTACTCTTTCATTTAATCCCTTCAGTATCCAATTAGTGAAAGTGTTAAACTACAATCCCAACAATTTTTCAAGTGTCCCTTTAGTTCAACCATATCATAGCTCTTTCAGTTGGACCCATGCAGTGCCATGGCCTGTAACCATGTTATTTCTTTCTCCCCAGTAAGAGAACCCTCTGTTGTTTGTGTAAACTGGGATAACATTTCAGTGCTTTGTATATGGACCACGTCTTACTGACCAAAACCAGTCAAGACCCAGTAGGATGAAGCTATAAAATCCCCTGCAAGTTATCTTTCCAGTGCCCTGCAAACTATCTTTCCATTGCCCTGCAAACTATCTTTCCATTGCCCTGCAAGCTATCTTTCCACTGCCATGCAAGCTATCTTTCCAGTGCCCTGCAAGCTATCTTTCCATTGCCCTGCAAACTATCTTTCCATTGCCCTGCAAGCTATCTTTCCATTGCCCAGCAAGCTATCTTTCCATTGCCCAGCAAACTATCTTTCCATTGCCCTGCAAGCAATCTTTCCAGTGCCCATTTTGTTACATACATGTGAACCTCGCAGGTGGGAGGTTTTCTTCCTGAGATTAGTGTTGTCTCCTGTCACTCATTGAAATCTCCCACATACTCAAATTTATTATTTAAAAATTCCGGAACAGATATGTTTCCATTTTTTTTAAACCTTGCATCCAGTGTAGTATATTTATGGATATATTTAAGACTTCCTGTGATCATGTGACTGTGAACTGGCTTATGGAATCGAGCTTGACACTTTAATTGCCAATTCTACAGACAATAACCTAAAAGTAATCATTGGATGTACTATGTGTGATCAGTAGTAATTTGGAAAGGATTAAAGATGTTAATGAATTATGGTTGGATTTCTAAAGATCTCAAGCAGCATAAAACAATCAACATTAATTGGATTCTTTTTCAGCAAGGTTGGTTTGGTTTTGGTGTTTGTCGAGATGGATTACAACATGTGTCATCCGAAATAATTTGGAAGGGATTAAAGACATTAATAGATTATGGTTGGCTTAGTCATTACTAAAGAATTAAAGTGGCTTAAAAAAAGGTCGGTTTGACTTCAGTATTTAAAGTTTGTTGAGATATCTAAGCATGCGATATCTCCCAATGCTCAAATGGCAAAATCTAAACGACCAAAATATCATACAAAATTCAATAATGGCTGGAAACAGTAATTTCATTGGTTGTAATCAAGTTCAAAGGAACATCATGCATTCTACTATTCCTGTAAAGTTAATTTTAAGAAGAACTTCCCAAATTTGACCCAGATAGCACCATTCTTGATCAGTTATAGCAGGCAGTCAGCAACCTGAATCTACCTTGAAGCAAGAAACAACTTAAACTTCTTGGTGGACTCAGTAGGGTTGTACTAACATTGCTACATTTCAATGCAGACACCAAAAGGACATTTTCAATTCTGAGGAAAATTCAGGTTGACTCCAGAGTTAACCAGGATCCATTAACAATACATAATGTTGAATCAACAATGACGAGAACTAGCTGCCACAAATATAATCCAGGGCAGTGATTTAAGAAAGGCTAAAAATGCTTGTGCTACATATAAGGACAGTAAGAAAGACAACAAGTTACTGTGAAAGTCTGATGTGATGAAATGATGTGTATATTTTAATGTAGAAAAAGGAAATTTGTTCAGTAATTATCCATTTGCATGCTAAAAATCATGTCTACAAAAATTCTCCTGATTTGAAGTCAAAACTCCTGACCAAATTTTGTAAATTTCCTGATTTGTCCTAAACTGACCTCTGTTCTGTTACATGTACATGTATGTTGTTATGCCTTTTCCTTGCTGTTAGGGGCCTCAGGTGGCCAAGTGATCCAAGGTGCTTGCCTTTACAGATCACTGACACCTCACCTCTGTCCGTGTGGGTTCGAGTCTCGGGCTCGGACAATGTGGGTATATATGAGAAAGCTTGCCAGTAGCTTCCCGTGGGTCAGTGGTTCATCCTGTGGTTTTCCCAGGTTCT
The DNA here is from genome assembly GCA_029931535.1 of Margaritifera margaritifera. NCBI lineage: Eukaryota > Metazoa > Mollusca > Bivalvia > Unionida > Margaritiferidae > Margaritifera > Margaritifera margaritifera. Next base: position 487,917 of record JAQPZY010001537.1, on the reverse strand, counting down.
TCCTCCACCAGATATACTGGACGCCATGTATAGCCTATCATGTGCTGAAAAATGGCGTTAAAACCCACAAAACAAACAATCCTTACTGTTATCTGTACCCACAAAGTGACCCATAAACAAGCTCATACTTTCTCGCCTTAATGAGAATTCTCTGCTGAGATGTGTGAACTGGGGTAAATTGAGTGCCTTGTTAGATGGACCACACCTTATTGATCTTTCAGCTGGGCCTGTCACTGGCCTTTAAGCTGAAGCTTTATACTGCCCAGCCAATGAAATAATTAAATGTCCTTCCGGTGTCTTATTCACATATACGCATTATTACTCTTGTAGGTTTTGTCAATGAGATCCCATCACAGCCGTGTCAGCTGGACCCAAAAATGACAATAATTCTTAAAAACTGGACCCATTTGGTGGCTTCTTAATCCAACTCTTTCAGTCTTCTCTAAGTTAACTTAGATTCTGAGTTCATCATGGTTCCGCCATTTCAGGGACATTCAATCTGTTAGGGAGGTGTGGATTGTTGTTCACTTTTAATGCCATAGATGCTGAAAAGTGTGTTCTTATGAAAAGTAATAAATTTTAGGTTTTTCAAAGTACTTTTTCTTCCTTAGGGAGCCGCATTAGCTCAGTTGGTAGAGCATTGGACTCGTAATCTACGAGTCATGGATTTCATATCCCACCCAGGCCAGCCCGGGTTGGCTGCCACGGTGTGTCTGGGAAAGGTACTTAGCTCCCATTTCCTTGGCATGATATAGCCAATAATGTGTTAAAAAATGCCATTAAACACCCTCTCCCCCCAAACCCCTCCCAGTTTTTCTCCCAATGAATAAAGACAATGTTCTTGTATGGATCTTGATGAATATCGGTATTTAAAAAAAATTAACACTTTTATTTAAACAGTTATCCAGGTGTACAAATATCTATAGTTGAACAAATTAATTATCATTTTCTTAGGTACAACAGATTTGTAAAATTTTAAAAAGACAAAAGTTCTGTATAAAAAATTATATGACAAATATTAATTATTATATTTTGAATTGATGGTGTATGAAAATTACAGATAATACAGTCAAGTCCACAGGATCTTCATGCTTTTCGGAATGAGAAATTAATTTAGCACAGTGGAACTTGTCTAAGTGGAACATGTCACAGTGGAACATGTCTAAGTCAACCATGAAGGGGCAAACATATTACCTGTAGGCAGTATTCAGCAGTGAGCCATTTATAATGTTCAATGTTAAATTGAATATAATGAAGGCAAGGTGTACCAAAGTTTGTAGCTACATTGGGCAGGGATCCAAAATGCTTAGTGTCCAGATTAGGCAAGTTTCACTGTACTTGGGAGTGATGAACAAAATTTACTGATTGCCTTTTAATGGATGCTAAAGACTCTTGAAGAAAATGGGATCTGTTGTGATATGCATCCTTCCAAAATAATGGCTGGAAAAGTACAGTTAAGTGTCACTTTCTTTGGTGGAACTTTGTGAAATATGACAATAATGACCAAACAATGGCCTCTAACAATCTGGAAAATCATTGCTCATCTGAAGTCATAAATTTCAGATTTCTTAAAAGACGTTTATTCCTCTAAGTAAAGTCAATCTTCTTGGAATAAACTGCATAAAGTCCTTTGGATCTTCCTTCTTTTCTCTATGAGAAATTAATTTGGTACTCCAAGAAGTTGCAAATATAATCTTGAATAATCATCTTTTGATGGGTGCGGGTTTCTATTAGGACAAGGTGATATGTTGTATACACCCAAAAAAAGAACCAGATGCAATAAAAACAGCTATTAAAATAACAGTTCCTATGTAAAATACAGTAAAGACTACCTGACTATTGGTCTTTGACTACCATGGAAAATGTGTCTGTACAAAACAATTATCAACATAGAATGGGATTATATATATATATATACACACGCACAGAGGAACCTGTCTTGAAAGATTGAAAGACCACCCATTCTGAACCTGTCTTGAAAGATTGCCCCTTCTGCCAAAAACAATTGGTCTATCAAGACAGGTGGTCTCTCATAACAGTTCATAATGCAATATAATCAATAAATCTGGACATTAAGAATTTAGTCTCTCAGGACAGGTGGTCTCTCGTAGCAGTAGTCTTTCAACACAGGTTTTACTCTCTGTCTCTCTATGTCTGTCTGTCTGTCTCTCTCTCTCTCTCTCTCTCTCTCTCTCTCTCTATATATATATATATATATATATATATATATATATATATATATATATATATATATATATATATATATATATATATATATATATATATATATATATATATAAATCAACTTGTATCAAAATTTGTTGCTTAAATATATGGTAAACAAATTCAGATCCAGAAATTATTAAAATTTGAGGTGGAAACTGTTTAGGTCTAATGAACCTTGGCTAGGAGGCTAACAAGTTGTTTGCATGTAATAAAGTAAGAGATCAGAAGAAAAAAATAATCCTGGGCTGAGATAGAACCAGAAAAACAACTGAAGAATTTAAACTAGAGCAACTGCAATGGCTAGCCATCACAAATGTTCCATGCTTTTTACTGGATATTCCAAATAACAACAACCCTGTACTCACACCCTCACAGAGGACGATAATGCAAAATTTTATGCTTATCCAGCTATAACTGCATATTTTAAAGTTTAAAGTTTGGTCAGAAAAGATTGGAAATATCATTGTAATTGAAATTTGTGTAAATTTGACCTTTGACCCCTCACCCCCACCACCACCACCAGGGATCCCAGGGGTGAGAACCAAGGGTGAAAACTTTCTTGCAAGTTTTTACCCCAAGAGCAACAGAACTACCAAGTTTTGTGAATTTACATCCAACAGTATATTTGATGTAATGGACAGATGGACAGACAGGTGGAGAGTATCATAATATCCCACACTAAAGCATGGGGACACCTATTCTGTATTCATTATTTTCCTTTAAATTATTGGTGTAAGTGCATAGAATGACTATTACACCACATAATACACATGGTAAAGTGATTGGATATACGTGTACATGTGTTGTGGTGCCCTCAACAAAATTGAGATGTACTTTAAGCAGCAAAGAAACTTGTCACCCTTATTTTCTCATTTATTCTCATCCCATTGTTTGATGATTTTGTTTTTGCTCAGTACCTTATACGATATTTTTAGTGTCTTTTTGAATACTATGTTTTCAGACACAAAATATTTTGGGACATAAAGATTTTTTCATGCAATGTAATTTTAGGACATCGTTTTAAAAGAATTTTATTTACATGTGTTTTCAGACACAAAAGTATTTCTCCAGTGATAAGACAAGAGATACAGATTTGTACTATTTTCAGAAAATTGAGGAATGGCTTATCATCTGAAATAGCCCTGACAAGTTTAAGTTAAATTGTCAAAAATTTAGAGACTCGCACTTCACTATTCATTAGGTTGTTGACAATGATATAACAAATACCATTTATTTTTAACTATATTACTTACCTGTAGAGGAAAAATCTAAATTATTACAACATTACAATTGTACTAGGGATATGTCAGCCTTTATTAAAAGAGCAAACTTTCAAAGTAAAAACCTTCATCTTTAACATTGTTTTGCACCTCCATTGTGGATGATACTAAAACCTGTACTTGGTCATGTACCAGTCACATATCTAGGAACTAGTTTCAGTGGATAATGACTTATTTAAAAAAAACAGCACAATGGTGAGCAATTTGCTCAGGTAAATATACCTCCACCTCCCCCCATATCCCACCACTACTCCATGATGGAGATGAGTGTATTATAGTAAAAACAAGCCAATAACTGTTATGAAAATAGTGTGACTTCAATGATTTGCATACATATGACAGAACCAGGATTTCAAACCAGTAGATTTACAAATTTTGATCAGTAGATTGGCTTTTAAAAAGGTAGATTTTTTATCAGCATAAATTTTACGTTTTTTAAGGGGATTGAAAACAAAACAAGTGCGTTTTTTCACATAATATGTATTCTCTTCATATTATAATAAAACACAAATTTTGAACATTAATCCGATTCAGAATCTGATGGAAAATGTTACAATAATAGTTAGTTAATATGAGCCAGTATATTGTTCATTAAATGAAAAAGGAAGAGTTGTACATCTCACAATTCACTGCAAAGATTTTGTATAAAATCCACAGGCATTTTTAGTTTCCTTCACAAGATCACTGTCTGGTGACCAATGGTGACATTCACTGTGATTGTCAACCTTCACACTTAGCAGATTTTCCCTTGAATCACTCTGAATTTTCCAAATAATTTAGAATGTCCTCTCTGTGTCAGCATTGGAATGTGGCAATGACAGGACAACTACACTCAGTCTGGAAAGAAGTTCTAACTTAAGTTTTTCTGTTGCTGGGTTTCTGAGGCTGCTGACTGATCTCCAATATTGCTTCAAGCTCATTTCACCCAGAGGAGGAAGTTCCTGGCTTGGACTTAATATGTATTCCTGAGCCTCATCCTCAAGGGCTTGTTTCTCTTCTAGGCTTAGGTCCAAAATTCTGTTGGCAAGTTTCACCACTGTAATTAATTTAAACAAATTAGATTTAGACTTGAAATAAACAGTTAAAAAACACATGATTTTAATAATTTATCCCAACTTTAAAATTAAATATTAAGTAATATATTTATATCATTTCTTCCTCCATATACTATCTTAAAATCCACTTTGCATGAAACACACAATGCAAACTCAGGACCTTTGCTACTCGCCTGCACACACTTAAATTCTGGTATCCAAGCGTTGTTAAACTTATTGTAGTATTTCTTAGCTGGTGACTTCTTAGCATTGGGAGAAAGCGGACGTTTCGGCATTTTGACATTAATTGAAAACAAAAATATACAAGCTGCCCTTAAATATTCATCTTAAACCATCGTGAACAATACAAGAACAATTAAAAGACAACAAATCAAAATACTTAATCAAATGTTTCTGCCGAGATCATTTTTGGTCAGTCTCTCTATTTTATCTTCCTTACTTGACAGGTCGGCCGAGTTTTAATCAAAGACTCACGGTCATCATGGATTACCTTTGATCCTTTTATTACTTAAGACACCTCAAACAACATCCCGCATTTCGCCTTAAACTCTCCAAATTACAACAATAAAGTCATCAATTAGCCGCTGTTGTGTACACATGCTAGCTGTTCTTTAACAATTGTAATCCAACTACTCAACCACGCATAATCACACCAGTCGTAGCACAGGTGGAACATTTCCGGTTCCCAGTAGACTGGTTCTGGCTGGTTTATCTAATGTGTTGATAGAGCGCATAGAAATACGTTTTTTTTTTTAATTAAAAACATTTTTTCATTGAAATTTTCAAAAGCGGTAGATTTTGACTACTAAATGGTATGTGCGGTAGACGGCCCTTAAAACGGTATTTTTGGCCTACCGCCGGTAGAATCACATGTATGGATTTGTCAACATATATCTTCTGATGATGAGGATAATATGTACCAAGTTTTACGGCAATCCACTACAGACTGCAAGAGTAGCTGTATTCACAAAATTCTGTCATACACTGCATCCAGCTGCAGATAAAAGAAAGCGCAATGACTCTTACAAAAGTTATGAGAGCACAAAGGTTCATCAATATCTTTAGATGATGACCATAATATGTTCCAAGTGTTCACAGCAATCGATAAAAACTGCAAGACAAGTTGCATTCATGACATTGTGTATTCTGCAGCATCCAGCTGCAGGATATAACGGTCATTAACTCTAACAAAATGTGTGAGAGAAAAGTGATCTGTTAATATGTTCATCTTCAAAACATGACCATAACATGTACAAAGTTTCATGGTGATCCATTTAAAACTGAAACTAGTTGTGTTCACAAGATTCTGTCATTACACTACATCAGGCTGCAAGTCAAAAAGGGCAGTAACTCTAACAAAATCGCATAGGCACAGTGATTTGTAGACATGCGCATCTTTAGATGATGATTGCAAGATTTCCCAAGTTTCAGGGCAATCCATTGAGACTGGTTGTGTTCAGAAGATTCTGTCACACATTGCATTCAGCTGCAAGCCAAAGAGGGCAATAATTCTTTTAAAGAAAATTGCACAAGCATGGATGATTTGACAGTATGTGCATCTTTAGAAACTTGGGAGATGTTATAGTCATGATCTGAAGATGCAAATATCACCAAATCACTTTGTTCCTGCAATTTATGTTCAAGTTATTGCTCTTTTTGACTTGGAGCTTGGTGTAGTGTATGACAATCTTGTGAACAAAACTAGTCTCACAGTTTTTAATGGCTTGCCTTGACATTTTGTACATGTTTTGGTCATCAATTGAAGATGTGCATATAATCAAAGTACTGTTATCCCACAAGTTATGCTAGAGTTATTATAGAATGCACTGTATGAAAAAAAAGAGGGAGATGGGCTTACTCTGAAGAATGGCCTTGTCATAGGGGAATTAAGGTACTCAACTCATTGCTTCTGAAATTTTATACTTGAAGTTCACTATTAATGCCTTAAGACACATAGACTCAAAAAGAGGAATAATATTCTTGGATTAAAACTCCAGGTGTGAAATTTCAAGGAAATTGTATATCGTAACTGGAAATAAATCGGGGTGTTCAGTTAGGTAATTCCAACTTCCGGTGGCTTTAGAGGAAATAAATGCAAATATTATCAGACAAAAAGCTGTTGAATACTGAAAACCTCATGTTTATAGATACCATTAATTCTGTCTATATTGATGGATAAATTCATCTTGAAAAACAAATTATAGATATAAAATGAGTTAATTATGCGATGATTTGCATGTGCTTTAATGCACAAAAACTCTATTTAGGGACCAACCATTTAAATTTCAGGAGGGGTGTGTGTGGGATACTCTTTCTGACCAGAAATTATGGGGTTTTTAAAATCTCAAGATAAAAAAGAATTTCCAACAAATATTATGGATAGTAATAATTCTTTTTTTCTACAAATCAGAGTAGAGTATTTTTTTAGGCTGTTTGGGGACCAGACTCTTTTAAAAATCCTAAGCCCCTCCCCCCAAAAAAAATTAAATAGTCAGTCCCTTACAAAAGAGGAAATGATGCAAAAACTAGAAAACAAAACAACAAACAATGACTGTGAAGGAAATCCACTAACTAGACATTCTTACAGTTTCTTGTTATAAATGGGTGATTCTTTGTATATCAGTGAACTTGTAACTGGTAAAGAATCAATTCTAGATCTGAAGTAATATAAATGACCGTCAGATGACCTCTATAAGAGTCTAAAGACATTCAGTATGATTCAAAAAACCTGCAGTTTCTCTTCACCCCTTTTTAGTAATTGACCTCTCAGCTCGGAGCAGCATATGTCAGTCAACTGTCACATAAGAACCACTCCCCAATCTGAAAATCCATGTAGGTGTAGGTGTGTACTTTATTGCATATTTACAGATATAGATAGGTGGTCATACAAAAGTTTCTCCAAGCAAGTGGGTCACCTAGACAGATTTGGCCATATGACATGTGCAATTTCACATTTTTATAACTCTGAATTTTGTCACGCAGTTTTCATGAAAATGTAAGAACTTGAATGTGTTATGCAAATCACCATGATGGATGGATGGGGCACAGATACAGATTTGATATACCAAGGTCCATCACTATAAAGCATGGTATGGTCAAGGATTCCAATAAATTGGTCAAATTTTGTTTTATTATTGTTACTTAATTTATTTCCCAGTATTTTAGTTCATGGCTCATGAACACCAATTATAATGTGATTTCACATCATTAGATAATCTAGTCTTGTGTTTCAAAGCACTGTCAGGACAGAGCCTTTTTGGAACATCCATCAGTATAAGGCTCCCTCACTTATAAACACAAGTAACTAGTATGGTGCTCATGAAGAGTGCTATAGAGAGGAAATACTGTAAATAACTATGCAAATTAGTGGGCACATCATTCTCAATAAAAATGTACGAGGTCAGTTGGATGCCACCTGATGATTGAACTAATATATGAATAATTTACTCATTTAACTGCTTCAGGTAAAGTTAGGACAGATATTTGGAGGGATTTGTTTTTTTTTCTATATTGTATTGTAGTGTACATAAAATCACTTGATCTTTAGTTGCATTTAGAAAGTTTTTTTAAAAAAAGAACTGTTTGCATTCCAAACCAGGTGTAGTACTTTGGGTCTTCTGAGAATATCATCATGTAGACAAACTACATTGGAGAAATGGTATTTGGATTAAACAGTTGTCCTGGAATAAAATGAGTATAAAGTACTCTTACTCTGTGTAGCATCTGTGGCCACATCAACAGTACATGTACCATCTTTTATCCCCTAGGGCGTGTGACTGTCCATAGTCACATCAACAGTACATGTACCATCTTTTGTTCCCTAGGACGTGTGACTGTCCATAGTCACATCAACAGTACATGTACCATCTTTTGTCCCCTAGGACGTGTGACTGTCCATAGTCACATCAACAGTACATGTACCATCTTTTGTCTCCTAGGACATGTGACTGTCCATAGTCACATCAACAGTACATGTACCATCATTTGTCCCCTAGGACGTGTGACTGTCCATAGTCACATCAACAGTACATGTACCATCTTTTGTCCCCTAGGATGTGTGACTGTCCATAGTCACATCAACAGTACATGTACCATCTTTTGTCCCCTAGGACGTGTGACTGTCCATAGTCATATCAACAGTACATGTACCATCTTTTGTCCCCTAGGACGTGTGACTCCATATTCAAGAGATCAAGAGGGTTGAGGTTGGAACCATGCAATTATGGGTTCAAATGTGTTCTTTAGCTCACCTGGCCATAATGCTAAGTGAGGTTATGGTATTGTCCTGCTTTTGGCATGTGTCATCCATCATCCATCAACAATTTATTTTGCTATTTTAAACTTCTCAAAAACCACTGGATCAATTTCATCCAAATTTGGCAGAGAGCATCCTGGCATAGAAGGTTTTCAGTTTTGTACAAAATATGCCAGCCTGCCATCAAATGTGGTTGCCATTACTAAAATTAGGAAAACTTGTAAATGGCTTCTTCTCAAAAATCACTTGGCAGAATTTGATTAAATTGGACAGAAAGCATCCTGGTATGAAGGCTATCAACTTTTTATAAATGATACCAATCCACTGTCAACTGTGGCCATTATTGCTAAAATATATAAAAACCTTTGAATGACTTCTTAAAGCCACATCACAGAATTAGACCAAATTCAAAAGAGCATCTTAGCATGAAAGACTTTTCAAGTTTGTACAAATATGCCATTCAGCCATAAAATGTGGCCACCATTACTAAAAAAAAAGAAACACCTTTAATCATATACTTCTCAAAATGTGCTTAACAAAATTTGACCAAATTTGAAAGAAAATATCTTGGCATGAAATGATGCCAATCCAACCATTAGATGGCAGCCATTATTAAAAATGAAAACAAATCTTCAGTCAATTTCTCAAAATCCACTCAACAGAATTCGACTCAATTTAGCAGAAAGCACAAAAAACTTACAAGTTACTATATTTGATGCCAATCCCACCATCAAGTACTAATAACATCACTAACAATAGAAAAACCTTTAAACGACTTCTTCTCAAAAACCTCTAAACAGAATTTGGACAAATAATGCTGGTGTGCAATAAAATGTGGATGAAGATACAAAATATAGAGAACCTTTAAACAGTTGGAAGAAATTTTTACAGAAAACATCCTACTGATCCAGATTTCTTGCATTTGGTTAGTAGGCAGATATCAACAGGTGAGCAGTCTCAGCACACTTGAGCCTCTTGTTTCACATGTCATTATAACTGAAACATGGAGTATCAGCTTCTTAGCAACAACAACAAGCTTGGTTCTCATAGACCTGTGTAGCAGCAGGTAATGAAGTGTAATTACCTTTTCTTACGATGAACCTTAAGGAACCAGGAATTTTGTTTCTTCTGAAGAACTGAATATATTATGGGGAAAAAATATTATTATAATTCATAATTAAGGTAGATGTACACTCATTGATGGTGAATTTACAGTAGGTTTTAATAAATATGTATTATGAATTAAATGCTTTTGTACCTTGAAGCTGTTGTAATAAATTACATACAGAGACAAATCAAGTAATTGATTATTTACAACCATTAAACATAGCTTTCAGTAAGTCATAGTAAGACATACAGTAAAATGTCTAAAGTTTGTTTGACTTTCAAACATCATAGCTTTAACATAAAACACTGTCTCTACTCAGTCAGTCTGAGACAGTATGTACATTTGTTTACTAAACTTATTCATTTTGAAAATGTAATGACTCATCAGCTTACAAGTAGCTGCCCACTTTTTTTTCTTTTTCATGTAACTTAGTACAGTCCAGTCTTCAACAAAATTTAATATGGACAATTTATTGATGTAAATCAATGCCAGTAGTCTTTTAATACTTGACATTATCTGCACATTTCTGTATCCTAGTCAGTTAACAAGGGATTCAGATGTAACCGTCTTTGGTAAATACTTTTTTAGGTTGAAAGTCGTTATACGTGTACCTTTTAGAATGTCCACTAATCAGTGCTTTCAGTTATCTTAACAATTATTTGACCTGTTATCGAACAGTATTCTTGCACAAGAACAGTTTTGGTCAAGGATTTTCAAGATTAGTTTTTGTGAGAGCAGGGTGTAATTTTCTGTCTTGAGGATTTTTCATGTTTGATGCTCTAATATTGTCATCTGACTAGAGATCAACAGATTCTAACAATATTCATGTTCATAACAAGAAGGGCTTCTTGTGTGTGTATTTCCACCAGTGTTGTGATATGATACATATCATGATTCAAGGGTCCTATAATAGTACTCAATAATCAATTTATAACAACTTCAAGGCATGCAAGCATTTTATTCATACAAGAGAACCACAATATAACGCACTTTTGATACAGTACAAATTTGGATATATTTTGCTCACATCTGGAATGTCTTCCAATTTTTTTTCTTAGATGTCCCTTATTCCATAACACTATTCAAAACATTTGCCAAGCTGACAAATGGATACAAATTTTCAATCATTTTTGCTATACTGTGATTCGGTACATAATAAAGTCAGCAGTTATGGACTCCAACTACCACGTTATAGCGGGGGTTCCCTGTATTACTGTTGTAAAACCTGCCATACAGTGGTCATCAATGAGTATACTATTATCCACGTACTGTCTCTTTTCACCATTGTATGTACCCCCAACTACAAACATGAATCAGGAGAAAAGGAAGGTTTTGGCCCTTTATCAGTGAATTTCAGGCCAGGCAATATGTAGAGAGAGTTTAGAAAACTCCAAGTTGTGAATTTTAATGACTGGCATGAGGGTGAAGCAGATGATTGTTGACAGTTCTGTCAGACAGGTATACTATTAAAAATAGCCTTATGCTTTTTTATAATTACTCTTTAAATGCCTTAATTAAACCCTCACTTTCATCTTCTACCATTAAGTCCCCATTGAATTGATTTCTGTCTAAGGTGACCAAATTATTAGGGATTGGCAACATAAAATTTGAAATGGACACTAACATTTCAAAATAGGTTTTCCTGTGACTACTAAAGTTTGGTAAGTACTTGTAGTTCTGAATTGACATACAGTACTTGGAGTTCTGAATTGACATACAGTACTTGGAGTGCTGAATTGACATACAGTACTTGGAGTGCTGAATTGACACACAGTACTTGGAGTGCTGAATTGACATACGGTACTTGGAATGCTGAATTGAGATACAGTACTTGGAGTGCTGAATTGACATACAGTACTTGGAATGCTGAATTGACATACAGTACTTGGAATGCTCAATTGACATACAGTACTTGGAGTGCTGAATTGACACACAGTACTTGGAGTGCTGAATTGACATACAGTACTTGGAATGCTGAATTGACATACAGTACTTGGAGTGCTGAATTGACATACAGTACTTGGAGTGCTGAATTGACATACAGTACTTGGAATGCTGAATTGACATACAGTACTTGGAGTGCTGAATTGACATACAGTACTTGGAATGAATGCTGAACTGACATACAGTACTTGGAATGCTGAATTGACATACAGTACTTGGAATGCTGAATTGACATACAGTACTTGGAATGCTGAATTGACATACAGTACTTGAAGTGCTGAACTGACATACAGTAAGTTGAAAAATATTGATTAAAAAAATCTAAAACAAGCAACCATGTTTGTCTTACTGTAAAATAACTGCTATATCCATATTTGTCATTTTTTGACAAGCCCACTGTGATGGAAGCTTGACATAGTGATCAGTTTGGTGTCAATGTGTGTGCATCTGGCCATAAGTCCATCCACACCCTAGATTAAAGTCAATGTTAAAGTCTTTTAGCTTTTGCCCATTGTTTAAGCTTTTTACTTTCTACATAAATAAAAGGCAGACACAACAAAAAGTGAGTCTCATGTCTAGTATTTGCCACATTTGTTTGTAAATTTTGCACCTAACTGTAATGATCCAGACCCAAATCTGCCATCAGCATATTATGCTGACAAATTAAGGTCTAAAGTGTTAATTCTTTTTATGATTTAAAGCAGATAGCACAAGTCTCTGTTGCATTATTCTGTGGTATATCTGGATCTATGTAGTTCACAGTAAAGTGCATATTATACACAGACAAATATGGTAGACAAGTGCACATGGGTGATCAGCCTGTAATTACAGCTTCTAATGGTGCCACAGTCCCTGGCACATTATTTTGTTGCAGATCTGGATCTATACAGTTCACGGTTAAATGCATGTTATAAATAAACAAATATGGTAGACAAGTTCACATGGTCAAACAGTTAATGGTCTTTCATTCATAACTGCAAGTCTTTTAAATACTTGGAAGCTGCTAATATACCATCTTCAACATAATACCCACACGTGCCTTAATAAATGCGCATTCTTTAGTCAAAACTTGCATAAAAAATTCATTACTAACCACGTGTGTCTTGATTTCAGCATGTCTTGTAGGAGGGAAGCAGATACTAAAAAATCTGTGTAGAACATCATTTTTTCAGAAGATACCACCATGAATGCCTGTTGCCTCATTATCACTTAACTTTGTGACTTAAATAAATCTCAAAAATAGATCTTATGAAATTTATGCAAATAAGAATTTGTTAAATGCTCCTTATAGATATTATGTTAAATATGGTAAGTTGCTTCATTTTATTGATTTGGTTTCTTTGTTTCAGGGGAAAATATTTGGTATTCCAACTTATTTTCTGGTATTCTAAATTACTGTTCATCCCTTCTGACCTCAAATATGTCCTGTGAACATGGATGGGTTTTTTTCCCATCTTCAGTCAGTGGTGTTAGCTTGTGTATAGAAAGAGTTATTTTTTAAAAATTCCATTACTCTCGAAGATAAAGATGTACATGTACAAAGGTCAGGTTTTCACTGATCCTACATTAAGCTATCAATTTCTACAACAAATATTAAAAGATGAAGTCCAAATCCTTCAGATTAGCATCAGAGAATCAAGTATTGGAAGAAGTAGAAAAGATCGAAGTTATACCCTGTTTGGAGCTCACCAGCTTTAAGGATAAATTTGTCCATGCATATTGTAGATCAGTCAAAATTGCTATATAGTATGATATATTTTGTCATTTATTCTTGATCAGTTTGATATAGTCATGCACTCATTGCATTAACACTTTGATATTGTATACTTTAAAAACTTTGGCACATCAATAAAGCTTCAATGTTATCAATGTGCTTGTACATTATGGTCCCCCTTAAAAATGAGGCCTTTACAAGAGAGGCTATTACTACCATAAGAGGCCTTTGCAGGAGAGGCTATTACTGCCATAAGAGGCCTTTGCGGGAGAGGCTATTACTGCCATAAGAGGCCTTTGCAGGAGAGGCTATTACTGCCATAAGAGGCCTTTACAAGAGAGGCTATTACTACCATAAGAGGCCTTTGCAGGAGAGGATATTACTGCCATAAGAGGCCTTTGCAGGAGAGGCTATTACTGCCATAAGAGGCCTTTCTAAGACAGGCTATTACTGCCACAAGAGGCCTTTCTAAGAGAGGATATTACTGCCATAAGAGGCCTTTGCAGAAGAGGCTATTACTGCCATAAGAGGCCTTAACAAGAGAGGCTATTGCTGCCAAAAGATGCTTTTGCAGGAGAGGCTATTACTGCCATAAGAGGCATTTCTTAGAGAGGCTATTACTGCCATAAGAGGCCTTTCTAAGAGAGGTTATTACTGCCATAAGAGGCCTTAACAAGAGAGGATATTACTGCCATAAGAGGCCTTTGCAGAAGAGGATATTACTGCCAAAAGAGGCCTTAACAAGAGAGGCTATTGCTGCCAAAAGATGCTTTTGCAGGAGAGGCTATTACTGCCATAAGAGGCATTTCTTAGAGAGGCTATTACTGCCATAAGAGGCCTTTCTAAGAGAGGCTATTACTGCCATCAGAGGCCTTAACAAGAGAGGCTATTGCTGCTATAAGAGGCCTTTTCAGGAGAGGCTATTACTGCCATATGAGGCCTTTGCAGAAGAGACTGTGAGAGGTCACATCATTCTGCACCTAAGTACTAATTTTACTCTTTTTCAGTACTGCTTTATTGAAAGCCCTTCTTTTTCGTTTTTAGGGGAAATGTATATGCCATTTATGGAATGACAAATTTATACCACATTGAAGGTTTCATGCATACTTAATGATCTCAATCATTATGTCTCCTTTTAAAGGTTTCCTTAGGTTCATTCCCTTTCTCATATATTGAAGAAGACAAATGACTTTTTGTCCCCAGCCTTTTTGTGAAAAGCGGGTGACATAGTTCATATCTGCATTTCCATCTATCCTTCTGTCCATCCATCACTTTCATTTCGGCTTTACAAGTTTAAAGCTATTTGAAATTAAGGAATGAAACTTGGTATATTTGTACATCATCATTTGAAGGTGTATAACATATACCTCATCATTAGAAGGTGTATAACATGTACCTCATCATTAGAAGGTGTGTGACATGTACCTCATCATTAGAAGGTGTGTGACATGTACCTCATCATTAGAAGGTGTGTGACATGTACCTCATCATTAGAAGGTGTATAACATATACCTCATCATTAGAAGGTGTATAACATGTACCTCATCATTAGAAGGTGTGTGACATGTACCTCATCATTAGAAGGTGTATAACATGTACCTCATCATTAGAAGGTGTGTGACATGTACCTCATCATTAGAAGGTGTATAACATGTACCTCATCATTAGAAGGTGTGTGACATGTACCTCATCATTAGAAGGTGTGTGACATGTACCTCAATGGGGATCTTCAAGACCAAGATCAAAGCTCAGCATTTTAAGATTTCCATCACACTTTCTTTGCCACCTATAACTTTTACGCCATTTGAAATGAAAGAATGAAACTTGGTATATTTATACATCATCATTGGAAGGTGTGTCACATTGGTGGTCCTATCTTCAAGGTCACGGCCACAGTACAATATCTTGAGTTTTCCCTCACACTTTCCTTTCCTCTCTATAACTTTCAAGCCATTTGAAATTAAGGGATGAAGCCTGGTATATTTACACATCATCACTGGGAGGTATGTTGCAAACCATGTTGGGATTCTATCTTCAAGCTCAAGGTCACAGCTCCATAATGAGCGTTTTATGTCACACTTTCCATTCTACTCTGTAACTTTCAAGCTATTTGAGATTGAGCAATAAAACTTGATTTGCTTATACATCATCATTAGAAGGTGTGGCACATACCACATTGTGGGTCCTATCATAAAGGTCAAGGTCAAATACTAATATTTTTAATTTTCCCTCACACTTTCCTTTCCAGTCATTTCAAACCAGTTTAGATTAAGGGATGAAAATTGGTATATTGATACATCATGAATAGAAGGTGTATTGTGAACCATGTTGGGGGTCCCATCTTCAAGGTCAAGGTCAAAGCTATACAGCTATATATTTTTCCATTCCACTCTGTAACTTTATGGCTGTCTGACATTAGCATTGAAACTTTGTATACTTGTACATCATCATTAGAATGTGTGTCATGTACCACATTAGGGGTTCTATTTTCAAGATCAAGGCCATCGATCAATATTTTAAGTTTTCCATCACAGTTTCCATTCTGCTATAATGTGGGAGCTGTTTTAGATTACGGGATGAAACTTGGTACATTTTTGCATCATCATCATCAGGCATATTTCCTACCACATTGGGAATTAAATTTTCAAGGTAAAGGTTATGACTTAATATTTGAAGGTTTCCATCATACTTTCCTTTTGGGTCTATAACTTCAGAGCTGTTAGAGATTAAGCGATATCATGGTTATAGGTCAGTATTTTGAATTTGTCATCATGCTTTACTTCTGCACTATAACTTTAGAGTCCTTTCAGGTTTAGGAATGAAATGTGGTATAGTTGTACATTATTATTTGAAACTGTCACTTGTACTTCATTGGGGATGGTATCTTGAAGTCATGGACATGGATCAGTATTAAGTATATAAGTTTTCCATCACACTTTCCCTTCCTCTCTATAATTTTAGAGCCATTTGAGATTAAGAGATGAAACTTGCTTTACTGTTACATCATCATTAGCACATGTGTCACATACCACATTGGGGTCATATCTTCAAGGTCAGGGCCATGGGTCTGTATTTTAAGTATTCCTTCATACTTTCTTTCTATTCTATAACATTAGAGCTATTTGAGATTAAGAGATGAAACTTGCTATGTTTGTCATGTACCACATTAGGGTCCTATCTTGAGGTCAAGGTCACATGCCAATATTTTAGGTTTCAGTGACATTTTCCCCATCACTCTATAATTGGGAACCAATCTTCTATTTTAAATGTACAGGTATATATTTCATGGTTGTTTTCCCTTCTGTTCTATCACTCTAAAGCTCTTGTATGTTCAGGGATGAACTATGGTATACTTATGTTTCTCTTTTTGATGGCATCTCATGTACCACAGTGTAGGTTTTATCTTGAAGTTCAAGGTCACTGATCAATTTCTTCCCCTTTTTTGCACTTTTACTCTAATGCCCTTTGAGATAGAGACATGAAACTTGGTCACTTTCCATGTCCGCCTAGTAACTCTACATCTCTGTCACAATTGTCAAAGCCAGATTTCTTCATTTTATACTTTTGTAGATCTCACCAGAGTAGACAGGAGACAAACATTCACAGAACTGGCTTATTGTATTTTAGTTTTTCATCCATCCATTTCATAGCACAAATTTGTTATCACTACTCCTCCTAAGCTACTTCAAGAACTGCAATAAAACTTTACACACACATTCATCTCATGGTCTAGTTGGTCTTAAATGAAAATCGTGCCTCTCAGACATCCGTCTTTAAAACTTTTGTTATTGCTACACCTGAACAGAAAGTCATATTAACATAGTATTTTCACCCACAAGATATCTTATGATGTCTAGTTGGTCCCAAATGAAAATTGTGCCACTTCAACATCCATTATAGCTGCCACAGTGGCCATCTTGAAAATCTTGTCATAGCTACTCCTAAATGGAAAATCATATTGACACAAGGTTTTCAGTGCTAAAGTTCTTATGATGTCTAGTTGGTCATAAATGAAAATAGTGCCAATCTGACATCCAATAAGGCCCCCATCTTGAAAAGTATTGTTATTGCTAATCCTTCTAAATGACAAGTCATATCAAAATGGGGTACTCACCAGAGGATGTTTTATAGTGTCAAGTTGGTCCTAAATGAAAATGATACTGATCGGATATCGAATATAGCCACCATGGTGGCCATCTTGAAAATCTTGTTATTGCTATATCTCCTGAATGGATAGTCATATTGACCTGGGGTTTTCACCAAGACTTTTTATGATATCTAGTTAGTCCTAGATAAAAATGGTTCCAATCTTACATCTAATATGGCCACCATGATGGCTGTCTTAATCAACATGGTGTTTCCACCAAAAGACTTCTTATGATGTCAAGTTGATCCTGAATTGAAACAGAGCAGATCTTACATCCAGTACCCCTGCTGTGGCACCCATCTTGAAAATCTAGTTATTGCTCAAGAATACCAGAGATGACTTAACCATTCAGCAGTTAAAAAGAAGAAATGGTCTTTTGGATTCCTGAAAATTCTTTTCAGCAGTAGAGTGTCAAGTCCCTTCAAGGGACTCTTGTTTTACATAGCTACAGGTCATAGCTGTCCCAAATTACCAAAAAATGTACATGTGCAGAACAGTCATCTTTTTCATATATGATGATTTTGCCAGGACATCAGAGCGGGGTGGGAGGAGGGCATTCAGCAATAGCAATGGGTAAGTATTGCATAATTAAAAGTAGTTTTACATCCCAAAAAACAACATTTTAATAGCAGCAATAACTTAGTCATCACTATTGTGCAGCTGAATTTGTCATTTAGATGGGTAGGCTGATGCTTTCGTTAAACTGATCAAAAACAGAAAAAAGAATGTACTCTCTGTCGAGGGAGATGTCCATGTTATAGAATATTGGTGTCTCTCTGAGCCACATGTTGTGCTACAACAATGAGTCCCAGGCAAAAAATGCCTTTGCTTTGTTGTGCTAGCGAGCAAAAGTAAAAGGAGAAGGTAATATAGGAATGCCAAATTGCTGCCTTCATTACGTCCTCCAAGGAGGAGTGATTAAGTTAGGCCCATGATGCAACAACAGCTTGAACCTCATGGGCTTTTAGTTTCATATAAGAAAGGTTTTGATTGGTAAGGGACTGATACGTGCTTTTGATTGTGGTGACAATCCACCTGAAATAGTGGCAACCAAAATGTCTACAGCGCCCTTGAGAGGAAGGAAAAGACATTTCCTACCTTTTTTTTTCATCTGGATACCTTAAGATATATACGGAGTGCCCTCACTAGGCATAAGAGTCTATCTTGATCATAGCCAGCACAAATTTGACTGAGACTGGAGATCTCTATGGGTTGTGGATCTACCAAAGCTAATTCATTTTTAGCTAAAAACCCAAGTTGACAAAGGAGAGAAACAGAAACGTAATTCCCATTAAACATGAGACACAGCTAGTGTTGATAGACAAGGCATAAATCTCACTTCATCTTCTCGCAGACACTTGGGTTAGTAAAAACACAGTCATGAGTGTGAGATCCTGAAAAGAGGTCTCACTCAATGGTTCATAGGGGTTTTTGGTTAAAAATCATGAAACACAAGAAAGATTCCATCAGGGTGTAAGAGAGCAGGCGACAGGTCTCTGCAGTTCCAAATACTTAATGAGATCAGCATGGTGTGAATCTGAACCGATTGCCATGCCCTGAGAGAATTTAAGTGTGTTGGAAATGGCAGCTCTATAGCCCTTTATAGTGGTTACGGAACATCTTTTGTTCTCAAACGGGAACAAAGGGAAATCAGCAACGGAAGTTATAGAGGGACAGCTAGGATCAACATGTTTCATACTGTACCAGTCACAGAAGATTCTCTACCTGGCATCATAGACCTTGGATGTAGAAGCTCTCCTGTTCTGAATGATGCAACTGGCAACTCAGCCTATAAACTTTTTCTGGCAGAGAGATCACTTGAGATGAGCTAAGTGTGAAGGTGGAGAATCTGTGTGCTGTAGTGGAGAAGGGATCCCTGGTGTTGCAACAGAAGATCCCTCATGTGAGGTAGAAGCCTGGGTTGATTGATCAACAAGTCTAGTAGATCGTTGAACCATGATCGCTGGGGCCACAGTGGGGCGATGAGAATGATCTGAGCAGTGGAAGTTTTAACTTTTTGTAGAACTTGAGGTAGCTGTCAGAACAGTGGGAAGACGTATGCGAACAGCCAATCACAATGGAGGCTGAAGGCATCCACTCTCCATGTTTCCTGGTCCAGAACAGGAGAAACGTAAAAGGGAAGTCTGTTTTTGAGCCTGGTTGCAAACAGGTCCACCAGGGGTCTTCCCCACAGTGTGAAAAGGGACTCTGTTATGGAGTGGTGAAGAGACCATTCCATAAGGACGGCTCTCCCATTCCTGGACAGGCTGTCTGCTAATACGTTTTTCTTTTCCTGAATGTGGTGAACTCGGAACGTGATGTTCTCTGAGATGACCCAACAGAGGAGGTTTCAGACCTCCACGCAAAGAGAAGAGGCATGTGTGCCTCCCTGACATCAGAGATATGCTATGAAGGACGTGTTGTTGGAGGAGACCATGACACAACAACCCCTTACTCTGTCGATGCACCCTTGCAACACTAAAGATATTGCTTTCAATTCTAGGCTGTTGATGTGGAGGGATGATTCAGCTGGAGTCCAAAGACCCTGGAGAATTATACCCTCCAGCTCTAAATGAGCGCCACAACCAGAATCTGACAAATATGCGAACAGATAGGAGTCAGGGTCGGGTGCATGCATGGGGACACCAGTCAGAAATCTGTCCCGATTCATCCACCAGCGCAAGTTCTGGTTTGAGAGGAAGTTCATCCCCACGTAAATGAAGTCCTGCGATGGAATAAGCTCCAACTTCTTGAGGTTGGGTAGAAGACCGAACCGAGTTACCGTGGACCAAACCAAGTTACTGCAGACCAACAACAGAACAGATCCTGATAAAGGGACTGAACCTGAACATTGTGGATCAGCCAGTTGTCGAAATATTGGAGAAGTAGTGTTCCCAGTAATCAGAGGTAGGCCACTACCACTCCCATAACTCGGGTGAAGACTCTGGGTGTGGAAGAGATGCCGAGCGGCAGAACCCAAAATTAAAAAATTTCCTGGTCCAAGCAAAACCAGAGATATTTACAGTGTGGAGGATATTGGGGTGTGCAAATAGGCATCCTGAAGGTCGATGGAGACCGCCCAATCTGAGGGACGAAGTACATTCCAGATTGAGGTGGTCTTCATCTTGAAAGGTTCCGCCAAAAGAAAGTGTGTTTAAAGGGGAGAGATCGATTATGATGCGAAACTTTCCGCCTTTCTTGGTAACCAGGAAGATTTGGGAATAGAATGGGAGAGACTGATCGTTCAGGATCCTCATTACTGCCCCTTTCTGCAAAAGGGTGTGCACCTCCTCCCGCAAAGAACATGGGGGTCCTTTATAGAGGGGGTTGTTCCCGAAACTGGAGTTGGTAACCCTTGCTCATGATGGAAAGGACCCAACCATCATCCGTGATGCTTGACCAAGCCTCTGAAAAGAGGCCTAGACAACCACCTACAGGGATGTTTGAGAGAGGGATGTATGGCAGGAGAGGACTTGAGTCCCTAAGGCTGTCCCACTCCCTTCATTCAGTTGGAAAGGAAGGAGGGTTAGAGAACTTCCTCCTTGGGGCTCTGCGCCGACTTGTGTGCCATGAATCGGGCTGACGAGAAGTTCTTGTTTGAGGTTGTGGATTGGAATGGGGCTGCATCTGTTTAAAGAACTAGGCAGATGACCCCAATTGCCACAGGCCAGGAGCAGTTGTGAAAGATCGATGTTGATGATCCAGCAAGTCTTGAGAAGCCATGGTAGGGATGAGTCCCCCAAAGAGGGTCTCAGCTTCCAACAGAGCAGACATTAGAAGGTCTTTACTGTGGTTAAGTAAAACCTTCGAGGAGTACAACCCAATGTCACAGCGGATGTGCAGAAATTCTGACAACAACAGCATTGCAACAGAAAGTGCATGCTGGGAAGTCTTGGCCACAGGTTCCAGCATACGTTGTAAGGCAGCTGGATTCATTGAAGTGGTGGTGCATAGGGACTGTTGTGCTATGAGTTGTAGAGAAACGAGATTGCCTGTCTGACTTGGATGATGCGACACCTCTAACTTTCCAGGTTGATGACACCTGGTGAGGATGTGATGGCAGGACACAAGCCGCAGCATCACCTCTACTGTTGGGGCAGGATCCAGTAGCCCATGGGGGCATAAAGGACCAAGGACCCTGAGGCAGAAGGCCCCATATCCCGTAAGGGTTCATTGGGATAATAGGTAAGAGGGGATACCGATCTGATCCCCTTCCCTAATCTGAGCCCGGTGGGCATACTTCCAATTTCACTTAGGATGGGATGGTAGAGGGTCAACTCGGCCTGTACACTCTCCCCATATCCTGAGGCCACTGAGTGATAATCGGAGAATACCTCATCCTCAACTGATTCATCAATCAGCAGGGTGCTGAGCTGATCCCTTCCAATGGGGTGGGCATGTGTGCAACACACTACCTTTGAAGTGTTGGGAGCAGTGTACCACCTCCCGTGTGGGAGGGAGCAACATGCTTCCCTGGACATGAGATGTGCAGTGCACCACCTCCCTAGCAGAGGGAGCAACACACTATGAGGTGTGTGGTGCGCCACCTCCCTAATGGGAGGGAGCAACACACTATGAGGGGCATTAGGTGAGTGGTGCACCACCTTCCTCTCATTATGGAGCAGCACACTGCCCTGAACATGAGGAGTGTCAGACTTCTCCCTTTCAGGGGAGGCAATCATCTCCTCGAATGCTCAGTCCCTCCTTCTGGAGTAGCCTCACAGGTTGCTGAAGAAGTTGGTCCCATAAACTCCTGGGACCTTGGAGTGCTCTTCCAACCTGAAGAAAAGCCAGAAAATTCCCAAGAGGATGGGGAGGGAAGTTTCCTCCACTGTCAAAAGGTGCAGCTGGAATCAGCTAGATTCCAGGTTTCAGAAGGCCATAATTTGCAAAGTGCTCAATGATTTTTTTTTTGTGCACTTGGAGCAATTGATGCAGTCTGAGTGAGTGTCCCAAGGACCCTTCTTGTGGCCACACTGCCCCACAGATTGTCCTGACATTATTCTAAGAATGAAATAATGACAATTGAATATCAATGTCATGTATAAACTCGCCTGGTTGTATGCAGTGGGTACTAAGTACACTCCTGTGAATGCACAAGGTAAACAATTGAATATCCTGTCAGAATAGAATTTATCTGTCTTTTTCTTTTAGTAAAGTAAGATGTTTCTCACTATTGAACCCTTTATGAAGAAAAATGCAGACACACATGCAAATTAACTATGTGAAATGAGACTGTGGACATTATTAACATAAAACATGTTGAAGGAAACAACAACAACACAATTCACTGTCAATCTATTTTTTAGAGAGGAATACACTGGCCTCTATGTTAGTCAAATTCTGTTGTTATTCCTTTAACACAAGGACTTTCCCATACCTTAGTTGTATATTGAAAAGTAGGAAAATGTACCCAAACCCCTAAAGGGTGGTATACACAAGGTAACTTCATAGGTACCTTAAAGAACTGAATTCTAAAAGGTGGAAAAGGTTACCGCATAGACATTAAATTTTTTACGGAATAGATAGTGTAAAATTGAGATTCTAATTAACTGTAGAAGGGAGACTGCTAATGCGGTAAACACTTGCTACAAGCAAATTTTCTCTGGTGACAATCTGGGCATAAGGTCCATACAGCATGACGTCCTTGAAAAATATGACCCTTCTACACATGTACCATGCAAGGTGCATGAGTGGATTGCATCATACTGACAATTCTCCACTCTGTGGGAGGATGTATTCACATCAAAAGGACGGTGTTCATTTTGGCACAAAAAAGTAAAGCTGCACAATAGCAACAGGTAAGTTATTGCTGCTATTAAACTGGTATGCATAAACTTTAATTTCTAATATCATTTAATTAAATGTGGAAAATCATTTTAATCTGTCCTATGCAAGTTGTGTCATGACCTTCAGTTTAACATTGTTGGTCCCTCATAAGTTGTGTTGTTGATGCCCTATCTTAATTGTAAAATGCTGTATAAAAGTTGGATGCATTAGCCATATTATCTAATTGGTATCATCATTCCAAGGAAAAGAAAATCTCATTTTAATTAGATTAATAAATTCTTGTAAAATTTCCCTTTACATACACCCAACATTTAGAATGTTTAAAATTCCATTCCAAATAGTCAAGTTAATATGTGGCTTCTCCATTTAAGTAAATGAAGTTAGTTTTGTATATTTATGATTGAAAGCTGTTTCATTTTGTACATTCAAGCGAGAGAGAGAGAGAGAGAGAGAGAGATGCGGGACTCATGGGACTAATTCAGCTCCCATAGTAAACTATGGAAACACCATGATATTAAAAATTCAATAAATTTAAATTTCTGGATGCTCATGATCAAACTTATATTCATCAGTATAGACCCATCCTTGATGCAAGCTTGTGTGTTGAGAAAGCCATATGTCCCGTTGCATTTTATTTGCTTGTGTTTGAAACATGTGTTTTCAATATTCCACACCAAAGAATCAGGTGCTAATTTTAGTAATTAGTTTTCCAAAGTCAAGTCTGTAAAAGGACTGAAATTCCATCAATAAAACATTATCTCTATTGTTTTCAGTTACAACTAGGATAAACTCTCAAAAGATTCTCTTCACTAAACTTTTACTTTCATTATCAACCAATCCTGGCCAGCCAAACCCATATATGCTCTATTTTATCTTCACTCATTTCTAGACTGGTTCCCATTCTTCCATATAATTAGTCCAGTGAATCCTGCAGACCACAATGCTTGACACATTATTAATGTTCAACCAGCTGAATACCATCCAACCCATTCAGATGTCATTGTGAAGTTCAAATTGTAATAATAATAAGACACTGCGATAATACTTGCACCTCATCTTGACACAATGTGCTACTTTAGTAATGGTTCATTACAACCCAATTAGCACTGGTTAGCTGATTGTTCATTCTGTATGACAATGGTGGCACAATTAACAGCTTGTCATACTTGCCACTATTACAGAGAGAATTTGAATTTAAAAAAACAGTATTTCTTGGAATTCTTTGCAAGAAGGCTTCAGTAGCCTATTTTCTATCTACCTATTAAGTTTAAACAGTTTAATCTTAAATACAGTGAGATGATCATGCACAGCAGTTCTAACAGATGAACTCAGAGTTCAATGATATTGACAAAATGCTGTTTTGTTATAGGTGTTTTGTAATATGAAAACAATAGCAAATAAAAGATGTCAAGATCAGTTGATATATAGACTACAAAGATTTTGATTTTGTCATAATCTGCATTGAAAACACCATCATTATAATCAGCCTATGGTTCATACAACCTTGAAAAATCCTTGAATTTGAGGGTTTGCATTGAAAACTCGTTACATTGTTTTAAAAATTGGTTCTATAGTTGATAAACCCTTGAATGTGCTGAAAAGTCCTTGAATTTTGCCCAAAACTCTTTGAATTGTTTGAGGAAATATAACATTATGTGGATCAAATGACAGACATGGAGTCGTATGCCTTTGATGTAGTGGTGTGTTAGTTATGTTTTATCTTATGATTTTGTACCTATTTTTGTTAAGTGATAAAGCAAGATGAAGGAAGTTCAATCTCCATTTAAAAAAAAGACATACTCCTTGTAAGCTTACGGAAATCCTTGAAAACACCTTGAACAAAACTCAAGGGCAGTACAAATCATGCAGCCAACTCCAGAAACAAAAATAGAGGCTGATCTTGGCTCACCTCCACCCTAGTTTTATTGTGAATTATTTTACTAGGTTTTTAGTCAGTTTTATTGTGAATTATTTTCTTTGTCCCTAAGTTACTGAACATTAGGAAAGGTTATTATTTTTGGGTCATCCCAAAGCATAGGATAAAGACAATAAGGGTGATGATGTGAAAAAGTAACCTGTCATTAATTGCCCATAGAAAATATCTGAATGAGTATTTAAAACTGCCCATAAAATAATAGCTGAATTAGTATTTAAAATTGCCCATAAAATAATAGCTGAAGGAGTATTTACAATTGCCCATAAAATAATGGCTGAATGAGTATTTAAAACTACCCATAAAATAATAGCTGAATGAGTATTTAAATTTTATCAAATTTGCACAGGTTGAAGATCACACACTCCTCTTATCAAATGCACAAATAAATGAGTTTGTTGGAGAGTGAAGTATTCAGTATGACACATATTATTGAGATTACATCGTTTTTTTTGTAACAGAAAGGTTGCACAGCCAATTTACAGTAGGGCATAAACTGTTAAAGATTTCCAAAGGTCTCCTATAATTTTCATAGACTTTTTAATTTTATTTCTGTTATTGCAAGTATTAAAGTTGAATAAGAATTGTTTAATTACTTAATTAGAGACAGAAGCTGCAACCACATTGTTTTGTATTCCAATATATCCAAGAGTTTATATGATACACCTAGGTAAGAAGAGACATTATATCGATGATGTCATATTGTAATGATCATATCATTTTGAGCTGCACAGTAAGTGTTGATTTACAAAAAGTTGACTACCTTAAAGTAATCAAACTCTGTACTCAAACAGCATATGAAATTCTGACTTTTGAGTAGAGCTATGTCACAAAAGCACGTGTGTCTTACAGAACCAGTTCGATCATGTTAGAATGACATACCTTTTAGGAATTGTACAGTTGAGATTGGCATAACTTCTCTTGAACATTTTTAGATACCATATATTTTGCCCATATTTTTAGCTCGACTCTACGAAGTAAAGAAGATGTTTTTGTACTACCCCCATCGTCAGCATCTGTGTCCACTCATCAAAAAGCATATACACATATACAGCCTCACTGCATCTTAACCCTTCTTTCTTCCAAAGTCCTATATAGGCAACAGTTTGGAGTAAGTTTCATAGCACCTAACCCCTGGGAATGGTATAGGGGGCTAACTTTGTACATACAAGTACATATACATTATTTGTACATTCTTGGTTAAGAATTTCTACGCCTGACATAACATAGGGTGTATCATGTTATGATGTCTGTCTGTCTGTCTGTCTGTTTCCACACAATAACTTGCTTTCTCCACCTTCTGCTATTACCAGACTGTGCAAATAGCTTGCATTTGGGGTAAGGAAGAAGCCTATTGATTTCAGGGTCAAAAGATCAATGATCAAATGTCACGGCCACAGTGACTAAAAGAAGAAAAATGGTTTCTGCACAATAAATTTAGTTCTTCACCACAAACCTGGACTAAACTTTGTGGATGGCTTGCAACTAGAGACAAGTAGAAGCCTATTGATTTTGAGATCCAAAGGTCACTGTGACTGAAAAATGAAAAATGGGTTTTGCTCAGATATTCAAGTTCTCAACCAATTTACCTTCACTCAAGTTTTTGGAGGGCTTGTACTTAAGGTATGAAAGAGCCCTATTGATTTGGGGGTCATAAAGTCAAAAGTCAGGGTCATTGTGGCTTGAAGAAAAATTGGTTTTGTACAGTAACTTTTGTTCTTGAGTAAGTTCCTTTACCAAACTTTATGGATGGCTTGCACCTACAGTTATGAAGATATTATAGATTTTGGGGGCTAAAGGTCAAAGGTCACAGTTCATGGTAAGTCTAATAAGAAAATAATGGTTTCTGCACTGAAAGTTTAATTCAAAACTGCAGACCTTGACCAAAGGGCAAGGTCATTGAGACCCATTGGTCAATAATCTCCAGAGTCAACCATGCCCTACTAGTGCCTACATTGCGAACTATTATACATGGGTGGGTGTATAATATACCATTCATGGTACTCTTCTTGAGTTTAGCTCAGGTTGTTTGCACCTGTATATATACCTTTATACCTGAAATCATTAAACTTGGTGAGTAGATGCATCTTGAGGAGTTATACACCCTTATAACAAAAGTGGGTCACTGTGACTCATATTTCATGCTTCACTGACTTTGGTTAAAATTTTGTGTTTTAAGTTTATTTCTCACGCTCTGTTTATGCTAGAAT
Source organism: Margaritifera margaritifera (assembly GCA_029931535.1). Taxonomy (NCBI): domain Eukaryota; kingdom Metazoa; phylum Mollusca; class Bivalvia; order Unionida; family Margaritiferidae; genus Margaritifera; species Margaritifera margaritifera. Next base: position 460,255 of record JAQPZY010001537.1, on the reverse strand, counting down.
CATCAAACTAGATGATTCCATGCATCTCTGTTTGTCACAGAGTTGCATTTCTTATGTTACTTAGCTAGGTTAAGTTTTTGCATTTAGCTCAGTCTTCTAAAATCAATTAATTTCCAACAAATAGGGTCAATACAGATTGAATTCATTGCTTTGGATTTAAAAAATTAAGCAGTACAGGATATCTCCAGTAGGCTGTGGTTGCACTTTGTTTTATGGTTGGTTGGATTTTAACAGTACTTTCAACACATTATTTGCTGTGCCTGAGGCTACATGAAAATATTTCCTACCTTGCCACTTTATTGAAATAATGGCATTGGTCACATGTGCTCTGTGATATTGTGAGCATTTACCTTTGAACTATCACAAAATGTCCTGTGACTAACATCTAAAAAATAATTTGTCATAAATTCTGTTTGTGAAACATTGCTGATCATTTGAATATATTCTCTAGAAAAGGTATCAAGTTAACAAGCATGCCCTCATGAATTGTCTTCCTTTGTGAAATTTGATTGGGTAACAGTTACAGCAGATTACAAATGGCATCAATATGCAGTGTTATTGACTCTAAAACAGTCAACAAAAAAAACAAATATGTCTGTTCATTAAATTTTTACCATGAACTGTGCTTAAATACAGCTTTCCCCCATTATAACACAGTAGTTGGGATAGTAACTGACCACATTGTATATCAAACCACGGCATAGCATGATTTATAGAAAATTTGATGATTGCATGTACATGTGTCCGGTGGAGGGGACCAAATAATGACATGCCAGTCAAACATATAGCTATAACGTGGTTGTTAGTATCAACAACTGCTGACCATGTTATATACTAAACCACGGTATAGCAAGAATGAGGGAGGAAGGGGGAACAAACAAATGCCAGTCAGACATATAGTAACAATTTCAGTTTATGTAAGTTTAATATATGTTTTCAATTTAAGGTGTTTGCACATTTCATTTTGTCAAATATTATTTTAAATAGGAAATAAATTAAGTTTTCTCTAATCAAAGTTGTTGCTTGCTACTGCATGACAATGTTACAGTTGTCTTTTGGGGGTTTTAGAGTGCTATATGGGTTTCATTGTTATCGCAGATAAACCTGAAGACTAGCTTGTTTCAGATGTTTTTAACTCCTCGATAGGGAAGTTATGTGCTACTTACCATGCATACTCACTTATAAGTCAAGTCCAACTGCAAACTGCATAGACCCAGTTCTGCCATCGCATAATGCACCTTCATATCTGGGTCTGTGCAGTTTGATAGGATTTATCAGTAGAACAAACAACATAGACCCTGATCTGCAAGCACATTGTGTGATGGCAGATCAGGGTCTATGTTGTTTGCAGTTTGATTCCACTTTAAAGTGAGTATACACGGTAAGCATGTTTCTCAAAAATGTATTTCTCTTTACTGGCACCATGTAATTAGTGTCATCTGCTAATTCAGTGCAGTTTAATTATGTCTCTACTTGGCTGCCAGTGTTCAAAGTTTACAGTGAACTTAACTCTGTAAGCCTCAGATTAACATGCAGTATCACTGCTTGATTTCCCCAGATACATATGCGGTATCAATGCTTGACTTCCTCAGATACACATCTAGTATATTTTACCAACACTGGTACAAGTTGTATTTTTTAGTAATATAAACAACCATATCATTGACCAAAACTTAAGACAAAGAACAAATGCATATTTCTCTAAGTATCAGCAAAATTAGAACAAAATCTAGCAAGCAGATTAACTTCATTATAACAATTAAAATCCATTCAGCACATTTGTAATGCAATGTAATTCAAAATGGCCACCTCCATATTGCGTACATATTTACAGTTTACTTAATTGAACAATTTCCCATGAAATTTACAAACTTCTGCCAACAAGAAAATAATGTTTTAATATCAGTAATACCATACCTGCTGTTATTGCATAGCTAGTACTTTTCTGGATGGAAAATACCCCAAATGAACGACAAAAATTTCGTCCTCCCATTAGGGTGAACACTGGGTCACCCCTGCATTAGGACCCCACATATACTGGGCATGCGCCCTGACGTCCCCATTATTTTTTTTTTATCAATTGCCTTGTGTGCTATATTCTTCTTAAATGTTAGGAATATACCCTGATCAACTTCTCTTTTTTAGACATCTGTTCCATTCACGCGGTGTACGTCTTTGCATTTAAATTTGTCATTTTTACCCCCTTGCAGGGCGTTAGTGTTTATTGGTTGTTTTTTTATTCTAAAAACAATTTATAATCAGCAAATTATAGGTATTTTATTTAAATTTCCCTATCCTTTCTTTTTGCAGTCTATGGACTCACCTGCCAATCATTTAATTCACCTTACCTATGTAGTGAATTGTGATAATTTTATATGTGATATGCAGGTCGCACACCACTTCTTAGGCATGCATAGTAGTGAGGTCGTGCTGGCAGGCCATAGACCTATGTCATCTTGCAAGGTTGGGTCTAAAAAGAGGGAGGAGGATACATCTTCTTCCCTAAAATGCTCAAGGTGGGCAGAGAGTCGCACTAAGCCACCAGCGGAGCCCACTGCTATAAAAAGTCCAATAACTCCGCAGGATGAGTTACTGGTTCAAGTTTCACCTTCTCCCAAGTCTCCTGAAACAGAGACATTGGATAACATAGTCCTGCCTCCCAGTGCAGGATGAAAATATCCTTTCTGTTCTCATTGAAGCCAACAAGTTTGACACAGAGCAGGCCAGTGTGGTATCTCCTCCCTTTCGTGTCCCATGCCCCTTCTCACCCTTCTGTTAAGGAGTCTGAGGAGGAGGAATCCTGGTCATTCTTTAAAGCAGTTTACCACCTCTTGCCCAGTGATCTGTGTCCAAACCTTCAGGTTCTGGTGACTCCAGAATTCTTTCCAGTTTGGAGAAACTTTCTAGGGCAAACTCTCAACTAGATCTCTTGCTCCTGCCTCACTTGGTTATGATCAAAGAGCTCTCTCAAAGGTTTAGCAAGGGCCAAGCTTTTGTTAGACAGCATAGAGAGTGGTCTCGCCCCCCTCTATGTTGCGACCCTTGGTAGCTGCTTCTAGCTACAAGGTTCATACTTTGGATGCTGAAGCAGCACAAGTGGGTATTTCTTCAGGGACCTGGGCTCACCTTCTAGTGAAAACACTGGAATCCTTAGAACAAAAGGCTAGGTCACTAGTAACTATAGCCTCGCATGCTGATCTCTTGTCAGCAGCTTCATTCAGCCTGCTGAAGGAGGAATCTCTATCACCAATGGCTCTCCATTGTTTGTTGGAAGCAGTGGCAAAAACTTCCTGGCATGCATTGTCTTTGTCCATGGCCTTGTCAGTGGAGCTTGTCCACCTCCACAGGGATGTTGCTCTGGACATTTCCGAGGTTTTACTAGAGCACAGTAAAAACCTTCTCAGGGATGCCCCCCAGGAAGCAAAGACTCTCTTCCAAGGGCTCACGCCCTCCATGGCTACTCAGGATTTGAGAGACCATCAACATCGGTCTCTTGTATCCACTTTTGGGTCTTCGAAACCAGCCAAGAAGCAAAATCATCCTGACCTCCCTCAGGACCCATTGGCTAAATTCTTTTAAGCCACGCAGCCCCAGCCAAAGCAACAACCCCAATTCAGAGCTCCTCCTCAGCAGGCAGGCCCTAGAAGAGTGTGCTGCAATGGCCCAGGGAAGAAGTTCACAGGCCCATCCCTCTTTCCTAAGGACAAGGGTGGTCAGCCCTAGGGTCTCGCTCCCTCTCCTGCAGAGCATACCTCTTCCATTGGTTCCCATTGGCACCAGACTAAATCTCTTTTTACAAGCTTGGTCAGGCATAAGAGTTCATGCCTGGGTCCTTTCTATCAAAAGAGATGGCTACCAGCTTTGGTTCTGAGATCTCCCTCCTCTAGTAAGGTCAATTATATAATAATAATAATAATAATAATAATGACTTTATTTAAAGAAGAAGCTCATTTGGTCAACTGACCAATCTTCCATGAGGCCTTCTACAATTACATATACATGTTGTACAGTTTTTACAAGTTGTGGTGTCTTTTGACAACAATGCTATTAAAAACTAGACAGTTGATCTACTGCTGAGTACATACATGTACAGGATTCATACAGAGATTAGTAGTGAACCAGTGTAAAACATTACAGGTGAGTACATAAAGAACATTGTTTTAAAGAAGAGTAGTACTGAATTAGACAAAATCATACAAATGATTGTTTCTGTAAATGTTGACTAAGATGCATCCTAAAATCTAGGGAAGAGTGAGCTGACCTGTGAACATGTTGGTGGTGGATAGCTCAATGTGATATGGCAAATCATTGATGTACAGCAGAAAGAGTAATGGTCCAAGAACTGATCCTTGTTGAATACCTGACTTTATGAGTTTCTTATCTGAAAGCTTATTTAAAATAGAAACTTGTTGTTGTCTGCCTTCAAGATATAATTGAAACCAAGTTAAACTTTCATGGTTAACTTGATACATACTGAGTTTTACCAGCAGGATTTTGTGATTAACAAGGTCAAAAGCCTTTGTAAAGTCTAGAAACACTGTACCTACCAGGTTGCCTTGATTTATTGCTGTTAACCAATCATCGATTATCTGGTTAGTGCAGTCTTACATGAATGTCCTTCACAAAAGTGATTATAAAACTGATATAGGTATAGTTATTCATATCAGAAAGATCTCCCTTCTTGTGTATTGGAGTTACTTTTGCCAGTTTTAGACTGTTTGGAAAAATACCTGCAGAAATACTTAGATTGATGATATACATAAGTGAAGGTGCAATCACTTGAGATGAGAGTTTTAGGAATTTAGCACTTATATCATCTAGACCTGTAGGTATTCTGACATCAAGTTTACCTAATTCATTTAAAATGAATTCTAGATTTATTTTAGGTATTTTGAAGTAGTTTTCTTTGCTAAGTTTTGAGGAAATATACTCATTTAATTCATCACTTGAGAATCTTTTATGAGCTGTGAGATCCACAAGTTTTTCGTTTAATTATTGAGTGCATTTGCAGTTTCAAGAGGTTTTTGCTGAATGTTACCATTTTCATCACAAATACATCTAAATGGTTATTGACAGATTTGATTTTAAGTCATTGAAGGTTTTCCAGAGTTTTCTAAGATTCTTTTTCATAATACTATCTGATATTTAAGTGGAATAGTAAGTTTTCCTTGCCTTTTGAATCATTGACTTGACTCTCTTTCTCCAAAATCTGTAATTTGTTAGTATCTTTTAATTTATAAAATCTATCCCTTGTCTTAATAGCATTCAATATATCACTTGTGATCCAATTGGGTTGATTTTGTTGCTTAACTCTCTTTAAATTAATGACTGTTCAGGGTGTCGGTAAACATACCTATCCAAATGTCAAGAGCATTGATGGGTCATCAAAAGATTTCAATTATTGACCAAGGGATATCTTTCAGTTCTTTAAGGAATATTTATGCATTGAATCTTGTCATTATTCGATACTTTATATATTCATAATGATAGGGTTTACTTTTTTTACTTAATTTTTGTGTACAGCATATAGGATAATGATTACTTATGGCATATTGGGGAACTGCAACTTCTATAATGTTGTCAGCATTGTTAGTATAGATGTGATCAATTAGTGTTTCAGATGCCTCTGTTACTCTAGTGGGTACTTTAACTATTTGTTGATAATTCAGGGAATTCATAGTTTTAATCCAACTTTGATTGTTGTCATACAGCAAATTGTATTGAAGTCACCTACTAAACAGACTTCCTTGTTTTCTATATACAAAGTTTCAAGCTTACTTTGAAATATGGTATACCAAGCATTGTCAGCGTTCGGTGGTCTATATACACAACCTAATACAAATGGTTTTTGGACATTATGTCTCATTTTTAGCCAAATTACATGTATTTCCATACCATTTTCCTCAAGATCATATCATTGTTCGAAAGGAATGCTTCCCTAATGTAAATGAGAAGTCTACCATCCTTTTGGAAACGTCTGTCTTTTCTTTGAAAACTGTAGTTATAAATGTTAAGTTCATCATCATGAAAAAGTTAATGTAAGAAGGTTTCGTTGAATGCAAAAATATCAATTACTGAATTATTTCCTGAAAGAAGTAATTTGAGTTCATCAGGTTATGGAAGAAGATAATGAATGTTTAAATGGCAGATTTTGAGACCTTTTTGCTTAAGCCACTGATTTTGAGACAATTCTAAGATTTGATGGTCTTGAGATGAATGACATGGAATATCTGAGTTAATATCTTCACTATCAATATACTGTACATGATATTCCTCTAATTTATCTTCATTACAGTGTCCTAAATCATGACTATCAATATACTGTACATGATATTCCTCTAATTTATCTTCATTACAGTGTCCTAAATCATGACTATCAATATACTGTACATGATATTCCTCTAATTTATCTTCATTACAGTGTCCTAAATCATGATATTCCTCTAATTTATCTTCATTACAGTGTCCTAAATCATGATATTCCTCTAAATTATCTTCATTACAGTGTCCTAAATCATGATATTCCTCTAATTTATCTTCATTACAGTGTCCTAAATCATGATATTCCTCTAATTTATCTTCATTACAGTGTCCTAAATCATGATATTCCTCTAATTTATCTTCATTACAGTGTCCTAAATCATGATATTCCTCTAAATTATCTTCATTACAGTGTCCTAAATCATGATATTCCTCTAATTTATCTTCATTACAGTGTCCTAAATCATGATATTCCTCTAAATTATCTTCATTACAGTGTCCTAAATCATGATATTCCTCTAATTTATCTTCATTACAGTGTCCTAAATCATCAACTGATTTTGTCAGAAGATTTTGTAACAGAGTCTTGAAAAATTAGCACTTTCAGCAGTTATCTCAGTAACAGTTAACACATTATGATCACTTTGATGGATGGAGGCAATTAATGGATTGCACCAGAGGTAATTCCATGGGCATCATCATTCCCTGGGGTATCTATAGCTTGTCTTCTATCATGGCAGGGAGAATCACACATAGTGGATCTTATAGCTTGTTTCAGTGTTTCTGGAAAATTGTGTTTGGTTTTAAACTTATGGCCCCATCTTCATTGCCATAATCCTAATGCTGCATAGTTGAGTGGAACATTTTTGCATTGTTTTGTCTTATGTCCATATTGTAGACAGTCACGACACTGAATTTACATCTCCTTGATTTCTTATGATGGTTAAGACAGTTGTTATTTGTGATCTTTGTTGCTATGACTTTTAGAGGAGTCATAGTTGTCCTTTAGTATTGCAAAAATCTTGTTTATGGCATGGAGAAAGTCTGATAAACCCTTCTTGTTCAAATTAATTTTGTCTCTTGCAATTAGGTGTTCCCGAACTAGTCCAGACTTCGACACAAATGCATGTTCTATGTCTATTATTTTGTAATTCCACTCATGACATAGATGTTTAATTAGAGCATTCAACTCATGAATGCCTGTGTCAATTCTTGGACATGCACTGCATAGAAAGACTGAGCAGGCAGGATTGTCCAAGTACATGTATATGCTGTTTAGAATGTTATAAAAATTGTTTTAAATTTGGTCAATATGAACTTTGTTACTAACATCATTGCCACCAACACTGATGATGATGGTGTCATATTGAGAAAGGTCACTTTTTCCCATGGTATCAAATATATGACAAGTTTCTGCCCCAGGTAGACACTTAACTTGAACCCAAGGTTTCAGACCTCATTCATTAACATATTTAATAATGAAGTCTCTAATTATGAGATAGTTTTTTCCAAAATTATCCTGTTCTTTGATGTTTCCTCCTCTGTTTTTAGTAGAATCCAGTGTATTATGGAATCCAAAGCTGTATTGTCTAAGGTGGGTTGGTTGGTTGGTTGTTATGGGTTTAATGCCATTTTTCAGCACATGATAGGCTTTACATTTCGGCCAGTATATTTGGTGGAGGAAGAACCAGAGAAAACCCCAGAAGAACCACCGACCCACGGGAAGCTACTAGCAAGCTTTCTCACATACCCACATTGGCCGAGCCTGAGACTTGAACCCACGAGGAAAGAGGTGAGATGTCAGTGATCTGTAAAGGCGAGCGCCTTAGACCACTCGGCCACCTGGGGCCCCTGTCTGAGGTGGGAAGACACTTTATTGCTATTTGTGACATCACTTGGTAGAGAGTTTTCCACTGTAGCTTGAGGGACTTAAGTATTTTTTTTTTTTGCTGGGTGAGTTTGGAATTATTATTTTCTTTCTTTTTCTTTTGTTTTCATAAGCCTGCTAATTTCACTGATGTACTTTTGTGATTCTTCTTTTAGAGTATTAACAATTTCTGTTTTCATATTTATGAATGTATCCTAGTCATATGCAGTGTATTGATACTTGAAAGTGTATGTTTGAATGTATATTAGCTATATGACTTTAAAAGAGCACAGGAGAAACTATACATTGTAATTAAATTTTAACTGATAGGAGTACCTAGGTTTCATTATTGTAATTGCAAGTTGGTAAAAATGCTTCATCATTTATTACTTAACAAGTTTATGTTTTTGTACTTTCTAAAACTTCACTAGAAAATGCCAGTGGACATCGCTGAGTCTAGGAAGTACCTCTTCAAACAACAAGCACACGGGTGTCCGAATTTACAATACAAGAAATTCACACATTTGTCTGTTCTTGGACATTAACTTGGAAATAGAATGCAAAGCTATCAGAAGAAGCACATGATAAGACCTGAACAATGATTTAAGATTTTACTGTGAGGAATCAATCGTTAGTGATGTTATGCTTTGCCTAATTAATTCTCCATTTTTGTCAGGATTTTGTGAAAGTAAATAATTGTTTCTTATGGCACCATTTGTTCAGTTACCTTTAAACGATGTATAGAGGTTGGAGAAGAAACATAACAGTAATATACACAAGCACAAGGTTTTAATCCCTGCTACAATAAATAAAATAAAAATTGTAGAGTAGAGTTTAATAACTGAATATATGTAACTAATTCTGCTGATTATTAAATTGTTTCATTATGATTTATGTTCTCTTTATTTTTTTTAAATACTACAAGTGTCCGATGTTACCCGATAGCATGTCCGGTTTCACCTGAAACTGTCAGATGTGACATGCCAACAGGATAAATACGAGGGGGGTGGGGTGAAAAATCACGTGATTAATATTGATAAACATCATAAACATTTCCGATTATAAGCGGAACCTCCAATAGCTGCTTCAAAAATTGTCACTACTCGTGTATCACAAGTATGTGCAGATACAATGTATAAATGGCTTAGATGTCCAAATACCCCCGATCTCTCTCTCTCTCTCTCTCTCTCTCTCTCTCTCTCTCTCTCTCTCTCTCTCTCTATATATATATATATATATATATATATATATATATATATATATATATATATATATATATATATATATATATATATATATAAACTTTGTTCTGTTTTTTTTTTAAATCCAAAAACCCTAAAGAGTATAGGATTAGTTATTTTCTGATTATGTTCTCTGAATGAATGAATATTAAAATCATGTGCTACTAAACAAATTACAGAAACACATTTCCTATGATATTTTTCATACCTGATAAAATATTATAACTAATTCACAGTTCAGTCTTGTTACCAAAAAGTACTGTATTTTTTCCAAGTTAGTTTATTCGAAGATTATTTTCTTTTTATTTCAACCTTTTTATTTGCCTTACTTTTAAATTTTTCAGTTTATACACTTATATGCTCTGTTAATTACTACTAGTATTGATGATGGGACTTTAGAACTTGTGTTGTACTGCTTTTTGACAACTTTAGTACACATGAATATACATGGTTTATACATAACATTTTAGTTACAAGAGAGCAACCTTGTCAAATACTGTATACAGAAAGATCCAATGGAATGGCATACTTAAAGTGTGTTGGGTTAAGTAGCACATTTCTTTTGTAGATTTGATGGTTTGATGTGCATCATGTAATCAATTTTGAAGAATGAACAATAGATTTGAGAGAGGAAAACACTTGGATTTGGATGATTGTTGAGTGAATTTAAACTTCTTTTTGCTGGTAAACTTCTGGCAACCACCAAAAATTGTGTTGCTTCCATGGAATGAGCCAATAAACCCATGATTACATAAAATAATTTCCACATATTTAATGTTTGTATCAATAGAAAAATCTTGTAACACATTTTAAAGCAGATCGTCTCAGTTTCGTTTGCTAAAATTCTGATCTTAGGATATAAGAGCTTGGTTCATCATCAAGCAGTCATCATTGTATATTCCACTTGTCTGGATTACAATAATGTGGTACCTAAGTAATTTCATATGTATATACATTTATGTGAATAAATATGCATAAGACTGATTATTAAAAAAAATTCTCCATGCTTTTTGTGAATTGCTAATCATTCTTCAGCTTTCTTTCAACTTGTTTTGAACTGAACAAAGGCACTTGTGTGAACACAGCAGAAAGTTTTGAATTTGGAGATATGTTATAAACTCTGATTCACGACCATCATATTATTCCTGTATTTTTATATAACCAATAGAAATGTGGGCTCAACAAAAACAGGGCTTCATGTTATATGGAGGTGTCAGCTGAGGCATTTTGGGCCTCTTGTTATGTGTAGATGTCAGCTGAGGCATTTTGGGCCTCTTGTTATATGGAGGTGTCAGCTGAGGCATTTTGGGCCTCTTGTTATGTGGAGGTGTCAGCTGGGGCATTTTGGGCCTCTTGTTATATGGAGGTGTCAGCTGAGGCATTTTGGGCCTCTTGTTATATGGAGGTGTCAGCTGAGGCATTTTGGGCCTCTTGTTATGTGGAGATGTTAGCTGAGGCAGTTTTCAGTGTACTATATTTCAAATGGTCAGGTGATGAGGAACTTGTCATGTAATTGAGCACTCGATACTAAGAATTTGTTTATTTTTGTGCATATCAATTTTCATGCTTTGGCAAATAATTATATTTGGAGGGCATTTAAATTTGTGGATTGAGGAAAAAGGCCCTAAGGTCCCAACATCTAAAATTATTGTTTGTTGAGTCTTTCAATTTTGGGGTTTGTAGCAACTACAAAATAAATTAAAAAAATTGGTACTGCAAGAAAAATAGTGGATTCACAGTACTGAAATTTACAGTAAAACTCCAGGATCAAATTCAGTTGAATATTCGGCACTAATGAAATAATTTCTTTGGTCGTGGCTAGTCGTGCATTGTAAGACGTCAACCCTGAAAGTTTTGATGTCAGGGGTAGATCAGGTTCAGTGTCTTATATTGTAGGACAAGGTCCTAGCATAAGGCCTTCTCTGGCCTGCAACCTCAAAGATTTGCCATGTATACTCACCTGTGAGTTGGGTCCAACTGCAAACAACATATACCCTGATATGCCATTGCATAATGCACCAGAAGATCATGGTCTATGTTGTTTGTTCTACTTATTCATCCGAAAAAAGCTGCATTAACCTAGATCTGCTGGTGCATTACACAATGGGATCTGGATCTATGTAGTTTGCAGTTATGTAGTATATACAGTAACAACTAAAACAAATATTTCTTTTAAATTGTGACCGCAGTTCTTGGAGTTTTCAGAGTTGAGCTGCTGTTTATCTGTCTTTTAAATGAACATTAAAATGGCATCATCGATTGTCCCCATCTTTGATGAGTGTCCCCACCTGAGAACCAAACATTATGCTAGTGCTTTCATAGTGGTGTTCCTATAGGTCAAGAAGTAGTAAAGATTAAAGATATGTCAGCGAATTTTCAGGTAATTTTAAGTCTGACATCCTGTGGGAACTGTATGTAACTGTTGTAACTGAAGTGGTGTTTATCAAGCAGAAAAACGGGAGGGACACTTTACGATAATGCTCATCACTGAGCTGTCAATAAGATATTCCATCCATCCATCATATGCAAAACCAGTATCCCGATATAAATAAAAAGATTAGTTTATCTGACTATGCGTCATTTCTATTTATGAGCATGAGTCCAGCTGCTCAAGGTCATGGGTACACACAAAGTCAATGCTTGATCAGTCCTAGTAAACATATAACTTCCCCAGTGCAAAATTTGACAAATGAAAAACAAAATTTGGGAAGAATATTAAATTTTACCAATATGTAAACTAGAAAATATTCATCCTTTAGGAATTACAAATATTATAAAAAAGTAAATTATTGTTTTATAAATTTGGGTAGGGATCAAACTCTGAATTAAAGAACTTAAAAGAAAATGATCTTTCAAATTTTAACCATTGTTGAAGTCATATTTCAGAAATATCTGACTTTTTTATTCTGGACATGTATTCATCTCCCTTGTAACACTGTGCAGGACTGCTATGGAAAGATAGGATTTCTGTTGTTTTGCTTTGGAAAGAAGGAAGTATGTAGAGAAGATAGAAAGTCAGGAGGAAAGGAACAAAATAAATACAACTTGAGACCCTATGCAAAATAATTCATGCCTGCCATGTATATAAAATATGGTAAATTATTTACACAGCCATTTTTTACACAGAATCTACTGCTAGCTTACATGGCCAATGCTGTATATGACGGCCATATTCACATATCCTGGACCTATACAAAAATAAAAAATGTATGGATTTATTCAATGTGTGGGATTTTTTTTATCTGTTATAGATCCTTTCTTTGCATTTTGCATTGACTTGTGATTATATTTCAGATATATCACATTTGGTCAAATTTTGTCATTGCGCTACTTGCGATTTTGTTATTTTTGGTTTGTTTCAGTAATTAGGTAGATAAGCATTGTGCCATTTAGGTTGGTTTTGGTTTATTGCACCTCAATTCAATTCTGTCATTTCAGGTTTGTCTCAGTAATTAGTAAACTTAAACAGAGTTGTTGGGTGGGTAGTAGAAATAATTCTGACTATTGAATAGCAATTTTTAGCTTTTGCTAAGAAAACTTTTCTTTATAATTACTGTATGTAAAATAAGTGAAAGACATTTAGGTTTGAGATTCAGTACTAGTATAAATTAGATTTGTTTTGTACAGATTTTGAAAGAACAGAAACAAAAACATTAATAATAATAATAATAATAATAATAAGTAAAAAAATAAATAAATAAACAAATGATTATTTGCATGCACTTGAACGGTATTGATAGTCCATACATGTATGTATCAAAATATTATCTGTGACCCTCTATGCCTCCATTGTAGTCCTGTTTGGCATTGCAATGTATAAAAACTAATGTTTGCTACTTCAGTATTACTTGGGATTTCAATGCAGGAAAAAAAGTCAAATAAATTGTAAATATGTAATGTATACACAATAACTTTTAAATGAAAATGAAAAGCATTTTTCCTAACCACTTCGCTCTCTCTTTCTCTCTCCTTTTGTTAATAGTAAAGCAAAATAATGTAACATTTATATTCTCCTAAAGTACGGTTGTTTTTTCTTCTCATGCTCCCACAATAAGGTGGAGCTTATCTTGTTATGATGTCCATACATCCCTCTGTTTGTTTTTGCACAATAACTCAAGTTGTCCAACATCTGCAGTTACCAAACTTTGTAGATGGCATGCACTTTGGATAAGGAAGAACCCTATTGATTTGGGGATCAAAAGGTAAAAGGTCAAGGTCACTGTGACTAACAGAAGAAAAATGGTTTCTGTACAATAACTCAAGTTCTTTACCATCTATAGCTACAATACTTTGTGGAAGACTTGCACTTGGGGTAAAGAAGAAGCCTATATATTTTGTGGTCAAAGGTCAAGGTCACTGTGACTCAAAGAAGAAAAATATTTGCCACAAAGTAAAATTATTTCTACATCACATACTTCGACCATTGTGGATAGCTTGCACTTGGAGTAAGGAACAAGCCTATTGATTTTAGTGGCAACATTTCAAAGGTCAAGATCAAAGACTGTAAGAAGTAAAATGGTTTCTACATAATAACATTTAGCTCTACATCACAGACCTTGGCCAAACTTTGTGGATGGCTTGCATATGATGTAAGGAAGGGCCCTATCAATTTCAAGGTCTAATGTGCAAGGTCCAAGGTCATTGACTAAAAGCAGAAAAATGGTTTCTGCTCAGAAATTACAGTTCTTGACTATGTACATTCACCAAAGTGTTTCACATGTTGGTCAAAAATTAAGTCTATTGATTTTGGGATCAAAAGGTCAAAGGTAATTTTGCACTGACTGAAAAAAGAAAAATATTTTTTGATAATAACTTTAGTATCATGACGAAAGTTTGTGGAGGGCTTGCTCTTAAGGTATGGAAGCAGCGTATTGATTTATTGTCAAAAGATCAAAGGTAAAGGGCATTGCGGTTCAAAGACAGACTGTTTTTTTGCACAGTTACTTTTCTTCCAGAGTAAGTTTCTTGACCAGACTTTGTGGATAACTTGCACTTAGGTTACTAAACAAAACCTATTGATTTCAAGGTCTAGTAGTTATCGATCATGGCCATGGAGAGTCTGATAAGAAAATAGTGGTTTCTGCACATTAAGTTTAGTTAAAGGCTGTGTACTTTGACCAAAGGTCAAGGTCATTGCGACCCATTGTCCAGTAATCTCCCAAGTCAACCATACCATACTACATAGAAGACTATTAAACTCATGGTACGCATATAATGTGCCATTACTTTTTTTTTCTTGCAACTGGTTTGATTGCAATCAAAGTCTATTAAATTCTGTCAAAATATAGTTATTTTGGGGGAAAACTAATTTTAATGATGTAATACCTACCTGTTGTTATTGCATAGCTGTACTTTTCGGGGGGGGGGGGGGAATACCCTGACCGAGTGACGAAAATTCAACATCCCAATTAGTGAGAACCAAAAAGCTCCAGAACACTGGACCCTATAGTGCGCACGCTCTGACATACACCGTAGGCTTCATTCTTTTAGAGGGTGCATCTTATGTAGTGGGATATCAGAGCAGGGTGGGAGGAGGGAATCTGGCAATAACAACAGATATGTATTACATCATTAAGATTAGTTTTATCCCCCCCCCCCCAAAAAAAGAAATACATTTTAATATCAGTAATAGCCTACCTGTTGTTATTGCATAACTTAATTTGTCAGTTCGGTGGGAGGTTGATGAACCCACAACTGGCGAATAACAAATAACACAAGGAATACTCACCCTCACAGAAGAGCAGATGACTACTGTGGAACGGAATCTGCCTGGGCCATTTTCTGAGCAACGACAATTGGGCCCAGTGAGAAAATGCCTTCACTTTGGTGGGCCAACAAGTGAAGGTAAAAGGAGGAAAAAGTGTTGTGAGAGTGCCAAAATGCAGCTTTCATCGCATCCTTCAAAGAGGAATGTGTTAGATAGGCCCATGAGTTAGCAATGGCACGAACCTCATGGGCTTCAATTTTCAAAGACAGGTCAGTATCAGTAAGGGACAGATAAGCTCTTTTGATAATTAATGTAATCCACCTTGAAATGGTGGAAGCTGAAATATCAGCTGAACCTTTACTGGGTATAAAAAGATGCTTCCTACCCTTCCTTATCTCTTTAGAGGCTGCTAAATAAAAACGTAAAGACCTAACTGGACATAAAAATCGATCTTGATCATCCCCAGTACAGATATGGCTGAGACTGAGGATCTCAATTGGGTGTGGTGCAACTGAAGGAAGCTGTTTTTTTGCTAAAAAACCTGGTTGACAGAGAAGAGAAACTGACTCATAATTCTCATTGAACCTGATACAGCCCTGTTCTATGGTTAGGGCATAAGGAAGCTTCACCCAAAGGCTCATAGGGGTTTTTTGTAAGAGACCACAAGACACAAGAGAGTTTCCATTTAGACATTAGAGAGCAAGATACAGGTCTTTGCAATTAAAAATATCTGATCAGGTCTCCCAAATGAGAGTCTGTGTCGATAGTCCTTAATAGTAGAGACAGAGCATTGTTTCTCTTCAAAAAGAAAGAGAAGAAAATCAGCTACAGCACTCACAGAGGGACAGCTTGGATTGACACATTTTCTACTACACAAAAGATTCTCCATTTGGCATCATATGTCATGGACATCGAGCTTCTCTTGGACTGAATGTGGAGAGATTGTTTGAGATGAGGCAAGCATGAAGATGGAGAATCTGTGGACTGCTGTGCTGGAGAGAGGTCCTCTGTTGCGACAGGAGCTCCCTCCTCTGAGGCAAGGAACATGGATGGATGGTCCACCAGCAGATCAAGAAGATCATTGAACCACAAGCGCTGGAGCCACAAAGGGGCTATCAAGATGAGCTGGACCATGGAGTGCCTGAATTGTTGAAGGACTTGTTGAATTAACCTGAATGGTGGGAAGGCATATGCAAACAGATAATCCCAGTTCAGGCTGAAAGCATCCACCACCCAGACCCTCTGGTCGGGGACTGGGGAAACATAAAATGGGAGCTTGTTGTTCATCCTGGTGGCAAACAAATCCACCAGGGGAGGTCCCCAAAGTTGGAACAGGGAGTGTGTTATGGATTGATGGAACGACCATTCCATAAAGGACTACCTTCCCTTTTCTCAACAGACTGTCTGCCAAAATGTTTTCCTGCCCGGAATGTGGCGAACTCTGAGGAAAATTCCTTCCGAAGTTGCCCAGCGAAGGAGGTTTCAAACCTCCATGCAGAGAAGGTGCATGTGTGCCTCCTTGTCTCCTGAGGTACACAACCACTGATGTGTTGTCGGAGGAGACCATGACCATCACAAAGTGATCTCTTATTTTATGGGCACACCCTGAAGACCTAAGAATACTGCTCTCATTTATAATTTGTTTATGTGGAGAGTTGATTCTTTCCAGGACCAAGAACCATGAAGACTCCCTCTGGCTCTAGGTGAGCACCCCACCCTGAATCTGACGCACCTGTGAACAGATAAGAGTGGGGTTCTGGGGGGTGCATGGGGACTCTGGCCAAAAACCAGTCCCGAATTGTCAACCAATTGAGATGAAGGTGAAAGTGCTGACTCAGTTAAATCGGAGTATTCAGAGGTCCCTGTGTGGTTTCCACAAAGGTAAAAGGAGAAACTGGAGAGGACATAGGTGCAGTTTGCCTAGAGGAACAAAGTCTGCTGCACCGTTAAAGGTCCCAGCAGAGAAAGAAAAAGACGAGCTGTTAATGTAGTATTTGCTTTCAGCATCTCCAACAAGGACATGATCATGTCTACACTCTCCAGAGGGACATGAACTAACCCTCTGTTTGTGAGGAAATTCATCCCCACATAGACAAAATCTTGAGACGGAGTGAGTTCTGATTTCGCTAAGTTTGGTTGAAGACTCAGCCTGGTCACTATGGACCAACATCGAGATAGGTCTAGTCTGAGTGACTCTTGACTGCTGTTGTGTATCAACCAATCATCAAAATACTGGAGAATTGGGATACCTAATGATCACATATGGGCTGCCACTACTCCCATGACCCTGGTAAAAGCTTGGGGAGTGGAGGCTAGGCCAAATGGCAGAGTTCAAAATTGGAAGATCTCCCCCATCCAGACAAAATCGAAGGTACTTCCTGTGTGGAGGAAAAATAGGGATGTGAAGGTACGCATCCTGAAGACCGACGGAGACTGTCAAATCGCCAGGTCTTATGGCATTCCTGACTGAGGTTTGGTCTCCATCTTAAATGGTTACTCCTGCAGAAATCTGTTTAGGGCGGAAAGGTCAATAATTAAATGAAACTTTCCCCCTTTTTTGGGACCAGGAAAATTTGGGAGTAAAAGGCTGGTGATTGGTCTTTTAAAACCCTTCCGCAGAAGGGAATGAACCTCTTCCTTTAAGAGCCCCAGATTTGATTGGTGGAAGCAAATGAGGGACCTTATAAGGGGAGGGGGATCCTGGAACCAAAGCCAGCAGTCATCCCTTATGATGGTAAGGACCCAGCCATCAACCGTTATGTCTAACCAGGCCTCTAAAAAGAGACCTAGTCTGGTGCCCAGGGGAACGGACGTAAGAGGTATGCTTAGCAGGAGAGAGTGCAAGTTCCTAGGGCTGTCCCCCCCTTGTCCTTAGGAAAGGGGGAAGGCTATGTTAACTTCTTTCCCGGGTCTTTCTAGTGCCCCTTCCTAGGGCCCAACTGCCAAGGGGGAGCTCTGAATTAGGGCTGTTGCTTCGCCTTTAAAGAATTTACCTGATGGGCCCTGTGGGCGATCAGGGTGATATTGCTTCTTAGCTGTTTTCGAAGAGCCAGGAGCAGATGCAAGAGACCGGTGTCCCTCAAATCCTGTGTCACCACATAGTGGATAAGGCCTCCAAAAAGTGTCTGCCTCCAGAGGAGCAGCCCTCGGAAGGTTCTTACTGTGCTCTAGTAAAATCTTTGAGGTGTCTAGAGCAACATCCCTGCAGAGGTGGAGAAGCTCTGCTGACAAAGCCATGGTGAATAAGAAAGCATGTCTCGATGTTTTAGCGACTGCTTGCAACAGATGGTGGAGAGCTAATGGTGACAAAGACTCCTCTCTATGCAGACTGAATGAGGCTACTGAAGGTTTAGGGCAACTCTCCAAATGCCTAGGGCATATTGGGGAAGAATATCTTTTTCTCTTCCTCTTACTGTGCCCAATCTCGCGAGACGACAAAGGACCACTGTTGGCAGCCCCCGACAGCACTAACATGTGGCCATGATTCAGAAGCCCAAGGTTGCATGTAGGGAAAGGACCAATGCCCCCCTGTGGTTGAAAACCCCACATGCCATAGGGATTAAGAGGGATCAAAGGAAAGGATGAGATGCCGATCCAATCCCATTCCTTAACCTGGCATTTGTAAACCTGGTCCCAATCCCCCATGGGATGAAACGGTAAACTGGAAAGAGGGGGATATTCATCCCGACTCGTATCTCTGTACCATACAGGCCCCAAATACCTGTGACCAGTCACCAGGCAATGTTTTGTGATGCAAATCAGATCTGTAGGAAGACCCTGCCCCAGACTTAATAGACTTAGATCTGAGTTCTCTCCCCCCCCCTCCCGGGGGCTCGATCCTGTTGCCGACAAAGGGCCCTGGGGACTGGAACTACAACTATGGAGTTGTATGGAAATTTGAACAATATAAAATGAGCCTAAAATTTCACATAATTAATGCAAGCTTGTGCATTGTTTCTTCATTTCAAATGATATCAGGATATTTCATTTAGATATTCATTCAGTCCTTATTTTTTATTGGAATGTGAATAACAGTTCTGTGTTTAATGATTTGAAGACAATATGGATAACATTCTTGTGTTTAAGGATTTGAGGACAATAGAATGGGGATAACAGTCTTGTGTTTAAGGATTTGAGGACAATAGAATGGGGATAACAGTCTTGTGTTTAAGGATTTGAGGACAACAGAATGGGGATAACTGTCTTGTGTTTAAGGTTTGAGGACAATAGAATGTGAATAACAGTATTGTGTTTAAGGATTTGAGGACAATATAATGTGGATAACTGTCTTGTGTTTAAGGATTTGAGGACAATAGAATGTTGATAACTGTCTTGTGTTTAAGGTTTGAGTATTGTGTTTAAGGATTTGAGAACAATAGAATGTGGATTACAGTCTTGTGTTAAAGGTTTGAGGACAGTATAATGTGGATAACAGTTTTGTTTAAGAATTTAAGGACAATATAATGTTTATAACAGTCATGTATTTAAGGATTTTAGGACAGCAGAATGTGGATAACAGTCTTGCAGTGGTATAGCAAGAAAGTATGCCCCCCCCCCCCCAACTTAATTCCTGGCCCTCTCTCAAAATAAAAAGTTGTTTGATGGGAATTTTGGGCCCCCATTGGATCTGCCCCACCCCCACCCAGTAGTTGTGGGGTTTGCTTGGGCAGTTTATACTTGACTTGCAGTCTTGTATTTAAGGATTTGAGGACAAGAGAATGTGGATAATAGTCTCGTGTTTAAGGATTTGAGGACAGTAATGGTTGTTTTACTCTTATAAGTATATGTCATTGGTAGAACTCATTTGAACTTATGTGATGACAAATAGTACTGGAAAAGGTTTTTTTAATGGCATCAGAGGCTCTCATTATATTGTATATGACATTATATGCACACTGTGGACTTAATAACTTATAATTAGGGTAAATGTAATGAGGTTAAGCTTATCATAATAAACACACTGAAAATGTCGTAAACAGTGTCTCTCCATCACGTGTATGTACACAGTTAGCACCCTTTGTCCAGGTTAGGAACTTCCAACTCTCTTGGTTTATACTCTCTCCAACTAAGGTCAAACCCAATAAAAGACATATAAGATCCATTTTTAAGACTGATTTAACCCTTGGAGGCACAGTAGCTCAGTTGGTAGAGCATTGGACTCATAATCCAAGGATTGCGGGTTCAACACTCACCCATACCAGCCCAGGTCAGTGGTCTTGGTGAGTCCTTGGGGAAAAGTACCTGGCTCCATTTCATTAACATGATATAATGTGTTAAAAGTGCTGTTAAAAATCGACCAACCAACCGATTTAAACCACAAATGTTAAGTGGTAACAATACACCAGGCATGGCTTAGGTTCTAGCCAAGGTATGCAAGTATCATGTACTGAGAAGTACTGTTTTTATGGAAGTTTTGACCAGAAAGAGCTTATTACGGTATTAGTGGTATTATGTCAAATATGGTGTTCGGTTGATCAATGACTGTAGGAAGTAAACTGATTTGATGAAGTATGGGCTTGTGATAGAAACTATTACTTATGATATAAGGAATCATCTTGTAACAAACAAATGGCCCATTTCCCTTTGGGATGACAATTTCAGTCATGTTTTGTCATGGAGTAAAATAGATTTTCCTTGATACTTCAAATTTATTGGTTAAATGGCTGAGAAATATGAGCTTTCATTTTCAAAATGCTGATTCATTGGAAAAAGTAAAGGGGTGAAGTTACCAATGACATAATGTCACGGGTTTGGGATTATATGTGGTTTTCAAAGTTTATAAATGTTTGCTGGAATGTAAGAAAGATTTTAAATCTTGAATATATACACACAAAAAAACAAAAACAAAAAAACAAAGGAATATTCAGTTATATATTTATTTAACTAACAGTTATCAAATAAAACCTATGCACAGTTTCATGTAAAACACTAATACCCAGTATACCAAATATACTTTGACTGTACTGAGGGCTACTCAGTCGGTATGTATATGTACCGATGGGTGGGAGGGTGGTTTAGGTGAAATACAAGAATGTTAGCCATTTGAATTACATGTATAATGAACAACCTCTTTTAAACAAATCCCCAGAAAAAAATCCTGCATCTTATACTGCTTCTTGTATGGCTTAGGTACCAAATCCACTGAAATAGATTACAGCAACATATAGTATGTAACATGGTTAAAGTTCATTGCATAATGGCAATTGTACAATTTGATATATGATATCCACATTTGTAGGAAAAAATAGCTAATATTTTGGCGCATATTGGGTAATGGTAGTTATATAATGTTACTAAGGGACCGACCATTTCATTTTTGGTGTGGGTGTGGGTCTAGATTTCCGGCCCTTAAACAGCTTGAAACAAATATTCTTGCTCTGATTTATAATATTTAAATAAAAGAACCCATTACATCCATTATATTATGTGGAATTTTTTTTATCTTGATGTATAAGAAGAAAAAAAAGCCTGGCTAAAGAATATTACAGGTTCCCCCTCCCAGTTAAATGGTCAGTCACGTGTCATCAACAGCTGTTTATGATGACAGTATCATCAACTGTCCTAACTTCGTGCCTGTCCTTGATTCATATGCCATGTTTCTCACAACCTCGCGCACTTGTTTTGAGATTCTGATGTCATCAAGTGGATCAAAACCATTTGTTGACAGTGACAGTAAGAGCTGATTAAGACATATTCTACGAAATAAGATTCAAATACGTACTACAATTCAAATAAAAGAAAACACAGCGAAAACATCCAATTTAACTAATGCTATATTTGCCACAACTTTGTTACCCTGGAATGAGTGTTAGCTGCTCAGATTTGAGCCGCTGTTAACATTATTGTTTTCTTTACCTTTTTGTTAGCGGGAAAACCATGACAGAGATTTTTGAGATGGCAAAGGCAATGTAAAAACTTGGTTACTGTAACATGAACTTATCTCATGTTAGGAAAAATGAATCTGCTAGAAAACTATGCTCTTTAAATTTGTAATTGAGATATTTTAATATAAGGAACAAAAAAACTTTGTTGTGAAATAGCACAAAAAAATCTTTAAAAGATTCACAAAAAATCTTTTGAAAGATTCACGACATCTTTAAATATGATAATTATATAAAAAAAAGCTTGAAATAACAAAGTTAAAAAATGCATCATTATTTCTTTTATATTTTTGCCATCATTATTTATAAGTGTTCTATTGCAGTCAATATGCATTTGAAAAAAGTGAAATATATATTAGATGTAAATATTAATAATATAGGGACAACATAAACAATCGATTTCTACACCTTGGCCTAATTGTCACATTCCAATCTTTTGTCACATGGCTTTTATTTAGGGACATGAACCATGGATGTATTTAACAGGCACTTGATGCACTCATTGGAACCCTCCCTACTCTGAAGTAACAGGTGTTAATTGGAAGTAGAGAGGGTTCCACTGATTGAATCAAGTGCCTGTGACATACTTCCTGAAATAGGAAATTTTTGACATGCTCGGAAAAATGGTTGCTCACAGATAATTTGGAGAGTTTATAAGCATTTTTCAATAATGAATAAATTAACTAGATATAGTTGAACACTTTCTATGGCAATTTTAATAGTTTGTTGCAATATTATAACATAAGCAGTTAAGTTCATGCTGAGGGCACGAACCATGGCAGGTCAACGATATCGTACATGTTTATAGTCTATAACGCTACATCCTTCTCTTCAGAAGTATTGGAAAATGTCCATCCTTGAGTAAATGTGCAAAAATTTGCAAAGTTCTGCTGTCTATTAGAAAAAAGAGTCCCAAGTGAAAATGGAGTGCAATATCTAGTTTGTATTTAATTTGGTAATAACGTCACCCTATTGTCGATAACTGACAATAAGATTGCACCGATAACTGCAGTTTGGCAGGCACAGCAGTAAATGATACTGATATGCAAAATGATCATCTTAGTGATTATGTAGCGCAGGATTATTAAATCCTAATGGCAAAACTGCATACAAATATCCTTGACCTGTCATGGTTTGTGCCCTTACGTGAATTTTAACGCTTGCATTATAATATTGTGAGAAACTATTAAAATCACCATAGAATGTGTTTAACTATATCTGTTTAATTTATTCACTGTTGAAAAATATTTATAAACTCTCTAAATCCTTTGCGAACTACCGTTTTCCTGAGCGTGTCAAAGTTTGTCTATTTCCAGAAATTCTTCCATGGTATTTTCATTAATTGCATTTGTAATATATTTCATTACTTTTGTATGCATATTGACTGCAATAAAATACATATCAAAAATTATGTCAAAAGTAAAAAAAAAATTTTTAAAAAAATAGGATTAATTGTTTAATTTTTTTCTTCAAGTTATTTCGATATAATTATTGTATTTAAAGATATGCTGAACTTTTAAAAGATTTTTATTCTTCAGGCTATGTAATAACAAAGATTTTTTTCCCCCTACATTACAATAATCCAATAAAGAATTTCATACTGCATACTCTTCCATTTGATTTATTGTTTCTAACATGATATAAGAAGTGCATGTTATAGAAACAAATTTTGTACATTGCCTTTGTCATCTTAGAAATCTCTGTTGTGGATTTCCTACTAATAAAAAGGTAAAGAAAACCAACATGTGAACAGCGGCCCTGGCATGAACAGCTAACACTCACACCAGGGCCACAAACTTGAGGCAAATATGGCATTAGTCAAATTTGCCATTTTCATTGTGTTTTTTCAATATGAATTGTAGTAAGTATTTAAATTTCATTTCATTGAATATTTCTTAATCAGCACTTACTGTCATTGTCAACGAACGCTAGTGACCCAGTTGATGACATCAGGATCTCAAAACAAGAGTGTGAGGTCACGAAAAACATGGCGCACGATTCAAGGATGGATATGAAGTTATGAGGGTCGACGATATGAAGTGCCTGCCAATCATCTGCAGTCTGTAAACCTGCAAAATACAACACAATCTGAATTTTACTTACCAACATGATAACTCCATGACCTTGGTTCGCTATAGTTATCTCCAGTGTTGTATGATCAGTTGCTGCACATGGATTGGCATTACTTGCAATTAAATTTCCCAAATCAACGAGCAAAATTTTGACTTAAAACTTTAAAATGGAGCTGTTTGAAAATGAGGCTGTTGCATAAACGAGGGAAATAACCACCACTTATATCTCAATATTGATTGATGGTCTCTGTAGCCAAACACTGCATTTCATTTTGTGTGATTTTTTTTTTTTTAAAACCCAATTTGTGCTAATAATCCTTTATAGAATGCAGGCTGGATGGAATGGATATCCCTCCATTTCTCACTCAAAGAAAACAATAATTAAATCCAGGATATATACATTTTAAAGTTTATATTTAATATCACAAGAACTGCCAATTTTGTTTCTTTTTCTGGCAGTAGTAACAACAGGGCCAGGTATAATATGTATCATGATAGGAAGGAGAAGAAAAGATTCAAAATAATACAATTTTATAAATAATTATCATTTTTTTTCTCTTTTGGGATTAAAAAAAAATTCATTATTTAATCATTGATATTGTATGGACATTTACAGTGCAGGAAATAAAACCAAACACATTTACTTTTCTGTAATCTGTGAATAATGAGGGAGTTGTTTATTATTATTATTATTATTATTATTATTATTATTATTATTATTAAAGTATTTAACAAAATGGAATTACTGGAAATTAAAAGATAATCTTCATGTTTCATTTAAGGTATTTAGAATATGATTAAAAATGTATTCTTTACACAAATTATGTGATATATGATTACCAAACTCAGTTTTTTCTGTGCTCTGGTTAGCCTACTGATGTTGCATTTATTTCTTAGTAACACTTCTGCTGTTTAAATTTGGTTTTTTTAAAAAACATTTTTCTCTTACAAACCAAAATGCCTTGTTGACAGGTTGTGGTTGACAGAGTTTGAAACACGCTAGAAGAGAACAGTAAGAAAAAAGTCCTGAATGCAAGAAATTCCAGTTTGTATGTTTACAGTGCACTTTGCAAATTTAAAATGATCACAATTGTAATTTTATAATTACTGCAGATATTTAATTTTGCTTAACAAGTTCAAAGAATATATTCAAAGTTAGGTCTTTAAAAATGGAAAAACATATATTAAAGCCCTTATTTTTAGTCATCTCTGGTAAAAGATCTTTATTATTAACTTGAACAGAAATTCTCCTCCTGTAAATTCTAAGTCCAAAATAACCACCTTCTGGAAATTTCAAAAGTCCAGTTCACCCTCATTCTAAACCCAAATTTCCGCCTTGTACAAATTTCAAAGAAAAAAATTACATCTCAGAACATGGCTCTCTTTTTTTTTTTTCCTCTATAGCCAGGCGGAAAAATGTAGAATTACGCCTCAGATGAGAGGTGCAAGTCAGACTGAAATTTTACTGAAATCACATCTCCTGCTCAATTCCACCTGAAATATTTCCATTACAGGTGTCTCAAAGATGGGTAGTTTCTGTCTCTCCATTTCATACAGGGGGAGGGAGCCCAGCAGGTTCATATCATATACTAAATGTACCTGAGGTGAACCTGGCATACACTACTGTACCTGGGGGGTGCCCAGCACCCTTATATCATATACATGTTCTAATATACCAGGGGGGAGCCATGGCTAGCTACAAGAATGTTTATTGTAATCAGACTCCTAATCAATGTCTGGATTGGGATGAAGGTTCAAGGAATTGATTTAATGGTCAAATTGAGAGAACAAGTTGTTGATACTTTGAATGAGAGCCCCCAAGACTGTATAATCTTCTCAGCTTGCATCGATGAATACTTAGTAAACTTAATCTATGCATGTACATTCAAGCAGAATAAACTCTTAAAGGTAGACCTGAATGCTATATACATGCACTACCATCGTGACTCTTACTTTATTACACATTTAACATGCACTACAAAGGCTTGACATGTACTCATTCACTGGATCAGGAGATATGGCTATTTAATTACCACCAAAATGTGACCTCTTCGGAAATAGATGAGCAGCTTTTTGTAAACAGCCCAATACAGATGTGCAAGCTTGTAACATCATACGAATGCGCATGCTTGTGATGTCAGTGGAGGAACTGAACACAATAGGCAGAATAGTCAAAAATAGTACCAATGATAATATGCAGTGCAATAGATGTATGTATGTATGAGTGTTTTGACAGCACCTCAGCACAATAACAGCTATATGTTGCCAATCGAAAGTGCAGTTCGCAAATGTGAAAATTAATTGCCCAAAAACTTTAGGAAGATAAAGACTTCCAAATTAATGTAAATATGGAGTATCTCAAGATAAAGGTAATGATGTCAAAATTCTGTAAAATGTAAACACAGTGAAATATAAAAAGTATAAAAATCCTTTAAAAAATGTTGGAAATCGAAGAAAAACTCAAATCTGACATCAGGGTTCACCACAGTCAGTAGATGTTTTATAAGCTGCATTCCTTCAAAATGTCTAAGATTTTCTCAGGTGGTACATCATCATAAAGTTCCTTCATCAAATTAAAAACTCACTGAGCTGCAGGATCATATTTTTGGCTTGAGCTTTTGGGTAATTTCAAGTGTTCCAAGGTCACAGACAAAAGAATGCTTCACAGGTGTACTGAGTGAAACATTATAGTCATTATGCCAAGCATTCCAGTGATAGATGTTTGAGTTATCAAAATTTTGCTGTAATAATAATACAATTTGTGGCTAATGAAGAAAAATGGTCATGTCTGGTTAAATGCTTTCAAGCTTAAAAATATAACAAGAAAACTAGGAATTCCATGCAGAGTTCTTTTGAGCGGAAAGATTGTAAAGTATCATTATAGAAATTTTGCTTCTAATTAAAGTGAGTGGTTAATGGTCTTATACCTGATATATGCTTCCCGTAATTGTTCCACTAGATGGCCATCCACCTTGTTTTAAAAAATCTGGCAAACATTAACATTTGTTTTGCTAATATATTAAGCCAACCCTTTTTTTTTCTTCAAAAATTTACAAAGTTGTTCTCTTGAGCTGATCATGAGAGCAATAATTGAGAGTTTAATATGAAACCTATAGCACTGGTCCCTCACTATACCACTTGTTCAAGGGAGCCATAAATGTATACTGTGATATAAGCAAGGTCACCTTATACTGGGTACATTATACAGTGGTACCTCACTATAACACTTTTTTGAAGAAACCATACAAACCGTACAAATTAACTGTGATATGAGCAAGGACACCTTATACTGGGTACATTATACAGTGGTACCTCACTATAACACTTGTTTGAAGAAACCATACAAACCGTACAAATTAACTGTGAAATGTGCAAGGACACCTTATACTTGGGTACATTAAACAGTGGTACCTCACTATAACACTTTTTTGAAGAAACCATACAAACCATACAAATTAACTGTGATATGAGCAAGGACACCTTATACTGGGTACATTATACAGTGGTACCTCACTATAACACTTTTTTGAAGAAACCATACAAACTGTACAAATTAACTGTGATATGAGCAAGGACACCTTATACTGGGGTACATTATACACTGGTCTCTCAATATAACACTTCTTTAAGGGAGCCATAAAAGTATAATTGATATAGGCAAGGACACCTTATACTGGAATACATTGTACAGTGGTCCCTTGTTATAGTACTTGTTCATGGGAGCCATACAAGTATAGTGATATACCTGAGGTCACCTTACAGTTGGACATTATATGGAAAATATAATTCAATCAGAATAATGCAATCCATGACCATATCTGTGTTATATCATTGACCATGTTACACAGAGGTGCTTTATACTGAGGAACAACTGTACATGAGTAGTATGTTTAGACTGAAAATTATAATATTATTTCATTTAACTGAACTAAATGTACATGGATATATTTGCAAATGGTGCAAAGCAACAAAACTGTAAGGTAGTTTTTTAATTCTGGAAATGATGTTGACGTTTTTGGTTTTTTCTTCCTCTTGTTACTCATAAAAGTAAGCTCTTCATACTCAACTTTTGTGAAATGTTTTATAAGTACCAGTATGTAATATAGTCTATTCATTTATGATATACTTTGCCCATGTGAGATAGACATGTGGGATTAATAGAATCCATCATATGAACTGGAATGGAAATCACACAGGAGGATCAGAATTCATTGTCTGAAATGAGGCTTTGCCAAATTCCTGATCACAAACTTTGATCGTTAAGGTGGGATTTCACTATCCCACAAAAACATATAAACTGGATTATTTTACTCTCATTTCTCACTGAAAAATAGTGATGGAAAAGAAAAAGAGGGCATATCACCAGTATCGATGCAGCTCTAGAAACAAAGAGTATTTTATCAAAGTTTTATGTCATAAGAAAGAGTAAACAACAAATACCATTTATAGGCTGGCAAAATGTGTCCTTCAAATAATTAAACTGCAAGAAACATTGCAGGCATTCATGAGATCATCGGCATAATGATGTCACATTATTTAACACAGAAAAAAATTGAGAAAAATAATTAAACAATTATGCCATGATATATGATATGACTTAGGGAAATCCCTCTCATGGGGTCAAAATATATGGGCTAGAACTCATCAAAGCTTCATTCCTGCCAACAAATTCTGGCCCTCACGTGGAATTTCCCTATCTCACACCATGCCATATAATAGATTCTATTAGTCTTGTTCATATCCTTTTGTCCATCTATATGTACATGTATATGATGCCATGAGGGGAAAAATTAAATTTATCCAACACACAATTTCATCCAGTAAATCTGTTGGTGACAGTTTGCATCATGTTAATGAGATTAGACCATACTTTCAAACCAGATTTTCACAAAGAATAGTTATTTATGTAAAACCTGTCTTCAGTACTTAAATATTTGTCTTTTTCAGGTTGTATCACAGGATTCTCCAAATCCTTCCAGAGTTGCATTCTCAGTCAGCTCAACCCATGATATATCTCACCTTTACTACCAGGTAAAACATCTTCTATTAAAATTTAAAATTTATTGTCTCACCTCAGTGATTTCTCAAGGCTTTTCACACAGAAGGCAGTTCCCCCTCAATCATTTTCATAAGGGGGGGTTTTCAGTTTTTAAGAGGGTAGGGCCAATTTTTATATGTTAACAGTATCAATGAATAAACTCCCTTACAGTATGTTTCAACAAACGTGTGTGTAACATTTCACGAATAAAGATAAAATTTGCAGTTGTTCATCTTCAATATCAGCACAGCATGTATTATATGACAATGGCACCAGGTCATATGCATTATTAATATATACTTCATAAATAGTCCCATGCCTGCGTTTGATGAACTACTTCTGGCTATGGCTAAATAGAAATGGCAATGCAAAACATGGAATGCTGACCACATTATAAATCTGATGGTCACCAGATACTGACAAAGACTGTAACAATTTCAACCTGATACCAGTGCTAGAGAATAAGTAGAACTAACTCTCATCCAAAATAAAACTGTCTGTCATTCAAAATTAAATGAAGAAAATCTGAATATGTCCAAAGATTTAAATTGCAAGAAAAAAAATAGAAAATAAATATGTATAATATCAGTAATACCATACCTGTTGTTTTTGCATAGCTGGTACTTTTGCAGGTGGAAAATACCACGACTGTATGATGAGAATTCATGCTTATATTAGGGTGAAATAGAAGATTCCAGAACACTGGACTGGCCCTGGGACACCCCATACATGCTGCCCATGCGTACTGTCCTTCATTCTTTTATTGGTCGCATGGCTGTAATGTCTGCATTCTGCATTGTTTACGTCGATGAAGATTTGACATCACTTCATGGGTTAACAAGTGAATTTACTATATCTCTTTTTTACATATTCTTTGTAAACATTTGGATTATATTCCTGATCAAGTTTTTTCTCTGTTAATTTAAGGTCTCGAGAAGTATTAGCATTTGTTCCCCATATACATTGTGTACAGTTTTGCATTTTATTTGTATTTTTTTCCCCTTGACAGGGTGTTAGTGATTCTAATTTGGTTGTGCATTTTTCTAGCTAGAGTAGGTATTTTGTTAAATTTTCCCTATCCTTGCATCCATTGCAGTCTATGGACTCGCCTAGATTCATATTATTGTTCATTTCAAATCATGGTAATTCATATAACCTATATTGTGAATTGTGCTATTTTTATACTTGGTAAGCAGGTCACACACCACTTTTTACCTACATATCATGTGCTCGGTTGTCAAAGATGGGTTCTTTTTCAATATTAATTTCAGATAGCTTTCCTTGAATTTTTACCATTTTTATTAGCAATCGTACATACTGTTTTTTTTGCTAAGTTAGTAGTCTAGCTTTTCTTTAAGCCTGGTTGACTTGATTATCTTGTATTTTTCTGTACTGAGCTTAGCATTGCTTCCTTTTTTGCATTCAAACATTGTGAAAACACCCAAGTAAGGTGATTTCTTACTGAAATTATCATATTAGGATAGACATAGTCCATGCATTACCTTGTGTTTACTTTTAGTTGCATATAAGTTTTTTGTATAAAAATCTTCTTTTCAGCTTTCTTTTACAGGAACAATCTCTAATAAGGGTGTGGGTAGGTGTGGTCACAGGAAATCCCCTGGGACACTTGATTATCTTATCTAGAGGATAGATTGTTGCCCCTTTTGCAGCCTATGGTCAGATAAGGTCTGGGATCTCGCAGAGCATAGAGGTACCTATAAAGTGAGGAAGAAGGTTCCTTCCTCATCTTCTTCTGAATTGTATGGTCTCAGAGAAGGATTACCCAAGTCTCTTCGGAGACTCTTAGGGTTAGTGGGCCCATCCCAAGGGTGTTTATAAATGGGTGGAGAGTGAGTCATGCCCTCCCATTATGGAGGAGCAGCACCCTCCAATTTCCATAGGGCAGAGAGCAGCGAGTCACACCCTCATGTGAGGGAGGAGCTGCACCCTCTCTTTTCCACTAGGACAGAGTGAGTCACACACTCCCCTCAGTGAGTAGCAGCATCCTCGAGTCTGGAGTAGCACCCCCTACTCGCCCACAGCTCGGTGTGTTCTGCAAGTGAGTTTCACCCTCTCCCCATAAAGGGATAGCAGCACCCTTTTAATCCCCAGAGCCTGTTGTTGCCGATGGGATTGAGCCACCTGGTAAGGGAAGAGCTCAGATCTAAGTCTATCAGATCTGGGGAAGGGTATTTTTCAGTTGCCTGACCAGTCTTTGCCCGGTGACCGGACAATGGTCATTGGAGCCCCTATGGTATGGGGATAGGGATCGTGCTGATCCCCCCCCCCTCGATCGTTTGTTGGAAGCACTGGCAAAAACTTATACCCATGCATTATCTTTGTCCATGGTCTAGTCAGCGGAGCTTCTTCACCTCTGCAGAAATGTTGCTCTGGACATTTCCAAGGTTTTGCTAGAGCACAGTAAGAACCTTCTGAGAGCTGCCCCCTGGAGGCAGAGACTATCTTTGGAGGGCTCAGTATTTGAGAGACAAACAACACTGGTCCTTTGCATTGGCTCCTGCCTCTTTGAAACCGGCCAAGAAACGAAATCATCCTGACTGCCCTCAAAGTCCATCAGCTAAATTCTTTAAAGCTGTGCAGCTCCAATTCAAGCAACAGACCCATTTCAGAGCTTCAGAGCTCCTCCTCAGCAGTCTTGCCCTAAAGGAGCATGCCACAAAGGCCCAGGGAGGAATTTTGCAGGCCCTTCCCCCTTTCCTAAGGACAAGGGTGGACAATGCTAGGGACTCATGACCTCTCCTGCAGAGTGTCCCTCTTTCATTGGTTCTGATAGGTGCCAGACTAAACCTCCTTTCAGGGCTTGGTATGGCATAACGGTTGATGGCTGTGTTCTTTCTATCATAAAAGATGGATACCTGCTTTGGTTTCAGGATCTCCCTCCTCTAGTAAGGTTCCCTATCTTATTCCACCAGTTAAATCTAGTGCACTTAAAGGAAGAGGTTCACTCCCTCCTTCAGAAGGGCCCAGTAGAGAGGGTGTTAAATAACCAATCTCCGGCCTTCTACTCCCAGATTTTTCAACAATTGGTAGATCCACAGCGGCCATCTAGAGTCCCTCAGACTAGATCTGTCTCACTGTTGGTCCATAGTGACTAGACTGGCCCTTCTGCCAAACCTAGAGAAATCAGAGCTCTCTCCATGTCAAGATTTTGTCTACATGGGGATGAATTGCCTCATGAACAGAGGATTGGTCCATGTCCCTCAGGACAGAGTAGACAAGATCCTGTCCCTGTTGGAGGCACTGAGAGTAGAGACCATGTTGTCAGCTCATCTATTTCTCTCACCACTGGGGACCTTGAACTCCGCAGTAGACTTGGTTCCCCATGGCAGACTGCACTTGCATCCTCTCTAGTTCTTCCTTTTGGAGGTGTGGAAACTGCACAGATACCTTTTGAATGCTCCGATTTCTCTTGGTGGAGATTTCCACCATCATCTGATTTGGTAGACAAATCAGGACCAGCTTCTGGCCAGAGTCTCCATCCATGCACTCCCCTGAACCCCACTCCTACCTGTTCGCAGACACGTCAGATTCAGGGTGGTGTGCTCATCTAGTGCCGGAAGGACTGATATTTCAGAGTTCATGGTCCGGGAAGAATCTACCCTCCACATCAACAATTTGGAAATGAGAGCAGTGTTCTTAGCCCTTCAGGGATGCATCCACCAAATAAGAGGTCACTGCGTGATGGTCTCCAACAAAAAGAAGTCAGTGGTGGCGTACCTCAGGAGACAAGGAGGCACACATGCACCTTCTCTCTGCATGGAGGTTTGGAACCTCCTTCACTGGGCAACTTCAGAAGGAATTACCCTCTGTGTTCACCACATTCCCAGATATAAAAAAAGTATTTTGGCAGACAGTCTGTCAAGGAAAGGGAAGATAGTCCTCACTGAATTGTTGCTCCACCAATACATAGCAGACTCCCTATTCCAACTTTGGGAGACTCCTTTGGTGGACTTGTTTGCAACCAAGATGAACAACAAGATCCCCTTTTACTTTTCCCCAGTCCCTGACCAGAGGGCATGGGCAGTGGATGCTTTCAGCTTGAAGTGGGATCGTCTGCTCGCTTATGCATTCCCACCTATCAGGATGATCCCACAGGTTCTTCGAAAAGTCAGGCACTCCACTGTTCAGCATATTTTGATCACCCCTCTGTGGCCCCAGCAATCATGGTGATCTGATGGTGGACCATCCCAGGACCTTACCTCAGAGGAGAGACCTCCTGTTGCAACACAGGGGCTCTCTCCTACACAACAACCCACTGATTCTCCACCTTCACACTTGGCTCATCTCAAACAATCTCCCTGCAAAGAAACATGTTCGATCCAAGTTGCGAAGTGCATCTTTCAGTCCAAGAGAAGATCAGCATCTAAGTTGTATGATGCCAACTGGAGAATCTTTTGTGATTGGTTTTGTAGAAGATGTGTCAATCCTAGCTGCACCTCTATGAGCACAGTGGCTGATTTTCTTCTCTTCCTTCTCAAAGAGAAATAATGCACAATTTCTACTATTAAGGGCTATCAAGCAGCCCTTTCCAACACTCTCAAATTGTCTAAAAGCCTAGCCATCAGGACAGATTCTCATTTAGCAGACCTGATCATGCGGTCGGGTACCAGCTATGCAATTGCAACAGGTAAGTATTACAACATTAAAATTAGTTTCCCCCATCACCCACCCAACCACCCATAAAAACTACATTTTAATAGCAGCCATAACTTACTCGTCACTATTGCGTAGCTTTTACTTTTTCGTGTCGACAAACCTTGTCCATTCGATGTGAATACATCCTCCCACAGAGTGGAGAATGGTCAATAAGACACGGTCCTCTCATGCACCTTGCATGCCCATGCACAGAACAGTTATGTTTTTCAAGGACGCCATGTTAATGGACGTGTGTCAAATCTGTGACCAGAGAAAAATTTTGAATGTTGCTTGTGCTTCGCCACATTGTGGTCTTCCTTCAACAAATATTATCTTGGTATTACATATATCCTCTCTGTATACTATTTACATGCCAGTAGCCCCCTCTCCCTCTCAGAATTTGGTTCTTTAAGGGACCTCATAGGTTATCACTCTGTATCCCACCCCTTAGGGGTGAGGGTACACTTATATTAATTATCAGTTACACTGGTTACGGGTAAGTCTTTTGTGTTAAGGAAATAACGCAGCTGAGGCCCTTCCCTAACATACAGGAATTACGTATTCCTTATTCTTAATTAATTGTCTAAACACCAAGTTCTGTGTTTTTTCACCTTTATATATTAATAATTGTTCTCCTGACTCGTGTCGCATTGTTATTGTAGTGTGTGTTTGCAATCGCTCCTCAATAAGATTTAATACCTGAATGTCTTACTTTAATATAAAAAAGACAGGTAAGTTCCTATTGTTTACCTTGTGCACAGGTGAGTTCATGTATTGGGGTATA
This sequence comes from Margaritifera margaritifera, assembly GCA_029931535.1. Taxonomy (NCBI): domain Eukaryota; kingdom Metazoa; phylum Mollusca; class Bivalvia; order Unionida; family Margaritiferidae; genus Margaritifera; species Margaritifera margaritifera. Next base: position 425,748 of record JAQPZY010001537.1, on the reverse strand, counting down.
TATAGTACACACCATATGAACAACAGATGAATTCACATGTGACATATATAGCATATTGTCATTATTCTTTGTTTTCTTCCAGGAAATTTTTATTTCAGAGAACAAAGTCGGCATTGTCTGTGGTAAAGAGTGGCCACAAGAAGGGCCCTTGGGACACTCACCCAGACTGCCTCACTTGTTCAAAATGCACATGAAGAATCATTGTGAGTTTTGTAAATTATGGTCAACTGAAATCTTGAATCTGGCCGTACTTATAGAGGGCGGAGGAAATGAATAACCCCTCATCTTCTGATTTTTTAGGTTTCTCTCACAGAGCCCCAAGGGGCCCACTGCTTAAGTTCTGAAGAACACTCTTGGGTCTCAGGAGCCAATGGAACCAGTCTTTTCTGAGACAGATGAGGCACGTCCTTTAGGAGGGTTTGAATGTTCGAAAAGTAGACTGCCTCCATCAGAAATGGAGAAGTCAAACACTCCTCACATTCAGAGTAGTGTGTTGGTCCCTTCTGTGAGGAAGGAGGTGCACTGCTCATCTCACACCCTGGGTAGCGTGTCGCTCCTTCCTCACTGGGAGAAGCAGCACCGCACCATGATGAGTGATGAATCACACAAACTAGGCCGAATTTCTACCGGTCGTCAGCGAGAGGTCTCACAATATGGCGATAGGGTTTGGACCGAGTTCCTCACTTTCTCCACTATACTGTCACACCATGTACAGGATTGGTATTCTGCCCGCCTGGTTCAGACTAAGGAAGGGGATTGGATCGGTATTCCCCCTTTCCTATTATCCTAAAGAATCCTTACGGGATGTGGGGCCCTCCATCGCAGGATAATTGGTCTGTTATACTTCCTAGGGCTACTGGACCCTGGACCTAGAGTAGAGGTGATGCAGCAGCTCATGTCCCGACTTCACCTCCTCATTAGGTGGCAACCACTAGGAAGGCTGGAGGCGTAACATCATCCAGGAAAGACAAACGGTCTCATCTTCCTCCTGGAATATCTAGCACACATAGAGTCCCTACTCACCATGATGAGATATGGGAAATTGTGCAGATTGCTCCAATGTTACTTCCACAGAAGGACACTTGCCTGCTCAGAGCATGCTAGATGATGATGCCCTATCTATCCTCATCGACTCCAATGAGTTTGACGTAGAAGCAGCTACTTTGACGCCTCCTATCAGCCCCATCAGCTCCTCTCAGCTAGATGAAGAGGAGGAGATCTGGTCCTTTGGTAAGGCGGTAAATGAAGTTTACCGCCTCTTACCCGCAGACTTGTGCCCGAAAAACAAAAGGGGCACAGTCCGAGAAGATTCTTCCATTTTGGAAAAGATCTCCAGAGCTCAACCACAACAAGATCTCCTGCTTCTTCTTCATTCCTTCACAATTGAGAAAATATCTCATAGGATGGTCCATTCCTCCCTCTACCTTGAGGCCTATGGTCTCTGCTTCGAGTTACCAGGTACATTCCCTGAAGTGGCCCATTAAGCCTCCCCATTTGGACACTAGTTCGTCACATGTGGGTACTTCAACTGGATCCTGGGCATGCCTTCTCATTAAAACAATTGAAGCTATTGAGCAGGAAGCCATGATTTTGGTCACCATAGCTTCCCATGCTGTCCTCTCCTCAGTTACTTCTTTTAGTATGCTAAGAGAGGCAGCACTGAATCCAGCCAATTACAACGCATGCTGGAAGCTGTGGCCAAGACATCCCGGCATGCACTTTCTGTCGCAATGGCATTATCAGCGGAAGTTCTGCATACCCGCCATGACGTTGAGTTGGACTTCTTTAAGGTCTTACTTAACCATAGTAAAGACCTTCTAAGGGCTGTTCCATTTTAAGCCAAGAACCTCTTCAGAGGACTCATCCCTACCATGGCTTCACAAGATCTGTAGGATCATCATCATATATCCTTCTCACCCACTCCTCCCAAACGTCCCCATAGGTGCTCATCTAGGCCTCTTTTCAGAGGCTTGGTCAATCATCACGGACGATGGGTGGGTTCTTCCTATTGTGAGAGAGGGCTACCCACATCATTTTCAAAAACAAATCCTCTGTCAAGGACCCCCAAGATCTTTCACCAGTCCAATTTGGTAAAATTAAGGGAAGAGGTGCACACCCTTCTGCAGAAAGGGGCAGGCAAGAGGGTCCTGAATGATCAGTCTCCCGCATTCTACTCCTGAATGTTCCTAGTATCCAAGAAAAGCAGGAAATTTCATATCATAATCGATCTCTCCCCTTTAAACCAGTTTCTTCTGGAGGAACCTTTCAAGATGGAGACCACCTCGATCCGGAATGCAATTCATCCCCATGAGGTTGGGCAGTCTCCATCGACCTTCAGGATGCATATTTGCTTGGACCAAGAAGTTTTTAAATTCCAGGTTTAGCCATTCGGAATCGCTTCCACTCCCAGAGTCTTTACCAGAGATATGGGAGCAGTAGAGTCTTACCTACAATTAATGGGAACCTGATTCTCCAGTATTTCAATGACTGGCTGATGCACAATGTTCAAGTTCAGTCCCTCCATCAGGATCGGTTCTGTTGTTCATTTATAGAAACTCAGTTGAGTCTTTTGTCCAACCTCAGGTTCGGAGAGATTGAATCCTGACACTTCTAGAGGCGCTACAAGCAAAAACATCATTGTCTACTCACCTTTACTTATCACTATTGGGAACCTTGAATGCCACTGCCAATCTGGTTCCCTTAGGACGTCTCCATGTGCACCCTCTACAGTTTCTCCCTCACACAAGGTGGAACCACACAGACATTCTCTATCAGCTCTGATTCCTCTAGGATAAGATTTTCGTTGCGTATCTCTGATGTCAAGGAGGCACACATGCCCTTTCTCTTTGCCTGGAGGTTGGGAAAAGCCTCAGGTAGACTTGTTTGTGACCAGGTTGAACAACAGACTTCCCTTCTATGATTCTCCAATCCCGGACCAGAGAGCATGGACTGTAGGCACATTCGGCTTCCAGTGGGATCACATACACCTTCGCACCATTCCGACTGCTACCTTAAGTTCTACAAAATTCCACTGCTCATATCATTGTCATAGCCCCACTGTGGCCTCAGTGATCGTAGTTCAATGATCTTCTAGATCTGTTGATAGATCAACCCAGGACTCTACCTCACAGGAGAGATATTCTGTCACAATACAGGGAATCCCTCCTACACAACAGCCCACACATTCTCCACCTTCATGCTTGGCTCATCTTAGGTGATCTATCCATCAGAACAAGTTTTCGGGCTGGGTTGCCAGTTGCATCATTCAGGGCAGGAGAGCTTCAACATCCAAGGTCTGTGATGCCAGGTGGAGAATCTTCTGTGATTGGTGCAGTGGGAACACTTTGATCCTAGTTGTCCCTCTGTAACTTCTGTTGCTGATTTCTTTTTGTTCCTTTTCTAGAACAAAAGATGTTCAGTATCCACTATGAAGGGCAATAGAGCTGCCATTTCCAACACACTTAAATTCTTTCAGGACTCAGCAATCGGTGTGGATTCACACCTTGCTGATCTCATTAAGTATTTTGGGCGCTACAGAGACCTGTCTCCTGCTCTCATATGCCCAGATGGAATCTTTCTTGTGTTTTATAGTCTTTAACCAAATCTCCCTATGAGCAACTGAGTGTGGATTCCTTTCAGGACCTCACTCTCAAGACTGTGATTTTACTCGCTTTGTCATCTGCGAGAAGATGCAGCAAGATTCATGCATTGTCTGTTTACACTGGCTGTCTCCGGTTTAATGGGAATTATGAATCCGTTTCCCTCCTTTGTTAACCAGGATTTTTAGCAACAAAAAAAAATTCAGTTACCTTCAGTAGCTCCACTACCTACAGAGATCCCCAGTCTCAGTCAAATCTGCGCTATAGATGTTAGAGCACTGTGTTTCTATCTTAATGCCTCGAAAGGGAAAAGAATGGGTAGGAAACATATTTTCCTTCCTCTTAAGGGCTCCAGTGATATTTTGGCTTCCACTATCTCACGGTTTATTGTCACCACAATCAAAAGAGCTTATCAGTCCCTTACCGATAGAGACCTTTCTTTTATGAAACTAAAAGCCCACGAGGTTTGAGACTCAGATGTCGCTGCCTCATGGTCAGGTCTAAATCATTCTTCCTTGGAGGACGTCATGAAGGCAGCATTTTGGCAATCCCATACTACCTTCTCCTTCCACATCTACTCATTAGCACAACCAAGCACAGGCATTTTTTCTATGTGACCCATAGTTGCAGCATAACACGTGGCCCAGAGGGACACCATCATTCTTTAAGTGGATCTCTCCCTCTGTGGTGAGTATATTCCATTTTTGCTTTGTTTTGATCACTTGAATAACATCAGCCAACCACCTGACAAATTCAGCTTCACAATAGTGATGGGTAAGTTATTGCTGCTATTAAAATGTAGTTTGTTTTTTTTGGGGGGGGGGGGGGTAAAAAAAATTTTAATTATTCAATACTTACCCATCGCTATTGCCAAATGCCTTCTTCCCACCCAGTTCTGATGTGCTGGTGTGATCGTCACCTATGAAAACGATGATTGTTCTGCAGATGAGTATACAAGGTGCATGAGTGAACCATGTCTAATTGACAATTCTCCACTCTGTGGGAGGATGTATTCACATCAAATGGACAAGGTTTGTCTGCATGAAAAAGTACAAGCTATGCAATACCGATAGGTAAGTATTGCATGATTAAAATTAGTTTTACCTCCTCCTCTAAAAAAAACTCCATATCTAAAAAATATTGAAAATGTATGGTTAGTGATCGATCGTTGCTCCTGTTAGTACGAGAGACAGAGAGTCAAACTGACCTTTGATACAATGTATCAATTAATGAATGAAACAACTTCCCTTTCACATAAACAGTGCACTTTTATCCACTCTGAATGGCATTGTTTTATCCTATACTCGGAATTTAATTAAACACAGGAGACTCCAAAATGAATCTCTATCCTTTTTTCTGAGGTATTATCCAAAACCAATTGACCACAATACCCTGACAACAATCATCATGCACACTCTTTCAAATGTACTTGCTACCATGACAGCAGTATTGAGACAATCACGACACGTACTGTAACCTTAGACTGAATTTTTCTGGCTCATCTTTTCATAATGGTATCTTCAATTTTCATTGATGCATTGCATCATTTTTCCTAATTACATGTATCAATATTTTGTCATGTTTCTTTGGCTACATGACATTCCATCCTCTTTAACAAACTTCGTTTCATTCAGTGTTGAATGGCAATCACCCCATGTATGCACACACCTCCATAGCAGTAAAGTAGCCTGTATTAATGCATGGTGTTCAGGTTTTATTCATTAAATGAACAACATGTAATATGCTCAATAAAATGTTGAATTTTTTTTTTTTCAACTGTGTTATTCCTATGACATAATATAATAATTAATATGCTTGTTTTTAAGTTTATAATAAGAAGGTTATTGGTTGAGTATTTAAAATATTGGTCCCTCATTCATTTGGTATAGAATGCTCTTGCAAGCTCTGGCATTTTCCGCCACATGACCTTGGGTCCAATATTTTTAAATAATCAGTTATTAACCTATATGAACTGCATGTAACAGCAAAGACATTACCACTGAATACTGATAACTGCATGTCTGCTATTGTACAAAATCACCAAGTAAAGTTAGTGAAATGCTTTTAATAACTTGATAACCTATAAAAGCTGTCTCATTGCTTAGGAACAGTCACTTAATAAGTTCTTGATTATGGTGGTTGATCTAGATGTCAAGTGCTTGCATGGTCAGATTGAGCTTTGCTAATATTACTGAATGTTACGGGTTTTGTTATGCATACAGCTAATTGACTGTGCATGATTTTCACATCCTCAATCATTTTTAAGGGGAGATTAATTAAATTTAGGAGGATTCATGAAGTCACATGCCCTAGAAAACACTTCATGATGAGACATACCGGTACATCACTTTTCTGGCAGTAGAAGCAGCAGCATTAAAGTTTTTAGGTTACAGCTTTTGCAAGTCATATGGGGAGATACATCACCACAAAGAAGCAGGTGAGACTGAGTTCCATGGAACACCTGGGGTGGGTTTTTTTTCTTCATTTTTTTTTTTTTAGGTATCTTTAAAAGATAATATAAACTTTTACAAAGAACATTAGTGTCTGTAAATTTGTGAACCACTTTTTAATAATTAATTTTGGGTGTATGAATAACGATATAATAAATGTAAGTAAAAATGATTAATTATGATTTCAGATCAATATTAAGTACAAATTGTACATAATATTTTTAAAACTTTTTATATGCCCACCATAAGACAGAGTATATTGTATTATGCTGGTGTCAATAATAATAACTTACCGGTAGTTCTAGACTATGTACCATGATCAAAGTTTGTGGAGGGCTTGTACATAAGGTATGGAGGAGGCCTATTGATTTTGTGGGCAAAATGTCAAAGGTCAAATTAATTCTGACTCAAAGAAAAATGTGTTTTGCAGAATAACTTTTATTCTAGAGTAAGTTCATTGTGGATGGCTTGTACTTAGGGTAATAAAGACACCTATTAGTGGCAAAAACTTACCTTGAATTGACACTGTTTTAAAGATAGCAGTGTTCAATTCATAGTGAAGTTTTGCCTGAAATTTTAGTATGTAATATTTTGCAAAAACAATGTAGCACTTCCAAGACACTGAAGCTGTTTATCTCAGCTGGTTTTCTTGTCAGAGTGGCTCTGATTTCTTTAAATATTTGAACCATCTAGTGTGATTGACTATCAACTAAAGCCACTGCCAAAAATCCAAAATTATTCTGCATGCTGATTATCAAGGATCATGTCGTCACAGAAAAGTCACTGATGTTATGCCAGTGCAGTATGATGAATCATCACAAGTCACATAATTTTGTGTCATCCAATTAAAAAACATCTCTCACAGGAATCATGTAATAGAAGGTGACCTTGAAAGTGGAGGAAGCTGAAGAAACTATTGACCTTTGATGGATGACTGCATATTATTCCAAGACCAAAATCTAATTAAAACTGAGATCTCTGACATAATGGAGATCTGACAGGCACTGATAAAAGATCAGTCATTGTTCTGGTGACATTTGGAATTCCCACAACTAATTTTAGATGTCTGTCAGATAAAGCATTGAATTTTGTGTAAGAGAGCAATATCATTAGTAGAAATATGTTCCAAATCTTCTTGGGTTTGTTTTGTTTTTTTTTTGGGGGGGGGGGGGGGTTGGTTTTATTTTTCATTTTTGGAAATATGAATGCTGTCATTTGATTTGTTAATTTAAAGGTCAATAGAACATGATTTATGTCAGTGCCTATCAAATCTGTTTACTATTAGTAGATTTTGATTTTAATCAGATTGCCTAGTATCACAAAGTTGCATATGATAGTTGATGATATAATACAACAAAAAAAACTACATTTTAATATCAGTAATACCATATCTGTTGCTATTTCATAGCTAAATTCATTAGTTTGGTGCATGGCTGATGATCCCACAACTGGCGAATAAAAAAACAACACAAGGAATACTCACCCTCACAGAAGAGCAGGAGACTACTACGGGATGGAATCCGCATGGGTGTGACTTTCAGAGCAACGAGCGACGACGATTTGGCCCAAGGAGAAAATGCCTTGACTTTGGTGGGCTAACGAGCAAAGTTAAATGGAGGAGAAAGTAGTGTGAGAGTGCCAAAACATGGCTTTATCACATTAAAAGATGAACGAGTTAGATAGGCCCATGAGTCAGCAATGGCTTGAACCTCATGGGCTTTAGTTTTCATGAAAGACAGGTCCCTATCAGTAAGGGACTGGTAAGCTCTCTTGATAGTTAATGGAATCCACCCAGAAATGGTGGAAGCTAAAATACCAGCTGAACCTTTAATGGGGAGGAAACTATGCTTCCTACTCTTCCTTCTCTCCTTAGAATCTGCCATGTAAAAATGTAGAGCCCTAACTGGACATAAAAGTCTATATTGGTCAGCCCCAGCACAGATACAGCTGAGACTGGGGATCTCAATCAGGAGTGGAGGAACTGAAGGAAGCTGTTTTTTTGCTAAAAAGAACCTGGTTGGCAAAGAAGAGAAACTGATGTATAATTCCCATTGAACAGGATACAGCCCTGCTCTATGGATAGGGCATGAAGCTCGCTCCTTTGTATCGCTTTGTTCTCAAAGGAGGCTTCACCCAAAGGTTCCTAGGGGGGTTTATTTAGAGACCACAAGACACAAGACAGAAGAGAGATTCCATTTAGGCATTAGAGAGTGAGACACTGGCCTTCGCAATTCAAAATACCTGATCAGGTCTGCTAAGTGAGAATCCATCCTGATGGCCGGGCCTTTAAACTATTTGGGAGTGTTGGAAGGGCTGCTCGATAGCCCTTAATAGTGGAAACTGAGCATTGTTTCTCTTAGAAAAGGAAGAGAAGAAAATTGATCACTGCACACACAGAGGGACAGCTAAGTTTGACACATTTTCTGCTACACCAAACACAAACGATTCTCCATTTGGCATTGTAAACCTTAGATGTTGATCTTCTCCTGGACTGAATGATTCACTTTGCAACTTGGATCAAAAACTTTTCTTCACAGAGAGATCATTTGAGATGAGCCAAGCATGAAGGTGGAGAATCTGTGGGTTGTTGTGTAGGAGAGAGCCCCTGTGTTGCAACAGGAGGTCTCTCCTCTGAGGTAAGGTCCTGGGATGGTCCACCAGCAGATCGAAAAGATCATTGAACCACGATCTCCGGGGCCACAGAGGGGCAATCAGAATGTGCCAAGCCATGGAGTGCCTTACATTGTGAAGGACCTGTGGGATCATCCTGAAGGGTGGGAAGGCATAAGTGAACAGATGATTCCACTTCAGGCTGAAAGCGTCCACAGCCCAGGCCCTCAGCTTGGGGACTGGGGAAACATAAATGTGGAGCTCGTTGTTTCGCTTGGTGGCAAACAAGTCCACCAAGGGAGTTCCCCAAAGCTGGAACAGGGAGTCTGCTATGGATTGGTGGAGCGACCATTCCATAATGAAAACCTCCCCTTTCCTAATGACGGACTGTCTGACAAAATGTTCTTTCTGCCAGGAACATGGCAAAGTTGGAGGAATATTCCTTTTGAAGCTGCCCAGCATGTGTGCCTCCTTGTCTCCTGAGGTATGCTACCACCGACGTGATGTCGTAGGAGACCATCATGCAGCGACCTCTTATTTGGTGGATGCACCCCTGAAGGCCTAACAACACTGCCCTCATTTCCAAATTGTTGATGTGGAGGGTAGATTCTTCCCAGGATCATGAACCCTGAGTGCCCCACCCTGAATCTGACATGTCTGCGAACAGGTAAGAGTGGGGTTCGGGGGGGGGGGGTCTGTATGGGGACTCGGGCAAAAACCAGTCCCGATTTATTCACCAATTCAGAAAATGGTGGAATATCTGACCCAGAGAAATCGGAATGTTCAAGAGATCCCTGTATGGTTTCCAAGCCACTAAAAGGAGAAATTGGAGAGGACACAAGTGCAGTCTGCATAGGGGAACCAAGTCTGCTGCAGAGTTCAAGGTCACCAGCAGAGAGAGAAAAAGATGAGGTGACAACGCAGTCTTTACTCTCAGTGTCTCCAACAGGGACAGGATCTTGTCTACTCTGTCCTGAGAGACACGGACTAATCCTCTGTTTGTGAGAAAATCCATCCCCATGTAGACAAAATCTTGAGATGGATTAAGCTCTGATTTCCCTAAGTTTGATAAAAGACCATGCCTGATCACTGTGGACCAACAGTGAGACAGGTCTAATCTGTGGGACTCCAGACTGCCATTGTGGATCAACCAATCATCGAAATATTCGAGGATTGGGATACCTGATGATCTTAAATGGGCTGTAACTACTCCAGTGACCTGGTAAAAGCTCAAAATTGGAAGTACTTTCTGTGTGGAGGAAGGATAGGGATGTGAAGGTACATATCGATGGAGATCGCCCAATCGCCAGGTCTTATGGCATTCCTGACTGAGGCTGTGGTCTCCATCTTGAATGGTTACTCCAGCAGAAATCTGTTTAAGGAGGAAAGGTTGATAATTAGACGAGACTTTCCCAGTTTCTTGGGAACCAGGAAAATCCAGGAGTAGTAGGCCAGAGTAGTCTTTAAACACCATTTCTGCTGCACCCTTCCAAAGAAGGGAATGAACCTCTTCCTTTAGGTGCACCAGATTTAACTGGTGGAAGCAAATGGGGGACCTTACTAGAGGAGGGAGATCCCGTAACCGAAGCTGGTAACAATCTCTTATGATAGAAAGAACCCAGCCATCAACTGTTATGCCTGACCAAGCCTGTGAAAGGAGGTTTAGTCGGGCACCAACAGGAACCAAAGGAAGAAATATGCTCTGCAGGAGAGGGAGCAAATCCCTAGGGGTGTCCAACCTTGTCCTTAGGAAAGGTTGAAGGACCTGTGAACTGCTTCCCTGGGCCTTTGTGGTGCACCCTTCTAGGGCCCACCTACAGAAGACGAGCTCTGAAATGGGGTTGTTGCTTAGACTGGGGCTGCGCAGCTATAAAGAATTTAGTTGATGGGCCCTGAGGGCGGTCAGGATGATATCTCTTCTTGGCTGGTTTCAAAGAGCCAGAAGTGGATGCAAGGGACTGGTGTTGATGGTCTCTCAAATCCTGAGTAGCCACAGAGGGGATGAACCCTCTGGAGAGAGTCTCTGCCTCCAGGGGGCAGCCATGAGAAGGTTCTCACTGTGCTCTAGTAAAACCTTGGACGTGTCCAGAGCAACATCCCTGTGGAGGTGGATAAAATCCATGGACAAGGACAATGCATGCCTATTAGTTTTTGCCACTGCTTCCCACAAACGATAGAGAGCCATTGGCAAAAGAGATTCCTCCTTCAGCAGGCTGAACGAGGTGACTGAAAAGAGGTGAGCAAGTGAGGCTACCATTACTAGTGACCTAGCCTTTTGTTCTAAAGATTCCAGTGTTTTCACTGGAAGGTAAGCCCAGGTCACTGTAGAAATACCCACTTGAGCTGCTTCAGTATCCAAAGTGGGACATTTAGTGGGCCAGGAAGAGGTATGAACCTTGTAGCTAGATGCAGCTATCAAGGGTTGCAACATGGAGGGGGGGGGACAAACCATCCCCTACATTGTTTAGCAAAAGCTTGGCCCTTGCTAAACCTTTGAGAGAGATCCTTGATCATAACTGAGCAAGGAAGGAGCAAGAAATCTGGTCGAGAGTTTGCCCCAGAAAGTTTCTCCAAACTGGAAACTGGCCAGAACCTTAAGATTTGGGACACAGATCACTGGGCAAGAGGCAGTAAACCTCATTTATCACTTTATCAAATGACCAGCATCCCTCCTCCTTAACTGAAGGGTGAGAAGGGGCAGGGGACCCGAAGGGAGGGGGTACTACATCGGCCTGCTCTGTGTCAAACTCATTGACTTCAACGAGGACAAAAAGGACATCTTAGTCCTGCACTTTCTCCTGGGAGGCAGGACTACGTGACCCAGTGTCTCTGTTTTGGGGGAGACTTGAGGAGAGGAGAAACTTGAACCGTAACTCCTTCCATGGAGTTAATGGACTGTTTATAGCAGTGGGCTCCACTTGTGGTTTAGAGCGACTCTCCACCTTCCTAGAGCATTTTGAGAAAGAGGGTCTCTCTCCACCTTCCTAGAGCATTTTGAGAAAGAGGGTCTATCCCCTCCCTCTTCTTAGACCCAACCTTGTAAGACGATGTAGGTACATGGCACGACCTCACTACTATGCAGCCTAGGTCCAGAAGTCCATGGCTGCATGTAGGGAAAGGGCCAATCACTTCCCTGCAGTGGAAGGCCCCACATACCATAGGGATTTAGAGGTATAATAGGGATGGGGGGATGCCAATCTGATCCCTGCCCTAATCTGGCGCCTGGAAGCCGACTCCCAGTCCCCCATGGGATGAAACGGTAGTCTGGAGAGGAAGGGGGGACTCGGCCAAATCCCTATTTTCATAACATAGGAGCTTCAGATGTGACCGTGACCGGCGCCCTGTGCCCGGTGCCTAGGATCTGGTGACCTATCACCGGGCAAGGACTTGACAGGTGACTCAGATCTGTAGGAAGATCCATCCCCAGATCTAACAGACTTAGATCTGAGCACTCCCCTTGTCAGGGGGCTCAATCACATTGCCAACAATGGTGCCCTGGGAGTGAACAGGTGCTGCTCCGCCCTTATGGGGGGGGGGGCGTGACTCACAATCAGCCTTTACCGAGCTTGAGCTGTGGGTCAATAGAAAATGTTGCTTGCCCCTCGTGGAGGGGGGAGGCGCAACTCCCTCTCTGTCCTAGTGGTAATGAGAGGGTGCTACTCCTACCTCTCTGGAGGGCGTGACTCACTCTCTGCCCTCATGGAATGGGGATGGTGCTGCTCCCCCCTCTTGAGATGGTGTGACTCACTCTGCACCCATTTATAACCTCCCTTGGGAGGGGGCACACTAACCCTAAATGTCTCCAGGAAGACATGGGTAATACATCTCTGAGACCCAAGGGACTCGGAGAATGAAAACCCAGAAAACTCTGAAGAAGATGAGTGAGATCCCATATCTTGTTAGACCAAAGGCTACAAAAGGGACAGCCATCTGTCCTCATACAGTGTGTGCAGGATACAAAAGTGGGGGGGTGTCCCAGGGAGATTTCCTGTGGCCACACTTACCCACGCCTTGCTTAGACATTATTCCTGAAATAAAGATGCTGAAAAGAAGATTTGTTATACAAAAAGCTTCCAAGTTTGTATACACCAGGTAAAGCATAATTTATTCAGTGAAACGACAACTTGCATGGGTGTTTCACTAAGATGAAATGTTAAAAAGGAAGCAACGGTAAGCTTCAGAAGAGAAAAAGTAATAAATCAAGTCAACCAGGCTTAAATACAGCAAGGGACTACTAAATTAGCAAAAAAACAGTAGGTTACAATTGCTAATAATAAGGAAAAATTTTAAGGAAGGCTATCCGAAACTAAAATTGAATAGGAACATGTATTTGATAACCGGGAATGATAGATGAAGTAAAAAAGTGGTGTATGACCTGCTTACCATGCATAAAAATTGTCACAATTCACGATATAGGTAAGGTGAATTAATGATTGCAGATGAGTCTGTAGACTGCAAAAATGCAAGGATAGGGAAAAATTAAAATAAAATACCTACCCTTTGCTGCTTTTAGAATTGTTTTAAGAATATAAAAAAAAAAAAAAATTGAAACACTAACGCCCTGAGAAGGGGTAAAAAGGAAAAATTAAAATGACAAGACGTACACCAGGTGTACGGAACAAATGTATAAAAAAACTCTCAAGAGAGCTTAAATAAACAGTGATAAAAGTCGATCGGGGTATAATCCTAACATTTAAGAATAATATTGCACACAAGGCAATTAATAATTCGCTCTATGACCTATGAAGCGTTTTAATCTTCTTTATGTAAGCGATGTTGAACATTACAACATGGCGACTGAAAAAATAATAAAGGATGCCGGCATACATGGCCAGTATGTGTGGGGTTTTACAGCAAGGGTGGTCCAGTTTTCTGGAAGTTTCTGGTTCACCCTAATGGGAGGACAAATTTTTCGTCATTCGGTCTGGGTATTTTTCTTCCAGAAAGGTACTAGCTATGCAATAGCAACAGGTATGGTATTACTGATATTAAAACTTATTTAATTGGTATTTATCTATTAAAGTGATGCCACTAGTAGGCATTAGTGACATCTTCATTGATCAAAATTTCATCGAATATTGTTATTTATAGTGTACTGAGAATGTTCTTTAGAAAGAAAATTTAACAAAATATATGACTTCTTATTAAAAGTTGAGAATTTAATGATGTTGATTCAAATTTCTGGGTACTAACCACCATTTTCGATGATAAAACAAGTGATATATCAAGATTTCATTTACCAATTTTGATCGCGATTCTCTTCACGTTCAACAAATAGGGGCCAAATTTTTGGGGGTATTTTCTAGTAAATAAAATGGGATCCATGCCTGACCCACATTATAAGCGGGTTCACGAGTTATCCGGGTGCAAGTTATTGAGGGAGTGGTGTATATGGTAATCATTTGAAGATGCACATACTGATAAATTAGTTTTTCCACTATTTTGGCGAGGGTTTTTGTCCTTTCTGTACTGCAGCAGAATGCAGGGTATGACAGAGTATTGGTAATGCAACTTGTCCTGTTGGTTTTAATGGATCACTGTAAAACTTTATACATATTATGGTCATCATCTAAATAAGCCTATGTCAACAAATGACTACCTTTCTGCCATTTTTATTAGAGTTATTGCTCTTTTTGACTTGGAGCTGGATGTAGTGTACAGTATATAACAAAATACTGTGAACACAAGTCTCGGCTTTCAATGGCTCACTATCTAACTTGGTACTTTGTGAATGCAACTACTCACATGGTTTTCAGTGGATTGCACATATTATGGTTATCATCAGAAGATATGCATGTTAACCAGTCATTTTACTCAAAATTTTTGAAGAGTTGTGCAATTTTTTGACAATACATCTACTCTTATCTCCATCATGGGGGTAGGGGTGGGATGCAGGAGAGATTGGGATATATATATGTGTGAGCAAATTGTTCGCCATTCCTTGTGTTTTGTTTGTCATCTGATAGAAAAGCTTTAGTGACAAAGTTTGTTAGGATGACTACCACCAACTTCTAAAAGTTTTGTCTTAATAGAATGGAAACTTATGTCACTGATCAGATAACAATTTTGCACATTTTATAATTTTTGCAGAAAATCTTATGAGTGTAAACCATGCCCAGCACCTAAATAAATTAATATAAATTATCTTTTCCATTGAATTACATTACTATGATAAGATTTCACAAGAGAACAAAAAGCATGCAATGAGACTTTACCAACTTAAATATTACATGCTGTTTGTGTTTGTTGATGATTTCTTATTACTGAGGTCCTTTTAGAGGAGTACAGATTTATTTGAGAAGTATTACAAAGGACAAATAACTATTCTTCTCACTGCATTGTTTACAAAATGTGAATTGTGTGTTGCAAAAAATATTCATTAATACTGCATAGACTAAAACGAGTTACTATGCTAAGAACAAAAGCAGTTAAATATGAACAAATTCCCCCGACAGCCCCAATAGATGAATAATTCATAAATCATATAGCTATGTGGAGAAGTGTGAAGGCAAATTATGGATAATTTACAGTAATGTATTCAAAACCATGTAGACATTGGGCATAGTTATGGATTCAGTATTTGTGTGAAAATGTAAAAAATGTGCTAAATTTTTATCTGAACAGCAAAGTACAGTTATGTTCGATTGAGATGGGACTCTTTGGAGAATTTGGCGTTAGTCATCCTGATTAAACTTTGTCACTAACAAAATTACTAAAATGATATTGCCAAAAAACATGAAGAAACTTATTTAAAAAGAGTTTAAGTTGATATTAACCCTCTGTGGTATCAGGGATGCAGAATAGGCTCCATCTACCCTCCTGCATGTCGTAACATATAACTAATGAAGCAACCATTTTACTCTGGGATGTGTCATGTGATGTTGTTCAAGCTGAGAAAGTCTTTAGCTTTTTTACAAAATGCAGTGTATATAAAAAATCTAATTTTGTATTTTTTTTAGAATTTTACCCTTTTTTGTATTTCATGTTTTTGTATGCCTTTTTGGGAATACATAAACTTACTCTGCACTTTATAGCCAGGATTGTGCTGATGTGCCACATATGTTGATATTAACCTATGAAGCAATAGGTCTCCTCCTTGATGTTGATTTTGAAAAATATCTTGTTTACTTAAGTGTCTCTCTCTGGTCAAGCTAATGCTAGTTATGCAAGGTATGGAGTCATTATTGATCAAATTAAGAGAGTCATGTTTTCTCGAACTCCTCATGAATGGAGTTGTTACCTTGTAACATGAAGCATGGTTGTTACACAAGCATTATGGATATTGCTGTACTGATGTATCAGATAATTTTGGTAATCAGAAAGATGACTAATCACTAATATTGCTGATGAAAGAGTATATAAAGCATGTTTGCTTACCAAATTAACAGACACAGGACATTTGCTTGAGAGAATACTACTTAGTAAAAAGAAGGACTTTTTGCTACTATGGCTGTAAAAGAGAGATAAAGTTCATATCTGATGATCATTTGTTAACCTTATTTTACTTATGCATTGCATGATAAAAGGCTTATTCTCCTGTCCTGGATGGATCAAATTTTGCTGGCAACAAGCAGTGGTCAATATGCACTCATCACCTTTGACAAGTCAAATTTTCTTGGAAAAATTCATAAAACCAACATCTTCAGATACATGTTATTCTAGTTACACATCATTCATTTTCCACAACTATTTCATTCCTAGAACAATTCTGTGGACAAAGTTAAAGCTGTATGTTTTCATGATTATTGGCAGTAGAATAGTCTGGGTACATTGATAGATGTAAATATTGTACTAAAATGTGGCAAAAATTCACTGTAATTTGTTTGTGAAGCAAGCATATGTTGCCATAGTTTTTATCAAAATATATACAGAAATATGCCATGTCAGAGGTTTCAATAAAAAATAAAGTATCAAGAGAAGTTGGAGGGGGACAGACAGCAAAACCTCACTCTCATGGTTCAGGGGGCAATGTCTTTGCTGCCCCCCACCCCCCACTAACACCACATAGACTGAAATGGTATTGGTGTATCAATTCAAGTTAGACTGTCTTTCCTTGATGGGGAAATGAGAAATTAGTTTGAAAATATTTTGGGGGATATTACACTTTTTTGTATAAAAGTCACATTAATAATTCATATCTCAGCGTTTTTGTTTTTTTTTTGTTGTTGTTTTGTTTTGTTTCTTTTTTTCTTCCTAATGATGTTATGGGTTCCATTCCGTCAATAAGGAAAAACAATTATCATGCAGAATCATCAGGTCCATTGATATCGATGCTGAACCACTGCAGTATATTCACAGTTCTTTGAATGAAATGAATATCCCATAATTACTTAGCTGATCAAAAAATCTGTATATAAAAATATTTTTTTTAAAGAGAATCATGGGGAAATATAAGTTGCCAGGTGATATGATAATTAGGAAAATAACTTAATTTGAGATTTTATAATAATAAACAAACTAAAATGAACAATAAAAATAAACAACTAATCAAGATAATATATTGTTTTGTGTGCAAAGTCCTGGACCAAAGATTCTGTATGCCTACTTTATAATACTGTATATGTGTTGAAAATGTTTCTAATTGTAAATAAATTTAAGATGAATTTCTGAAAGAATTGAAGGAAGTAGACTTGCTTTCAATAAATATGTAATATATACAACAATTGTTGTATTCATGTTGTATTTTATGTTCATCATGTGCTTTTATCTGTCGTATTTAAGTCAGACTGTAAGCAAAATGTTTGATGTCCACTAGTCAGTGTTATTATGTCTCTGTTTCATACTATACACCCAATACAGCATACTTTATAGAACTCTGTGATAATTTGTTACAGACCACTTTTTAAAAAAAATTTATTTAGCCAAAACTCAAGTGCATGCCTTCCTCGCTTAATTATTAGCACATGATCACTCTTGATCATAATCAATTGGGCATGAAAGGAAAGAGACTGAACATTTATAA
The DNA here is from genome assembly GCA_029931535.1 of Margaritifera margaritifera. Classification (NCBI taxonomy): domain Eukaryota; kingdom Metazoa; phylum Mollusca; class Bivalvia; order Unionida; family Margaritiferidae; genus Margaritifera; species Margaritifera margaritifera. The sequence goes on along the minus strand of JAQPZY010001537.1, from coordinate 408,127 downwards.
TTGGCTCTGACGTAGACTGATTTGTGTATCGGGCAAGCACTTTCAGTAAGGCTGAATTGAAAAAAGCACACATCTTGTAGACTTAGATAGATTCTATATTGAACAGAAGAAGATGCTAATCTTAACTAGATAAATCATCTCTGATGGAATATGGTGATGTATTATAAAACGTTTAAATGAAATTTTTCAAAATTTTGGAATTGTTGGTGGCAATTTCTTTGCAAAATATATGGCTAAAAATCAATGACTACCAGCTTTTATTGAAACTCCTGCATGCCATGTACTTGAAATAATAATGTTCTCATTTTATATGACAGTGTCCCGTCCTTTGTCTTTATTACAACTTATTTCTGAACTTAATTAACTTAGATTTTCTTCCCAAAATCACAGCCAGTTGTAAAATATAATAAAACAAGACATTATTATTTATAACAAAGCCATCGTGACCTAAAAAAACAATCACTTCATTATTCGATACCTTCCGAGGTCAGCCCAGGTAGGCATCTTCGGTTTGTCCTTAAGACACTTTGCTCCTATTTCCTAGGTATCATATTGCCATTATTGTGTTAAAATTGACATGAAAACCAACCATGCAACCAACTTGAACCAAGCAACTAAAAACTACAAGATTCATGCTTAGATATTTTCTAAAATACAGAATGCAATATTGTTATGACTCTAGGTCTAAAAAATATGTAACAGGAAGAAAGTGAAACCAACAATGTAAGTAAAATCACCAAGCAATTTATTTCCACACAATTAAAGTGAAAATTTAAAAGACATTTACAATTTGTGAATTAAATTCCAAATAATCCTAAATGTCCTAAGCACAAGTCCAAAATAATATAATGTTCCAAATGAATTCCAATAGCCTTGAATGTCCTGATGTACCACAAAGATGTAATCCAGAAAGTATTTGAATGAGGTCACATAAATCCAAAACTCATGTATTAATCCAAAAACCAATTGGGCACTTTTATATTTCCAACGAATAATGTAAATAATTAATTCCTTCAAATTAAATCTGATTTCAACAACACAACTAGAATAGATTCCTTACAGACTGAACTTTTAGAACTGAAATTCTAGAATAGAAATTAATTTGTTTACCAAAATCTGTATATAAATACACATGTCTACATGACCTATGTCAGATGAGTCTAATTGCGAAATGCCTATGAAAATACTGGCCTACCTGACACTTGTCACAACAGTCTAATTGCAAAATGTCTATGAAAATACTATGTAAACAACTGGACAAAAGTTAATTATGTATTTCCAAATAACCATACAACTTACAATCATAGACAACAGTTAAGTATATAAACATCATACATAACAAATATGTTCCTGGGGTGCATTCAAATGCAGGACAGGATTAGAGTTAATAAAGATTTTAACCCATGCATTTTACACTGCATGCCCAGCATTTATCTCTATCCAAAATGACCAATGACCACATGTAACCTACACTTTTTCCTCATAGTGACTTGTATAATAGCCTAACTTTAATTTACAAAGAAAGCTACAGTTTGTGAAGGGACTCATGTTTTAAGAATCACTTTTTATGCAGATCTTGGACCAGTCCAGAATGAGAGAGATAAAAGTTCAGACCAGCCCTGGAACAAAAACCAAGAACCAAATTGTAAATGTGGATCTCGATTACCATATGATGCCAACATCAATGATCATTGTGTATGCGGAAGTATTGAATACAAGTTCAAGTGAACTTCTTGCAGCCAGTCTCCCCTTTGATGTCTCTTGGGAATTTATGAATCAGGTAAAATAATTGTAGATAACATTAATATATTCAACATGTGCAACAAATTTATGTGGTATGGGGCATTACCCTTCTTCCAGAGTTCTGACATCATCACAATTTATCTTAGACCCATATGTAGGGCATTAGCAAAAACAGCAAGCACTGAGATTTTAAATGATGTCAAGTAATGAAGATTCTCTGTGTTTGACAAAGTTACAGCTGAAAAAGCAAACATTTTGCAACCAGCCCTTTGAGAGTAAACAACAGTGGCCAGTACCAGGTTTGGATCTCAGGTGTGGATTTGACTCTTCACTTTGCAAAGTCAAAATAAGCTTTATCAAAGTAACACCCAGACAGGCTAAGTTTCAAATTTGTGGGGCAGTTGAAATCTTGTTTTTAAAAATAAGATAGGTTTGTACTTTTAACATACATTTTATGATGATATAGCCAATCCCAAACAATTTCATCTAGATATGTAACCAAATAGTAATTGGAAAGTCATACACAAATAGACTGCCTTGGATTTGCTTTGCAGAAAGGAAGGATAATTTTGTCTACCCCCACCACATGTGAGAAATAAAATTCTCTCCATTTGAAAGAGTTAATGTGATCATAACCAGTATACTCCTAATGCTACATTTTGGACATCCATTCTTCATCAGCTAAAGTACATCTTGCTCTCCAGTCGCATCTTACTCTATTTTTCTCGTCACCACCTGCATCAACTTCATACACTCATTTTCAGTTTACTTTCTGGACATTAATTTAGACCGTATGAGGTCATGTGCATGGTAACATCATTCCTTTGTACTGGGGAACCCCGCTGTAATGCACTTCATTATAACACAAATTCAGATACAACATGGTTGCATTTCGGCTCTCAATTGTTTTGTCTAAGATGTCCCTTATTCCCTGACACTAAAAACATCAGGTAAGCTAACAAACAGATACAAAATAATTCAGTTTAATATCAGTAACCTGTTGCTATTGTGTAGCTTACTCTTCTCCAGATGGAAAATACATACCCTCGACAGTATGATGAGAATGTTCTGAAGTCAAACCTGTAGCTTCTGGCCCATGCACACTATTCCTCATTTTTTTTCAGTCAACCTCTATCTTTAAGATTGTTTAAATCACTCTTCATAGAAAATTGCCTTCTCTTTGAGTCATACATCACGAATTGAGCATTTTCATTATGTGCATAATTTTTACAGTGTGGTATTAACCCTCAGATTAATTATTCCTTTTCGGAATTAACTCTCTATCTCGAATTATTGGCATTTTTGGGTTACGTTTTTTCATAACCTTGTGTTTAGGTGCACACACACACACACACACACGGGGTTTCGTGTACATTTATTGTCATTGACAATTATTTTATTCCTTTTTCTAGCTTGGGTAGGTATTTAGTTATCCCTATCCTTGCTAAATTGGTCTGCGGCCTCATCTTGATTCTGTTTTGTTTGTTTTAGAACAGTAAAAATCATTGGAATTTATATTCCATTTAATATGACTTTTGCTATTTTTATTTTCTGGTAGGCGGTCACAAGCCAGTCTTTACTTTCATGTCTGTGTTAAGTGATTGAACACCTATTCGTTCTTAAAAGTCAGTAAAGGATAGTATTCCTTATTATTATTATATTATTATTAGCAATCTTACCAAGCTTTTTTTTTGCTAATTATTCATCTCCAGTACTTGAATAAGTATGGATGACATTGTCTTTAATTAAAACTTCAATATTATTGGTTGTTTTGATTATTTTAATCCAGTACTCAGCTTAGCATTGCTGACCTTTTGTATTAAAACATCAGTGGTTGTTTTAATTTTTTACTTGGACAACACCTGGAAAGGATGAGTATGGTTTTTAATTAGCTTTGACATAGTCCCCACAAATACACTTTTAATACTTAAATAGAAGTTTTTAGCTCTACTGGTCATAGAACAGAAGAGCTTATAAGATGGTCTAATGTCTGTCGTCCATCCATCCATTAGCACAAGTTTGTTATCACTACTTCTCCTAAACTACGAGGAGGATTGCCACGAAACTTTACACACACATTCATTCCATTTTTTAGTTAGTCCTAAATGAAAAGGGTGCTGCTCAGAGCACAGTGGCCATCTTGAAAATCTTGTTTTTAATATCAGTAATACATACCTGTTGCTATTGCATAGCTGATACTTTTCCAGATGAAAAATACCACGACCGTATGATGATAATTTGTCCTCTCATTATGGTGAACCAGAAGATTCTAGAACACGAGATCGCCCCTGGTCAACCCTGCAGATATGTTGCCTATGCTCACTGTCCATCATTCTTTTTCGGTCACATGGCTGTAATGTCTGCCTTGTTTTCATCGATGAAGAATCGCCTTTGCTTTATGGGTTTACACAGCAATTTTACTTTATTCCTTATTTGCATTGTCTTTGTCGCTTGGAATTATCCCTGATCGAGATTTTTCTAACTTTAAATTGAGTTTTCTAGAGAGTATTAGCAATTGTTCTGTACACATTGTGTATTGCCTTGCATTTTTTTTTTTTCACCCCACAAGGGTATTAGCGTACTAATTCTGTTGTGAATTATTTCTAGCTAGGGTATGTATTTTGTTAAAATATTCCTATTCCTGCTTAATTGGGTCTACGGACTCATTTTGATTCTTGTTATTGTTCATTACAAATCATCGTCACTGACATTACTCCTTTATTGTGAATTGTGCTATTTTTATACTAGGAAAAGCGGGTCGCACACCACTTTTTCCCTTCATATTGTGTGTTTTGGATATTAAACACCGGTTCATTCTCAAAATTAGTATCAGATAGTTTTCTTTGATATTATCCGTTTTTGTTAGCAATCTTATCAACTGGTATTTTGCTAATTTAGTCATCCCTAGCTATTGATTAAGCCTGGTTGACTTAATTTTTTTTGAATTTTCAGTACTCAGCTTAGCATTGATTACCTTTTTGCATTAAAACATCAGTGATTGTTTTAATTCTTTCTGAAAACATCTAGGCAAGATGACTTCCTGCTGTTATCTATTTAGCATAGACTTGGTGCATGCATTACCATTTTTAAATACACTCAGAAGTTTTTGATAACCTTCTTTTCAGCATTCTTTTACAGCAACGTCTAAGTAGGGTGTGGGTAGTTGTGGCCACAGGAAAAACCCCTGTGACACCCCCCACTTGCCTATCTTAATTAAAAAGGCTGCAAGAGGACAGATGGCTGTCCCTTTTGCAGCCTATGGTCAGACAAGGTCTGGGACCTCACCGACCAAAGATGTACCTTCCTCATCTTCCTCAGAACTTTTGTGGTTTTCCTTCTCAGAGTCCCTCGAGATTACCAAAGTCTCTATGGAGACTCTTATGGTTAGTGGGATCCCTCCCATATAAGGTTATAAATGGGTGGAGAGTGAATCACGCCATCTCATTAAGGAGGAGCAGCACCCTCTCTTTTCCACCAGGACAGAGAGCGAGTTGCAGCCTCCCGTGAGGAAGGAGCAGAACCCTCTTCCATCCAAAAGGTGATGAGTGGTTCCCCCCCCCCCATGAAGGGGGAGCAGCACCCTCTACTCACCCACAGTTTGGTGTGGGCTGAAAGTGGATCACACACACCCCCACCCCCATCATGGGGGAGCAGCTTCTTTTCAATCCTCAGGGCATGTTGTTGGCAACCAGATTGAGCCCCCGAGTTAGGGGAGATCTGTGTCACCTGACCAGTTTTTGACCAGGCACCGGTCTATGCATACTGGTCATTGGAGCCCCTTTGGTATGGAGATAGGGATCGGGTCAAGACCCCCCTCTCTTCAGACTGCCGTTTCATCCCACAGGGTATTGGGAATCAGCTTACAGATGCCAGATTAGGGAAGGGGATCAGATCAGGATCCCCCTTCCCAGTAATCCCTCTAAATCCCTATAGGATGTGGGTCCTTCCTCCACAGGTAAGTGATTTTCTCTTTCCATGCATGCAGCCTTTGGACTTCAGGACTTTGGTCACACGATAGAGAGGTCGATGCCAAGTTCGGTCAAAAAAGAGGGAGGGAGGGGGACATAACTTTTTCCTCCAGATGCCCTGGGAGGGTCAAGACTTGCTCTAACCCACCTACTACTGTTAAGGACAGTCCATTAGCTCTGTGTGAGGAGTTACGGGTTCAAGTCCCTCTTACCCCTAAGTCTTCCCTGCAACAGAGGGACATTGGGTCACATAGTGCTGCCTCCCAGGAGAGAGAGTGGGATGAAGACTTCCTTTCTGTCCTCACCAATGTGCAAGAGTTTGATACAAAACAAGCAGATGTGGCACCCCTTTCTTCGGGTCCCCTGCCTCCTCTCACCTGTCAGTCAAGGCAGCAAAGGAGGAAGAGAGTTGCCGAAAGGACTGATCCTTCAGGGTTTGTGGTCCAGAGAAGAATATTTCCTCCAATTTAACAATTCGGAAATGAGGGCAGTGTTCTTAGTCCATCAGTGGTGCATCAAGAACATAACATATTGGTGGTTTCGTACCGCAGGAGACAAAGAGGTACACATGCACCTTCTTTCTGCATCGATGTTTGGAACCTCCTTTGCTGGGCAACCTCTGAAGGAGTTGTCCTCCAAGTTTGCCACATTCCCAACAAAAAGAATATTTTGGCAGACAGTCTGTCAAGGAAAGGGAAGATAGTCCTCATGGAGTGGTCTCTTCACCAGTCCATAGTGAACTCCCTGTTTCAACTTTGGGGGACTCCATTGGTGGACTTATTCACCACATTGCTGAACAACAAGCTCTCCTTTTATATTTCCCCAGTCCCCAACTAGAGGGCCTGGGCAGTGGATGCATTCAGCCTGAAGTGGGATTGTATGTTCGCTTATGCGTTCCCACCATTCAGATGGATCCCACTGGTATTCCACAACATAAGGAACTCCACTGCTCAGCTAAATTTGATAGCTCCTCTGTGGCCCCAGTGAACGTGGTTCAACGATCTTCTCAATCAGAGGAAAGACCTCCTGTCGCAGCACAGGGGCTCTCTCCAACACAAGAACCCACAGATTCTCCACCTTCATGCTTGGCTCATCTCAAATGATCTCTCTCCATAAAGAGAAGTTTTCAGACGATGTTGGCAAGTGCATCATTCAGTCCAGGAGACGATCTGCATCTAAGGGCTATGATGCCAAATGGAGAATCATTTGTGATTGGTGCAGTAGGAAACATTTTAATCCTAGCTGTCCTTTATGAAAACAGTGGCTGATTTTCTTCTCTTCCTTTTTGATGAGAGACAATGCTTGGTTTCTACTATCAAGGGCTATAGGGCAGCCCTATCCAACACACTTAAATTTTCAAAGGGCCCAGCCACTGGCATGGACTCTCACATAGCAGACCTGATCAGATATTTCGAGCTGCAAAGACCTGTCTTGCTCGATGGAATCTCTTGTGTGTCTTGTGATCTCTAACTAAAATCCCCTATAAACCTTTCCGTGAAGTTTCTTTCAAGAATCTCACCCTCAAGACTGTTTTCTTGCTCTCCATAGCATATGTAAGACAAATGAGCAAGCTTCATGCCCTATTCATAGAGCAAGGCTATCCAAGGTTTAGTGGAAATTATGAGTCAGTTTCTCTCCTTTGCCAACCAGGTTTCTTGGCAAAAAACCAGCTTCCATTGGTTTCTCTACTCTTGATTGAGATCCCCAGTCTCAGTTGTGTCTGTGCTGGGGATGATCAAGATAGATTTTCATGCCCAGTTAGGGCTTTACAGTTTTATTTGGCAGCTTCTGAAGGGAGAACAAAGGGTAGGAAACATCTTTTCCTCCCCCTTATGGGCTCAACTGATATTTTGGCTTTCACCATTTTGAGGTGGATTACCATAACTACCAAGAAAGCTTTTCAGTCCCTTACCGAGAGAGACCTTTCATTCATGAAGATTAAGCCCATGAGCTTGAAACCATTGCTACCTCTTGGGCCTATCTAACTCGTTTGTTTCCAGAGGATGTGATGAAAACTGCATTTTGGCAATCTCACATGACCTTCTTCTTTTACCTTTGCTCATTGGCTCACCAAAGTGAAGACATACTTTCTTTGGGGCCAATAGTCATAGCACAAAAAGGGGCCCATGTGGATAGCATGCGGCATTAGTCTCACTTGTACAGTGAAGGTATGTATTCCTTCTTGTTTTTTCTTCACCAGTTGTGAGTTCATCAGCGTTCCACTGAGTTGGCAAAGTAAGCCACACAATAGCAACAGACTATGTATTACCGATATAAAAATGTAGGGTTGGGGGGGGGGGGCTAATTTTAATGATGTAATACTTACCTGTTGCTATTGCCAGATTCCCTCCTCATGCCCCACACTGATATCCCACTAGCTTAAAGGCTACATCCTAAAAAAGAATGACTGATAGTGTTCATGGGCCAGAAGCTATGGGTTGGACTTGAGAACATTTTGGAGTCACCCTATGGGAGTATGAATTCTCATCATATGGTTGAGGGTATTTTCCATCTGGAAAGGAGTAAGCTACACAACAGCAATGTGTAAGTATTACATCATTAGATTAGTTGTACCCCCCCCCCCCAAATACTACATTTAAGTTTCAGAAACCTATAGCTTACAGATCATAATGTTTTTACACAGCAATGATGAAATTTTCATCAAACATAAGGCTGTCCTAATCCCAGTTAAATAAACTGGCAGATAGTAAAATTATTACTATATGTTTCACTGACACTTCTGTATGAATCCCCATCCCACCTCTCCTCCTCCCAGCAATATTCATACATGCATTCACTGAATTTTCTATCATTCTCACTATACCACAGTTCGGTACATAACATGACCAGCAGTCTTTCAGATTTGTGCAAATGCTACGGATATGCCATCAATAATGGCTGCCATTACTTAAAATACATAAACCTTTATATGACGCCTTCTCGAATAATAGCAGGGCTGAGCAAATCCCATAGCCCAATGTCCCTGACTATTCAGTTTAGAAGCTGGGCAAGTAAAATTTTCCAAGTCGCTAGTCTGGGACAAGTGGTTTTTGCCTTTTTAAAAAAAAGTCAAGCAAATGCCTTTTTTTAAGCCATAATCAATTTATCTTCCTTTATCTGGTCGTTCATGGCCTCTGGGCATAATGAATGCTTGATTCTACCCCTCTCCATGTATTTATTTATAACCAGTATCACACCTACCAGTGGTCATTGATAACTCTTGCATGTGCACACGTTATATTACGGCTTGACTGCATATAGGGCTAAGCGACTAAATTATTGGCCAGTCAATATACGTGAGACAAAACAAAGCCAGTATGATTAATTGGCTGTGTTTTAAACAGCTTCATTGTATTGTGTTTACTTAAACCAGATCCTCACGAATAACTCACCCTATTCCAGCGAATCAATCCAATTAAATTAATGATAGCACTTTACTGACATTAGTATCAGTTCCCTTTGTGAACTGATTAAATGGCAGTGATGATTCTTTAATTTTTAATTGATTATATAGAGGATTAACTTCCACGACCGATATTGCATTTGAAGTGAAACAATTGCGCTAATTAAGGAGCTGTCTCTGTTTATATTTTTTAAGGACAAAATGTATGTTATGATCTTTTTAGAAGTAGTTGTCAAGCAAGATGATATTTACTATGTGGATAAAATGAGTTTACTAAATTATTTTTTCAAGGAAGTTAATATGGTAGAGTCAGAGAAGGGAAATTACTGTCAAAGTGGAGGGGTAAAACATAAGACTGGCACTGAGTGTGAGGTAACTATTTCTCCAAACAGACATAAGCCAGACTCTGTGGCAACAAAATATGTCAAATATGACACTACTAAGAGACTGAGAAATATTCAGACACTTTGGGTTTATAGTTATCCCTGGTTTAAATTCACTGACTCTGAAGCAAATATGTTTTACAGTTATTGCAAACAATATCCCAAACTGGCACAGATTGGAAATTCAACCAGTGTATTTGTCAATGGAACTGACAAATTCAGGATTATGGTAAGCCAATCCAGTCTCATGACAGTTATGGACATCACGAAAAAAAAACACTCAATAAAATTTGACCAAATTTAACAGAAAGCATCAAGACTTTTCAAAATTTGGATCAATGAAGCCAATCTGCCATCAAATTTGGCCACCATTACTAAAAAAAAAAAAGCTTTAAATGACTTCTTCTTGGAAACTGCTCAGCAGAATTTAACCAACTTTGACAGTAACCATTCTGACATTAAATGCTTTCACATTACATAAAATGCTGATTCACCGTTAAATATGACTACTGTTACTCGGGATAGAAAATCCTTTAATGACGCCATCTCAAAAGTCACTCAGCAGTATGTATTAGCATTTAATTGTACATCAGCACAATAATGGCTAGCCACTCAATAGAACTTGACCAAATTTGAATATAAACAACTTGGCATAGTGAGCTTTCAAATTCATACAGCTGATGCTGATCTGGCGTTAAATATGGTTGCCATTGTTAAAAATTGAAAAACTTTTAAACAACTTCTCCTAAATTATTGATTTGATCCTAGTTGACAGAAAGCATCTTGGCATGAAAACCTTTCAAAATTGTACAAATTATCCCAATCCATCATCAATTATGGCTGCCATTACTAAAAATATAAAAACCTTGAAATGACCACAGAAAACTTGACCAGATTTGACAGAAAGCACTCCTAGCTTAAAGGCCTTTCACATCAATAGAAATTATGCTGATCCACAATTAAATATGGCACTATTGCTAAAAATAGAAAAACATTTGCACAACTTTATCTAAAAACAAACTGCTAAACAGAATTTGATCAACTTTGACAGAAAGTATCCTGACATTGAAACCTTTCAGTATTTGGACAAATGATACTTGATGTGCCATCAAATTTGAATGCATTAGGTACAAAAGTAGAGAAACCTTGAAATGATTGTTTTCATAACATTTGTAATCAACACCATTGGAAGAAATTTCTACAGAAAGCATCCTTCCGATCCAGATTTTTTGGCCAACTGCACTTACATTTGGCTATTAGGTAGATGTCAGTCAGGTGAAAGATCTCAGGCCCACATGTGCCTCTTGTTGTGATTTGTGTCAAAGTCATGCAAATGAAACCATATGGAGATTTTTCCATTATTAGCATAATATTCCATCAAAATTCCATGCACAGTTGTATGTACTGTATTGCGCTAATCAGTGCACATATTTTCAGTATCAGCATTTTGGTCAATTTCTTGGATTTAGGGCCTTATTTAAATTGCAATTTTATCCTTCCTTTTTATATTTTGTATTCAAATTTACATCTTTCATGAGTGATAGTAATGATTTTCGAGGTAGAGATAATTTATTTAACATTACTTTCAAGCTAGATATCATCTATTTTACATTATCTTATTTTTACTGTATTTACTTGTGAATTACGACTGCACAACTGCATAATGCACTAATTGATCATGTTCTATGTTGTTTTGCATATGATTATAAATAGAATAAATGGCATAGACCCATGATCTGCTAGTGTTTAGTGTGCTAGCAGATCTGAGTCCAGACTGTTTGCATTTGAGTGGGCATTTACACAGGTATATATGGTAGCTTCCAAATATTTTATTAACTCAGAGATATGCCTGGTAATCTTGTAAACTTGGAATACCTTACTAAAATATTTGCACATTCAGCATCTTACTAGTACTTTAAATCACAAAATTTTAGTGAGCATAACATTTTAGTGAATGTAGTTTTGTTCATAAAATATTCTTCACCAAAAATGCTATAATAAAGCATAAAGCATCAGTTATTCACCAAAATTAATTATGTTTAAAAGATAAGTTACTAAAATTGTATGTAGCTAACCTGATAAGTTGACTGTATTTGCAAAAATTTACCAGCACTAAAATATTCTGATTTACAGTAGTTGAAGATGGTAAGAAGTCAATTTTGTTTCCTTACCTATGTACGCTGCATGTTGTATCTTGATTTGTACATATCATCGCATTGAGCTATCCACCACCAACATGTTTGCAGATGACACAACATTATATAACACTCAATCAACTGGCCATGACCTTAGCACTAAATTAAATCAGAATTTGGTTAAAGTAAATAACTGGTGTGAGCACAATGGTATGAAGATAAATGCAGCCAGGTTAAAAGTCATGATCACAGGTAGTCGAGCCAAAGTAAAAGCTGAGAAAGATGACTTCATAGTAATGCTAAAAGGAATAGATATAGAACAGTCTGAAAATGACAAACTAATTGGCATTATGATAGACAATTTCTTGTACTGGAAAATGCAAGTTGATAAGGTCATTAAAAAAGTATACTCACTGCTTTATCTCTTGAACAGAATAAAATCTTATCTCGTTCAACAACAGAGAAAGATATTCTACAATGCCTACATCATGTCACATCTTGAATATTGCTGTTCTATCTGGGGTAATAGTGATACAGAAAATCAAGAACAACTACTGAAATTTCAAAAAAGAGCAGCTACAGTTATTCTTGATGCTGATTTAGATACACCATCAACAAATCTTTTTAAAACCATTTGATGGCTTCCATTTCAACAGAGAACTCAGCTTCAAAAGGGTTTACTAGTCTACAAATCCCCATAGGTTGGTTCCTGATTATCTTGAATTTGTTGAAAAATGTACATATGTATGAACTAAGATCCATCTCAAACAACAATTTATATTGACCTAAACCAAATTCAAGGTTTTATAAAAGAATTTTGCTTTTTCAGGAGCCAAATTATGGAATTCCATTTCACCATGTATAAGGTCAGCTGACTCTTTCCTAGGTTTTAAGAAGCTTATTAGTCAACATTTAAAGAAACAATCATTTGTATGATTTTGTGTACCGGTAATTCAGTACTACTCTACTTTAAAACAATGTTCTTTATGTACTCGCCTGTAATGTTTTACACAGGTTCACTACTAATCTTTGTATGAATCCTGTGTCACGGAATATAGAGCAAGAAAATAGTTTGATGTCATAGGAGAATGATTATGTATCTTGGGCATGTGCAAAGTTACCAAGTGTAGTTTTATTAATTTTTTTTACGAGACATCAAGTAATAGCTGCATCGCGCTGTAGATCACTCGCAGCGAGATACCCGTATTTCATGATGTGCACGGGTACTTTAACCCTGGGTCTTGCACTTGTTATTTATGGTGTGGTAGTATTTATAGGATGTGTGTACTATGATTCAGATATCTTGTCAGGCAGTGTCTACTTTACAGACAGTATACTACAACCATAGGGTTGGGAGCAGGGTGTCATAGTTGGCTACAGGGCAACAGAGAAGGCGACTGGGCAACATAGGTAGCAGCTGAGCAATATAGTTGGCAACCTAGTGACGTGATACATGGCTAGGGGAATGTTGCATTGGTGAGCCATTACCAGAGAAGGCTACATGGATGTGGTATATCGCACCTTGGTGTTAAGAAGATATCAGTATTCCATCTAGAAATTACTAGAACTCCCTCCTAGGAACTGTTAAGTTTGGGAAAAAAAGTGGAGCATACCCAGGATGAGTTCGTCCTAAGGATTTGAATTTCGAACTGTAAACTTTGAATTTTGAACTATGCATGTTGAATTTTAAACAACACATATGGTTATGTGAACCATCCGCTCATTTCATTGAAATCATATTCACATTATGGCGAATACCAAGTTGCAATAGTTGTATATGACAACATCAGCATAATTTAACATTGTGTTCCAAGTTCTAGTCTTAAAAGTGTTGTTTTTTTTCTTCATTCTATTTTTCTATCATTTTGTTTATGTATATATATATATTTCAGTAAGCAGTAAGCATCAGTTTTTTTGTGGTGTAGGATCTTAAAATCCATTATCATAAACATTTCATTCACATACATTGTGTTTGGTGTTATCACTTAATCCAAACCCATTTGGTTTCAATCTTGTGACATACTGTATGTACACATCTGTAATGCCTTGTACATATTTTATAGTAGCAGTAGATCAATTATCTAGTTTTTAAAAGCATTATTGACTAAAGACACAACTTAAAAAAATTGTACAACATATACATTTAACTGTAGAAGGCCTAATGGAAGATTGGTCAGTTGACCAAATGAGATTCTTCTTTAAATAAAGTCATTACTATTATTATTATTATTATTATTATTATTATTATTATTATTATTATTATTATTATTATTATTATTATTATTATTATTATTATTATTATTATTATTGTAAATGATGTCGGTATTCCCGCTTTAAGATGAGGATGGTATATGGGATTTAGTTTCCATTAGTCTGTTTATGTTTCAGCTTTGTCTGGTCTGATGTAACTCTCTGGTCTGATCTAAATTAATTTATCAGTAGACACCAAACTTGAAATGTAGCATAATTTTTGGATGATGGTATGTCACACACTACAACTAATTCACCATTACTTATTTTCTAGCATTTTTTCATTATTGCTTAAAAATCTGGTAGGGGGCTGTCTGATTATATTATTCATCTGTTTAGTAACCCAATAGCACCAAAATTGTAATTTGTGGATGTGCTTCCTGGGATAAAAGTTTCATGCACAAAAACTGGATCACTTTGACGTACTTTCCAGGGTATATTCAACATTGCATAAAAACACTGATTTACACCACAGAAGTAATGGTATTATGTGAGCTCCTGCTCACTGACAAGGCTAGTTTTACAAGGGGAATCACCCACTAGCCAGGGATTAATACTCATCAGGAGTTCAGTCCCTTCTCTTACACTAATGGTAGTGTTTGTAGAACTCAAGGTACTAATTATATGGACAAATGGGAACAAGTCTAGAATGGGGTGAACATGAAGTAGAGTATATATGGGTTTGGAGGGCCATGATTGGTTGATAATGAAAAGTAACATTTTAGTAAAAAGAATCTTTTGAGAGCTTATCATAATTGTAAGTGAAAAAAAATAGAAACAATGTTTTATGGATGGAATATCAGCTCTTACGGTCTTGACTTTGGAACAACACTGAAATTGTACCTGTGTCTTTAGGTGCAGAATTGAAAACACATGTTTGAAGCACATGTAGATCAAATAAAATGATGCTGGACATATGGTTTTCTCTACACAGAAGCTTACATCAAGGATGGGTCTATACTGAGAAATATAGGTTTGATCTTGAGCATTTAGAAATGTAAAGTTATTGAATTTTTAATATCATGGTGTTTCCATAGGTGTACTATGAGAGTTGAATTAGTACTGCGAGTCCTGATTCATCTAGTCAAATACCATGTTATGTACTTTCACTGAAAGCAAACAAAATGCCTTGTTTTTCATCGTCCAAAGTATACACACTATTCTTTTTACCCTGTCATTTACCTTTTTCCCTCCACATCAAAAAGACTTTATTATTTAGTAATAAAAAACATTCTGTATGCTATATTGCTTTAAAAGTGTAGCAATTGTTTCTGAATTTAAAATCCTACTATGGTAACAAAATATTGTTATGGTTGTTTTCCTTGATGTCTGTGATTGGGTACATAGTCTGTAGAGCTGTGCCTAATAATAATAAACACTTTCTTTTATGAGGCTATCTCAATTAGTATAATATACTATTCTCCCCTGAGGCCCTCAGGATACATTAAGTATAAAAGCACAAAGTGTATATGATATTCATTAATAGAGCAAACTGGAGAGCATGTTTTTCAATATTTAAAATGACAACTGCTCTTTACGATAATGGTTATACAGTTTTGTTTTGAACACATTTAGATTTGTTTCTGATCTAACGGTTATGGGGAGTTTATTCCATAAAATAGCAACAGAGTAAGCAAATGATTTGTTTTAAAGTATTTGTTCTTGGAAATGGTATTCTGCACTGATCATTTGTAATTGATCTCAGTTTAGGTCCTTGGTGTTGTTCTTCTGACTTAAAATGAAACATGCCATGCAAATATTGAGGGCAACATTCATTCTTAACTTTGAACATTAATAATGACTTGTGGTAGGCTAATCTGTATTTAAATTTCAGCCATTTCAATTCCAAGAAGCATACCTGTGACAGAACCAGGATTTCAAACCAGTAGATTTACAAATTTTGATCAGGAGATTGGCTTCTAAAAAGGGAGATTTTTTATCGGCATAAATTTTACGTGTTTTAAGGGAATTGAAAACAAAACAAGTTCAATTTGTCACAAAATATGTATTCTCTTCATATTATAATACAACACACAATTTTGCACATGATTCTGATTCAGAATCTGATGGAAAATGTTACAAGCAAAGATTTTTTTTATAAAATCCACAGGCATTAGTTTCCTTCAGAAGATCATTGTCTGGTGACCACTGGTGACATTCACTGTGATTGTTAACCTTCACACTTAGCAGGCTCTCAATAGTCTTCTGGTCCAGACTTCCCCTTGAATCACTCTGGATTTTCCGAAGAATAGAGAATGTCCTCTCTGTGTCAGCATTGGAATGTGGCAATGATAGGACAACTACACTCAGTCTTGAAAGAAGTTCTAACTTCAGTTTTCCTGTTGCTTAGTAACTTAGTTCTTTGCTGTCCATGTTTTGCAATGATGTAAGTTGACAAATGTTGTGAAATATTAAAAATAATAAACATTTTTGGAAATAATTATACTGAATTATTGCTTCTGAAAAATATTTCATTTGTGTAAAATCTGAATGGCTGTGACATATTAAATTATTTTCTTTAAATATAAAATTATTTTAAAAAATGAAAATTTTAAAAAATTACATAAAAATCTGGTTGAGTTATCTGAAGATCATTTCACTTGTGCCTATGTTGCATGTTGGAATACCAAGGAATCTTAGAAGAGAATTTTGGAAGGTGTAGGATAATTCTTGCTGCCCTTTTTTTGAAGTTTGTGGATTTTTTCAATATTGCTGTCAGTTGTATTTCCCCAAATTGTGCAGCAGTAGTCCAGAAGAGGAAGAATGAGTGCATTGTAGAATAATTTCTGATTGTTGAGTGGTAGATAGCTTTTTATCCTCTGTAAAAGATAAATTCTTCAGCTTACAACAGAGCAAACATGTTTCACTTCTTTGCACCAGTCTAGATTCTTATCAACTCCTAAAAGTTTTTCTGTTTCAATTTTTTCAGTTAGATTATCTTCAGTATACAGCTCAAGGTTTGGATTTCTGTTCACTGATAATCTTTGCCTGGTTCCAGGCAACATTGCCTTGGTTTTTAGGGGATTAATAAACATGTCATTCAGTGAGCACCAATATTCAACTAGACATAAATTTTCACCCAATTGTTTGTTTAATGTTTTAACATTAGAATCAGACTTATGCAAAGTAGTATCATCAACATATATATCAGTTTTTTTAATGTTGTAAATACAGTGGCAAGTCATTTAAAAATAATATGAATAATACAGGCCCTAAAATAGATCCCTGTGGAACTCCTTTGTTAATGGACATCAGCTCTGATTTATTGTTACCAATAACAACTTGTTGGCTTCTTTCAGAGAGGTATGATTTAATGTTACCAATAACAACTTGTTGGCTTCTGTCCGATAGATATGGTCGGGTATGATTTGAACCATGAGAGTGATAAGTGAGAACATTTGTACTTTTCAAGTTTCCATGCAAGTGTATTATTGTCAACTAAATCAAAAGCCTTCTTAAAATCAAGATATATAGTTCCAACCAATTCTCTATTGTCCATAGCAAGCATGCAACCAGTCATCTATGAGTTTTGTTAACGCAGACTGACAGGAGTGGTTCTGTCTAAATCCTGATTGGGATGGGTGAATTAAATAATACTTTGAAAGGTAACCATTGCGGTGTTTGGAAACATGTCTTTTAAACAGTTTGGATATGGTTGGCAGCATAGATATTGGTATATAATTATCTTTATTAGATTTTGAACCCTTTTTATAAACAGGCATAACCTTGGCATCCTTCAGTTGAGATGGGAAGATTTCCTTAGTATTGCTTTGATTAATTATGTAGGTAAGAGATGGAGCAATAATATCAGCACATTTATTTAAAATGAATGGACCTATCTGATCACTCCAGGTGGTTTGGTTAAATTTAACTTTTTCAGTTCAATTACCACATCTACACATGACATAAAATGGAATGGTGAACTGTAGATCAGGGATTTTAGACTTAATAATGTCTTCTAACTTTGTATTTTTTGCATTAGTATTTGATATATTGGAAGTCATATTTGTTACATTAATACACATCACAATACTCTTGAGTGGCAATACATTATATACCACAATACTCTTGAGTGGCAATACATTATATACCACAATATGTATCATACAGTTAGCAGCTGATACAGCACATACAGGAGTGACAGTATAACATATATTAAGATACAGACTCCTGCCTTGTCCATTTGTCTTTGCATGTAATTTCGATGTCGCTGTGTTGGCATTGTAAACATGTGGCAAGGTTACTAGTATTAACTGAACATATAGTTATCATTTTTGCATATTCTGCATATGGTTTTATTAACTGCATGATGCATTTGTAATTATTTGACCCCTGAAACTCTAAATATTTCTAGATGGGAGCCTTAAATACACCTGAGTGGTTCATTGCTTAAGATTTCATCCATTTTGATCGTAGCAAAGCATTTTGGGGTCAGAGTTTACTTTTTCGTATTGAGATTGAATCAAAAACTTTTTTTCATACCGGAATTTGTAATAAGAAATAGAAATGTTCAACATATGATTCATTTATCATTTTACATAACCATGTTCAACTTAAAGTTATTCAGTTATTTTGTCACTGAGAAATAGTTTCTCTTGCCAAGTACTAATGACAACTAACAACTAATGTCTAGCAGATGGGTAATAATTTTTAAAAAAAACAGCATCAAAATCTACTTTTATTGACAGCACATAAAGCTTTTCAATTTTCTTTCTTTTCTCAATTTTAATTCATGTGTATTGTGATACATCACCTACCAGTGCCTGTTGAGGTAAAACAAGAGCAATGGTAAACAGAACTGAGACTCAGTCCTGAAAATTTGATGGGCTAACTGTGTTCATGAGTAAATGAAGTATAGTTGTATTTATTATGTTAAATAATGAAAATACATACACCACCACCACCCCTACCCCCAAAACCCTGTCATTATTGTAAACTTGTAATAATTTTCAGTAGTTCATCAAAAATCTGAACACCATGTACATTATTTTAAGCAGACAGAAAAAGGTTCAAGTTGGAACATAAAATAAGGGATGTTGTATGCATACTGAAAAACAGGTGATTGAATATATTACCTTGAAACTGTTTTGATTATCGTAATTATAGTCCAAGTTTTTATCTTTGTACTGATTAAGAGGGCTAGTGACCAGCAGGTAACCAAATCTGAAATTTTTTATTTCTCTGAAAGATCACTATATTCTCGCCACTCTATCATTCTCTAAACAATTTCTGTTGGTTAACTAGAGTGCAGGGAGGGCCAAAATAATTTTACTTTCAATACATGCTAATTTAAGACTCAAACTATACTGCCAGCTACATTTTATTACCTTCGATGTAGAGCCCATCAAATTTTCAGGACTGAGTTTCAGTTCTGTTTACCATTGCTATTGTTTTACCTCAACAGGCAAATACACATAAAGGAGGAGGTCACTCTTAGCAAGAGAAATAATTCAGTGGGAAATGTATGTCTAACACTCTTATCAAGAGAAATAACTCAGTGGGAAATGTATGTCTAACACTCTTATCAAGAGAAATAACTCAGTGGGAAATGTATGTCTAACACTCTTATCAAGAGAAATAACTCAGTGGGAAATGTATGTCTAACACTTTTATCAAGAGAAATAACTCAGTGGGAAATGTATGTCTAACACTCTTATCAAGAGAAATAACTCAGTGGGAAATGTATGTCTAACACTCTTATCAAGAGAAATAACTCAGTGGGAAATGTATGTCTAACACTCTTATCAAGAGAAATAACTCAGTGGGAAATGTATACTGTCTAACACTCTTATCAAGAGAAATAACTCAGTGGGAAATGTATGTCTAACACTCTTATCAAGAGAAATAACTCAGTGGGAAATGTATGTCTAACACTCTTATCAAGAGAAATAACTCAGTGGGAAATGTATGTCTAACACTCTTATCAAGAGAAATAACTCAGTGGGAAATGTATGTCTAACACTCTTATCAAGAGAAATAACTCAGTGGGAAATGTATGTCTAACACTCTTATCAAGAGAAATAACTCAGTGGGAAATGTATGTCTAATACAGCTAGATCTAGGTGCACACTTATGTCCAATTGCAGTATATCTATATGAACAAAAAGAAAAATGAACATCAGAACTGCAAGTAGTATTCTTTATGTTTCAAGTTAGTTTACCAAGCCCACTTCCAACTGGCATTGAATGTTCTGGGCACATATTAATTTTCCAGACAAGATGTTCATTTGCACACCAATTATTTCAACAGAGAGACAAGTTGTTCTATTTTCATGTCTGAAAAATGGAAAAAATGATGGAGGTAATGTAATTATTGTAATCAGCTGTATTCCGAGTATTGCTGCTCCTATCCATTTGGTCAAGCATTGGTGACTTTCAGTGAAAGCACCAATTAATCAATTACTATTCATGATTGATTTTGATAGAAAATTAGTTCAGTGCCATTTCAACTGTTTGAAACTTATTAGGTTGTTTGAAAAATAGTCCCAGTTTTGGTAAGACATCATGTGAACAACATGTCAATTATTAATCAACTATTGATCAGTTAGCAGAAACTGATGCTAAATCATTGAATTGTGCCTGATTACTAACCCTAATTATTTCTGTTTTGGGAAAACCAATTCAATTCCTATATATTGTTTCTCTGAGTACTGCTTTATCACAAGCAATCATGTAATTTTGTGATGTCTTTTTTTTTTAAGGTGACCCTCACGACAGATGTTAATGAAATAAGGCCTGGCAAAAATGTTTCGGTGACAGTAAGGGCAGCTCCCAATTCTTACATTGGTATTGTTGGAGTGGATATGAGCACACTTCTCCTGGCAAAAGCCAATGACATTACAGAGCAAATGGTAAGACATGCAATATTTTCCCAATATTAAGATATTTAAGTGACTTTTTTTCTTGCCTGTAAATAGGGAGATATAGGTATCATTTTCCTGTCAGTGACAGTAATAGCATAGTCTAGACAACAGCGGCAGAAGCAACAATGTTATGGAACTGTGTTAAAGTTTCTGAAAGTTACAGATCCTCCATTTACATTGCCTAGTTCAGCTAAACTTTGGTAAAATATTATTTTATGTCAAAAGTTTGTTCACAGATATGCTAGGTGTACCTGTTTTAGCTATGTAAGCAGAAAAGCTACATGAAAATTATATCTTTTAATATCAGTAATAGCCTACCTGTTGTTATTGCATAGCTGTACTTTTCCAGGGGGAGGGAAATACTCTGACCGAGTGATGAAAATTCGTCCTCCCAATTAGTGAGAACCAGAAAGTTCCAGAACACTGGACCATATAGTGTGCACGTAGGCTTCATTCTTTTCTCAGTTGTAATGTCAGATTGTTCATGTCACTTCACGTGAAGAAGATAACTGCCGCCTCGAGGGTTCTACAAGCAAATTACTAAACTATTCTTCTCCTATATTCTTCTAAGACATAGGATTATAACCTGATCAAGTTTTATCAACTGTGTAGTTAAGCTCTCCGGAGTTTTTAGACTTTTGTTACGTACACATGGTGTACGCCTTGACAATTATTTTGTCCTTTTTACCCTTCACAGTGTGTTAGTTATTCAATTGGTTTGTGTGTTTTCTAGTAAGGTGTCGGTTATTTTTACGATAATTTTCCCTACCCTTGCATTATTGCAGTCTTGTAAGGTCCATTATGAGTGAGGCAATAATCAAAGCACATCACATTACAATGCTTGGAGCAATATAATATTGTATATATAGGCTTTCTCGTTGGAAATTACATGGTATCTGGGTACACCACGTTTATAAAAGTGCTGTCACATCTCAACTTTGACCATACCTTTTAAAACAAAAAAAAAAGGGGGCTTGCCCATTTTTCAAATTATTGCCTCGCGTGTAATTAATTCACCATATTTATATAGTGAATTGTGCATTTTCATAGCGTGTTAGCAGGTCGCACGCCACTTTGTACTATTATATTTACATGGCTAGTTATTGAACATAGGCTACGTTTTGCCGTTTTTTATTTCAGATAGCTTTCTCAATAATTTAATAATCGTAACCCCTGGTTCTTTGCTAATTTCAGTAGGTCCCATGCTCACTTTAGCCTGGTTGAGCAGTTACCTTGTTTCTTATTGCTACTCAGGGAACTGAGTAATTCCCCTTATACTTGTTTGTTACGCCCTTGTCAGGTGTCATACTGCTGAACCCCTATTTCAGTGTTGCTTAATTATTAAAACAAATAATTTTTTGTTTGCATCATATTTCTTTTGTTTCAGCATACATTTGTATGTATGTATGTGTGTATATATATATATATATATATATATATATATATATATATATATATATATATATATATATATATATATATATATATATATATATATATATATATATATATATATATATATAATTTTTGTAAAAATTTTCTTTCAGGAACAATGTCTTGACTAACAGTTGGGAGGTGTGGCCACCACAAAGCCCCTTGGGACACCCACCCTATTTGTTTGTCTTGCACTCATTGTGAAAGGAGAGATGGATGTCCTTTTTGCAGCCTTTGCCAAGATGAGACTTGGGATCTGGAAGAAAGTTGTAGGATTTACAGGGGGAGGAAGAAGGTTTCTTGGGTCTCAGACAGAGGTTACTCAAGTCTCTCCAGAGACTTCCAATGTCAGTGGAAGGCCCCCTCCCAAGGGAGGAAATAAATAGGTGGAGATTGAGTCATGCCCTTCCAAGAGGGTGGAGCAGCACCATCCCCATTCCATGAGGGCTAAGAGCGAGTCGCATCCTTCCAAGAGGAAGGATCAGCACCGTCTCATTTCCACTAGGACAGAGACTGAGGCACATCCCATCCTGGGGGGGGGGGGGGGGGGCAGCACCTTCTCACGTCCACTAGGGCAGAGGAAGAGTTGTGCCTGCCTGAGAGGGGAGGAATGACATTCTCTACTGACCCACAGCACAATTCCCCCCCCCCCCTCCAGGTTACCGTTTTATCCCATGGGGGATTGGGACCAGGTTTGCAAATGCTGGATTAAGGAAGGGGGTCAGATTGACATCCCCCCTTTCCTTTCATCCCTCTTAATCCCTATGGGATGTGGGATTTTCCACCACAGGGGGGCATTGGGCCTTTTCCCTACATGCAACCTTGGACTTCGGAATCTTGGCCGCATGTTAGTGGTGTCAGGGCTGCCAACAGTGGTCCTTTGTCATCTCGCAAGATTGGGCACAGTAAGACGAAGATGAATAGACATTCTTTCCCCAATATGCATTATTCGGTTGGAGAGTTGCCCTAAACCTCCAGTGGAGACCAGTGTGAATGTTGATCCCTTATCTACGCGAGAGGTATTACCGCTTCAGGTTTCTCCTCCCCCAGTGTCTCCCCCATGTAATCCAATCTCTCAGGAGAGAGAACAAGACAAGGATGTCCTCTCTGTCCTCGTTGATGCAAACAAGTTTGACACAGAGCAGGTCGATGGGACTTCCCCTCCTATCAGGTCCCCTGCCCCTTCCCAACCATTGGCTAAAGGGGCAGAGAAGGAAGAGACCTGGTCATTTGATAAAGTGGTTAATGAGGTTTACCGCCTCTTACCCAGTGATTTGTGCAGGAGGAACCTTTCAAGCTGGAGAACACAACCTCAGTCAGGAACGCCATAAGACCTGGCAATAGGACAGTCTCCATTGATTTTCAGGATGCATACCTTCACATCCCTATTTTTCCTCCACACAGGAAATACCTCTGGTTTTGTCTGGATGAGGAGGTGTTCCAATTTCAAGCTTTGCCATTTGGCCTAGCCTCCGCTCCCAGAATTTTACCAGGGTCATGGGAGTAGTGGCAGCCCATATGCGATCATTAGGTATCCCAATCCTCCAGTATTTCGATGATTGGTTGATATACAACAGCAGTCAAGATTCCCTCAGACTAGACCCATCTCAATCTTGGTCCATAGTGACCAGGCTGTGTCTTCTACCAAACTTAAAGAAATAAGAACTCACTCCTTCTCAAGATTTTGTCTATGTGGGAATGAATTTCCTCACAAACAGAGGGTTAGTTCGTGTCCCTCTGGAGAGAGTAGACAAGATCATGTCCTTGTTGGAGACGCTGAAAGCATAGACTACATTAACAGCTCATCTTTTTCTCTCTTTGCTGGGGACTTTGAATGCTGCAGCAGACTTGGTTCCTCTAGGCAGGCTTCACCTATGTCCTCTCCAGTTTCTTCTTTTAGCTGCATGGAAACCGCACAGGTACCCTCTGAATACCCCAATTTCTCTGAGTTGGGACATTCACCTTCATCTCAATTGGTGGACAAATTGGACCGATTTTTTTCAAAGTCCCCATCCACCCCCCAGAACCCTTCTCTTATCTGTTCGCAGATGCATTCGATTCAGGGTGGGGCACATTGACCTAGAGCCAGAGGGACTGATTCTTCAGGGTTCTTGGTCCTGGGAAAAATAAACTCTTCACATAAACAATTTAGAAATGAGAGCAGTGTTCTTAGGCCTTCATGGGTGTGCCCATCAAATAAAAGGTCACTGTGTGATGGTCTCAGATGACAAATCATCGTTGGTTGCGTACCTCAGGAGACAAGGAGGCACACATGCACCTTCTCTCTGCATGGAGGATTGGAACCTCCTTTACTGGGCAACTACGGAAGGAATTTTCCTCTGAGTTTGTCACATTCCAGGCAGGAAAAACATTTTGGCGGAGAGTCTGTCCAGGAAAGGAAAGGTAGTCCTTATGGAATGGTCACTCCACAAATCCATAGCAGACTCCTTGTTCCAACTTTGGGGACCTCCCCTAGTGGATTTGTTTGCCACCAGGTTGAACAACAAGCTCCCTTTTTACATTTCCCCAGTCCCCAACCAGAGGGCCTGTGTGGTGGACGCTTTCAACCTGAACTGGGATAATCTGTTCGCAATACTCTTAAATTCTCAAAAGGCTCGGCCATTGGCACAGACTCTCATTTGGGAGAACTGATCAGATATTTTGAATTGCGAAGACCAGTGTCTGGCTCTCTAATGCCTAAATAGAATCTCTCTTGTGTCTTGTGATCTCTTACAAAACACCCTATAAGCCTTTGGTTGAAATTTCCTTTGAGAACCTCACCCTCAAGATGGTCTGCAAGACGAAGGAGTGAACTTCATGCCCTATCCATAGAACAGAACTGTATCAGGTTCCATGGGAACTGTGAGTCCATTTCTCTTCTCTGTCAACCAGGTTTGTTTAGCAAAAAAACAGCTTCCTTTAGTTGCACCACACACGATTGAGATCCCCAGTCTCAGCCGTGTCTGTGCTGGGATGATCAAGATCGATATTTATGTCCGGTTAGGGCTTTATATTTTTATTTAGCAGCCTCTAGAGAGAAGGAAGGATAGGAAGCATCTTTTCATACCCATTAAAGGTTCAGCTGATATTTCAGCTTCCACCATTTCAAGGTGGATTACATTAACTATCAAAAAAGCTTATCAGTCCCTTACTGATAGGGACCTGTCTCTCATGAAAATTAAATCCCATGAGGTTCGTGCAGTTGCTACCTCATGGGCATATCAAACACATTCCACTTTGGAGGATGTGATAAAAGCTGCATTTTGGTCCTCTCACACTACGTTTTCCTCTTTTTACCTTCACTTGCTAGCCCACCAAAGTGAAGGCATTTTCTCACTGGGCCCATTTGTCGTCGTTCAGCTATGCAGTAAAATAGGTAGGCTATTACTGATATTAAAATGTAGTTTGGGGAAGGTAAAACTAATTTTAATGATCTAATACCCACCTGTTGTTATTGCCAGAATCCCTCTTCCCACCCCACTCTGATGTCCCACTAAATAATATGTGCCCACAAAAAGAATTAAGCCTACGGCGCATTTCAGAGCGTGCGCACTATAGGGTCCAGTGTTCTGGAACTTTCTGGTTCTCACTAATTGGGAGGATGAATTTTCATCACTCGGTCGGGGTATTCCCCCCCCCCCCCCCCGAAAAGTACAGCTATGCAATAACAACAGGTAGTATTGCATCATTAAAATTAGTTTTACTCCCACAAAAAACTACCTTTTACAGGTGATATACCATGTTCCACAGAACATTCTTTGTGGTTACTATTTCATCTTCTAATCCAGGACACTAGGTTAAAACTTCAGGTGCATATTGATGGCACCAACAAGTGGTTATTCTGGCTGCAAAATTATAAAAAGCATTCTCAGATTCAAATGCAAACTAAACTAAAAGTTCTGACATACTTGGCAATCATCAAACTAGATGTAAGAATTTTTATGCGAGTCCAAATTTGGATGCAAGAATGTTTTTATAGGCTTTAAGGATGTTTAAGGTTTCAGGGTGTGTAACAACTGACAGTACAGTATATCTGGATATTTAAGGACTACGTGAATTACATACCAGTCCATTGCAAGTTAACAACTTAACATCATCTCCAGCTTAGTCTGATGCCCATTTTCTGCTAGGTTGATCCAAACAGTCAAACTCACAGCACCAGTGTCTACAGTCTTGAGCATACATGTGACAGAACCAGGATGTCACATCAGTAGATTTCAAAATTTTGATCAGTAGATTGGCTTTTAAACCAGTAGATTATTTATCGACATAAATTTTCTGTGTTTTAAGGGGATTGAAAACAAAACAAGTGAATTTTTTGCCATAATACGTATTCTCAATCATGTCACTGAACTGGTAAATTGTGCTCTGCCATAAAATTTGCAAGCAAAGTCTCTACAAGTGCCACTTCATCCACTTTTGATCCAGTCTCAAACAAAGGCCTTCAAAGTGGGTGTGTTTGTTACAGAAGAATCATTGCTCCTATGCGATCGATAATGTTTGCATATGCCTGGTGATATCACTTCTTCCTCCATATACTGTCTTAAAATCCACTTTGCATGAAACACACAATGCAAACTCAGGTCTCTATGATGTGGAGCTGGGTGTTTAAGAAGACAGATGTAACCTGATCTAAAGAAACAGCTAGTATGCAAGAAGAAGCATGCTTTTGTTCAAGTTTATGAAGGCAAGTCAACTAAAGGTTTTATTTTTTTCAGCAATGTACATAAATTTCATACTACTTTATTTTTGTTGTAAAATATCCCTTTTTCCCCTGCTTTTTCCCTACTTTTTTTTTTTTAAAATAGCCCTCCTTTATCCTTTCTTTTTCATAAATGGTTGCTGGAATTACTGAAATTTGGCTGCTGTTACTAAAAGTAGCCAAACATTTACACAGTTTTATCTCAAAACAATGCAAAACAGAATTTACAAAGCATTGCGTCATAGGCACTTTTCAATATTGGGCAAATTATGCTGATGTGCCATTAAATATGGATGAAGATTCACAAATTAGAGAAGAAACTTTGAAACATACGCATTCAAGTGCATTGGAAGAAATTCAACAGTAAGCATCCTACTGACCCAGATTTCTGGGCCAACTGTTCTTGCATTTGCATATGAAGCAGATGTCAGTCATGTGAGTGATCTCAGGTCCACTTGTTAAAATTTTAAACTCTTCATGAAGTTTTGATCTAAATTCAAAGAGAAATGTCTGCTACTAAATGTAAAAGTGGGATAGCCAAATACAATAAACTGAGCATTCTTGCAAGCATTATTGACAGTTTCTGAAATAACAGATGCTTGAAAAAAGAAATAGTTGTTTAGAATCATAGAAGCATTAGATGGAGTGTACTGAAATGACATCCAAAACTAGAGGGCCACTATTATGTGGACAGTACTTCTTGTTGCACCCAATTTTTATATATATATATTTTTTTAATTTACTTATTTTGTATTCATCTTTTTGCAAACTCCATTATTAAAACCCCTCATATATTTGAATATGTACCATTGGTCCATGTGAAACAAATGCACTCCATATGGCTCATACTTTCCTGACAATCAGAGTCTTCAATTGAAAGCAGGAAGCTGACTTTATGGTCCCAGAATGTGATGAAACTTTTCACAGCATTACCTTCATTGTCAAAACCCCTCTGAGAGATTTGTACATGTACCATTGGCCCTTGTGAGACAAATGCACCCCATCTGGTTCCTACTTGTCCTGACAATCTGTATCTTCCCTTGGAAATGGAAAGCTGACTTTATGGTCTCAGAAAGTGATGTAACTTTTAAGCAACATAACCTCTGTTTGCAGTTAACAGTTTTTCATACTGGGTGCCATTTTGCATGGATTTCGTGGTTGCTACAAACTACAAATTTATAGACTCAATGAACACTAATTGTTTCCCCAATACACGAATTTAAGTACTGCTGAAAATACCATGTTTCCCCAAAGCACAAAACTTGATACCGACAAAATTTATATGAATTCACAGCATCGTCTTCATCTGAAACACATTTACCTGACACCATAACTTGACCATCTTCTCATTTTGTGCACTTGTGCCCCAACATTGTGGCCACTGTACTGATGCAGGAAATCTGGGTACAAATTGGCAGAGTACTGCCTCATCACACCTCATAAATGTTCTTATGATTATGCAAGCACTACTTGTTTCACAATGTACATGTTGTGCAATAGTGTCGCAAATGCTAATAACTTGTAAATGCTTTCCAATGGAATAGACTCAAGACTTACATCATTGTCCCCAATTACCAAAACTATAATCCTTGTGGTTGGAAGTTTGAGGATGTGTGCTTAATCATACAAGGTTAAAGAAGGTTATAGCCAAGTTCAATCTGTGTCAGAACAAACATACCAATCCAAGCATTTACAAATGGAATAAGAATATTATATGAAGCTGTTTCTTGTGTTCTATAAAAAATTTAGGGAAAAGATCCAATACAAAATGAGTAAAACTTACAGAAAACAAATCAGTTTGGTCATATAAAATCAGCATGGTCACACCAAAACAACAGTCTGTCCACTTTCAAGATTATTAGCAAAATGACACTTAGACCCACATCTGTACTTTCTTGCGTCTAAACTCAGTGAACTCATTTGTTCCTCATGTCATGTGATCTTCATTTTAGGTCCTTAGTGGTCCTTGAGGAATGGATAACAGTTGTTTTTGGCATTAACCTAAATCTCATCATACCTTAATGTTCTTACACAAACATAATTAGCTTAAAAAATCTTTTAAGAGAGATATATTGTACAAATACACTACTCAGTACCACATGCTTCTTTGGCCAAAATTTGTGGTTACCAAAACGATTGTAATTTTATGAAAGTCACTGGTTACAATTCCTTTAACATGTGCAATATTCAAGCCTCACATCATTCATGAACTTAATACTAATATCATATTATTATCTTCAACATATGTTATGGGAATATATTTAAATTCTTGGCAAGAAGAGAATTGATGCAGACAGGTCAGCTCAGAGTTTCTGTAAAAGGAAGGTCATTAACTTGTATACAGTTACCGGTAGTCTCATTTATGCACCATACATTTATCTGACAATTGCTTTTATAAGATGCCACAATGGATGCAATATCTTAAAAGTAATTCTTAAATTGAATCACCCCTTTATTTGCCATTTTTAGTGGCAATGATTTGTGTTGGATAAACAAGATTATATATATATATATATATATATATATATATATATATATATATATATATATATATATATATATATATATATATACAGACTTAAGAATTAGCAATGTTTCCTTAGCTTAATTATTTTTAACATATTTTTTGTTTGTATTTTCATGGTGTTTGTTTTTGTAATTGTGTCCATTGTGTCCATATATATGTCGTTATATGTTAACTAATACTGTAAAGTGCCAAGAGCTTCTAAAAATTAAGCACTGTACTAAGTCCTCATTATTATTATTATGTTTATTATATGCACACACACACACACACACACACACACACACACACACACACACACACACACACACACACACACACACACATGCATAAACACACACACACACACCTCCATTTACATGTATAAAAAAATTGGATGTAAGGAAATACTGAATATTGCAAAGCACATCACAAGGTCCCTTCCAGTGTTATATAGGTATCACTACACTAATTGAGCCAATCATCAGTTATTGCATCCTGTTGTAGTTCCAAAGAAAATCATTAATATTTTTTTTCTCTGATTTTTCCTGGAGTTTTGCTAACCAGTAAAGACTGTTACTCGAATTAAATAGAAAGCACTATTAATGTCTAAACAGAAAGTAAAATGTTTATTGAGTTCAGCCTCTTGACTTTTGCATAGGATGACAAAGCAAGCAGGTTGTGATTTGGCTGGTTCCAGAAAGGTTACTTGCACTAAAATTTCCAATCATTTAATTCAAATATAGCTAGTTTTAGAAAATGCAATATAACATATGCTGATTTATAGCTCTACTGTTCATAGATCACAAGAGCTTATCGTATGATGTCCGTCCATCTGTTAGCACAAGTTTGTTATTGCTACCTCTCCTAAACTACTTGGAGGATTGCCATGAAACTTTATACACATATTCATCTCAAGGTCTAGTTGGTCATAAATTAAACTGGTGTTGCTCAGATATCCAATATGGCTGCCACAGCAGCCATCATGAAAATCTTGTTATTGCTACAACTTCTGAACAGATGATCATATCAACACGGAGTTTTCACTAAAAGATTTCTTATGATGTCTTGTTGGTCCTCAATGAAAATGGAGCTGATCTGACATCCAATTGGCCACCACAGCAGCCATCTTGAAAATCTTGTTATTGCTATTCCTCCTGAACAGAAAATCATATCAGCTTGAGGTTTTCACCAAAAGACTTCTTATGATGTCTAGTTCATCTTAATAAAAATTGTGCAAATCTGATATTCAAAATGGCCATCATAGTGGCCATTTTGAAATTCTTATCGCTTCTCATCCTAGATGGAAAGTCATATCGACATTGGGTTTCCTCTGAAGGCTTCTTATAATGTCTAGTTGGTACTAAATGAAAATGGTGCTGATCTGACATGCAGCATGGCCACCATGGCAGCCATCTTGAAAAATCTTGATATTGTTACTCTACCAAATGGAAAGTCATACCGACATGGAGTTTTCTCCAGAAGACTAATTATGATATCTGATTGATCCTGAATGAAAATACTGCTGATCTGACTTCAAATTTGGCTGCCATGATGAACATATTAAAAATCTTGTCACTAATTCTCCTCAATGGATGGTCCTGAATGAAAATGGCACCAATCGTATATCTAATATGGCTGCCACAGTAGCTAATTTGAAAATCTTATCTCTCTAGAATATCAAAGATGGTTTCCAGACCCAGCAGTTAAAAAGAAAAAATGATCTTATCTTGAATTCCTGGAAATTCTTTTGGACAGTAGAGCATCAGTTCCTTCGAGGGATTCTTGTTTTATATGTTGTGTCAAAGTTAGTGCCTAACATAAGTACCCGTAAGGTAGTTTTCATGCATCTGAACCTCTAACCAATGAACTGGATTTCATCAAAAATGTAGAAAAATGAAGGCAATATATAAGGGACTTAATTGGTGTAATAATACCTTTATATGATGTTTTACATTTTTTATAACAAAATTCAGATATAAAGATATGATTTATGAGATCCCATCATGATAAATGTGGTAATCAAAAATAAAATTTGTTTCTTTAGGTTGCAGATACCATTGAGAAATTTCACCTGTTTGACCTCTCTGACTCCAATGAAAATGACGGAATGATGCCGATGTTCAGAAAGAGATCTGTCTGGTATCCCAACCCTTCCCAGTCCTCAGCTTTGGCCATAATCAAGGTAAATTAGACAGGGGAAAGTAACACAGACATTTTCAATTAATAAAGTTATGCACATATTTACTTAATAATATTAACACCACCTTCTTCAGTAAATGATTAACATATGGTATGCTCCTACTATGTAGACTATTATTTTAAGAATTTACCTGAATAAAAAAAAATGTCTTTATCTATTCAGAAGGGAAATGTGCCATCATTTTCTGTGATAAAGCCACTCCTGAGTACAGGCAGCATGAGTCCTTTTAAAATAATTTTTTAAGGCTAAAGAACGTATTGGTCTTAGCGGTAGAACCAGAATGCAGGATAAAAAGTTTGTATTGGCTGCCTAGTCTGTACCACGTCATCTCTGGAAAAAAGATGCATCTCATGAAAGTTATGGTAATGCTTTATATGTCTCAAAATTTGGCGAGGTCATTTTTTTTTTTTTTAGTTAATCTGTCTTTAGGGCATAGTGAGCTTATGGTATGGTCATGTGTCTGTTGTCCGACCATCATCATCCATCAATATGTGCTTGTTAAAACACTCAAGACCATGTCTTTGATCTGATTTTTATCAAACTAGGTCTATGCATAATAATGAGGCAATCTTGCATCTGACTGACTAAGTTTGTTACAACTCTGGAGGCCATATTCAGACCTGATTTTGATCAAACTTCTAGATCTATGCATATTAATGAGGTGATCTTGCATCTGATTGACTGAACTTGTTACCACTCTGTAGGCCATATTTCTCATCCAATTTTGATCAAACTTGGAATATGTACTTATATCATCAAGGCGCAGACAAGTTCAATAATGTGCAAGATATACACACATATTAATGAGGTCATATTGCATCTGATTGGCTGAGCTTATTACCATTCTGGAAGCCATATTTTTTATCAGATTTTGATAAAATTTGGAATATAGGCTTATATGATCAAGATCTCGCAAGATTTAAATAATGAGCAAGATCCACGCATATTAATGAGGTGATCTTGCATCTGATTTTGAGTAACCTTGGTAAATAGACTTAAATCATCAAGATGTCCAATGAGTCTCATTATGAGCAAGATCTGTGGATATTAATGAAATTCAGCAAAGTTAGAAATAGTTCTCAAATTATATGCAGTTTAAACAATTTCTTTTTGCTTTTAAAATACTTGTTCTCTCTCTAAATTAAAGTAAAGCAAGGGGAGTAGCCCATGATATTAACTATTGAGAATCACAGGTTTGGGGTTCCAGAGTTCTTCCCCTTGTAAAAATCATGAAAACTAGATACCGTGTTTCATGTATTTTTTATTACACTTTAATTTTTCGTACACCATCTAGCTTCAAACATAATAATTAATTAAATGTATCATATTTTTTCGTACATAGCACTTCATATTTTTCGTCAAAACCTTTAAATTTTCGTACATAAAAGTTCTACTGAAAAGATTTATGTTTGCAAAAAGATCGAAAATATTGGCATTTTTGGGGGATGCAAAAAAGAATAAGAGATTAAAATCATATATAATTAAGGTGTTTTTGTTGTTGTTGTTGTTTTTCATCTTTGTATTATTTTTTAACCTTAATTTTAAGGTGTTAAAATTGAAGAGAAGTTCCCATTTAAAACGACTTCGAAAATATATCAAGGTACGATTTACACACGTCCAATGACCAAAGTATTGTTTTGCTAAGCATATGTTATAAATGGTGATTACCTTTGGGTAAATTCTTAACTGAGACATCGAATAATGAAACGGGAGATTAAGAAATAAAAGAATCATCATTTATAATCGTGCAGAAAGGTCATTGATCATTTTGTCATTTTGATGTTTTTTATTTGAACCAACAAGAAAGGTTCACGTTTCAAACAGCGTAGACAAAATACCAATGTATGATTTAGATACGTCAAACGACGAATGTATTGTTTGCTGAGTATGTTTGATATAATCCCATATGAAAAACATAACTATTTGTTGCCTCATTTAAAAACTTGCCAGAACTATTTTGTTAACTTCGCGGAAATTTTTAATTGAGGCATCAAATCATGAAACAGGAGATTAGAAAAATAAAAGAATCGCCAAAATTGTACGTTTATTTTTTTGTATTTTAGTACTGTTAGGTCGTCGAGTATCACATGTCACGTAGACCTTGTTCGGGTTCGATCCCTTTATTTTTCGTACATGGTCAGTACTCCAAAATAATTATTATTTATTTTACACATAATTTTTCATACACTGAAATTAATAATTATTTTTTCCTGTACGAAAAAATACATGAAATACGGGTATAACATTTTTTTTAAAATTAGAATGTAAGACACATACATTTCAATAGAACAATGTCATAAAAAAATTAATACATCTTAGGGTTTAAAATGAATAATTTTTAATTTATAACTGAAGAAAAGTATAAAATAGAAGTATAGTTTGAGAAAATGTACAATTGCAGGCAAGCATATTTTGTAATTAGTAGGGGTGCAACAATATGCCCCAAACCATATTGCAGTATATTGCAATATACCAAACCCATATTGCAATACAGTAACACTTAATGAAACAATAAAATAATCACTATAACATTTACTTCTTGAAAAATAAAACGTCTCTAAGTGATGCTATCTTGTAAGACTTCAAATGGTAGTTGAATGAACATATAAAATTAACATAAAAATGAAAGCTTGAAGATCTTTTACAATAAATCTAGCAATGGCAGTTGTTATGCTCCTATGTCAAATACTTGTGTCTTTATACATATATGTAGGTGCAACTGCAAACATTGCCAGAATTGTTTTTGTGTCACTTTTCACCTTGGTCGAAGTAGTGCCACTGAATGACTCAGCTGCTGATGCTGTCAACCCTCTCATCTTGTGGTGTCAAGTTAGATGGGTACTTAAACTGTTCGTTCTGCCACTATAACATACGTCAGTATTGCACTTCTTGTATACGGCAATAACTTCTTCAATTTCGCCACTACTCTTCCTTTTCTTTAAACCCAAAAATTCCCACACAGCACTTTTTGCTTTTTTGTTGAGAATAATTTCAAAATCCATTTAAAAAAAAAAAAATTCAGAAAATTAAAATTCAGATCTACACACTTGTCAACTAACTTGAAAAATGAGTCGACATTAATCGATATTTGGAGACAAGAAAAGGAAGTTAATGTGACGTAAGCAGTCTGATCTGACTGACATGTATTTCACACGGAAAACATCAGATGAGGCCACTGTTTGTTTAAATGTTTTGCTCTCTTTTTTATCTTTGAAGCTAAAATATCACTGCAGATGTTGCATGCTTTGTTGTACGTACATTCCGGGCATTGGATACAAAAATAAATTATTTGAGAGGAATTGATATATTTATGAACATGGACTCTTGAGTACTGTTCATTTAGTGTCATTGCTAACAAGACATAAATATCTAAGGCAAAGTAAAGTTTATAAATTGTTTTTTTTAACTGGAAAAATATCCTCTGGTCTTGACTTGCCCCCCCTCCCCCCCCCCCCCCCCAGTTAAACTTTGCCTGAATGATGGTACTGTGGAGAAAAAGAAAATATGGTTCTTGAATTAAATTGGAAAAATTTTGAGAAATACACAGATTTGTAGGATGAAAGCAAGACCGTGAAAAAATCACAGTACAGAAAATCGTATTGCGTTATGTATTACTAGAATAGCAAACCACAATATAGTTGTATATCATTGCACCACTAGTAATTAGGGATCAGGATTTCGTACACAATTATGGATATTTGTTTGCAAGTAACTGTGTTTTTTCTAATATTGATTTCGCTCCATTAAGACCTTATTTCTTGCAAAATCCATGTTTATAAATTTATTGGCGGGACATATTTTGTTATGATGTTGGCCTTCCATCCATCCATCCATCCATATATTCCTCTGTCTGTTACCAATTTTGTTTGCGCACAATAACTCAAGTTGTACACAATCTTCAGTTACCAAACTCTTGGGTTGGTTGCACTTGTTGTAAGGAAGAATATAATTAATTTTGGGGTGTGAAGGTCAAAGGTCAAGGTCACAGCCTTGAAAAAGAACAATGGTTTCCACACAAAAACTTGAGTTCTCCATCATCTACAGTTACCAAAATTTGTGGATAGCTTGCACTTGGGGTAAGGAAGAATCCTATCGATATCAGGTTCAAATTCAAAATCAGGGTCACTGTGCCTTAAATTTTTTTTATGGTTTCTGCACAATAACATTAGTTCTAGATTGCATATGTGGACCAAACTTTGTAGATGTCTTGCACTTGGGGTAATACACAGATTTGTACTTCTTGGGGTAAGAAAGAGGCTATTTGTTTGGGGATGAAAATGTTAGAAGCCAAGGTCACTCTGACTAAAAGAAGAAAAATGGTTTCCAGCACAATAACTGTAGTTCTGCATGATAGACCTGGACCAAATTTTGTGGAAGGCTTATACC
This sequence comes from Margaritifera margaritifera, assembly GCA_029931535.1. Lineage (NCBI taxonomy): Eukaryota > Metazoa > Mollusca > Bivalvia > Unionida > Margaritiferidae > Margaritifera > Margaritifera margaritifera. The sequence continues at coordinate 372,154 of JAQPZY010001537.1, read as the reverse complement.
TAGGGTAAGGAAGAAACCTATTGATTTGGGTTCAAAAGATCAAAGGTCATGGTCACTCTGACAAAGGAGAAAGGTGGTTTCTGCACACAAATCTCAAATATCTACATAGAGGACTATTAAACATGGGGCAGGCATATAATGTGCCATTCATGGTACTCTTGTTATCGGACTATAATAAAATTGGTACAATCAACATGTTACGAAGTTTGGGAATAGTCTGAATAGGTTGTATTCTTTCAGTACTGCATAAGCCTGCTTAGTGAAATAGACAACTGTTAAGTCACGTAAGCCAGGTGAGTGATATCAAGCCTACTTGGGCCTCTTATTTTTGTTTTGTTTGTTTAGTTGGTTGGTTGTTGGTTGTTTTTCTCTCTAAAACTTGACAAATTTAATTATATAAACTTATGGGGTGATATCAAAGAGATTATGTCATTTGAAAAAAGAAAATGCCAACTTTATGGTCCATGTGCATTACCATGTATACATGCTTAGTTCTTTATTTTTCTTCATGACAAAATAGGAGTCAACTAATAAGCCAGACAGTAAAAAGTCTTGGAGTTATAAGGGTTTTAAAGTTGTGCTAATGATAACAATCTGTCATAAAATATGGTCACCATTACTTAAATTAGAAAACTTTTGAAACAGCCTTTCTTCTTCAAATATGTTACCCAATTATAATACTTTAGGAGTACGACCACTACCTTGCAAATCCAGCCCTCCCAAGTTCAATTTCAGCTATAAGAAAGCAAAACGTTGTCTCTCACATAGGTGTGAGTCAGACAAGAGTGATCTCCCTTTGGATAGAGGGATTGGTGCCAAATCCCATCCTTACCTGAGTTACTACTTCCACTCATGATCAGAAGCACATTCTCTTAGTGACCTCGCAAAAATTCTGTATCAAGTATTTTCCACACTACTGAGCTAGCTGGAGGAGTTTCTTATATAAGGGAAGTTTACTCCATCTATATTTCTAACTGTTTCTCACTCTTTTCTGTCAGAGACAAAGTTTTCTAGCTTTATTAGAACAACAACTTTGTCATGTGATATACATGTCAGCACCATTTTGTTATACCTGCAATGGTCACTAGCATACTTGCCATATTCCCAGACAGTGTTGGGATTTTTTTGAGACTCAAAAAATGTGTTTTGAGGTCCCCAGGGGGGTCAGTGTGTTTGACCCCCCAAAAGCGATGTCATCCAAACGAGAATAAGCTATCTTCTCAAATCATGCTATAGCAAATGACAGGAAATTCAAATCTGAATGAAAGAAAATACCATCTGTTTTCTCTGAAGCATTTAATATACTTACAAACAAAGAAATGGTAGACTTAGTATTGTCAAATAACATCACCACACACATATGTACATGGTCACAACCTCACAGACATTAAACACAAAACTACACCAAGCTACTGTCTTTAAAATCCATTGGACAGTGGAATGTAGTTTTAATTACATGCAGTCTTTGTTGCTTTCAATAGTTCAGTAGTTGATTTGAAGGTAATGCAAGTGTCATTTGTGTTCACAAATTTGCCTACACTTTTCCTTCGCAGATGTGCATCCATGTCTATGTTGGCACCAGCAATGGCTAAAGTCGCTAAAAGTGATAAAACCTGTAAGATGGCAATGAATATCCTTTCAAAACAATGAATCTGCAATGAAAACATTCAAGGTGGTAGTCTGCCAAGTTGCTCAAGTCTTTGACTGCCGCTATTGTAACGTATTTTCGAAGTTAAAGTCACACCGATGGCAGTCTAGATTTAATTTATTCTCAGGCTGAATTATTTAAAAAAGGTACTAATTTATGCAAATACACAATTTGATTATATACTTTTAAAAGAAAGTAATTAAGAAAACATGGGTATATATTATAATAAATGCTAGTAGATAATGAGTGAACACCAAAGTTAAATGAGAGAAAGATCCGGAATGGAAAATTCCATTGTGCAAGTTCATTTCAGGCTAACCAGATATTCAAACATGTTAATGTTTTCATGAGTTACTTGATCACATGATAAAACGTTTATTGCAATAATGTAAATGTCCACGGAAAATATGAGAAAGTTAAGGTGGCAAAACTGTCGAAGCAAATAAGATTATCTCATTTTACTTCTGGTGCATTATGTACTACAATTTTCCTTTGTCCCTTAAAAATGTTTATCCTCCAAATCTTGAGGGTGAGGGACACAGTGTCCCCTGACCTTTGGATCCTAGGTGCAACACTGCATTAGAGATTGAATGGTGCTGTTGTTCAACCTACCAAAATAATCATGTTTTGCATTTTATATATGGAGTAAAAATCTGACTTCAAAGAAACGTTGCCGCTGATCACAAACTTTAATAAAGATGGCTTCAACATTCTCATTCAATGCAGTCAGTGATGTGTAATAACATTTGTTCTTCAACACGCATCTCTATGATGTACTCAACTTCAGATAAATTGGGTTGTTCCACTTAGTGTACTTTACCTATGCAAATTAGCCTCATGGGCTCTCCCTTAGCAGTGCTCAAAGGATTCGACATGACACACCACCCTAGCTATTGTGAGCCAATTAAGTAAATCTCTGAAAGGTGGCTGTTGATCTCTGACTACCTTAATTTTTAATAATTTAGGTTTGAGTCACATTTACTCTTCTGCTTTCTAACTTAACAGCTGTTTAAAAATGAATGATTACTGGTAGCTTGGTATACTTGTATATTATTACTAGATGTGTTGCATTACACATTTGAAATCATATCCTCAAGGTGAACTTCACAATTAAATATCTTAAGGTTTCTTTTATTTATGTCTTATATCATAAAAGCTGTTTGAGGTACAGGGATGAACCATGGCACATTTATGCTTATCAGTTTGATGGCATCTCAAGTACAGTATCACAGTGAAGTTTTCATCTTCAAGGTCAAGATCACTGATCAATTTTGTTACCCCTTTTTTGCACTTTTCCTCTAATGCCCTTTAAGGCAGGACAGTTAAACCTGGATACTTTTAATACCTGCTCATTAACTTTACAGCTCTGTCTTAAAGGTCATAGATTTTATTATTGTGAAATTTTGTGACTTCACCATGGTAGGCCATAGACAGAAATTCACTGAATCTGCTTGTTTTTCCTATTTTCAGAAAGCAGGATTGACTGTTTTGTCAGATGCAGAGATTTATGAAGAGATGTTTCTTTTTGAAATGGAAAATCGAGTGGGTAAGTAAAATTAAACATTAGTTTTTTAAAGGCTTCATTTGGGTTGCTTAAGATGTAGACAATATAGATTTATTTTTGTTTGACTTTAAACAATGTATCAGGAATAATATGCAACAAGAGATGTCATATGACCTGGCTGAACTTAGTAAGGCTTCCAATTATATGTACATTAAATCTCAATTGAACGTTAAATTCTTTCTTGGAATTGGATTGCAAGATAGAGACAGACAGGCTTTATCTCAATTAAGATTCTATTATCATAAGCTTATGATAGAGACCTGTAGATGTACAAGTGAACTAATTGAAGATGAGTCCCATGTGGTAATGCTTTGTACTGTTTATAATGATTTGAGACACAAACTTTTATCCAATCAAAATGTCAAGCATCCTGGTTATGAACAGTTGTATTCATTGCTGGAATAAAAAATCCCACATATTATATGTAATCTTGGAATCTATTTGCAAAGCATTTATTTGAAGAGAATCTTTGAATTAAAAAGAATTATAAGCGTGGTGTGAGGATATAGAACTTGCTTCCTTGCAATATTATATCACATTTTATTATGTATTTCATAATGAGATAATGAAATGTATCAGTGAGAGAAAACTGATATCGCCACAGTGATACCACTTTTTATCACCGCAGTGGGAATATCACTTTCATCGCCACAGTGATGATATCAATTTTGGAACTACTTTCTTTTCCCATTTAGGAAATATATCTGCCCTTATGTATGCTATTCAAACCTGTATTTCCATATTTAGGCCTATTTCATTTTTCTTTGTCTCCTCTCTCTTTCTCTCTCTCGCTCTCTCTCTCTCTCTCTCACTCTCTCTCTCTCTCTCTCTCTCTCTCTCCATCAGAAAGAACAGATCTTAAAATGTCAAGACTGTAGTTTACATTTATGTAATCAATGAAGAGATGTCATAAAAATGCCTATTAACAAACTCCAAACAACAAAAAGTATCCTTCAGGTATTGGTCTAAGTTTAAAAAAATAGTTTTCTAGATGAATTGTGCATATTGTCAGTGACTAAACTTACATGACCTGTTTCTATTCAGTGTGTGTTACCACCTATACAATACCTGTTGCACTCTACAACAAATTGTATGACTTAGAGAAAAACTCTTGATTGACTATATTATTAACATTGTGTAAGTACTGATTTTAACTTGCATCAAAATCATAATCATTTAAGGCGATTGAGAAATCGGGGATAGATGTGCGTTGATTGAAAACCGAAATTAAGTGACAATCAAAATTTGGGTGCAGCGTCTGTTACCAAATTAGACTGCAAACTTGCCAAGGCCACACAATTCATGTTTGATGCAGAAATAAAGAAAATAAAGTACCAAAATCCCAATAGGTAAACTCACAATCATTAAAATCCTTTGTTTAAAGATGTCACACTCTGAAGTCTGTCATGTTCAGTACCCTAACTCCAGCAATGTTTACTGTATCAATCCACACAAGAAACTGGTTTAAAAATCTCTTCATTTTCATGTGTAAACAGCCATTAATTTGACAAAACACACAATTTAAAGCATTATATGTACAAGCTAAGTTTGTTAAAAGTCACTTTTCTAAAATTATTGTAAAATTTTGGAACTTCTTTTTATCAGTGTAGTAATGCAGCTATTAATCGCATTGGCACAGAATGGAAAAAAGAATCCATGCAAATCGATGGGTTTTGCCTTAAAAAATATATAATAAAAAGAAAATCTGTTTTTTCAGTAGATACATGTGCAGTATAAGAAAATATTTCACTCATGAAGTGGAAACATTTTTTATTGTCACTTGTAACAATACAATATTTCCACTTCACTCATGAAATATTTCCTTATATCTATTCAAAAAATGTGAATATCCTCTATATATGTGTAAGTACGCTCTTGAATTTAGAATAAATTATGTATTTATACTAAGTATTATGGGCTGGTGGCCTTAAATTACTCAGTAAACATTGTTGCCTTTGCTTTTGCAAAAAAAACAGAAATAGATAGGAGCCCTGTATGGAATGATAAGATTAGGCTAGTGAGAACTTATTTTTTCTCTCATTCCTCCAATGAATATTATTGTAGATTACATAGAACAGTAGCAGGTTATTTAGGATTTTATTTTGAGTTGTCATATTGTCTGTATTTTTCACACCCTCTCAACTATGTATTCTTTTTACGACTAAAATAATCTTAGTATTTAAGAATTAGTTGATAGTCATAATACATATTTCTACAGATATAATAATAAGTTATTGTTATATTATTATTATTATTATTATTATTATAATATTCTTTTTGTGCCCCATCTTTTATGAACTCGAGTTCTCCGCCATTTACAGTTACCAAACTTTGTGGATGGCTTGCATTTAGGGTAAGAAAGAATCCAATCAATTTTAGGGTCAAAAGGTCATGGTCACTGCAATTGAAAGAATAAAAATGGTTACTGTACAATAACATTAGATCTCCATCACATACCTGGAACAAGCTTTGTGGGTCAAAGTGACTCACAAAGCTTGGGGTAAGGAAGAACTTCATGCCTATTTTGGGGTCAAAAGATGAAAGGGCAATGTCACTGTGACTGAAAGAAGAAAAATGGTTTCTGCACAGTAACATTAGTTATACATCACAGACATAGACCAATTTAGTGACTGGCTTGCTCTTGTGGTAAGGAAGAAGCATACTGATTTGGGGGTAAAAAAGTCAAAGGTCACTGACTTTAAAAGGGGAAAAATGGTTTCTGTACAAAACTTTGACTTCTCAATTATGTATCTTCATCAAAGTTTGTGAATGACTTCCACATATGGTAAGAAAGAAGCCTGTTTATTTTGGGGTCAAAGGTCAAGGTCACTGTGACTGAAAGAAGAAAAATGTTTTCTGCATAACAACTTTAGTTCTAGACCATGTATTTTTGCCAAAATTTGTGCAGGGCTTGCACTTTAAGTATGGAAGAGCCCTATTGATTGTGGGATCAAAAGGTCATAGGTCAAGGTCACTGTGACTGAAAGAAGACAATTGTTTACTGCACAAAATTTTCATTTCTCAACTTTGTATCATGGATGACATGTATGTTTGGTAAGAAAGAAGCCTGTTGATTTGGGGGTCAAAAGGTCAAAAGTCATGGTTACTGTCATTGAAACAAGAAACATATTTGTTCATAATAACTATAGTTCTAGACCACTTGTATTGACCAATGTTTGTGGAAGGCTTGCAATTAAGGTATGGTAGAAGCTTGTTGATTTTGGTTCAGTAGTCAAAGTCATTTTGGCTCCCCCAAAAATGGATTTTGCAGAATGACTTATATTCTAGAATAAGTTCCATGACCAGACTTTGTGGATGGCATGCGTTTAGGGTAGTAAAGACCTGATGATTCTGGGGTCAAAAGGTTAAAGGTCATGGTCATGGTAAGTCTAATAAGAAAATAATGGCTTCTGCACATTAAGTTTAATTCAAGACTGCATACCTTGACCAAAGGTCAAGGTCTTTGAGACCCATTGGTCAATAATTTCCAGAGTTAAGTATACCCTATTAGTGCATACAATAAGGAATATTAAACAGTTTAGATAAACATAAATGGGCTGTATATAACTTTGATCCCCAATCTGCAGTTACAGTGGACAGAATATTTGTTTATAGATATGGTTTGGAATAAGGTGGGAGCTGCACCAAATCAGAATGAGGAAATACCACTTCAAGCAGATGGAGGTGTTCAAAATAAATCACCTTCGACTCCCTCACCGCAAGCTACTGTCACTGTCCGAAAGAATTTTCCAGAAACATGGATATGGGATATGGGAAGAACTGAGTAAGTGTCACTCTGTACTTGTATGGGTATAGTTTTTCTTATGTACATGTATGCAGAATTACATGAAAATAATGGATGGATGGATGGAATTAAGGATTAACCTGGGACTGGCCATTGTAAATTTGCAAAAGTACAAAAGTTGTAGGGTTACATTATTTCTCCCATGAAAAGACCAGGGAGCCAGCTTCATAAATTTGTGAAAAAATATGGGGTGGGCCTTTTATCAAATATGGGCTTCTCATTGGATAAATATGGTACAAATTCTTTTTTATAGATCCAGTTAAAATGTGGCATTTGTTTTGTTCCAAGGGCAATATAAAACAATGCTTGGCCCAATAAATTGTCTTAACTGTGCCTAAAATTTTCCAATATCTCATTGTTGTTCTCAGTTTTTGCACTACTTCTGATAGGCAAGTGCTCTATTGACTTGTGAAGAGGGTCCAGTCATTTTTGGTCTAGGGAGAGTCTTATCGATGGATGGATTGAGATATTGCTGATTTAGATGTAATTTAATTTCAATTGATTTGCCAAAATATGATTTCGCCGGAAATTCCTTAAGAAATGCAAACAGTAGCCTTGCTGATGTAATTTTGATTGTTTTCTATCAAGCTGTTAAGGACAGTTTAAGCTTTCACTGTGCATACTCCTGTATAAAATACACATACAGCTGTGAACAGTTTTGACCCAGATCTACCATCCCATAATGCACAGCCAAATTATGGACTATGCTGCACATTCCACTTGTAATTTTTTTTTTCTATTCAAACTGCATAAACCATAATGTAACTGCACATTGAGGCAGATCTGGGTCTACAGGTTGAATATGCATATTATATGAGTGTATATGGCACTCATTTCACTTTATCTCTGAAATGTGCGATCATAGTAATGTCTCAAATTTTTCATACACCATCAATGGTTAAAAATTATTATTATTATTTTCCTGTAATTTTTCATACAGAGAACTTTTTCATATTAAAATTTTGCAGCTTGTAGATGTTTGAGAAAAGTATAAATAATTCTTTTTGCCAGTAATTTTTTTACACCTGAAAAATAATTTAATAAAAAGTGTGCCAAACAAATTACAGACAATAACGTGTCACAAGTTGCTTGTGGCACAGGTATGACATGGTAGTTAAAAGTTAACAAAATCATGAATGCAAAAACAAGTTGAAAATGTTTTATACCAAAGTTTTATTTAAAAATGCTGTAAGTTATGATACAATCAAACCTGTTACAGTGTCTACTAGCCTGGGTACAGTCATCGATATATGTTTGCTTTGCCAATATATTCTTTTCTTTTCTTTTTATTCCCCCGTTGATAATCCGTCGAAAATAGATTATCATTAATTAATGGCACCCTATTGAGATTGTGGCGATAGTGACACCAGGGTACATGCAAGGTGTTTTCCATAATGATTAATCCTATTAATAGCCAATTTACACATGACATTGACCTTATCCAAAACAAGGCAAGGATGCAGTCTATTTCAGGACAACTTGATCAGAGTTATCGAACGTGAAATTAACCCACTGAATCCAAGGGGTAAAGCAAGGGAGCTGTGGTCAATTTTCACATGTCCACAGGCCGTCATTCTTGAGAACTAAAATGGACTGTAACACAGGTTAGTGTCTGCCTGTACAATGCCATTGCATATTCTTACAACTCTAGGTCTTAAAATAATGTAACAGAAAGAAACCAACAGTGTATGTAAAATCAACAAACAATTTATTTCTCTGTAAGTAAAATGAAAATTCAAAAGACACTAAATTTGGGAATTAAATTCCAAATAATCCTAAATGTCCTAAACACAAATCAGTAATTATAGAATGTTCCAAATGAATGAATGTTCCAAATGAATGAATGTTCTGAATGAATTAATGGTCTTGAATGTCCTGATATACCACAACAATACAATCCAGAATATCTTTGAAAATGTCCACAAATAACCAAAAGTCATATATATAAATCCAATGGTTAATGAGCACTTTATGGTAATTTCAATGAATGTTCAAATAAATAATTCCTTTTGAATCATGTCTACAGCACAACTAAAAACTCTGATAATAAACATTCCCAAGGACTGATTTTAAAACAGGAATGATTTTAAAACAGGATTTAAAATAGAAATAAACAAATGCGTATCATGTCCCTATTTATACAAATATTATAATGACCCACAATGCAATAGGACATGCATCATTCAAATGACCCACATCAACAGGATGTGAGTCATTTTAATGGAAAATACCCAAACTAGTTGTGAATAATTGTCAACAAGACTGGCCTTGACCTTAAATGCTGTCAACAAGGTTAATTATACTTAACAGTATGCATAAAGATCAAGTTTATAGATTCCATTTATTCTTAAAACAAATTAAATTCCGACATGTTCATAATGACTGCTTTTAATTTTTACTTCTCATACATTTTGTACACAGTTTTGACTTACTTTTTTGTGAATTCAGTAAATTCAGTTTACGTTTTTCACAAATAAAACTTGTTAGAGTTAAAATATTTATTCTCTAGAATAACATGTAACCTTGTATTGTGTATGTTAACTGCAAACATTGTTGAGTAACTTGTATTATGTAAACAATGTTAAATACAATTTAATCTCAATGTATTTGCAACATCATATTTTGACCATTTGCTGTCAATAATGCACATGTATTTGATTATGTTTTCTATTAATGTGAATTAAATTTGTGTAAAGTTTATTCATAAAAATTTTACAATTTTTATAATTGTGATTTACATGATCTTTGGGGATAGACACTGCACTTGGTACTCTATTTTCTCACCCATGTGAAAAGAAATCGTACAGAATTGCAAAGTTAACCTTATTGTTTTCATTTCTCAGATAGGTAATCTTCGGTCACTGTCTCGGGTCACTTTGACTGTCGAAAAGTGTGTGTTGTTGAGTTTCCACAATTTTGGCTTTATATGTGTATACATGTATGTATTTGACAACCCTCAGCTTGAGAGCTACCTGCATGATGTCAGTTTCATGAAAAATTATTTCAAAACATTATTTCAAACATGTATCAGCATTTAGGAGCACTCCCTGTAAGAATTAAAGTATATTTATATTGTATGAATCATTCATAAAATAAAATAAGAAACAAATTGATGAGAAAAAGAAACTCATTGTAGGGGTAATTGACCTTAACACAAGCAGATGTAGCCAAACCCTAAATTTACATATCAAATCATATAAAACGAAGTATTTTATGTTGACATAGTGTGAATTATTGTTAATTTTGTTAGTGCATACTGAAAATGTAATGAAAAATGGTTGATGATATGTACTGGCAGTCAGATAGGTGACAGACATTCGGCCTGAAAGTCCATCAAGGTGCCATATTAAATGTGCCTGTAAAACCCACATGATGCTCACACCTTTGCCAGCGATATTATTGGTTGGTGGTCCATATATATCAGCACGTGTTAGGGTTTGAGTGACATACAGCGATAAGTTAATTCGCACCAAGACAATGAAATCCCAGTCAAGGAATTACATTATTTGTGTTTTTCTTGGCAGAGCCATGCAAAAGACAAATAATGTAACCTCTTGACTGGGATTTCCTTGTCTTAATGCCAACCACAACATAGAATCTATAATATCCATGCAGACTCACTTCATGTACAGATTTTTCCACATTATGCAGATTTTGTTTATGTGATCCAATGTACATTGTAAAATTTAAAATTTCTTGAAAAAATTTTTGGTTTAAAGCTTAATATTTTCCCTCAAAATATTTCTGGTAATTGAAAATATTACAAGCTGAGAAACATCTTATGAAAAAAATACCACCATAACTGAAGATACCCTGATTTGTTTGCTATCTCTACTGATTTCCTTATTAAATTTCTAGAATGCAGATGGCCTTCTTTATCAGTATACAAAAGTGCAGATTTGTTGCAAAATCTGTGTAGTCACCCGGACGATGTATAAAACATGCAGCAACAAACAGCTTTGACCGAGAAACACTTGGGCATTATGGGAATGTGGGTATGAGTATGTACTGATCACAATTGAGTTTGCATTATGTATGTGATCAATTAGAGACAGTACATAAATATGTCATACAGTGATTACTAGGAATTTTCCTTACTCAGAGCGTAAGTATTTTAGAGTTCGAAATTTTCGGCAATATCGACTACTGTTGATCATGTGACTTATAATGGTCATGTAGACCATTATAAGTCACGTGATCAACAGTAGTCGCTGATGAAGGCAGTGTGATATTGCCGAAAATTTCGAACTCAAAAATATTTATGCTCTCAGTAAGGGAAATTCCTAGTAATCATGAATTATCCAGAGCAAGGAAGCAACCTTTTTAGATGTCATACAGTGTTTCCCATAGACTTTTTATTTGCTTTTTCAGTTCTCAAGGTATCTACAGTATGGAGTACATTGTCCCTGACACTATTACAAGATGGAATATTGGAGCCTTTGCCATGTCAAATACTAAAGGACTAGGAATTGCACCAAGCACAGAAGTATGTAGCTTGCATACAAATTTTGTATCACAGGTTTGGTTTGATGTTTTACAGCAAAGCAACACAAGTAAACTATATATGCTGAGGCAGTTGGCGTTAAGTGCCTTGCCCAAAGAAGCTTCATGGTAGCTGACCCAGCAGGGTTCATTTTAGGCTGCGCTCTTGTGCCAATGACCCTTATTTTTCATCTTTGTCACAATAAAGTTCCCTCCATGGCACCCATTGGGTGCATAAAAAACCCAAGAAAATAAAGATCATTATGATTGATTTTAGACTTATTTTGAGCACAACCCAAGCTTACTGAATAGAGTGCGTTTATTGCCAAAGAAGCATAAGACAATCATTTTCATTGGCTGACAGAAATGCCTTACTGATTTTGATTATTTGGGCACTAATTGAGAGAACATCTTCAATGATCATTCATATAAATTGTGAAGAAGAGAATTTTAAATCTTCAGCAAAAAAACACTGCAGCATCTATTTCTAAAGTCGCATACATGGAGGAAAGCATGTTGACTCCTGTCCAAAATACATTCTGGAGGTTAATAGCTATTCAAGCATGAGGAATTCAAATCCCAGTAAGGAAGGCTTTTGACGAGGGAGGCTGATAATGATCACAGGCACTTGGTTCGTGAATATTCACTGTTCCAGTATTATATACTTTGAGTCAATTGTCGTTGACTACAGTTTGCTACAGTTTCCTTCTCCACTAAAATAACCATGTCTGGAACATTGAACATGGTTATTTTAGCAGACATGGAAACTGTAGAAAACTATCTTGTACTCTGACTCTACAGCATATAATAATGGAAAAGAGAATATTTATTGCAGAAATTAATAAATCCACAATGTGAACCTGTGATATTGATATTTGTTTTAATTTCTGGAATCAACAAGAAACAGGTAAGGATATTTGCAACCCCTATTTTGTTTCTAAATGACCCCACTTATTGACCTGGTAGGGTCCATTGGGCTTCATTTTTCCATTTCTGAAATGAACACTGTGACCCAGGCTGATCCAATGGTAGAATTCAAACTCACACCCTTTTGGTCAAGAGTCCAGCACACTAACCACCAAGCCACTAAAGCTTCTACCTCTATTGGTCACCTCTTATAACATGCAGGAGTGCATCAGGTCTATTCTACACCCCTGAGCCTACAGGAGATTTGTACTGCAGCAGACAAAAAGATTGTCACAAGTATTTTCAGTTGCTAATTACCATATTTACTCAAGCCCCATTGGGAATAGTGTAGACTCTGATAAATCATCACACAATGTGCTGGCAGATGAAGGTCATACTGCTAGTTTTACTTGTCATTTCAAACGAACAGCCTGGACCCTGATCTGCCAGTGCATTATGGGACAGCAGATCTGGGTATATGCTGTCGGCCATTGGATGTAAATTGTATACAGGTAAATATGATGCTCATCATTAATTAAACTCTGAACTCCAGAAAACTCCGGAAAATGAATTAGCAGCATTTTTGATTGTCATATTAGGAACCATCTTCCAGATCAGTCTGTCCAAATATCTGAAACTTTTGCATGTGTATTTAGAGACTCTGGGAAAGTTCAACATCATGTGGTATAAATAATGTAAAATAGAGGTATGTGGTTTTACCCCATTTGTAGCCCTTAAGGTGGGTTTTTCCCTATGCATTTATATAAATGATGATTTTTCCTTTATTCCGTACATTCTCCAAAAAAGCAGGGACAAAAAATTATTTTCCAGTTGTTGGAACAAATGAAAACTTTGCAGGACAATAAGAATTTAATGCAACTTTCTATGAATTTAATACAAAATGTGAAAACAAATTTAGAGTATTGTGCTATTTCATAACAAATTTTATTCCTGGAAAATATTTTAGGATTCCTCCAGTCATGAAGAGCAGTTATTGACTTTGTAATATAAAGATGGCTGCCATTTTGTCAGTTTTTCTTTCCTGCAAGTCGAGTCCAACTGGAAACAACATAGACCCTGATCAGCCATCTCATAATGTGCCTGCAGATCTGAGTCTGTGCAGTTTGCAGTTGGGTTCTACTTATAAATGAGTGCATATGGTAAATAATTTTGTTTATATTCTCTAAAGTGGTTCCTGTTTGTCAAAATAATTAATATGAAATAGTATTATGTGAACAATTTAATTAAATTCTATATTAGCTTGAAAAAACAATCCTTTTTTAACAATTTAACAAGCATGCAGATAATTCCCTTCTCATATGTGATGCTTGCCTGATACAGGCACAGGAGAGCCATTATGCTTTTCAATGTATGATTGTTTGTTCCTATCTCTCTGATGTACCATTATGCGCTACCAGATCCCCTTATATATGTGATATTTACATTAATCTTGCAGTTATTTAATGTTGATCCTGCAAAAATGAAATCCATGCAGCTGTATTTTGAAATGCAAGATATGAATATGATCAGTACGTCTCATAAATCTAAATAAGAAGCAGATTGTTTTGTTTATATTAGAACCAAACAGGTGTTCCCTGTGTATGTTCCAAGTGTATGTTTCATGTCCATCCTTCATTGGACTAATGTTGCACTTTTTCCTATGTATGTTTTAGAAGATAACCCATTTAAATAGTCAATAAGGATACTTGAATCAAGAAAAATAGAAGCTTTTAATTCTTTTAATTTCATAAAGAAAATGTTGTAATCAGGAATATATAGTGAAATATGAGTAGATAAATGATTCACATACTTAGCTGACACTAAAATTCTTGTTATGCAAATAGATCACATGATGTTCAGATGACATCAGTACAAAATGCCAGTTAATCAAATGAGGGGCAGTACTCCAATTTCCTGGAAGTAATCAGAAGCATGAACACAGAGAGAGAGAGAGACAGTTTTTAATGAAAGCTCTCTAGATCAAGGCATTTATTAATCCAATGAAATGACAGATGTTTAAATATTTTAAGTTTGTGTCCATTTTTTTCAAAAAACAACATTTTTCCACATAGAGACAAATATTCAGTATGAGTATCTTCTCATCTTACAAGATTGGTTTCAGATTGTCAGTTGTCACAACATTGTTATATAATCAACAGCTGCCATTTCCATTTTTGTATGCCAGATCAGAAGTCTCCTTCTTTGACATTATATTCTCTTACTGATATCAAATATTATAAGGTTTGTACAAATGGTAACGGGCGTGATGCTGGTATTTGACTAGCTTGTTAAACATACAATAAATATAAGATACAAATAAGGAAATGCACAGGTAGAGTATGATACAAATGGCCAAGGAGCTGAACAAGTGCAACTAACTATGGAGTTGCAACAGGGACATTAACTCTGAGCATGCAACTGGCTAAGGAGATTAAGAAAGTGAACTACAGCAACTAACTAAGGAGCTGTAGAGTGCATGTAGTATTGGGGGCAAGAGAATGAAGTCATTCATGAAATACATCTGAATGTGTAGAGGTATGGTGCAATTGACTAAGTAGATGCACTTATTATTAGAAAGTGAACTGCACCAACCAAAGACCTGTATAGGTACATGTAGTATAGGGGGCAAGAGAATGAAGTAACATGAAATGAACACTCCATACATCTGACTGGGTAGAGTATGGTGCAACTGGTGAAGGCACTGTAACACTAGTACAACTAACTATGGAACTGCATATACCAACCAAGGTGCAACTATCTTTGGAATTGCAACATGGACATTCACTCTGAGCATGCAGCTGGCTAAGGAGCTGCACTGAAGAAAGTGAAACTACTGCACTAAGGAGCTCCAGAGTTATTTGTAGGATGAGGAGCAAGAATACAAATAAACTAAAGAAATGCAACTGGCTAAAGAGCTGCACCAGTGCAATTAAATATGGACTGACAACATATATATAAAAAGATGCAAGTATCACTCACACAAGTAGAATAATGCTACAGTTCTATAACAGCGTCTCTGCAGCAATTATAGCAAATCAAGAAAGTCATAGTACATGTATCAGGTATGAATATTAAGTTATGTAATCTTTATGTCAGTCTCAAGTAAATGTGAATATACCTATGAATATATATACTATCTTTGAGAAAGTTGTCTTAGGATGTTGCCATGCATGATCAAAAACAGTTCTCTAGTTAAACTATCCTGTGATCACATAGAGAGAATAATGATCAATTCACACAATATCACCACAGCTAATGCAAGTCCTACTATATTATGTATAATCGACAGCAAACTTGGTTTTGGTATGAAATTAATGTACTAAGAATACAAAGAAAAACACGGATATCGAGAAGGAAAGGTGAGGTGCACATATAAATATTTCGAAAATGAATTCCCCTGTGGGCTTGGGATGTAGAATAGGCCTGATATGACCTACTGCCATGATGATATGATGTCCTGCACATCACAGTAGGTGACTAAAGGAGGCAGTAGCCACATTGATGTGACCTCCTGCATGTCACAATAGGTGATTAAAGGAGGCAGTGGCCATGGTGATATGATGTCCTGCACATCATAGTAGGTGACTAAAGGAGCAGTAGCCACATTAATGTGACCTCCTGCATGTCACAATAGGTGATTAAAGGAGGCAGACTAGCCATGGTGACGTGTGTGACCTCCTGCATATCACAATAGGTGACTAAAGGCGGCAGTAACCATGGTGATATAACCTCCTGCGTGTCTCATTAGGTGACTAAAGGAAGCAATAGCCACATTGGCACAGTTGGCAGCATGCTGGACTTGTAACCAAAAAGTGCTGGTTTGAGCCTTACCATTGGACCAGACAGGCTTCCAAGGTGCGTCCCTGGGCAAGGCACCCCACTGTGTTAGAGTCAGCACCTAACAACCCACCTACATTGCTATGCCATAAACCACCAAACCAAACTGAGTGGAACTCTGCAGTTAATACATCTTGTGACAGAATAAATCATGGAATCCCGAGGGGATGAATCCATATGGAGAAACAAGAATTGAGATAACAGAATGAAACACATTCCAGTGAATGCTGGGGATCTTTTTGAACTTGCCATATTTAACAAACTGGTGTAACATTCTGATGACCATTAAGTCAATATTTGATCATATGATCACCAGGTACCATTTGATTGAATGACTCTCCGACTACTAGTATTAACATTAGGAAGAAGTTAAGATAATAGATTTATGTGCTTACTGATAAGAATTTGGTGCCAAATATTTTCCAGTTCAGTCTCAACATGTGGTAATGACTGAGAAGATACTCCCTCCATTGCCATAAAAGATGTGTGGGAGGTCATTTCCTGTCCACTCAATCCATCCTGTCCACTCAATCCATTGCCATCTGAATTGTCTGGACAGGAAAACCAATTCACCTTATTGGCCAGTGAATCAACCATTTTCATCAAAGAATCAAAGGCTGCCACCATGTTGAACAGAGTCACATGATCTGATGTATTAGTATAAGTCGGCTGATCTGAGCCAGATATAAATGTGACAACTATTGTCTGGCATGTCTGAGTCCTCTGTATTATATCTATTGGTCTGTGGCTTTTCGAATCCTGACAAATTGCACACAATATTATCAATATCTGACAGTGACAAAAATGCGTACTGTCATGGACCCGTCTTTGTGGTTGTTCCTGTTTAGGCATAGTAAAAAACAAACAACATGAAAACAGCAAAATCTCAAAGTAAATTACAAAAAATGTTCCACTCAGAATCTAGTACAATTAAATGATATGTTGAACAAAAGCCACAATAAAACAATTACAGAGTAAGTTATTGGAGCAGAAAATGTAAACAAAGCTCATGTGTCTTACGGTAAATACTGGTATGTGATGCCCATGCAAGACAAAGAACCCCACATGTTTCTATATTTAGCTAAAGGCCCATGACATCACATGGGGACTTGGACAATTATGCTCGACTTTGAGAATTATTTGAGTGTATGAACTGGTATAAAATATATAGCAATGTGTATTATGTAAACAGCATCAAAACCAGTTCACTTTCAGTGTTCTAAGTCAGATTATGATTGAAAATTTCTTAAAGATTAAGAAATTTTCTGTCATGATCTATTATGTACCTAATACAGTTTGCCATCTCAGACTGTGGAATATTCCTTTCTTACATTCCTACATGTATGATCATGCTTTTTAGTGTAGAACAACGATAGGGAATATCTCATGTCTTTCACAACTGTAGTGTATGATCATGCTTTTTAGTGTAGAACAACGATAGGGAATATCTCTTATCTTTTGTAACATGATTACATGTATGGAGTAAAATAAGAGTTTAAGAACTAACCAATAATCTTTTCCAAAGATGACTTCAGCAGTCTCCTTACCTAACTTCCAATTGGGTTCCACATCATGTGCTTTACCTTATAAGTACCCAATGGGCTTTGTCACAGCAATGCTCAAAAGACTGGCAACAAAATAACACTAGATATTGTCAGATTAATTAAGAAATCTGTGGAATGGTGATTGTTTATTTCTGACCACCTGTACCTTTTAATTGACTCTATAACATTTAACTGTATAAACTGACCTGAGGAGTGATAGTATTCTTGGATGAGCATTAAGCATAAAGCTATATGAATCATGACTGTTTATTGTTTATACTGGCTACAGGTTAAAGGCATATATTGCAGTGTCAAAAAATGTCTCTCTTTTATTCATTAAGATTTTTGGGAAATAGTGTATACATAGACTGTCCAATCCATACTATCAAACCAGCAGGGGACTGAAAAGAGTGTTTGGAATTATCATCATGGGGAGGTGGTCTTATTTCAGAGGAAAACTAAACTGGAGGAAGTGATGAAATACTATTGCTAAATGTATTTGGAAATGGTCTCTTTTCAGGGTTGGTTGCAAGGAAAGGTTTTGCTCTTGTTATTTTATCCCATAAATTTCTACAGATATATTATTTTCATTTTTCTGGCCATTCACTATATGCCAGTATGCTTCCTTACAAATTTCTATGAGGAACATGTACCATTACATTCAAACTTTATGTTAAGCTTAAAAAAATTGAAATCTCTAGTTGGGAATCTATGTGCGTGACTCATTATATTCATACAATTTTGTCCCATTATCGTTTTTTTATTTTTTTCAGCTTGTGGTGTTCCAACCCTTCTTTTTGTCAGCCAATCTGCCATATTCAATCATTCGTGGAGAGTCCTTTGACTTACAGATTCTGGTTTTCAACTATTTAGATGAAAATATTCAGGTACAGTATTGTATTTGTTGTTTTTAAGATACTGGTCATAGACCATAAGAGCTTATGGGATGGGCTGTTGTCCATCCATTAGCACAAGTTTGTTATCGCTACTTCTCCTAAACTGCTTGGAGGATTGCCATGAAACTTTACACACACATTCATCCCATGATCTAGTTGGTCCTAGATGAAAATGGTGTTGCTCGCACATCCAATATGGACACCACAGTGGCCATCTTGAAAATCTTGTTATCACTACTTCTCCTGTATGGATGGTCATATCAACATGTGGTTTTCACTAAAAGACTTCTTATGATGTCTACTTGGTCCTAAATAAAAATGGTGCTGATGTGACATACAATATGGTGGCCATCTTGAAAATCTTGTTATTGATACTCCTCCTGTATGGATGGTCATGTCATCATGGGGTTTTCACTAAAAGACTTCTTATGATGTCTAGTTGGTCCTAAATGAAAATGGTGCCAATCTGATGTCCAATATGGCCACCTAGATCCTAAATGAATGAATACTCATATGATATTCACTGATTTTGACACAGTACTTCTAAGCAATTGTTTACCTGGCCACCATCTTGCAACATGAATAAAATGATGCAAAACCATGTGTTTTGATCATTCAAAATGGTAGACATGGTTAACAGGAAGAAATGGTCTTATCTTGATTTCCTGGAAATTCCTTTTGCCCAGTAGAGCATCAGTTTGTCCAGGGACTCTTGTTATATGATTCAAGTACACAACATAGACCCTGATCTGCCACCACATCATGTGACGACAGATAATAGGTTTAGGATATTCACACGAGATGGGTATTTTCAGCAGGTGAATAAAGTAATTGCATTTACATTCAGGTATTGTAAGTATCAGGAAATAAAATAATTTCATTTACATTCAGATAGTCACTAAATAGGGTAAACTGATCATGAGTTGGACAGTTCTGACTTGGCCTTTTAACAGCACAAATGAAAGCCTCGCCTGCCACCTAGTGAATGATAAAGGTACAACTAGTGTTAAAAATCTCACATTTTTGTCATGTGTTACTTGCCTCCATTCATACTATAATCAAGATATACCATGAAATAGCGAATATCAGAAACTGATTTAGAGTCAGACAAGCACACTTGAAAGTCAGACAGGGACATTTGAGCTACCACAGAAATGTATAGATAGCTGTACTACAAGGAATACATTTTTTAAGCTGGAGATTAAGGTGTAATTTTATTGTGTCAATTAATAATTTCCTTTCCTTAATAGTGCACAAACTTGAAGAATTTAGAGAAAGTGTAAATTGATCTTTAGTCGGACACAATTTTACATTGAATCTGTATATTGTTACGACTAGGGGTTAAAATGTAACAAAAGAAAGAAAGACTCAAACAAGCTTTCACAATTTCTAAAATACAAATTTAATTTCCTAAAATAAAAAAATATTTTAAACAAACAAAGTGAAAGAATTAAAAATAATTTACAGTGTAGAATTTCCTTAATTAGTCCTAAATTGTTCTATTTCATTCACTAATCTGAAAGTTATCCAAAGTATTCTGAATGAGAACACTAATGTGCTTATGTGCCAACAATTTTCTGTTCTTAATCCAAATATTAATTTAAGGTAAATTCCAACGGAGTTGAATAATGTTCAGATCTTTAGTACGTAATCCAAAAGTACTATTTAGAAATAAGATTTTCCGCTAAGCTGAATCACAAACAATAAATAATCTTGCTCTCTCTTTACAGTCTGAAGTAATTATGAAGAATGTCCAAGCAGTGACTAAAATCTAGTTTTATAATCTCTTACTGCGTAAAAGAGAATTTAAACACTGAAACTGCGTTCCAAACAATTTATTCTATTGTAAACAACTTTTACTGAACCAATCAGAAACTAGGTTATGCATGTCACCGCTAAAAATACCTTCGCACTGCGATTTTATATCTTATTTCAAATCAACAAGGTGTTGACTTCTTATTGACATGGGATCCAGGTCACGAATCACCACTCGCTAATCACGTGACTCACTATGTTGTTAAGTTTACCAACATAATTATTGATTTCGTTAGGCAGAAACAATGACTCATGTACTCAATAATAGCATTGGCTAATGAATTAAAGAATTATAATACAAATGTCATAAACTAAATGAAAACTATATTATAATTTAAAGATGATACATAATTCCGCAACAATATTGTGTAGTAAATATTAAGGAAAGTTAACTCTTTCATGTTTAACGAGCCTTTTCTGTTCACAGTTGTGGTTCCTTTATGTTGTTACTATGCAATACAATAAATATTGCAGTTTGCATAAAAGTGTCAGACTCATGGTCTTGTCCAACTTAATATTAGTTTACCCTAACAGTACAAAAATAATTGCATTTAGATTCAGACGGATGCTAAATTATCAGCTAAAAAGTAATTGTGGTTTCAACCTGGCATAGTGAGGAAGAATTTTCACCAAAAAAGATTCTGTTCATTTTTGATCAGAACTGCACCAGTCTGACATCCAATCTGGCTGCCTTTTCAGCTATCCTGAAAACTCTCGTTATCTATGTTTCTCTTATCATATCAGTTACAAATTGGATGTCTTTAGTATTTTAAAAGGAATTGAAAGCCTGTCCCATAGAAATTATTGTCAGAACTTACACACAAAGTATGCTCATGCGACTTGGGTGGTGGGGGGGGGCAGTCTTTTATTGTTCTTAACTGTGCTGTTCCTTTTGTATTAATCTTAAGAGACATTTTAATAAATATTACTCAGGTATGCAATAGGTGTGTGTGTGTGTGTGTGTGTGTGTGTGTGTGTGTGTGTGTGTGTGTGTGTGTGTGTGTGTGTTTGTGCGTGTTGTAGCTCTTTGGCATACATACTTTGTGTATGCTTTGCACCAAGGTCAAGGTCACAAATCAGGGGTTGAAAACTTACTGACCCAACTCTAAATAGCAAGTGAAAAATCCCAGCAGTAACATGAATTTTCCAGTCACTCACCTGATGGGCAAGTGTTTATTCAAGGCGTACCAGTGTTTTTTGTTAATAACAAGTATGTTCTGGAGAGAATATTGCTGACTTTGTTCAATGAAAGTCTATATTTCTACCCAAAGTTTGTTTTCCATTTGTTTTCATCAAGCTCGTACAAGTGCTTTAGCTCTCACTGTTAAGTACTAAAAAAAACATGAATAAGTTTCAGTAAACAACCTTTGACAATCAAATTTTGGGTGTTAACATCATCAATTTTTATATTTCTATGATAGCTAGTTGAATAAGAGTTTATTCTGGCTGAGTAGACATTTTTAGCACTTGCCTGACTGGGCAAATTGTTTGAAATTTTTTGAGATTTTTTTAACCCATGCAAATGCAAATGTAATGAGTTAGCTGTTTCTCTGTGTGCTTCTTAATTTACTAAAAGGAGCAGATATTTTTAATGAAACTTTACCCAAGCACACATCACCACTAGATATAATGTTATTCTAGATATAATGTTATTCACCACATTTTGTTGTCCTTCTTTACCAAATATATGCTAGGTTAAGCATGCAGTTAACTGATCTTGTTAATTCATAACTTAATATATAAATATACATCATAATACATGTGATATATATAAAATAATAACTTTATTTGGTTTTTCCCTTAACAGGTTACTCTGACCATAACACAGTCATCTAACTTTGAATTGAACAATCTAAACCAGAAGATCACAGTAAGTTTTGTATTGTTCCATATATATATATATATATATATATATATATATATATATATATATATTAGAGATCCTGAAATTCTAATAGCTCTTGCTGGACATATTTTCCAAAATATAACATGGCAGCCATATATTTGTGAAATTTAGTATAAAACATTCAAAGAGATATAACAGGTTGTGACAAAAAAGAAAACATTGATATACCTAATTGTTAAATGTGCCAAAAAATGTGTAATTTTTGGTTCTGCATTTGCTGCTGCATTAGTTTTAGTATTATCCTTCCATGATTTACTGGTTTCCAGTGAAACTATACTATAGAATTTCACCCAACAACAATATATATTAATCTACTCTACTGTTTTAAAATTAATTATTCATTGACAACAAGCCAACTTAGTGCCTCAAAATACTTGTGTAAACTAGAACTAGTCACCTTTGAATTAAGCTTAGTCTGCAGCATCTTTATTGGTTGTCTGACAAAGAAACAGTCTGTAATCTAGACCTAGTGATTTTTTAATTTTACTTTGTTTAGGTGTTTATTTGGCAATATGTCTGCTAAGTAAATAGTGTTATTTTTAAGGCCTTACATCTGCTAACTGATTAAAAATTATACACTGTTTTTATAAGGAAAGCAGAAAATAATGTTATAGGGTAAGATTCTATACTAAATTTTATATATAAAAGAATTTAAAACAAAGAATAAAAGTTAAGAAAGGAAAATGTGATTAATGAATGGATAATAATAAAACTGAAGCAAAAGTACATCAATTCAAGAAATATATCAATGTTTTCTGATTATTTAATATATTATTACAGTAAAACCTGTCTTTGAGAGACCGCCCCTTCTGCCAACAAAAAGCGGTCTCTCAAGACAGGTGGTCTCTCATAACAGGTTTGAACAAAAAAGACCAATTTCCATGGTCAAAATTCAGCACTGTTTAAGAAGGAAAAATAAACACAATCACATACATTTATTGTATTCTTTGTTCGTAGTTCTTGTTAAAATATTGCATGCATTTATCTGAAAATAATTTTATATTGCAATCAAGTTATACATCTATCATTAAACATGAATCACTTTTATTTTTGAAGATTACATGTACATGTACTAGTACTAGCATATGAATTCATTTCTAATTGACTCTTTGACTTTTACAACACCCTAAATTTTAGTTTTACAGACGTTTCAACTGGCTGCCATGTTGCAAATGGTCTCCCCATTTTCAGTTCTTTCAATTACATTAATTCTTTCCTCCAGTGTTAGAATTTGTCTCTTTTTCGTTGGAGGTTCCGCCATTATTATTAAGGTGCTGGGTCTAAATGTTATAAGGGATCAGTTGTAATAACGACTGTAGTGGTTTTGATCAGGGTTTGGGGAAATATGGAATACATATACAATGTATATGTACTAATGAATGAAATTAAAAGACATAATAAACTCATCCAGAAGCAGAAAAAAAGTATTTTGAGACAAAACTCAAAGGCTTAATTCACCGACGACACAAAGAGATTAACTCTATAAACAAAGGGTGTAACCGGCTGCACTAAGGTGAACAGATCACTGCTTGGTGTGTGGGCTATAATTACTGTAACATAAAAAAAAACAAAAAAAACAACAAATAACACAAGCCTTTCACAATGACAATCGAATCCGGAAACTATTCTCACCTACTTGTATTTAAGACAAAGACCTCATTCACCCCAGGCATTACGGATTAACTCCAAAGACAAACGATGTATTAGACCGCTATTTTGTCTTTGGCACTACAATGGCAGTTAGCGACATGTACATTAGCCTGGTTTACAACTTATAACAAAGGACACCTACATGCATGACCTGAAAAATTTAGGAAACTGGTAGCCAGCCTAATTTTTTAAATTTTTTTTTATAACAGTCTTTACTTTTGTAGCGGTCATTGTTACAAAGGATTAAATAAATATCAGTGGTGTTTGTCTCAGTTCTCGCAGTAGGGTCGTTCATAACAGTATTATTTAAGAACAATCTGCCATTCGCAACTTCGCGGAAAATACTACGGATCATACTTTAGTCTCGAAGAAATAGCCGAGGTATTTCCGAATGACTAATCTGCATGTACTGGTTTACAACCTATAACATATAACACTAGATGCATGACCTGTAAAATTTAAGAAACCGGTAGCCAGTCTAATTTTTTTTTTTTTAATAAGTTATAGGTTTTTGATTTTGTTTATAACAGTCTTTACTTTTTAAGCTGTCGTGGTTACAAAGGGTTAAATAAAGGTCATTTGTGGTTATCTCTATTTTTGTGATGTAGTCGTTCATAGCAGTGTCAAAATGCAGATTTTGCCAAGAAATCATGGTCGCTGGTCGCATTCTGCAGGTGGTCGCTGACGACAGTCCGGTTATATAATAAAATCGATCTGTGCATTACGATTGTGGTTGCTCATGACAGGTGGTTGCTCATATCAGAAGTCGCTCATGACAGGTGGTTACTGATATCAGAAGTCGCTCATGACAGGTTTTACTGTATTATATTATTGGTATTTTATAATTTATTAATCACATTATCTTATTATTTTATCTTTTGATGTTTCTGTAATAAATGTCATCAATATCCAGCAGCTATATATATATTAGGGTTCGAATCTCCATAGAGTACAAACTAAAATTCTCTAACCTGTATGATAATATTATTTATTCGTATTTAAAAATGATGCTAATGTTATCAAGCATTCTCCTGTAGGATCCAGAGATAGCACTTTCCGCTCTGTTTGGTGTATATTTGTAATTCTCTATAATAACTTCAATATACATTGATTTCTGTAGTAGGAATCCAGATGGACTGTGTAGTTAGATGAGAATTGATTACTGGGTCGACATGCAGGTATGTCTGCTACGCATGAATGCCTATACCACTGATGCTGTAGCATAATTTATTCATGATGTGTGCATGGACGAGATGGTATAGGGGTTGGTGCTTACAGGCAAGGTGATGGGTGCCGTAGCCTGCGGATCCAGGTTCAGATCTCCATAGAGTATGAATTAAATGTATCTAACCTGTATGATAATATAATGTATTTAAAAATTCTGCTAATGTTATCAGGCATTCTCCTGTAGGATCCAGGGATAGAACTTTCCGCTCTGTTTGGAAATTTAGCCTTGCAGAATGGAGTAAAACAAAAGCAGATTGAAACATTGTGTAATTTAAGCATGCAGTTTTGCAAACTCTCAAATTTGCAAAACTTGAACACTGCAGAAATTTTACCCTACACACTATTATTAATATCTCCCCTGCTACATGACATAGTAGTCATTGTTTATCCATCTTCTATTCACCCATCCAGCCTCAATTTTGTTGGAAGATTTTTTTTGGAATGGTTATATCTCCATTTTGCATCAATCCTTTATGGCTTCAGGGAGGTAGAATAGGACCAAAGTGCCATCCTGTTTGTCGCATGAAGCAGCTAATGGAGGCAGGAGTCATGAAGGCTCAGTGATTAGTGTGTTGGACTTGGGACCAAAAGGGTGCAGATTCAGTTCCTGCCATTGGATCAGCCTGAGTCAGCTACTGCAGTGCGTCCTTGGGCAAGGCATTTTACTCCATTTGCCTCTGCACTAAATAACCTACTTGTGTTGCTGTGCTGTAAAACACCAAACCAGACCAAACCATGTTGCATCTCCGTCTTATCAGCAAACTGAACTTCACATTTGCTAGAAAATGTACAAGGCCTAAAATCATGGTCACTCAGTTGAGAGCCTTAAAACGTCAAATAATATCTGTCTCACTCCAGCTCCCAACAGTAACCCAACCCCCTTCTCTCTAGATGTTAATTGTGATGTCAGCCCTTTCATGCAATCATCTGGAGACAGTTAATCCATTAATCAGCACATCATCATGTTAAATGACAATTAAGTCTGTAACAGTTGTCAAAATAAAGCCAGCTTTGCCACTGAGTAAATAGAGTTCTTGCAGCTTGTTTTTTATCCTTTGGATTTTTTAGCATTTATCAGAGTAATTGTTAATTCAAAACCCAATTTAAGGATAGAACATTAGATTCGTGATCACAGCCACAACCGGTAAATCATGTGGTATCTTGTGAGGGCAGCCATTTGCAATACTCATGAGGCAATTAGATCTTGTTTAATCTAGTCCTGTTCATTAATATGATCACACAAAAGTCAAATGTCTACATGAGCAGGGACATAGTTGGTTGTCCTGCTGTGTGACTCAAATTTTGTTTATGAAATACATTATTTGTTGTGTCTTGCTATGACTGGACAAACCAGATTGTATCCATTTATTTATTTCTTTTTTGGTTTTTTTTTTTTTTGCTGGGATGGGGGGACACTAGTCCAATGGACTAGCTATCGTAAATGTCGAACCTTGTATGATAATTATGTTCATATATTTCTCTTGTTTATTCCCTAATAATATCAGAAGATAATCAGACATTCTGACATTTAAAATGTTTGAATATTTTTGGATGTTTAATTCCATTAGACTTTTGAAAAACAGTCTTTCTTTGTCATTGTCTGTTTCTTTCCCTTTTTCTTGTTGTCATCTTTTTAAAAAATGGGATCCATAGATATTGTCACATTATAGTTTTTGAGGCACAGATTAGCAAGAAAGTTGTGTTATTCCTAAAAAAAATAATTTCTCTATATTTTCATTTTTTCATTTCTCCCGTAACCTTGCTGGTCGTAGGGGTGCCACTGATGACTTTGCGACAATCTCTCTCCATTTCGCCCTGTTCTCCACTGCTCTTTGGGACTTTGCAAAGTCCATTCCTGTCCACTCTTTGATATTGTCTTCCCATCTCTTCTTCTGTCTGCCTCATTTTCTCTTTCCTCTCACTGTGCCCTGCAGGATTGTCTTTGACAGGCCAGTTGAGCGTGAGACGTGACCATACCATCTTACCATCTTAGTTTGCGTTTCTTTACAGTGGTTTGCAGATCTTCATAAGGTCCAATTGCGCCTTGGATTTTAGTGCGCACCTCCGCATTAGAGACATGGTCTAAGTATGAGATTTTCAGGATCCTTGGATCCTTCGATAACATCTCATCTCTAAGGCATGGATTCTTGTCTCTATTTCTGCTGTTAGGGTCCATGTCTCACATGCATATAGGAATATGGACATGATGAGGGAGCGCATAAGCTTGATCTTGGACCCAAGCGTGATGTTGCTGTCTTTCCAAATAGGCTTCAGCCTAGCCAGAGCAGCTGTTGTCTGCGCAATCCTGGAAAGAACCTCAGGTTTTGAACCTTCATAAGAGGCGATAGCACCTAGGTACTTGAAGCTTGTTACTGTGCCCAGCTTCTGTCCATTCAGTCTTGTTTCCTTTTGGATGCCACTCGGGTTGTTTGTCATTAGGTTTGTCTTTTCAGCGTTGATCTCCATCCCATATCTTAGTGATGCTTGATTGAGACAGTTCACTAAGGTTTCCATTTCTTCTTCATCTCCTGCTAAGCCATCGATATCATCAGCGAAGCGCAGGCTTGTGATTGTTCTGCCTCCAACACTGACACTGCCCTCATGGTCTTCCAAGGCGTCGGACATGATCCTTTCCAGGTAGATGTTGAAGAGAGTGGGTGAGAGAAGGCACCCCTTCTGACTCCGACTGTGGTTCTGAACCAGTCTCCCATGAACTGTACTAGTCGCCTTGTCATACAGGGTTTCGATAGTGCGGATTAGTTTTGCATTTATGTTGTATATCCGCATGGTGGCCCACAAAGCTGCATGCCATACCTTGTCGAAAGCCTTCTTGAAGTCAATGAAGACATGATAGAGGTTCTGTTGATGCTGAAGATATTTTTCACAGAGGATTCTGAGATTGAAGATCTGTTCTGTAGTGCTATGTCCTGCTCTGAAACCTGCCTGTTCTTCCGCAATGATGTGCTCTGTTTGGGGTTTCAGCCTATTGAGGATGATCTTAAGCATAACCTTGCTTGGGTGACTGATGAGACTGATTGTTCGGTAGTTCTGGCACAGTTGTAGATATTCCCTTTCTTAGGAAGAGTCATGATCAGAGACTGGGTCCATGGGGTGGGCCATTCTCCTGTTTGCCAGATTTGGTTGCAGATTGTTGTGAGGACATCTATCATGGGCGTTCCTCCTGCTTTAACAAGTTCTGCTGGTATGTTGTCTACCCCAGCTGACTTCCCCTTCTTTAGCGCCTTTACTGCAGCCTCTACTTCGTCCCTGAGGATTGGGTGGTCAACCTCTCAGTGGTACGTTTAGTACAGCTTGGTCTCCAGAAGTCTCCTGGTTGTAAAGCTCCAAACAGTATTCCGTCCATCTATTAAGAATATCTTGGTTTTCTGTCAGACTCTTACCAGTCTTGTCCTGAATCGTTTTAGAGCTCCCCTGTTTCTCTGTTGTCAGGTCTTTCACCAACTGGTATGCCCTTTTACTGTCATTCTGGTTCAGGCTTTTCTCGACTTCCTTGCATTGGTCCTCTAACCAGCTTTCTTTTGCTTTCTTTATGCTCTTCTTAATCCTGTTGTTAATCTCATTGTGGTTTTTTTGCTCCTTCATGGTCTCCTCGCTTACTCTTCAGTTTTCTCCTCACATTGCAGAGGTCGAGGATATCTGCTGTGACCCAAGGCTTCTTTATTCTATGATGCTTGCCAAGGATCTCTCCGGCTGTGTCTATTACTGCCTTGTTGAAGGTGGTGATCAAGGAGTCTAGGTTTATTTCTTCATGTCCCAGAATTGTGAGTGTTGCAAATTTGCCACCTATTGATGCTTCAAATGCTTGTGCCATGCTTGGATCTTTAAGTTTTTCAAGGTTGAACCTGATCCTAACTTGTCTTGGCTTATTGGTCTTCCTCAGACGAAGTTTGATAGTCATCATCAGCAAGTCATGGTCGCTTCCTATATCAGCTCCTGGGAAGCTACGTGTTCTGGCAATGTTTACGCTAATTAAAATTAATTTCTCTATATACTCACATATGAATCTAGTCCAACTACAAACAACATAGACCTTGATCTGCCATCGCATAATGCACCAGCTGATCAGGGTAATTGTTGTTTGTTCTACTGATTGCTCCTAACAATCTGCATAGACCCAGATCTGCCAGTGCATTCTGTGATAGCAGATCTGGGTCTTTGTAGTTGAACTCAACTTATAAGCGAGTATATATGGTAACATAATCTGCATAATACCTGCAGAACCCTTTTTTGATCAAAGCTTGCAGCAAATATCCCTAACTGAATGCACATTTCTGGATTTCAGTATGCCATGCAAGAGGGAAGCATCTGCTAAACTGCACATAAAACATCTTGATTTTATTCAGACTTACCACTTTGTATGTCTGATGTCTCATTACCACCACTTTGTATGTCTGATGTCTCATTACCACCACTTTGAATATCTGATGTCTCATTACCACCACTTTGTATGTCTGATGTCTCATTACCACCACTTTGTATGTCTGATGTCTCATTACTACATAACTTTTATGAGTTAAATCAGGCTCAAAGACTATTCTTATATATGCATTAATGCAGTACAACCATCTTAGGAGAGACAATGCACTCCAAGGTGGAGAGCTGCATGTACAAACATAGACAAAGAAAGATAACTCTTCTAGTATGAATAGACATGTTATTGTGTTCGTTGATTGGTTTGTTAGTTGGTTGGTTTTTAATGGCACTTTCAACACGTTATTGACCAGATTATGCCAAGGCAATGAAAGCTAAGTGTCTATCCCAAGGACTTATTGAGGCAGCAAACTCAGGCTGGCCAAGGTAGTTATCAAACCTGTGACGCTTGAATTATAAATCTGATACTCTAAAAAAATGAGTTACAGCAGCTCCACCAAATGATCAGGACATTGTTTATGATACCATCAGAGTATGCTTATCATGATGAGCTTCCCAACCAAATTGCAAGCTTGTTTTACACGCTCATGGCAAGCTTGCCACAGGCTAATTTATAAAGCTCGCAGCAAGCTTGGATTTAGAACATTGTGGCAAGCTTGTGCATGCTTGTTTTGCAAGCTTGTGTGAGTTTATTTAACAAGATAGTACAATAAGCATGCACAAGCTTAAGGTTGCACAAGCTTGTTACTTATTTAAGAAGATAATACGATATGAATGTACAATCGCAAGCTTGTTAGTAGCTTCCAGCAAGCTTGCACAAGCTTGTTGCAGACTTGCATAGCTTTCTTGATGCAAGCTTGTGGTCTTTCAAAAATACAAATTTTGACCAGATACTGAATCAAAATAACTTTTGTATTGTTGTATGAAAATATAAAGCTAATTAAAACCAACTTTGTGAACAAAATTATACTTGAAATAATGGAATGTCATTGGTTTAAGCATTATAGAAAGTAAAAACAAAGGTGAACAAGTGCAGTTGATGATATTAATTGGACTTTAATGCCCTACAAGATGTAGCACATTTATTGAGTATCACTTCATTGAAGTTTACTTCAGTAAGGTAGGGTTTTCCTCCTAATTTCTTTTTAAAATGTTTCAGAATAAATTCCTTTATAGTTTGGATTACAATAGCTGACAAAGGGTTAGTTTGAAATGCTGCATTATGGGCATTCGTTGCCTCTTTTGTACATGATCTTGCCAACATTTCTTTAGTAAAGAAGCATTCAAGCAGGGCAATTGTAAGTTTTCCGGGCTGGCTCGCTGATGCATGAATTGCCTGGAACAGTTGCCCCTGGGTTAAATATACTTCATATTCTGGCACAAGTGTCATCAGAACTCTGAAAAAAATAAATAAAATCATAAGTTATACATAAATTGAAATAAAATATTCAGAGTATCGTACATTAATGTTTTAGTTCCAGCACTGAGGACCTTCTACAGGTTGCAAAGCTACTGCATAACTGCACAAAGACTGATGACTAAATAGAGACCAACAAAATGACCTAGAAAATATGCGGTGTATAGATCAATGGATAGACATACAATAAATGATGTACTTCAGTATATGGACTTTACACTTTAGGTACATTGTAAAATAGGAATGGAGTACAGAGTTTTCAACACCATCAAGGTTTTGTCAGAATATTTGACTATTCAACAAATCAAGGAAGCCAACTATGGAGTTGCAATCAAGGGCAAGAATTTTTCATACCATAATTAAAAAGGATTCTTTTTATATTAGTTGCCTCAAGATAATTAATTTTTTTCAACTAATATAATGGATATAATAAAATCTTTTTTTGTTGTTGTCTATAAATCTGAGTATGAATAGTTTTTTCAAGTACAGTACAGCTCACGTGATTTTTCGGAACTCCGCGCATCGCGGTGGGGGTGGAGAGTGAGTGGAGAGGATTAAGAAAAACCCCTCCACCATCACTCCACGCGTCCTGATGGAGTTGTTGCGGAGTCTCGCGGAGAATAGCCCTGCACACCACGCTTTCTCGCGGAGTCGCATCCGATCACCACCGCGGAGTGGACGTGGTCTCGATAATATGGGCGTGGTTTATTGTTTATTACTCATGCAAGCAGAGGTTGAGAGATAAACGGGGGGGGGGGGGGCACCGATTTATCTACATCGTTATCCCTCTGGGGAGCAATTTGCTAACTTTTTGACACTGAAAAAAACGTAGTAATTCAGTTAATTATAAATATTTCCTTGTTCTAACGAAGATAATGTATGATACATAGTGCCAAATCATATTTAAGATGATGATAACGTAATGACAATGCCTCGTAAACTGTATTAATACTACATTTTGCACAATGAATCTAATTTCTTTTTCTTCAATACTATGTTATCAGAATCTAAACATGCATTCATATCCTTATTTCTTTTTCAGTAAACGCAATACAAAATTGTAATGATCATATGAAAGTCAGTGATATTGTACTACCTTCAATGAAAAGAACGATAAACATCGAAAAAATTAATAACAAAGCTGCAGTCATACCTGACTAAAGTGAAACAAAATCGCACAAGTTCCGATGGTTACTCCATGCATGAGTACTCATTCACATATTGTACATTTTTTTCTGACATCCTATCGCTTAAATAAAGCATTATTAAGATTTCACATTGTTATTTTATTTTAAACTGTACTATTTTGCATTAATTACCAAAGTAGCGGGTTTTTTTTAAAATCACAAATGGTCGCAAAAGGTCATCCTAGATACATGTAGTTGACACGTGCAAGTAACCTAGCACAATAGAAGCCATCAGCACTGCATGTTTTCTTTGATATTGATGTGTTAATTTCATGTGCTAACTGTTAAGCTAAAAGTACAACAGCAACGCTTCTGCGGGTTTGTTTTCTTTGCCATTGATTTGACAAACTTGCGCATCAGATGAAATTAATGTTTAACTTTTTCTTTTCTGTTCGTTTTCCTATTGCATAATACAGAAAAATAAGATGAATAAGTTTAGATCATTAACTCTTCTTAGTAAAGTTCCCCCCTCTCTCTCTCTCTCTCTCTCTCTCTCTCTCTCTCTCTCTCTCTCATAAAATATGGAATCCAAATCACTACAGCACAAGTTATCGTAAACTGAAATCTGGAAAAGTTTGCAAGTGGTAAGAAACAGAAACACGCTCAATAACCAAAGGCTCTAACAGTCACAAACAGGAAACTGCATTCTTTAATATCTGCGTAAAAATAATTAAAAAAGTATATTTTATTTTTATATTTTTGCCGTAGGAAAATGAGCAAATAATAGGAGACACGTGGAGACAATACATCCATGCAAAATGCTCTAAACTTGTTGGAAATTAAAATCTCTGAACATCTCAGATTTTAGAATTTTCCATATTATTTTTCATTTCGGTAATAAGCCGAGTTCAGATTAAGTACTAACAATTATCAAACTTCCGTTGTTAATGGCGGGACCATAAATGCGGCTGTAAAGTACAACGCGCTAAATCAGATGGCTTCGTGTGATAAAAACACACTGTTCCCATGCTGAAACTTACATCATCCTTTGATGCAAACCCTTGTTAATATTTTACAACAGTGTTCACAATGGTCACTGCCTTGATTTCTGTAGAACATCCGCTGAAGTCAAGTCTTTATTAGGGAGAGACAACTGAATTTTCCAACCGGGGTGGGGTGGGGGGGGGGGAATGCATGAAAACAATTGTCTTTCTCTGATTTTTGTAGCAGACATTAATCCGTTCCATATTTAACTTAAAATAAATAATTCCTGTGATGAAAGAACAAAAAATATCCCGGTTGAAAAAACAAAACAACATGATCTGTACTGTATTTATTTAAGGGCAGAAATGTTTTGTTAAAAAATTCCGAGGTCCCCCTGCCTCATTCCGAAAATTAAAATGGTGGCGCCGTATTAACATATGTAGTCTAGAACTCCTTATTTTTCTTTTAACATGTATCGTGAAATCCAATTCTTTGAGTAAATGTGCAGAAATTTGCTAAATTCTGCTGTCTGAGTAAAACACACAACAAAAAAAAATTCCGAGGTCCCCCTGCCTCATCCCGAAAATTAAAATGGTGGCGCCGTATTAACATATGTAGTCTAGAACTCCTTATTTTTCTTTTAACATATATCGTGAAATCCAATTCTTTGAGTAAATGTTCAGAAATTTGCTAAATTCTGCTGTCTGAGTAAAACACACAACAAAAAAAAGTCCAGACAAAATGGAAAAACGATAACAGGCAGACATATAATTTGCAAGCCTCGTCACCCTATTGTCAATGACTGACCACTCGATTGCATCAATAATTGCAGTTTGGCAGGTGCAGTAGTAAATAATACTGATTTGCAAAATGACTGACTCAATTATTATGTGCTGCAAGATTATAAGGTCATTTCATTTGACGTATGAGATCACTGGGGCAAAACAGCACAGCAACAAAATAAAGTGCCCGCCAAACTGCATTGCCTCAGATCGAACAAAAATGCAACATAATCTTGATTTTACTCACCATGATGGTAAAGTGAAACCCCGCTATAACGCGCCCCGTTATAATACGATCGTGGCGTGGCTCCCAAAATTTCATATATTCATTCGCACATGAATTCTTTTTTTCAAAGTACAAATAGTGTATAAAATGTGTATATTCCAGTATTATTTTGGGGAAGAGATCGCGTATGAATTCGAGTATAATACGTTTGTGGCATGGTTACTGAAATTTGATATACATGTATTTTTCTCGTACACATAAAAAAAATTTTTTTTTTAAGTACGATAAAAAGTGTATAAAAAGTTTATTATCATTTTGGGAAGAGATCACGTATTTATTCAATTGTGGCATGGCTTCTGAAATTTAACAATTTCACCAATTTCTTGAAGTGTTATGCCAAAATAAACCTTATCGGAAATGTTACTTATTGCTGATCCATGATTAAAGCCAGTAAGTCTTCTTTGTGTTTGTCTTCAATTCATGATATATACAATCATTGCTCAAACAATAGCCGACATGTGTTTCTTCTTTAACTGCATACACAACCAAGTACCAGACAATGCAGTGGTTGATCAAAGATTGTCATTTGTGGGTGCTTATGTAGACACTGAGCTTGGGCGGCAAGATCACAGGGAGTTCAAATAACCACTCTCTGTTACTTGGCACTGAACAAGTATCAAACTCGCGGCTCAATCAAGAGTTGTCATATGGGAAAACAAAGAAGGGATTCAAGTCAAAAATGCACAGGAAGTTGTAGAACTCTGCTTGGCACTGAACAAGTATTAAATTTGCGGCACAATCAAAAGGATTGTCAACTTGAAAACAGAGCGAGTACTGCCTTTACAAGCCAAGGGCTTTTCAGCCCACGTGCACTGGCAGATAACTCGGGAAATATCAAGTGGGAATTAAATCTGACCTATGGAAAAGGAAAATACAAATTAAATCATAACTTTTATTCCATCAAGCACTGTTTATACAGCAAAACAAAAATATTAATACAAATACAGATTGTTCGGACTTGCATAAAAATGGAAGTAATATACGTGCTAGTAAACAAATTTGACCCACACTACACAAAGGGTTGTCATGTGGGAAAGCAAAGATGGATTGATATCAGATAGTAATCGGTGTTGATACCCTATTCATGCTATACATTAGACGTGTATACGTTGTTCTCTGAATAAAGTAAAATATAGTAAAACCCCGCAATAACGCGACCCCGTTTTTTTAGCAATCAAATTTTATAAACCCCAAATATCGCATTATTGCGGGGTTTCACTGTAACTCCATGGCCTTCATTCACAGCAGTTATCTCTGCTTGTATGATCAGTTATTGCTTGCAACACAATTTCCCAAATTAACAATGAAAAAATCATGAACAACATTTTAAAAAAATTTAAATAGAGCCTATTTGAGAACGAGACTGCCACAGTAGTTCTGTGTGAGAATTACAGCCTATAATTTAATGATTATTTCATTTTCAGTATACCCAGTCTCACAGTTATCAACAAGATAAATAACCACCGGTACTATCTGTAGCCAAAATAAAACTGCATTTCATCTTATCGGATTTTATTATTTTAATTTTTTTTTTTATAACCGAAATTGTGTAGCTTAATCTATTAAAGCATGCAGGCAAAACTGGGTGGGTCTCTCTCTCTATCTCACTCTCTCTCTCTCTCTCTCTCTCTCTCTCTCTCTCTCTCTCTCTCTCTCTCTCTCTCTCTCTCTCTCTCTCTCACACACACACACACACACACACAAAGAAAAATAATTATTCCAGGATATATACATTTTAAGTTTTTATTCAGTATGAAAAGAACTGAAAATAATACAGTAGCATAACAAGGGCAGGCATAACATGTTTGATAATAAGAAGAAATGAAAAAAAACAGATTTAGAATGAAATTGTATAAATAATTATTGATTTTTCCCCCTTTTCTGTTTTAATAATTGATAATGTACAAAAACTTATAAGTAATAAAATCACAGGCATTTACTTTTCTTGATGAATAATGGAGTAGTTTTTTAATAGTATTATTATTATTATTAAAAGTTTTGATATTACCACATTCAAAACTTTGGTATAAACCTTGTTATAATATTAATTATCTAACAAAAATGGAATTACTGGAAATTAAAAGATAATCTATATGTTTCATGCAGGTATTCTGAATATAAGTAAAAATTTATATTTCACACAAATTTAGTGATATATAATTACCAAACTCAGTTTCTTCTGTGCTCTGGTTAGCATGCATGTACTCATGTTGTATTTAATTTGTAGATGAAGCAAAATGTGCCTAGTAATAATTTAGAAGCAAACACAGTTTTTTATTTATTGCTTTTTTGTTCAGATACTTTGAAATATAGCCAACACATGATTGCCCAAACTCAGTAATATAATATCAAGCAATGTATTGACAATCAAATTTGTTCTATAATTGAAATACAATTTTTGGAAGTATCAATACCATTTGGTGCTGGTGAATTCCATGAAAGTTACAAGTACTTTATTTTTAATATGAAAGTAATCAACCACTTTTATAACCCAGTACAAACAAAAACCATACTAAACTCTAACATTTTCATAATACTTTTTTGTTCACTTGAAATTGTTTTCATTAAAATTATACAACTATGCTGTCTGAATGTTTTGTTAAGTTTATAAATGCAATATTTCTAAACAGAAACCTAAGGCAAAGGTTAATAGTAATATCTGAAAGAATCTGATTATTCTTGGTGTCATGGTGTAGTGATACATTGAATCTTGAGATTATAAATTACTTTTTGTACTTGTCTGTATAAATTTAACATCTACAAACTACCATGTTCATTTTCTTTTTGTAATACAGTCAAGATACTGTTATTTATTGTATATAAATATATTTATGTGTATATGTTTTCTATAATTAATTCTTTCAAAAAATTATGTTTTTTTTGTGGAATTGCAAAGGGAAATTAAGACTTACTAAATGCTGAGAATATTCCTTGATCTGCCTGCATGTTTACGATTAAATAACTTAATTTTATAGTATCAGTGCAGTGGAAAACAAACTTGTTCAGTTAAAAAACATTCAGTTAAATTCCAGTGTTCAAGTTTATTCATTCACTGCAAGCTTACTCAAGGTTGCAGAAGTTTTATATGTTCCCCTGCAAGCATGTGCATGCTAGTTGGATATGGTCTCAAGCTTGTTGCAAGCTAGTTCTAGTTTATGAAGCAAACAAGAAAGCTTGTGCAAGATTGCAGCTATATCCAGCTAGCTTCCCTAAGCCTGCACTTGCTTGTACAAGCTTGTGCAAGCATCTATGTTAGCTTAAAATCATCAAACTAGCTTATTGCAAGCTTGTGACAAGCTTTCTGCAAGGATGCATTTTGGTTTTGGTTCAACCTCACAAAATTTACCTAAAAGATCATTTTTAAGTGCACAGTGCAAGTATTAGGTATTTGAAATAAGGTGTGGGAAAATTTAGGACAGTACTGTCAGTACAACTCGAGTTCATTCATTCAAACTCCCATTCATCCCAAAATTGTATTGTGTCCTCAAGTAGTTAGATGTATTTCATGTTTCTACTCTAATTTCAGGTGGCAGGCAAATCATCAAATATGGGGGTCTTCATTATCAAACCAGTAGTCCTTGGCCAAATTTTGTTGGAAATGACAGCCAGCTCATCTGGTACAACACAGGATATGGCTGACATAGTCACCAGAACTGTTCTTGTTGAGGTATTTATTTTATAAAAATTATATTAAAATTAATTTCTTAAAGTTCAAAGATTCTGTTCCAGTCTTTTATTATGATTATTAGAGAAAATTTACCTTACTTAGTATGGATCACATGGAGTAAGATAGGACTGGCATTCATCCAATTTTCTGAATAAAAAATCACCCATCCTCAAAAATATTGACTGCCATTAACAACAAGAGAACCAGTTTTATTTTGAACTAGTAGAAAATTAAAGTTTAGGTTAGAAATAAAACCGGTAAAAGATGGCAGTTAACATGGTACCAAATCTTGTGTAAACTGATGTCTTTCTCTTTTAATCTTCTGAGTAATTTTCTGCAAAGCATTGTGCCCTTGGGGGTAAGACTGCAACATTTAAACAAATTTCTAAAAATGTATACAGTTTACAATAATCAAAATGATGGCATTTAATCTAAATGATTAGAAACTCGGCCTTCCCCCTGATCTACCAGTTATTTGCTTACTGAACAGCTGACTGCTATTATTACGTGCATGCTGTACCTCACTCAGCTTGTGATTCTTTCATTTGCTGTAAGTACGTATATGCTTATTATGACAGGATTCAGTATGTAAGATCTGTCTTTGTTGATTATATTTGATAATTTAGATAAAAAGTTCCTAGAATCGGCGCATACCTGCCAATCATTATGCTTTTGACGTGATCATTACACTATTTTTTACTGAATTATGTCTTACACTTGCCTGTATATGGATTACACTTTTTTGACACATTAAAAAAATAATAAAGCAATAAAAAGTTGTGTTTGCATTTTTTATTATAATTTCTTGAATCCCACACATCATTTAAATTTTAGAATATTCAAAAAAAGAATGCTGATATGTAAAACAGTGTACGAATATGCTTGTCTATCGTAGACCTGCATGTACTTTCCTGAAACTATCATTATGCTCTACTTATAGCAGCTGTATATTACAAATTTCCAAGAAAACAGGTTAGCAGACCAGTCTATGCTTTAAAAAATATGGTGCAAGATGTTAAGCCAAACAGGCTTTATTGATGTGACTCAAGAATATTAAATGACTGAAACATGTTAGAGGAGAGGGATCTTTTTAAACTTTAAAACATGTAGGATCAGAAAATGGACAAATCAACAGTGCTTTGCAAATTTAAAAAAAATAATAATATGAGAGTGATGTAATTAATACAGCACTCAAATTGAGCACATCATAATGCTCGTTGCAGAATTTGTGGAGTTGACTTTACAATCACTCAGCGAAAGTTAGACATGTTTTATGTTTATATTCTGATACTAATCCACATAGATTTATACCCATTTGTGACAAGAACTTTAACCAGCTGTGAGTATAGGTCAGTTGCAAAAATAAATGTACCGGTACATTTTTCATACAGTTTATTGTAATTATAGCATGTAATATATAGATTACACTTTTTATGGTCAGATTACATTTGTTGCCACTTAGATTATGCTTATACCTCTCTACCTCCCTTGGGGTTGACAGGTATGTTGTCATGATATTGTTTCCTACTGCTACATACTGTACATGTACATGATGAAACTAATAAATAATGCAACTAGACATACTGTGTAAGATCTACAATGACTAAGAAACTGTATGGTGGCTTAAAAACTTGAAATCCTACTAAACAGTTATTTTAAGCAGAGATGTGGAAATATATCATTTATTTGGAATGTTGCAACCTTGTGGGTATAGGCAAGACAAATGGCATGGTTGTCAGTACTGGCAGCAGCAGTGTCAATACTACATTTTTAGCTCATCTGGCCTTAACACCAAGTGAGCTTATGGTATTGCCTTGCATTTGGTGTCATCCAGCATACATCATCCATCAACATTTGCTGTTTTAAAATTCTTCACAAAAACCTCTGGACCAATTTGTTAAAAAAAACTTGAAGTGACTACTTCTCAAAACCACTTAAAAGATTCTGACCAAATTTGACAGAAAGCATCCTGGCATTTAAAAGCTTTCAATTTGATATCGATTCTGCTGATCCACCATCAAATACAGCTGCTGTTACTAAAAATAGAAAAACCTTTAAACAGCTTCTTCTCAAAAAACACTCAAAAGAATTTGACTGACTTTGACAGAAAGCATCCTGGCATACAGGCCATTCAGTATTGGACAAATGATGCTGATGTATCATCAGATATGGATAAAGATACAAACAATAAAGAAACCTTGAAAAAGTAGTTTTCATAACATATGCAATCAACAACATTTGAAGAAATTTCAGTTTAAAGCATCCTACTGATCCAGATTTCTTGGCTAACTCCTCTTGCATTTGGCTGTTATGCAGATGTTGTACAGGTGAGCTATCTCGTGCCCAGTTGGACCTCCGGTTGTATTTAGATTCAGTTCTCCATATTATTTCAATTGCAGCTATTACAACCTATGGATGCATTCATCTTGAAGGTTAATTCATCATATCAATAACATTATGTTTCAGATGACTTAGTTTTCACACATTAGTGATATAAAGTGTATCCATATAACTCTATTTCATGGACAAGCTTATGTTTATACAATCATAAAACTTCATGAATGCATTAATCATTAAGAGTTCTACCAAACACTATCAAATGTCAGTCATGTTGACCTAAAATGAGGTCATATATACCTGCTTTTCACACTCCAGTGACTATTGTTTTTAACGGAATGCACAGTGCAAGTAAGCAAGACATATTTTTGTAGAATTACAACCAATACCTCTCCAATTATCTCCACCTAAATTTCAATTTGCATCTGGGATTTTACATTGTCTTTCTCACAAAACCTTTAAACAACATTTTTGCATAATCAATCAACAGAAGGTACATCAATTTTATTAATCCTGAGATTTGGCATGCTCTTGCATTTGGCTTTCAGTTAGAAATCATCTCAATTGGCCTCTTACCATATATACTCGCTTATAAGACAAGTCCAACTGCAAACAACATAGACCCTGATCTGCCATCACATAATGCACCAGCAGATCTGGTTCTATGCAGTTTATTAAGAGTAATCAGTAGAACAAACAACATAGACCCAGAATTGCTGGCATATTATGCAATGGCAAATCAAGGTCTATGTTGTTTGCAGTTGGACTTGACTTGTCAGCGAGTATAGATGGTATTTTAATGTGCATGTATTTACATGCCGACTAATGACTCAACTATTACAGTTTTTATTACATATTAAAGTGGGCATGAAAATAGACATTTAACCAGGACACTTTTACCTTTGCAGCCTGAAGGTAGACAGGTGAGGAGGAGTGAGCAGACTCAACCATTCCAGCTTTCCAATAGCAACAGGACCTTGATTTATGACCTTAGGCCTGTGTATAATACACCCAATCTGGTGGAGGGCTCAGTTATGATTATATTTGGTGCTTCTGGTAGGTATAGTGAGTTCACAATACAAAAACAAGCAATAACTTTTGTTTCCTCATGTTTACCTCATTTTACCTTAAGGCCAAATGGACTCTAGGTATGTCCCTCCATTCATCAACAATTGCAGTTTTAAACTTGATCTCAAAAACTGCTAATCCAGCTTCAACCAAACTTTGCAGACATTATCCTGGCTTGAAGGCCTATTCAAGTTTATACAAAGGATCCCTTTCCACCATAAAATATAGGAACTATTACTAAAAATGACAATCATTAAATACCTTGTTTTCAAAAACTGCTCAACAGAATTGAATACATTTGACAAAAAGTATCCTGGCATGAAGTACTTTCAGATTTATAGCAATGGTGAAGATCTGCCATCAAATATATCTGCCTTTAAAAATACCCAGATAAACCTTTAAACAGCTTCTCAAAACCGCTTGTCAGATTTTGTCCAAAATCTGAAAGAAAGCATCCAGGCATGAAGAGCTTTCAGATTTTTACTAATGATGCCAATCTACTATCAAATACAGCTGCTGTTACCAAAACGAAAGAACTTTTTAAAGACTGCTCAAAAACTGCTGAACAGAATTTTACCTAATTTTGCAAAAGTATCCTGACATAAAGGGCTTTCAGGTTTGTACAAAAGATGCCAATCCACCATCAAGTATGGCTGCCATTCATAAAAATAGGAAAACCTTGAAATTACGTCTTCAAAAACACTCAACAGAATTTGACCAAATTTGATATAAAGCATATTGACATAAGGGGCTTCTAAATTTTTACAAATATAGCCACCATTACTAACAATAAAAAAACCTTTCCTTCCCAGAAACTGATTAACAGGATTTGATCAAATTTGACAAAAGTATCATGGAATGAAGGGTTTCAGAGTTTTACAAATGATGCTAATTTGCCATCAAATGTTACCACCATTACTAAAATTAGAAAAACCTTTAAATTACTTCATCCCAAAAACTGCTTGACAAAATTGGATGCAATTTGACTGAAATCAGCCTGACTTGAAAGGCTTTTAATTTTGTACAAGTAGAGCTGATCAGCTATCAAATATGGTCACTGTTACCAAAATTGCTGGATTGCTGTGAAACTTGGCAAAAAGTCATTTGTACACAAAAGAATATACACATTTTCACCTTTGGACATAAATGATCTGGTTGAATTTTTACACTTCATGTAGCAAATTTTTAGCTCTACTGGTCATAGACCAGAAGAGTTTATGGAATGATTTGTCCGTCGTCCATCCATTGTCCATCCTCTGTTGTCTGTTGTCCGTCCATCCACTAGCACAAGTTTGTTATTGCAACTCCTCCTAAACTACTTGGAGGATAGCCTTGAAACTTTACATACACATTCATCCCATAGTCTTGTTGGTCCTAACTAAAATTGGTCCTGCTCAGACATCCAATATGGCCATCACAGTGTCCGTCTTGAAAATCTTGTTATCACTACTCCTCCTGAATAGATGGTCATATCAACATGAGGTTTTCACTAAAAGACTTCTTATGATGTCTAGTTGGTCCTAAATGAAAATGGTACCAATCAGATGTTCAAGATGGCCACCACAGCTGGTCCTAGGTAAAAATGGTGCCGATCTGACATCTAATATGGCCACCATGGCAGC
This sequence comes from Margaritifera margaritifera, assembly GCA_029931535.1. Classification (NCBI taxonomy): domain Eukaryota; kingdom Metazoa; phylum Mollusca; class Bivalvia; order Unionida; family Margaritiferidae; genus Margaritifera; species Margaritifera margaritifera. Next base: position 329,192 of record JAQPZY010001537.1, on the reverse strand, counting down.
CATCTTAAAAATCTTGTTATCACATCACTGTTTGAACTGAAAGTCATACTGACATGGGGTTTTCACCAGAAGACTTCTTATAATGTCCACTTGCTCTTAAATGAAAATGGTGCCAGTCGGATGTCCAATTTGTCTGCCACAGTAGCCATCTTGAAAATCTTGTTATTGCTACACCTCCTGAATGGAACGTCATAAATCTAGAAAATATTGTTATCTCTACTCCTCTCCAAATGGATGGCTATATCAACATGCGGTTTTCACCAGTAGACTTCTTATGATACCTAGTTGGTCCTAAATGAAAATGGTGCCAGTCATACATCCAATATGGCTGCCAAAATGATAGTCGTAAAAATCTTGCTGTCACTACTCCCCATAAATGGATTATCATTATGATATGGGGTTTTCACCAAGTCCTAAATGAAAATGGTCAGGTCAGGCATCGCCTGCTACCGTAAGTAACAGTAGTCAGTACTACCTGTAATTGTTGATCCAGAGTGGACAGCTACAATAGCTCCCTCTGGAAAGTCCATTCTGGTGGATCAGGCGGCTGAGTAGATATCCCTGGCTGTGAAGGCAGATGGCAAGAGCTGTGTGAACAGCACAGGGCATCAACTCAGGTGCAGTAGGAACTGATGGCTATCCACTTCATCCGGATGTGTCTCCAGATGTCTCAACATTGTTGTGCCACTGGATTCAGACAGGCCTGGACAATAGAGTGGGGATGATTCTGTGTGACTTTCCCTCACTTAAATCCAATTCACATGCAAATCATGATAATATTCCCCTTCTCCCACCAGATACCTTCAAGTCCTGTGGTGATGGGCAAGCGGCAAAGCAACAGGTGTGGATACACTGGGAGCTGTAGCTGCAGACCTGCACACAGGTGGCTCAGGCATAGGGTAGCTTTTCACTGGACCAAAGCAGCAGTGGAACTCAGCAGCCCCCTAGGTGACTGAGCAGCCCTTTTTAGGATCACTCTGCTCACCTCCATAGCATGAGGAAGGGGCTAGAAAAGGTACCCTAAACACTACCTGCTTCACTTTAACCCTGGTCAGCACACGCGCCAGGTGATGGGGATCCCACCTTAGCGGTCAAAAACCTAACAAGAAGACAAAGGTGATGCAACTCACCATCGGTGCCTGGAACATATGCACACCAATGGACAATATATCATCAGATAGACCAGAGAGAAGAACAGCTCTAGCTGGCAGAGAACTGGCCAGATTAAACATCCAAATAGCCGCCCTGAGTGAAACTCGCCTAGCTGAGGAAGGACAACACACCGAACTAGGAGCCAGTTACACCTTTTTCTGGAGTGGCCGAAGTAAAGAAGAGTGATGTGAAACTGGTGTTGGGTTTGCCATCAAATCACAGCTAGTTAACAAGCTCACAAATGTGTGTGAACTCAGCTGCATCCAAAACCCTCGGTTCCACCACACATAAATATCAAGATTGGTTTGATGAGAATGACGCTGCCAAACAGAGACTTCTGAATGAGAAACATCGACTTAGAATACAACACTTCAGCCTTCAACAACATCAAGAGGACTGTCCAGTGCAAATTCAGAGAGTTGCAAGAATCATGGCTAAGCAATAAGGCAGATGAGATTCAGTCTTACACAGACAGGAATGACAAGAAGAACTTCTTTGAAGACAATCTACAGGCCACAATCATGAGGAACATCTCAAATACTGAGTGCTGATAGCACCACGCTGCTCACTGACAAAGAAAAGATACTTCAAAGATGGGCAGAACACTTCAACAACATCCTCAATCAACAGTCATCTATCAGTGAGGAGGCAATTGATCAACTGCCCCAAGTGGAAATCAACATATCCCTTGCTGATCTTCCAGAGCTGACTGAAACTGTGAAAGCAGTCCACCTGCTGTCAAATGACAAAGCACCTGGAGCAGATGCTATACCAGCAGAAGTTCACAGTGCCAGAGGCTCGCACATGGCACAGAAACATACTGAACTCTTCCGGTCAAATTGGACTCAGTGAGCTTATACCCCTGGAGTACAAGGATACATCCATCATCCACTTGTACAAGCAGAATGGCAACAGACAATCCTGCAACAACCATCAGGGCATCACCTTGCTGCCAATAGCCAGCAAAATCATTGCCAGAATTCTGCTGAATCTTCTTGTGCATCACATCGATTAAGGGCTCATACCAGAGAGTCATTGTGGCTTCAGGAAAGGACGAGGGACCATAGACATGGTGTTTGCAACTCATCAACTCCAAGAGAAATGCCAGGAACAGAACTCTAACATGTACATGACATTCATCGACCTGACAAAAGCCTTTGACACAGTCAGCCGTGGAGGCCTTTGGAAGATCATGGCAAAATGTGGTTGCCCAGAGATATTTATCATGATGGATGGTACGGCAATTCCGTGATGGCATGCTCACTTTTGTCGATGATGACGGTGAGTCATCTGAACCATTTCAAGTCATTATTGGAGTCAAGCAACCCTCTTCAGTATGATGTTCTCTGCCATGCTTACTGATGCCTTCCATGACAATGACACTGGGATCGATATCAACTATCGGACTGACAGCAAGCTCTTCAATCTGAGAAGACTACAGGCGAAGACAAAGTTATAGACAGTGAATATTCATGATCTCCTGTTTGCTAACGACTGTTCCCTGAATGCCAGATCTGAGTCTGACATGCAACACAATATGGAATATTTCTCTTCAGCTTGTGACAATTTTGGTCTCACAATCAGTATCAAGAATACAGAGGTGATGCACCAACCTGCACCAGGAAAGCCTTACATAGAGCCTACCATCACAGTAAATGGCCAAACCCTCGTGGCAGTGGACAAGTTTATCTATCTCGGCAGCACACTGTCATGTGCAGTTCTCATCAATGATGAAACCAATGCCAGAATTTCTAAAGCAAGTGTGGCCTTAGGATGAAGGATGAACAAGAAATGAAAATGGTGCCAGTTGTACATCCAATATGGCTGCCATGACAACCATTTAAAAATTCTTGTTGTCACAACTCCCCCTGAATGGATGATCATTATGACATGGGGTTTTCACCAAAAGACTTCTGATGATGTATACTTTGTTCAAAATGAAAATGGTGTCAATCTGATGTCCAATACGTACACCACAGCAGCTAATTTGAAAGCCTTGTTATTACTGAAGAATATCAGAGATGGGTTCAACACCTGACAGTTAAAAGGAAGAAACAGTCTTATCTTGAATTCCTGGAAATTCTTTTTGCCCAGTAGAGCATCAGTCTCTTCAATGGACACTTGTTGAAGTTATTACCCTCTCTTAAATGGGAAACAGTGGTTGAGAATAAATGTTTTATCACCACAAATAAGGCTAATTCAATTTGTATGCCCCCACTTCTTGCAGGGGGTACATCTTGCTTCTTGATACTGCACTGTCCATCCATTCATACCATGCAGTTTGTAAACATATTGCACAAAAACCACCTGATGTAGAGAAATTAATTTTGATGCTTCTATTTATGTTCATCTATAGATGACTTAATTACATTTTCATGCCATTTCAGCAGTCTCTCAATTTTTAACACATTTTTGCACTTTTTGAAGTAGGACATTTTTTTATACAAACATGTTTCAACTTTTTACACATTTGTTATCTTCTTTGGACTTCCTAGATGAAAATCTTTTTAGCACGATTAAGCAAAAAGCACTTCAGGTAGACAATATCTGGTATGCTTGTTTCTACTGTTATGTAATATTAGATGACCTGAGTAGATTTTCATGCAGTTATGGTAATACTTCACATGTTATAGAAATTTTTGGAATTTTTAAGACTTAAGACTACTTGGTCTACATGTCTACAGTGGGGGCATATGTGTTTTGCAAACACAAATCTACCATATATACTTGCTTAAAAGTCAGATCCAACTGCAAACCATATAGACACAGATCTGCCATTGAATAATGCACCGGCAGATCTGGGTCTATGCAGTTTGTTTCGAATAATCAGTAGAACATACAACATAGCTCCTGATCTGTTGGTGCATTATACGATGGCAGATCAGGGTCTATGTTGTTTGCAGTTAGACCCAACTTATAAGTGAGTATATATGGCAAGTCAGAGTGTTTTTAAGTGTTTTATTAAAATTTGACACTAGTACTGGGAGTATTAATCTATATAAACTGCATGACACCAAGAAGAAATGCACCATTTTGAAAAATGTGTTTCTTCTACCCAAATGAATTTGTTGTGAAAATTTTCTATGCTCTTTAAGAGTGAAAATTACCAGCATCCACACAAGTCATGCTTGGCTGGTGCATGCTCAAGCAGAAATTCAAGAAATGCATGTTGTAATTGCAGCATGTATGTTTGGGGTTTAATTGCAGAAACAGAATCTAAATCTTAAAAGTCAACATCATTTTAAAAAGCTGAGTAAATGAAGTTTGAACAAGCTTAAAAAGAAAGTTCTCTCAAAGTCTGAGAGAACAAGCTAATGTCTTTGGTGTGAACCAGTCTGCTGTATGGTTGCAGAGAAGATTTTGAACAACTTGAGCTACACAGGATCAACCACAGAGTGGTCAGCCTAGAGTGACAATGCCAGGACTGGACCACAGGATACAACCTTTGCATCTTCAAAACCATTTCCAAACAGCAGCATTGCCACCATGGACTGACAAGAACCAGTCAGACAGTGATCACCATACTTCATAGTTTTGGCCTTCAATCATGACACTCTTGCCACCAGGGACTCACAACAACAAAATCAGCAGTTAGACAGTGATCACCAGACTTCATGGTTTGAGCCTTTAGACTTCCCGTTACCATATAACAATGGAGAGTCAAGCTGTGTCGGGTTGTGAGATGTAGACTCAGTAGTTTGACTCTGGCACTGGAGGAACATTCTGTTTAGTGAGAACTCTATAAATTTAAGCTCTTTCATTTGGACAGACAGACAAGGGTATATTTGAGGCCAGGGGAACATTTAATGAACTCGTGTTTCTAAAATGGACAGGTTTGATGGTTGTAGTTTTGTGATGGTATGAGCAGCAATTGGGTATAGAAGACAGAAACCTCTCATGCATGTTCAAGGAAATCCTGATACCTTTGGTACAGAGGCAACATTCTTTATCCTGTGATTGTGCCATTGGTTCAGCAGCATGCACTAACATTTCAGCGGGACAGTGCAAGGCATTATCATTCAAGAATTTACCATAAACAGTTTCTGCAGCAGAACAATATGAATATTTTCCTGTGGCTCCTATATTTACAAAACTTTTCTCTTTTGGAAAACCTTCAGACATTCTTGATATGCATATCTTGAATAGGCAGCCACTTCACATCAACCATTATCAGCTTCTGGAATATGTAGCCACCTCCCATTGACCATTATCAGCCTCTATAACAGGTGCCACCTCCCAGCATCAGCTTCTGGAACAGGCAGCCACCTTTCATCAACCATTATCAGCTTCTAAATCAGGCAGCCACCTCCAATCAACCATCAGCTTCTGCAAGCGCTGTTTCAAGAGTGGCCCAGAATTCCTTCAGAATACCATTACCTGATTGATCACTTTTATGCTTAGAAGAAGTTAGGCTGTGATTGCTGTAAAAGGCAGACAAATTGTCATTTTGGATTTTTACCTCTTCAAAAATCATTTTGCTATGGAAATTTTTTAAATCCTTGATTTGTTTAATGATATTTCAGAAAGGCTTTAAAATGGCCATTAATTTCTTACAGTTTTAAATGGTTTCAACTTGTTTGAATGTATCAGTAAAACTTTAGAGCTTAAAAGAGTGATGCTTTTCTTTTTATTTTGTCAGCATATTGTTCAAAAGGAAGTGTATAGTAACATATCGGTTTCTCACATATTATTGCACTTGTCTTGCATTTCAGCTTGTAAGGCCATCAGAGTATATAGGGTAGATTCCATGATGCAGACTTTGCCCAGAATTTCAGATTTCAAGTTTGTCACAAACATTGTAATATTTGGTATAAGCTAGATCATGAACTCCATGGTATGTTTATTTTCCAGGTGATATAATGGGTCCAACGGTGCAGAGCCTTGGCAATTTATTGCAAATGCCATTTGGCTGTGGAGAGCAAAACATGATCACTGTTGTGCCCAACATCTTTGTCAGCAAGTACTTGCAGAGTGTCCAGAAAATGACGGATGAAATAAAATCCAAAGTCATTAAATATATGTCAGCTGGTAAGTTCTTTCATTTCTGTTGCACCAACATAATGACTAGCAAGACAAAAGGGTTTATTGTAGACCTGACAATTTAAGGGGGAAATTACCAGTCCATTTTCAAATAAGGGACGAATTTTTGGATATAGGATGCTTTTAATGTAGAAATAAATGTAAGGCTTCAAAATATGATGCACAGTTTTTGTGTATTCATTTGATTTTTTCAGCACTGTTTATGAGAAATTAGAGTGAATTCCACAGTCACATGTCTTAGAATTGACCCTGATATGTAGGCATTACTTTTCCAGCAATATCATGAAGATTTTGTGTTGCAACTTAATAAGCATTAGCAGTCTTCAGGGATAATATACAGTCAGATTTGCAAATGATGCTTTGTTTCCCTTGCTGCCCTTATTTATGTAAAGAAAAACATCAATGGCAGTGACATCGGATATTGAACTGTGTAGTAGTACAGATGGAAATGTGTACAGGAAAACTTGAGAAAACTGGCATAGATTGACCAAAATATTGGATGATATTTACAAATGAGCAGTATGTACAGTACAAGAAGTTAATGAACAGCCTGACCAATCAAAAGACCTAGCCTAGAAATCATAAAACTCTTGAGCTTGAGTTTGACCTTGGGATTGTGTTTTGATCAATCACAAAAACATTACATTTGAAAGGTCATTTCCGATTGGCTGATAGTGGAAACTCAATCTCAGACTTGTGCTAGAATGTTTATGGTCTCCAGGCCTGGTAGAAACAAACACTGGTTTTGTCATGTTCTAATGGACAGGTGGACTATGAACTGAAACTGCTAATTCATTCAGTACCCATGTACAGCTAAATGGACTGATGTACAGGTGAACTGTACATAAGACACATTATAGCATAAGAAGAAATAATGGAGAAGTAGTCTATAAAAATTTTAACTTAACAACTATTATATGATTATTAAGCAGTACATATTTATATATCTTTGACATCCCTTGGGTCGCACACTCTACTGCATGAGGTTAGTTGCAGTAAGATGGTAGGGAAGCATGTAGTATCTATGAGGGAGAATCGCCAATATGACTGAATGACAGAATTGTCAAGCCAGAATTGGCGCTGTTTTGAGGCAGAGTCACCATAACTTGTTATGTCTGTAAGTCGGTGGATTGGGACAGAATGCCCAAATGACACTGATTGCTGGGAAGGCAACAACTTGAGTAGTATGCAGCAGAGAGCCCCAAGGAACAGACTTGCATGGTTATATAGTTATACATCAGTTAGAAGCAAGGATGTAATGTCACAAATAATTGCATGAATGTCACAAAGTGACACTAAGCAACCACAAATAAAGTTGACTGAATTAAATAAATAATTCAGATAGGCAAGAAAAAGACCTACTGTGCTTAGAGTCAGTAGACTGATTGAACTATATGACTACTGTGCTTAGAGTCAGTAGACTGATTGAACTAAATGACTACTGTGCTTAGAGTCAGTAGACTGATTGAACTGTATGACTACTGTGCTTAGAGTCAGTTGACTGATTGAACTGTATGACTACTGTGCTTAGAGTCAGTAGACTGATTGAACTGTATGACTACTGTGCTTAGAGTCAGTAGACTGATTGAACTGTATGACTACTGTGCTTAGAGTCAGTAGACTGATTGAACTATATGACTACTGTGCTTAGAGTCAGTAGACTGATTGAACTATATGACTACTGTGCTTAGAGTCAATAGACTGATTGAACTAAATGACTACTGTGCTTAGAGTCAATAGACTGATTGAACTGTATGACTACTGTGCTTAGAGTCAGTAGACTGATTGAACTGTATGACTACTGTGCTTAGAGTCAATAGACTGATTGAACTGTATGACTACTGTGCTTAGAGTCAATAGACTGATTGAACTGTATGACTACTGTGCTTAGAGTCAGTTGACTGATTGAACTGTATGACTACTGTGCTTAGAGTCAATAGACTGATTGAACTATATGACTACTGTGCTTAGAGTCAGTAGACTGATTGAACTATATGACTACTGTGCTTAGAGTCAGTAGACTGATTGAACTGTATGACTACTGTGCTTAGAGTCAATAGACTGATTGAACTGTATGACTACTGTGCTTAGAGTCAATAGACTGATTGAACTGTATGACTACTGTGCTTAGAGTCAGTAGACTGATTGAACTAAATGACTACTGTGCTTAGAGTCAGTAGACTGATTGAACTGTATGACTACTGTGCTTAGAGTCAGTAGACTGATTGAACTATATGACTACTGTGCTTAGAGTCAATAGACTGATTGAACTGTATGACTACTGTGCTTAGAGTCAATAGACTGATTGAACTATATGACTACTGCTTAGAGTCAATAGACTGATTGAACTATATGACTACTGCTTAGAGTCAATAGACTGATTGAACTATATGACTACTGCTTAGAGTCAATAGACTAATTGAACTATATGACTACTGTGCTTAGAGTCAATAGACTGATTGAACTATATGACTACTGTGCTTAGAGTCAGTAGACTGATTGAACTGAATGAGTCCAATAGGAGTAACAAGTGCCTAATAGTAATAAAGCAAGATGTAAAACACAGGGTACACACACCATTGGTACATAATGCACTATATTGGGTAAACGAATCTGATGGTAACCACTCTCTAGGAAGAAGCCTAAATCTACCAAGAAACCTGAAACACTTAACACAATAGAAAAATGGTCACATCCTCCAACAGAATACATCTCTTTAGAAGGAATCTGAATGCTTACATCTGGGTGGAATACATCTGTAGAAATAATCTGAATGCTTACATCTGGGTGGAATACATCAGTAGAAAGAATCTGAATGCTTATATCTGGGTGGAATACATCCATAGAAAGAATCTGAATGCTTACATCTGGGTGGAATACATCTATAGAAAGAATCTGAATGCTTACATCTGGGTTGAATACATCCGTAGAAAGAATCTGAATGCTTACATCTGGGTGGAATACATCCATAGAAAGAATCTGAATGCTTACATCTGGGTGAAATACATCCGTAGAAAGAATCTGAATGATTACATCTGGGTTGAATACATCCGTAGAAAGAATCTGAATGCTTACATCTGGGTTGAATACATCCGTAGAAAGAATCTGAATGATTACATCCAGGAGGAATAAACTGACATAGTCTATACACTAACACCACATTAATGCATAAACACTTACACATAATTAAACTGTATGTGATGCAGATGATGATTCATTCATAGAAAGAATATGAATGATCACATCTGAGATTAATACACTGACACACAGTATACACTAAACATACATTAGTGCACAGACACTTCCACATAATGAAACTGTATGCGTTGCAGGTAGATGAAACTGACCATAATATGGTATGTGTCTAGGAACATGTGGATGTACACATGGCCTGATGCGCATATAGAATGGCATCAATTTAGGTCCTGATGTAATAATCAAATAAATTGAGGTCCAACATCCCTGCATTTTGGTTCTCTATCCCTACAGCAGCTGATGAAGTGGCAGCCCATATCCGGAATGAGTGGCCATTGAGTTTGTGATCTGGATAGCCTAGCACATATAAGAGCAGCTGTAACATCTCTAGAAACACTGATCTGGAAAGTGGATTAATACCATCTAATGTAAATAGTGGATCTGTAGGCTTAAAACAGCCTGCCCTGTTGTGGATTGTTAGATAATTGTTTATAGATCTCAGGGGTCAAGTACAGTTATCCAGGGAAAGAGTTGAATTTGCATCCCATATAGGAATGGATCAGACTTTGACTCCCTCAGTCCCACTAGAATTATCTCCTGCAATGTTGAAGTTACAGATATGCTAGTATTCCATATCAGTAGTTGACATATCAGTAAATTCACCACAGTGTAAGAAAGAAGCAAAAAAAAGAAAGAAAATGATAATGAGGATGCTGCAAGCATCATAACAACCTCTAAGAGCCCAGAGAAAACTTGTTTGAAGCAGAGTACATATGCATGACAATATATCAAAGGTGATGAGTAGCCTTGCATTAGAACTGTTGGTATGAGATTTCTTTTCAGCTCTCAACACCATTTGACATTTTTTACAGCATGAATATGAGGCACTGTCAAGGGGATGATATATGCCCAGTCTGATGCAGAAATATTTGACACCACACAAATAGCTCTTGATAGATGAATATCCTGTATGAATAATCATGAAGCAATAGGCTGCAAAATCAACAAGGTATCTTCATCAGTGGGTACTGAAGGTTGACCACACTTGTGATCCCAGTAGCCCAGCATGAGTAGGAATGTTTGAAAGATTTCCAACCCAACAAATAGACATATTGGGTATGTTGGCTATATGCAGGTTGCAATAACTGGTCCACAGTTTTGTTTAGTAAAGTATCAGCTCCACTAGAATTTTGCTGGAATATTGAGCTAAGATCCATGTTAAATGCCTGAGCAATTTCAGTATCATTGGAGACTTTAGACCGGTGTTTTGTGATTATTTTAACTGTACTGATATTGTCACAATGAAAAAAAATTGTTTCCTCTGCCATATATGACCCCATAGATAGGCGATAACTAATATGGGGTAGATTTCCATCAGAGCCATAGACAACTTGTCTGTGCCCATTATGTGAAAATTGTCAGGCCAAGATCCTGGAACCATCTGCCTTGGAAAAACCACTAAATCTGAGAGTTGATGCTGCATCAGTAATGAATTTAAACTGTATAGCCAAAGTAACATTAGAGTCCCTGAAAAAGGAAATTTCATTCTTTTGAGCCAGAAAGTCACTCCACATCATTAGATTCAGTCTACATTCACTATTCAATTACTGATCGTGATCCGATTCATTGACAGTTGTTGACAAAGATATTAGGTACAACATGAAAGTACAACCAGGGGCTATCACTCGACATGCAGAATGTTAATAGACCAGAAGACTCAGGAATTCTTTCTTCGTGCAAGATTCCTTTGCTGGAAACTTTCTATCAGTGCAGCTAAACTGTTACACTTATCCTGTGGCAATCTAGATACCATTTTTTCTTTTTCTTCAGAGTCTGGTATTATACCTAATTATTACATAACTGATGATGGTTGCAGTGTCTTTTGAGGAGCAATTGGAATAGATTATGTATTGAATATCAATGTAATTAATACTAACCTAGTGTTGAAATAATATTATTTCTCTTTTTGACACCATACAGAGGCTCCAATGTTGGGAGTATGGAAATTATCTTGAATACATGCAGTAATGTCAGTCTTGCACATATAGCACACTGCCCTAAATATAACAGAATGCAAATAGCATCATTTATTTTGATGTATGAGAGAGAAAATTCTTCTTTGATTAATGCATTAATACTTTCGTGCTCTAGGGAACTGTGGGGTGCCAACAGATCCACAATAAGTACATACTTGCCAGAATATTTTCCTTGCACTAAGCCTGGAAGGCTAATCAAGTATATTCAATATGGTGGACTTACAAAGAGGCCTATGACGTATATATATATATTTTTTTTTTAAGGGAGAGAGCTCATACTGAAGTAATGTATCAACCATATCAGGTTGTGATGTAGCCCATACAATTTTATATACATTCGAATGAAGATGTAGGCTAATGAGAAAGTCCAGTGTGAAAACCAGAACAGAGACCATAAATAAGAATCCACAGAATTGTTTTCGGCATGGTGCTGTAATCCTCCTGAAATCTAAAAATGTTCTTGTGTGTGGTTTTGTAGAAGGTAATGCTGGAAAAAACACACAACTACCTTATAAGTTGATAGCACATAAATGTATAGTTTTGGAGTCAATTCTACTACAGCCTACTTTAATGTTCATGGTACTGAAGTATATAGCTGATTGCATGCAAATTCCTTGTGATACTCATCGAATGCAGAAATGCCTTTTGTCAGGGCATGAAATTTTATGGTATTTTTTAATATGCATCCAGTTCTTGTGTTCTGGAAGGGAAGGCCTCTCATATAATCGCATTGTATCGAGTGAATGCCGGTATGAACTTGATAACAAATTACTCAAAAGTCTTAGGTTGCTGACTTGGGAAATATATGAATATTGACTATGAAACTTTCTGACTAAATTCATACCCCACTGACTTGACTGTGTGGAGGTTTGGTCTTCTAATCCATGTGGCATTAATAATAAGGATAAATTTATGTATTTACCTGCTACAATCTCCTTGTGTAATGTAGAGGTAGACACACCATTGTCTTGGAAAAGTGGACATTAACCACACTGCTGATATGTAGTCTGTATTCCCTGGCCGACATAGCAGATGTGAGAGTGTGAAACTGCTCTTCATTACCAACATATCTCGCATTGTTGGACATATTAACTGTGTTTGAATCCTGATCATAGCTGCTTGTAGAGAAGATACTAGTACAGGTACTACTGCAATAAATGTTATCCCAGTTGCATGTACTTAGTGGATTTGTTGTTGTTGTAGAATACTCTCCCCAGAGCTTGGAACCCTACCAACCCAGGGTGAGGAACAAGATATTCCTATTGCACACGGCTGCACATTAACTTGCCTGGTTCTCTATACCAGACGTAAGCTGAATCTAGAGGACTAGCAGCTGAGGTAGCTTGCTGAGTACTTGTATATATCTGACTGGCAGAAATACTGAGCCTAACATCATCTAAGATCAGAGCCATGTCTGTGGGTAATTACATCATCCCTAGTTGATGGCAACCCTCCCTGGAACTAAACATGTCAACTCTCAACACTGATCACCTGTTACTGAATGACTGCTACCTGGGATCACCCATCTTGGATTGGCTGATAGTTGATGCCAATACTGTGGGCATGTCTGATGAAATGACTTTGCTATAAAAATGCTTTGATTCGAGTTCATTTTGTGTGTAAACATCATTTAATAATATTAAATACCTATGGGAGGGACAAAGTGATATCATAGGACATTTGGTTGCCTTTCCTGAAGTTGATTTCATAAAGTTTGTAGTTGCTTCAGACTGTAAAGACCCAATGAACAATGAGCAATCTATGGAGACAAAAGAATTCATTCCTGAGTGACAGACAGAGGCACATTGAGGAATTGAAATATCAAAACAAATGTCATTATTTGAAAACTGTGAAAATCATTTAAAATAAATTATTTCTCTATATTTGTCATTGTGTTAGTAATGATTGATTTAGAATTAATTTGGTCAGGCTGCCATATGAAAGTCAGCTGTTTCTCTTTCAGTTCAACATGTTCATTATAAGCATTTTTGTCATAACACAGTACACTCCTTTGCATAATCTCTTTGGGTACATTATGTTATGTATAATATTTACATATTTAACTTTTGTGCTACATATTTAACTTTGTCCTAGGTTACAGGATGTAAACAAGTTGTTATTTAGAATTCGAGGTCAGGGTTGCTTTTGTTTATAGTTATACTGGCTTTTCCACTAGAATTATGCATATTTGTCAGGTAAGCCATATGATTGTCTAGAAAATTCTGTCAGGTGACCTGTGTTATATATAGGAAGTTTGGTAAGCAGTATTTCATTCCTATGCTATCTATCAGTCTTTAAGAAATTTGGTTTAATGATCAGATGTTTATAGTTTTGTTGTAAAAATCAGAGCAAATTCAGAGAGTGGAATTATTTATTTCAAATATTCACTGGAAATACTAAAGTGCTCACTCATTTTTGGATTAATACATTATTTTGGGATTTATGTGAACTAATTCAAATACATTCTGGATTACACCATTGTGGTACATCAGGACATTCAAGACTATTGACATATCAGTACTTTCAAGACGACTGGAATTCATTTGGAACATTCTATATTTTGGACTTTTTATTAGTACACTTAGGATTATTGGATTATTTGGACTTTAATTCACATTATTGTAAGTGTTGTTTGAATTTTCACTTTAATTGTCTAGAAATAAATTGCTTGTTGATTTTACTTAATATTGTTGGTTTCACTTTTTTTCTGCTACATATTTTTAGGCCTTAGAGTCATAACAATTGTACAGTGGATCCTCATTGTAACACCCCTCAGTATACCACTTTCTCTCTTTTTGATGCAGATTTTGTCATGGATCCAATTAAATTGGTTGTTTTGTTTTATTAGTGCTGCTAAATTTATTTCATGTAATTTTAGTTCTTGACTAATGAGAACAAATTATAATGTGGTTTCACATCATTATTAAATACCGTATATACTCGCATACAAGTCAAATCCAACTGAAAACTGCACAGACCCAGATTTGCCATTGCATAATGTGATGACAGTTCGGGATTTATGCAGTTTGTTTGGAGTAATCAGTAGAACAAACAACATAGACCCTGATCTACTGGTGCATTATGTAATGGCAGATCAGGGTCTGTGTTGCTTGCAGTTGAACTCAAACTTATAAGCAGGTATATATGGTACTTATTTTTATGTTTTTATGCCCTATTATTATACGCATCCTTGTTGGAACACTCCTTTTTATAAGAATGCATCACTTATAATATGGATTATTATTATGGCTCCCATAAAGAGCATTATGAAAAGTCAGAAGATTATCATTTGTCATAGTAAGGTTCATTATGAAGAGTCAGCAATATATCTGGGAATTTGTCATAGTGAGGTTCATTATGAAGAGTCAGCAGTGTATCTGGGAAGTTGTCAGTGAGTTTCATTAAAAAGAGTCAGCAGTGTATCTGGGAATTTGTCATGTTGAAGTTCATTATGAAGAATCTGCAGTGTATCTGGGAATTTGTCATAGTGAGGTTCATTAAGAAGAGTCAGCAGTGTATCTGGAAATTTGTCATAATGAGGTTCATTATGAAGAATCTGCATTGTATCTGGGAATTTGTCATAGTGAGGTTCATTAAGAAGAGTCAGCAGTGTATCTGGGAATTTGTCATAATGAGGTTCATTATGAAGAGTCAGCAGTGTATCTGGGAATTTTTAATTTTGAGGTAATATGAAGAGTCAGCAGTGTATCTGGGAATTTTTAATTTTGAGGTAATATGAAGAATCAGCCATGTATCTGTGAATTTTAAATAGTTAGGTTCATTATAAAGAGTAGGCAATGTATCTGGGAATTTTAAATAGTGAGGTTCATTACACAGTGGACTCTCTTTGAAGAGGTCAGTCCTCCTTGCAATGAAAATATTGACTCTTGAGATTTACTTTCAAGGTGCAGCATAAAGTGGACTCTTGTTGAGGGATGGAGACGGGAAGACCTCATTAGAGATTGATCATTGTGGCAAGAGAGACTCTAATTATTAAAGATCTAATTTTCTTTAATCAGGGTATCAGAGAGAGCTTCAGTACCAGCACACTGATGGATCATTCAGTGCTTTCGGGGAGCAGGGTGCCTGCTCATGTATGCGGAGACCTGGAATTGAAGAAACTCCAACCAGAGTTCCAGGCAGTTCTTGGTTTGTTGTCCAGACATTTTAAAAGAGTTTGATTGGTTATAATAAAAAAATGCAGGTACACTAGGGAGACGTTGAAATATCATAAATAGAATACAAAGAGTGTAATATGAAACTCAAAATACACATGTACTTAGCCACAGTGTAAAAGGATTGTATTTATCATTTAAGTCCAATGACATAGAAGGATAACCAGTAAGTAGATAACTTCTTCAAATGCACATCTAAATGCAAAGAGCAGCATTGAATTTAATGCCATTGGAATTGGTATTGGATTTAGATGGAGCGTGGAATTGGCTTGCACCCCCTTTTAAATTGATTAAATTTGCACATTTATAGGTTTTTCACCTCCACCGGGGGGATTGGGTTGCAGAGAAGCCTAGGATCTATAATAGACTCTCAGTCTTTTCAAATCATAACATGCCCCACATAACACCACAAATCATTTACTAGATCTGTCACTGATCATGTCATAAGAACAATTTAAATATTAATTATAGATACCCCAGTTTACTTACAAAGAATTTTTTGAAAAAGAAAGCTTTTAATCTTTGCTGTTAATGTGCTTCAAATACTGGGAGTTAGGAATGGTTTCAGATTTTTGTAATTTTAAAAAAGAAATTTCTTCTTTTTTCACTATTTCAGGTTATCTGCCTTTGTGTTGAAGTCATTTGCACAGACATACCGCCTAAACCTTATCACCATCGATTTAAATGTTCTCCAGAGAACCATTGATTTTCTTACACAATACACCAATAAAGATGGCTCATTTATCGAACCAGGGAATGTCATTCACAGGGAAATGCAGGTTTGTGTATATGGATGTGTGTTGTATTGGGATTAAATTATAAAATTTTAGAAGGATTACATATTCACCCAAATGGAGCTTATTGTAGGTTATTGTTTATTGACACTTGGACAGCAACAGATCATAGAAAGGATTAACAGCAGCATTTCTTTTGTACATGATGCAACTAATCCTTTCTGTGATCTGTTGCTGTCCAAGTGTCAGTAAACAGTGACCTGAAATAACCTTGTCTTTGGTATTTGTCATGCAAAACTAGCAACTAAGTGCATTATCCAATCACCAGATAAAAAGTTACAGTCGCTGATAGATGTTCATTGCATAATGTCATTACAAATAAGATCCACTAAAGCAATTAAGTGTCACTTTGTTGTGAAATAAGTTTAAGAGTGAATTCAGTATTATCTGTATTTACAAGCGAATTAAGACATAACACTGTTCACTTAAATCATTTGGATAAATAGTGAATTGAGACATTGAATCTCTCAATAGAGATGTCCAGGAAAAGGAAAGCTTATTATTTGAAAGATAACTGGATGTTTTAAAGTGACTTAAAGGTGGCAAAATGCAAAGTCAAGTTTGTAAAGACTTAGGTGTGCTGGAGTCAACTTTGTTTTCGTTGGAAAAAAGATGAGAATAAACTTAATATGCTTACTGGTTTAGATGCAGATGCTGGACTAAAATGCAAAAAAGCTTGATTAGCAAAGGACACAGACTTGGATAATGCTCAGTAAACTTAATTTGTTCAGAAAATTTCATAGGGGATGCCCATTTCAGGCACAACAATAAAGGCTGAGACAGAGAAGTTTGATAGAGAGTTAAATTGACAAGATTTGGTATTTAAAGCCAGCATCATTTTGTTATATCACTTCCAATCTTGACATTCATTAAGCTCTTACACAACATGCAGACATTCAGTCAGCTGAAAGTACTGCTGCAGAGAAATGTCCACAGAAATAAAATAGAATATCTAAGATTGATGATATCATGAAGAGCAGATCAAGAGTTGTGATGAAACTGGACTGTGTTATAAACTATTGCCTGACAAAACTCTAGCTATGCAATCCAATGAGCAGAAGAAACAGGGACTCAAACAAATAAAAGACAGAATCACAATCCTTGAGTGCACAAACAAGACAGTAACCACAAACTGTATCCCCTGGCTATTGGAAGATTTAAATCTCCATGCCGCTTTCATCACATGAACATGAAACCACGTCCAATTTTTTTAAGGAGTTTAGCAAAAGCACATGGATGACAACCACTAAATTTAAAACTGTTTTTTTTAAGGAATTCATACTGCAAGTAAGGCAGTATTTAAGAAGTAAAGAACTAGAAGAGAATTTCATTCTGTTAATTGGTAATTGCCCTGCCCATCCAGCCAATGAAAGCCTTGTAAGCTGCTATGGACAAATTTTAGCTATTCTTGGCCCAAAAAGACAAGATACATTCTCTTGATCAAGGGATTATTTCAACATTTAGGATGAACTACAGTAGAGAAATTATAAGATCTGGGGTGAACAGTGAAAATTCACTAACGTATGTATTGAAGAAGTTAAACTTAAAAGAGGTGATGTATTTTGTGGGAAAAGCAGGAGGATGATGAAGAGGCTAAAGCTGTGCTTAGAGAACATTTGAAATCACTCAACAATGTTCAGCACTGGGTCACTATTAATGAGGACTGCCCCACTGTCAAATGTAAGACTTATACTAAAATCATCCAGTTTTTCCTAGGTGACAAATATGAAAACATAGATCCTGATCAGCAGGAATTAGGTTCTGCTATTGACAGTCATGCGGAGGACCTGCCAGAAGCACCCCCTGTCATTTCCAAAGCCATTTTTGGATTGGAGAAATGACTGATGTGGCTAGAAAGCCAGGACATTTAGCCTTTAAAAGAATATTCAACTGAGAAACATCATTGACATTGCAAAAAAACAAGAACGATCAGGTTTTAAACAACATAAATTCACTAAATACTTCAAGTAGGAAATGCACATGTGCTTGTTTTGGACATCATTGGATTTCAAATGGATTACGTAGATGCATGTAAGTTTGTAATTTCAGTTATTTTTTGTTTTAAATTGCTAAAAGCATACTGCACTTGGTGTGACATCATTCAGTCACTAATCGGAATGTGTAACTGGTGCTTTGAACTGAAGATGAGATATTTAGTTGACAAAAATGACTTGACATTACTGATTGTGCTTTTTTTTAGAGATATTTATTTATTTAATTGCAGACTATGTTTGGAAGTGGTAAATATGTAATTTTGAGCTCTTAATTAAAAGGAAAGAATCACATTCTTAATGTCAGGATGCATTGGTCTCAAGTGCAACTAGAATTTAATCAATTTTGTTTGTTTTTGCAAGTGACTGAGATATTTCATCATTTTACATCACTTAAAACTTGATGACAATGCAGCTGTAGATTGGAAATGAGGATTGGCAAGTATATTTATTAAAGACCGGTGTTATATCATTGTTTTAATGTTACTTATTTGATCTAATCCATCAAATGTATGACAATATGGGTTGAATTGGTTTATCAAATGTATGACAATATGGGTTGAATTGGTCTATCAAATGTATGACAATATGGGTTGAATTGGTCTATCAAATGTATGACTATATGGGTTGAATTGGTCCATCAAATGTATGACAATATGGGTTGAATTGGTCTATCAAATGTATGAGAGTATGGGTTGAATTGGTGTATCAAATGTATGACAATATGGGTTGAATTGGTCTATCAAATGTATGACAATATGGGTTGAATTGGTCTATCAAATGTATGACAATATGGGTTGAATTGGTCTATCAAATGTATGACAATATGGGTTGAATTGGTCTATCAAATGTATGACAATATGGGTTGAATTGGTCTATCAAATGTATGACAATATGGGTTGAATTGGTCCATCAAATGTATGACAATATGGGTTGAATTGGTCTATCAAATGTATGAGAGTATGGGTTGAATTGGTCTATCAAATGTATGACAATATGGGTTGAATTGGTCTATCAAATGTATGAGAGTATGGGTTGAATTGGTCTATCAAATGTATGACAATATGGGTTGAATTGGTCTAACAAATGTATGACAATATGGGTTGAATTGGTCTATCAAATTTATAACAATATGGGTTGAAATAAAGCAACATGAAGCTTAGTATTATATCTTTATTTCTTTTTTAAAACATTATTATTGGACAAAATTAAATGTACCAATACCATGAAGTGAGAAGAAGAAAAAATCTAATTTACATGTGCATAAACTAACATTGTTACTATACATTTAACTGGCATTTTGTTTATACCCCCACCCCACCCCACACACATACATACATTCATATAATTTTGTATCAATCTCGCTATATCATGGTTGAATACATAATGCAGTCAGCATTTATGGACCCCAATTACCGCATTATAATGGGAGAGAGCTGTAGGAGTTGTATTCTCTTTTCTGCAATCAAAATGAATAAAGAAAAGAAAAACCATTTCCAGTTAGTGTATGTTGTTTGACAGAACATTTAATTACAGTTTGGCATGCATAAGCAAAGAATAATTAAATATTTGGCAAATTTTCAGCAAAATGGTAATTATATATCATCAAATGAGTAAATTGGAAAAAAAGAGCTACTTGATTTTAAATTTGGAAAGAAAAAGGAACCTTTACATTTTTGAATGGGTTCCATAATGGGGTCCTGAGTATATTTAGTGGCTTAATCCCTAGTTTATGTACTTCCCTAATTTGAATGTTCCTAATTGCTAATTAGGGCCCTGCATTCAATCAGGAAGCCCTATAGTAGTCACTGCTTCCATCTTTCAGTCAGTCTATCTTTCCATCCATTCACACTTCATAAACCCACCAAAGTTCTGCAACCCTTACACATAATTGGATGTCGTTTGGTAGGTGAATTACCTATTACATGTGAATGTGCATTTTTAGGTTTCATCTTTTCAGATCCCATTTTGATGGAGTTATTGCCCTTTTTACATCAATTTTAAATCTCCACTACAGCATACAGTATCCTTGTAACCAGCATACCTCCAGAACTATTCAACATATTCTGATGCAGTTTGGTGTGTACATTGTCTCATAGACATGGATGTGCCTTTTATGGGTTTTTGTTGTCTGCTCCATTTTAGATAGAGTTATTGCCCTTATTGATAAACTTTTCATATCTTTTACATGTGGTGATGCTTGTATTCACGAGTCCCTGAAGAAGTTGTATTTTAATAGCAGCAATACGTTACCCATTGCTATTATGCAGCTTATTACTTTTTTGTGTCAAAACTTGTCCATTCGATGTGTATACATCCTCCCACAGAGTGGAGAATTGTCAATAAGACAGTGCACTGCACACCTGCGCAGAAACAGTCATCTTTTTCAAGGATGCCATATTAATGGTTGTTTCATTCATAACGTGACCAGAACAAAATTGCTTGTTGCTAATATAAACAACATTTGGTTCTCCTTTCAGCTTTATTTAATCTAGTGTTACATTCATCCATCTCATCTTCTGTTTTTATGCCAGTAACCCCTGCCCTTTTTTAGTAATTAGTTCGTGAAGGGCCTTCTTGGGTTACCACATTGTATCCCACCCCTTAAAGGTTAGGGTACACCTCTCTTTTTTTTCAAAATACAATTGGTTCACGAGTAACTCTTGTGTGTTTAGTTATAACGCAACATAGGCACAACCGCAATTAATAGGAATTCATAATTCCCTTAATTAAATACTTGATCAAACATCAATTCGGTGTTTTTTCTAATTCACCATTCTATTTTAATACAATGCATGATGCATTGCATTGTTATTGTGTGCATCTGAATTGCTCCTTGAGAACAATAAGGATTAAACAACTGAATGTCTAATCCTTATTAAAATGTATATAACATTGTGTACCTTTGTGCATACACTGAGGTGCATAAGCATGCAGTGTATACAAACAAGTGAGGTGAACTGGTGTGTATATAGCACACAGTAGATTCAAACAGGTGAGTTTCACGTGTGAAAATAATACAGTATTGTTATTATTATTGTTCTCTTTTAGATAACATTTATTTCAACGAACAATGTCTGGATAGTCAGTAGGAAAGTGTGGCCACAAGAAGAGCCCTTGGGACACTCACCCAGACTGCCTCACATGTTCAAAGTGTACACGTAAGAATCATTGTACCTTTTGCACAAAGTGAACTTATGAAATCTGGAATCTAACCGATTCCAGACATACATATAGAGGGTGGAAGAAACTTCAATCCCCCTCATCATCTGAATTTTCAGGCTTTTCTCTTACAGAGTCTCAGGAAGGAACACACTGTAAGAAGACTAGTTCTTCAGCTCAGAAGAACACTCCAGGGTTCCAGGAGCCTATGGGACCAGTCTCTCCAGAGACAGGTAAGACTCCTCCTGTTGGAGGAAGTGAACGTTTGAGGAGTAGATCACCTCCCCCCAAAAGGGAGGAGAAGTCAAACACCCCTCACATTGGCAGGTGCGTGATGCTGCCTTCCGCAAGGAAGGAAGTGCACCGCTCATTTCAGGGTAACGTGTTGCTGCCTTCTGTGAGGAAGGAAGTGCACCACTCATTTCAGGGTAGCATGTTGCACCCTCCTGAGAGGGAGGAGCTGCACTGCACCCAACACTTTAGGGTAGCATGTCACACCCTCCCAAATGTGAGGAGCAGCACCTCACCTAGATGAGTAATGAAGACGAACTAGCTCTGACATATCCGGTCAATGTCTGGTGACTGGTTATTGACTGGTCAAGTTACAGTCAATGTCGGGTGACCAGTCACTGGTCAGTAAGTCAAAGTGACCGGTCAGTCAATGATGACCAGTCACCGGTTGTCCCAGTGACTGGAGAGATCGTACTGGTCACTGGTCAGATCATACTGGTCACCAACTTTACGCCAATCATCACTCAGAGGCCTGATGGTATGGGGATACAGATCAGACCGAGATCCCCCCTCTCCCCACCCTACCATCATACCCTGTACAGGATTACGAGTCTGCTCAGCAGGTCCAGCCTAGGGAAGGGGATTGGATCGGTATCCCTCCTTTTCCTTTTATCCCAATGAATCTGTACGGGATGTGGGCCCTCCACCTCAGGGTAATTGGTCCCTTATGCCTCCTTGGGCTACTGGACCCTAGACCCAGAGTAGAGTCGATGCTGCGGCTCGTGTCCCGCCATCACCTCCTCATCAGGTGGCATCCATGAGGAAGGCTGGAGGCATTGCATCATCCACGAAAGACAAATGGTCTCATCTTCATCCTGGAACTTCTAGAAAACATAAGCCCCTACTCATCATGACAAACAAGTATGGGAAATGGCACAGAGTGCACCTATCTCACTTCATCCGAAGAACATAGTGATGCCCAGCCACTCTCCTGCTCGGAATGTTCTAGATGATGATGTGTTATCTATCCTCATCAGCTCCAATGAGTTCAAGGTAGAAACCTCATTTGACACCTCCTATCAGGCCCATCAGCTCCTCTCAGTTGGATGAAGAGGAGGAGGTCTGGTCTTTTGATAAGGACTTGTACCCGAAACCATCTGGCGCACAGATCAAGAAAATCCTTTCCACTTTGGAAAAGATCTCCGGGACTCAGCCACAACCAGATCTCCTGCTTCTCACACATTCCTCAACAATCGAGGAAATATCACAGAGGTTCTCCACAGGCCAAGACTGTGCTAGATGGCGTAGGGGGTGGTCTGTCCCTCACCCTACTTTGAGACCTATGGTCTCTACCTCTAGTTACCAGGTACATTCCCCAAAGGGGCCCATTAAGCCTCCCCAGGTGGATGCAGATGCATCTCAAGTGGGTATTACAACTGGAGCCTGGGCACACCTTCCCATTAAGTCATTGAGCAGAAAGTCTGGCTTCTGGTCACCATAGCTTCCCTTGCTGACCTCTTCTCGGCTACTTCGTTTAGTATGCTGAAGGAGGCCGTTCTGAATCCAGCCATATTAAAACACATGCTGGGAGCGGTGGCCAAGTCATCCCGGCATTCACTTTCTGTTGCAATGGCTTTATCAGCAGAACTTCTACACATTCACTGTGACATTGCGCTGGACTCCTTGAAGGTCTTACTTAACCATAGTAAATACCTTCTAAGGGCTGCTCCATTGCACCATGGCTATTCAAGATTTGAAGGATCATCAACATAGATCCTTCACAACTGCTCTGGTTATTGCTACTCCTCCTAGAGGGCTGGTCATATCTACATAGGGTTTTCACCAAAAGATTTCTTATGATGTCCAGTTGGTCCTAAATAAAAATGTATGGCAGCATCGTTCTCACCAAACCTACCTTGATGTTTTGAAGAGAAACATCGGCTACAGAAGGTCTATTTAGAAGACAATACTTCATCATCTAAGAAGGCATCCTTCAATAACATCAAGAGGACTGTCCAGTGCAAACTTAGAGAGTTGCAAGACTCATGGCTGAGCAATAAGGCAGATGAGATTCAGTCCTACACAGACAGGAATGACATGAAGAACTTCTATGATGCTTTGAAGACAATCTTTATCAGCAGAACTTCTTCACATCCACCGTGATGTTGCACTGGACTCCTTGAAGGTCTTACTTAACCATAGTAAACACCTTCAAAAGGCTGCTCCATTGGAAGCCAAGAGCCTCTTTGGAGGACTCATCCCCACTGTGGCTTCACAAGATTTGAAGGATCATGAACATAGATTCTTCACAACTGCTCCTGGCCCATCGCAATCAGCCAGGAAGCGTACTAATGTGTATCACCCCCCAGGGGCCACCCACTAAATTCTTCAAACAGATGCAGCCCCAGTCCAATGCACAACCTCAAATGAGACCTCCTAATCAGTCAGGTCCTTTTTGTGGTAGTCACCGAAGAGCCTCTAGCAGGAAGTTCTCCAAGCCACCTTCCTTTTCCAAGGAAGGAGGGTAGAGCCGACCCTAGGGATTCACAACCTCTCTTGCCGTGCATTACTCTCCCAAAATTCTCCATAGGTGATCATCTAGGCCTCTTTTTGGAGGCATGGTCAAGCATCACGGATGATGTGTGGGTCCTTTCTATTGTGAGCAAGGGTTACCAACTTCAGTTTTCGGGAACAATCCCCTCTATCAAGGACCCCCATGGTGAAATTAAGGGAAGAGGTGTACACCCTCTTACAGAAAGGGGCAGTCAAGAGGGTCCTGAATGATCAGTTTCCTGCATTCTACTCCCGAATGTTCCTAGTATCCAAGAAAAGCAAGAACTTTTGTATCATTACCGATCTCTCCACATTAAACCGGTTTCTTCTGGAGGAACATTTCATGTCCTCAATCCGGAACACAATGCATCCATCAGATTTTGGGCAGTCTCCATTGACCTTCAGGATGCCTATTTGAACATCCTGATTTTTCCTCCACATCGGAAATCCTGCCGGTTTTGCTTGGACCAGGAAGTCTTTCAATTCCGGGTTCTGCTGTTCAGAATCGCTTCCACGCCCAGAGTCTTCACCCGAGTTATGGGAGTAGTAGCATCCTATCTACGATTACTGGGAACCCCAATTCTCTAATATTTTGATGACTGGCTGATCCACAACATTCAGGTTTAGTCCTTCCATCAGGATCTGTTCCATTGTTGGTCCACAGTAACTCACAGTAACTCGAGAAGTCAGAACTCATTCCATCTCAGGATTTTGTTTATGTGGGAATGAACTTCCTCATGAACCAGAACTTAGTCCAGGTTCCACTGGATCGGATAGATCAAATCCTGACACTTTTAGAGGCGTTATGAGTAAAAACATCATTGTCTGCTCACCTTTACCTATCCCTATTGGGAACCTTGAACGCCACTGCAGATCTGGTTCCCTTAGGACGTCTCCATATGCGCCCTCTACAGTTTCTCCTTCTCGCAAGGTGGAAACCACACAGAGATTCTCTATCAGCTCAGACTCCTCTAGGACTAGACTTTCATCACCATTTGCTCAGGGGGATGAATTGGGACAGATTCCTGACTTGGGTCCCCATGCATGCACCCAGCCCCTACTCCTATCTGTTCGCCGATGCGTCAGATTCCGGTTGGGGGTGCTCATCTAGAGCCGGAGGGTGTAATTCTCCAGGTCATTGGACTCGGGACGAGTCGTCCCTCCACATCAACAACCCAGAAATGAAAGCTGTGTTTCTAGCATTGCAAGGGTGCAGTGACATAGTAAGGGGTCGATGTATCATGGTCTCTTCTGACAACATGTCAATCGTAGTTTATCTCCAACATCAAGGCTTGGCTTATCTCAGGTGATCTATCCGCCAAAACAAGTTTTCGGGCCAGGTTGCCAGTTGCATCATTTCGGCCAGGAGAGCTTCAACATCCAAGGTCTGTGATGACAGGTGGAGAATCTTCTGTGATTGGTGCAGTAGGAAACATGTTGATCCTAGCTGTCCCTCTGTAACTTCCATTGCTAATTTCCTTTTGTTCCTTTTTGAGAACAAAAGATGTTCAGTATCAACTATCAAGGGCTATAGAGCTTACATTTCCAACACACTTAAATTTCTCAGGGCTTAGCAATTAGTTTAGATTTGCACCTTGCTGATTTCATTAAGTATTTTGAGCTGCAGAGACCTGTCTCCCACTCTCTTACTCCCAGATGGAATCTATCTTGTGTTTTACGGTCCTTAACCAAAACCCCCTATGAACCAAGTAGATGCAGTGAGATTTATGCATTGTCTGTTGACACTGGCTGTCTCTGGTTTAATGGCAATTATGATTCCAATTGCCTCCTTTGTCAGCTTGGATTTTTAGCAAAAAATCAGTTACCTTTGGTAGCTCCATCACCTATAGAGATTCACAGTCTCAGTTGAATCTATGCTGGAGATGATCAAGATAGGCTTTTATGCCCAGTTAGGGTACTGCATTTCTATCTAAATGCTTCAAAAGGGAAAAAAAAGGGTAGGAAACATCTTTTAGTTCCTCTTAAGGGCTTCATTGATATTTCAGCCTGCACTATCTCACAGTGGATTGTCACCACAATCACAAGAGCTTATCAGTCCCTTACCGATAGAGACCTCTCT
Source organism: Margaritifera margaritifera (assembly GCA_029931535.1). Lineage (NCBI taxonomy): Eukaryota > Metazoa > Mollusca > Bivalvia > Unionida > Margaritiferidae > Margaritifera > Margaritifera margaritifera. The sequence continues at coordinate 302,783 of JAQPZY010001537.1, read as the reverse complement.
TTTATGAAACTAAAAACCCATGAGGTTCAAGCCATTGCTGCCTCATGGGCCTACCTAAATCATTCTTCCTTGGAGGACGTCATAAAGGCAGCATTTTGGCAATCCCACACTACCTTCTTTTCCTATCTCCGCTTGTTATCACAACAAAGAAATGGCATTTTTTCTCTGGGACTCATAGTTGCCACACAACATGTGGCCTAGAGGTATACCAACAATTTGTAAAGTGGATCTCTCCCTCAAATGGTGAGTACTTCTCATTTTTCTCTGTTTTTGATCAGTTTAACACATCAGCCTACCCACCTAACTGACAAATTCAGCTGAGTAATAGTGATGGGTATTGTATTGCTGCTATTAAAATGTAGTTTTTTGTGAGGGGGTAAACTAATTTTAATTATGCAATACTTACCCATCGCTATTACTGAATGCCCTGCTCCCACCCCACTCTGATGTCCTGACATAATGTTGTCTATAAAAAAAGATAACTGTTTCTGAGCAGGCGCAGAGAGGTGCATGAGTGCACTGTGTCTTATTGACAATTACCCACTCTGTGGGAGAATGTATTCACATCGAACAGACAAGATTTTTCAACACGAAAAAGTAATAGCGATGGGTAAGTATTGCATAATTAAAATTAGTTTTACCATCTCCCCCCAAAACTATATTTTAAACATTCCACATCATCATTTAGAGGAAACATGGCCCCTGAATGTCCATCTTGTTCTAACTTTGGTTTTCCAACACAAGTTTTCTTTTTAAGGCCCTACAGAGTCAATTGGAATGAGTGGAGCTCTTTGCAATGCATCTATAACTAATAGCTCTAGTTTAGATGCTTACCAATAGTGCTACTGACTTGTACAAGCATGATTGTTAAGTTGCACCTGCATTTGAACTGAGGAGAATCAAACAGATCATTCTTCTAGAATGAAAATATGCTATACTTTAATGTGTGAACTGGGGTGTAATTCTCATGTTTTTTTACTTTGTTAAAGAAAAACTTTGACAATTAACGATGTGAGACAGGTAAAATAATTATATTGAGTCAAATACAATTCAGCATTAAACTTGATCAGGAATAAAATATATCTCAATTTAAACTTCTTGGTGGACTTAGTATAGTTGTGCTGACATTGCCACATTCCCAATGAAACACTAAAAAGGACATTTTCGATTTTGAGGAAAATTCGGGCTGACTCTAGAGGAAACCTGGATCCAGTTACAGTACATCATCTCCTAAGTGTTAAGATCAGCAATGATGAGGACTGCCGCCAATATAATCCAGCAATGATCGCCTAAGAAATGCTAAAAATGCTTGTGGTACATATAAGAAGAGTATGAATGGCAACAAGTTACTGTGAAAGGACTGATTTGATGAGATGATGTGCATATTTTAATATTAAAATAAAATGTAAATTTGTTCAATGGTTGTAATTTTTGTCCATTTGCATGCTAAAAATCAGGTTGATGAAAATCCTCACACTTATGAGGTCAAAACTCCTGACCAGATTTTGGAAATCTCCTGATCTATCCTGACCTGTCTTTTCTGTCACATGTATGATTTTATTAGTTGAGAAGAAAAAAAATTATCTTGAAAAAAATATCCCCAGCTTGAAAGAAAATCCCAGGCACACACACCGCACCCGAAAACTTAATGGTTGGTTGCTAAGAAAATAAAGAAAAGGATTGTGTCAGATTTTAGGTATATTGGTCATTCAGTAGCTGTGTAATGATTTTAAAATTAGAATAAAAGACCAAATGTTGAAATATATTAGAGTTCACTTTCCAATGTAAGATTGAGGTAATGGTATGTGAGATTGACTACAATTGCTCCTGATGGAATGAATGAATGACAACAGTTCACACATTTTTCAGAGCTCTGGAACTTGATTTATACATAAAGGCTCAGTTAACTTCAATATAACCCTTTTCTATACCAAGCTCTTCATCAAGTTGGCGTATTGCACATTATCTTTTCAAGACAATGAATAGAAAAGCAATATTGTGAGTAGTGTGACTATTCAGAATTTTGACATTATGATTACCTTGTGAGTTGGAGTTGAATTTCAGGTGATTCAGGTTTGAAGTTGTTCCTTTGTAAACTAATTCAACCTTGCATAGTTTACATTTTGCATTGTTTCATTCTTTTACAAAATGCTGCCAAAGTTGCTCAGTAAAAACACAAATATTTGAATGCCAATTTTCTTTTTGAATATTCACAAAACAATATTCTGATTTTAATATTTGGTTTTTTGTTTCAGCTCTGCTATGCCACACTGCTGCTCAGAATAACTTGTATAATGTATATTTTCAGAGTGAAACTAGTCAGGGTTTTGGACTTACAGCATATATTGTTATTGCCATTCAGGAAGCCAAGGACCTCTGGGACAATACTTCAAATGTAAGATTGACTATTTAAGTTCCAATACTTGCTGTACATTTTTATATATATGTCTTGCTGTACATTTTTTTATATATGTCTTGCTGTACATTTTTTTATATATGTCTTGCTGTACATTTTTTTTATATTAATGTCTAGTTTTAGTATTGTAAGCCATATATACCATCTATACTTGCATATAACCCGGGTCCAAATGCAAACAACATAGACCCTGATCTGCAATTGCATAATGCACCAGCAGATCATGGTCTATGTTGTTTGTTCTGCTGATTTGTCCTTACAAACTGCATAGACCCAGATCTGCCAGTGCATTACGCGATGGCAGATCTGGGTCTGTGCAGTTTGCAGATGGTATCGGTTTATACACGAGTATATACGGTAAGGAATATTTGTCTTTATCCCTTCTGGTCATAGATCAGAAGAGCTTATGGGTTGGCCTGTTGTCTGTCTTCTGTCCCTCCATCCATTAGCACAAGTTTGTTAATGCTACTTGTCTTAAACTACTTGGAAGATTGCCATGAAACTTACACATACATTCATCTCAAGGTCTAGTTGCTCCTAAATAATAAAAATGGTACCACTCATATATCCGATATGGCCATTACAGTACCCATTGTAAAAATCTTGTTTGTACTACCCCTCCTCAATGAATGGTAATATCAACATGAGGTTTTCACTGAAAGACTTTCTATGATGTCTAGTTGATCCTAAATGAAAATTGTGCCGATCTGACATCCAATATGGCCACCATGGTATCCCACTTGAAAATCTTGTTATTGCTACTTCTTCTAGATGACTGGCCATGTCTACATATTGTTATCACCAAAAGACTTCTTATGATGTCCAGTTGATTCCAAATGAAAATGGTGCTGATATGACATTAAATATGGCCACCATGGAAGCCATCTTGCTTTCACTACGCCTCCTGAACAGAAAGTCATATTGACATGGGGTTTTCACCAGAAGACTTCTTATGATGTCTAGCTGATCCTAAATGAAAATGGTGCTGATCTTACCTCCAACATTGTTGAAAATCTTGTTATCGATACTCCTATTAAAAAAACGTTATATTGACATAGGGTTTTCACCAGAAGACTTCTTATGATGTCTTGTTGGTCCTAAATTAAAATGGTGCCAGTCTAACCTCCAACATTGTGACCAACCGGAAAATCTTGTTATTGCTACTCCTACTACAAGGCTGGTCATATCAACATAGGGTTTTCACCAAAAGACTTCTTATGATGTTCAGTTGGTCCTAAATAAAAATGTATGGCAGCATCGTTCTCAGCAAACCAATTTTGATGTTTTGAATGAGTAACATCAGCTACAGAAGGCCTATTTAGAAGACATGACTTCATCATCTTAGAAGGCAGCGACTGTCCAGTGCAAATTCAGAGAGTTGTAAGAATCATGGCTGAGCAATAAGGCAGATGAGATTCAGTCCTACACAGACAGGAAAGACATGAAGAACTTCTATGAATCTTTGCAGACAATCTATGGGCCACAGTCATCAGGAACATCTCCAATACTGAGTGCGGACAGTGCCACGCTGCTCACTGACAAAGAAAAGATACTTCAAAGATGGACAGAACACTTCAACAACATCCTCAATCAACAATCATCTATCAGTGAGGAGGCAATTGATCAAGTGCCCCAAGTGGAAATCAACATATCAGTTGCTGATCCTCCAGAGATGACTGAGACTGTGAAAGCAATCGAAATGCTGTCAAATGGCAAATAACCTGCAGTAGATGCTATACCAGCAGTAGTTTACAAAGCCGGAGGCTCGCACATGGCACAGAAACTGACTGAACTCTTCCAGTCAATGTGGACTCAGTGAACTATACCCCAGAAGTACAAGGATGCATCCATCGTCCACATGTGCAAGCAGAAAGGCAGCAGACAATCCTGCAACAACCATTGGGGCATCTCTTTGTTGTCAATAGCCAGCAAAATCCTTCCCAGAATTCAGCTAAATCATTTTGTGCATCACATCGAACAAGGTCTCCTGCCAGAGAGTCATTGTGGCTTCAGGAAAGGACGAGGGACCACAGACATGGTGTTTGCAACTCATTAACTCTTGGAGAAATGCCAGGAACAGATTTCCAACCTGTACATGACATTCAGTGACCTGACAAATCTCTTAAGGTCTACAAATCCATTGTGTTGCTGACCCTCCTGTATGCTTGCAAAACCTGGACAGTGTACAGATGCCATGAACCATTATCACATGGGCTGCCTGAGGAAACTGATGAGGATAAGATGCCAGGACAGGGTCACAGACACTGAGGTTCTCACATTGGCAGACATTCCAAACATCCACATTCTGCTGATGAAATCACAGTTGAGATGGGCAGGCCACATCACCAAAATGTCAGAAGAGTGACTACCAAAGCTGGCGAGCCTTAAATTAGCAATCTCAAGGTGGTCAGAATAAATGCTTCAAAGATTTCCTCAAGTCATCCTTGAAACACTTCAACATTGACCCTGAGTCTTGGGAAGATCTCTCACTGGATCACTCCACCTGGTGGATTCTTATCCATACTGGAGCTACAAACTTTGAATGGAGGAGAACTGCAGAGGCATTGCAGAAGCATGAGCAGTGTAAATCTCACAACTGCAGCATTTCCTCTATTGATCAAGCAAACCCAAGCGGCATCTCCTGTCAAGTGTGCCACAGACAGTTCAGAGCACAAATTGGCCTTATCAGCCAACCCTGTACTCACAAAAACCAAACCAGTTAATGATGTCATGGTCATCTTCAAACTCAAAGGACGAACAACAACAAATGGAACTGTGCCAGCCTGACATCCAATATGGCTGCCATGGCAGACATCTTGAAAATCTTGTTATTACTGCTCCTTCTAAATGGAAAGTCCTATTGACATGGTGTTTTCACCAAAAGACTTCTTATGATATCTATTTGGTCTGAAATGAAAATGGTGCCAAGCTGACATCCAATATGGCATCCATGACTGCCATCTTGAAAATCTTGTTATCATTACTCCTCATAAGTGGATGGTCATATTGGCATTGGGTTTTCACCAAAAAACCTCTAATGATTTCTGGTTGGTCCTAAATGACAACAGCACCAATTGCATCCAATATGGCCTCCACAATGGCCAGTTTGAAAATCTTGTTATCACTCAAGAATACCAGAGATGGTTTTAGCACTTGGCAGTTAAAATAAAGAAAAAGTAATATCTTGGTTTGCTGGAAATTCTTTTCAGCCAATAGTGTCAGTGTCTTCTAGGGACTTGTATTATTTAGAATAAGAAAAGTTTAGGAATTTGTCAAAATTTAGGGAATTCTTAAATGGCAAGAAGAAAAAAACAGAACTTTTAAGAAGATTGAAAGATAAAATAGGTCATTTGGATTTTAATCTTAAATACCTGACAGGCTTTCAGTGTAAATTTGTATTAATCTGAGATTGGGTTGTATATTAGTGCTTATTTTTTTAGGCATATTTGCATGTAAACAGTATACAGTTTACAAAGAAATTTTTGAAGGCTTTCATTTTTGCATTTTTTCAGGCAACTCTAGAGTAAATATACAGTAATACTCTGAATACTAGAACTATAGCTGAGACATATGGTACTGTATATACTCACTTATAAGTCAAGTCCAACTGCAAACTGTACAGACCTATAATGTGCCAGGAGATCTGGATCTATGCAGTTTGTTAGGAGTAATCACTAGGACAAACAACATAGACCCTGATATGCCATTGCATTATGCAATGGCAGATCATTCTGTGTTGTTTGCAGTTTGACTCAACTTGTAACCAAGTATGTGCATTAATTTATACATGTATTGGAATTTGAAGTATACAGGAATTCTCCATAGAGTCATATAATTTTGTTGAAAAATAGATGAGAACACACAGCTTGCAAAATCTATGGAGATATTTTGTTTTGGAAAATTTTCTAATCACAGTTACAGATGCATGTTTTGCTGCAGAAATTACAATGAAAGATCCCCATGTGATTTTTTTAAACAATTTCAGTATACAGCAGTTGCTACCAGAGCTGTTTCCTTCTTGAAGAACAACATCGGTAAAATAGACAACCCATATCATCATGCTCTTGCAGCATATGCATTTGCAGTCTCAGGTGATGCAAGTGCAGCAGAAGACGCCATATTCAGATTGAAACCTAATATTGTGATTACTGTGGATAACAATGGTATGTATATTTCATTGCAGTTTTATATGGGAATCATACACTAGCATTAGGAATTGGATAAAATGTTGTGATCAATCATTTGTTTCTGCTGAACAATCAATGGCTAATTAATAATCAGTAAATTTGTGCACATGATGTCTTGCCAAAACTGGGACTATTTTAAAATAGGCTGAAGTGCAAAACAGTGGAAATGGCACAGACCTGAATTTTGATTGAAGTTTTTTTTTCCCACATAAATTGTAATTGGTTAATAATCACCTCACTGAAAGTGGCAAATGTCTTCAAACATTTGCCAGAGCATGAGAGAAGAGTCTGGGCCCAAGAGCTCAGGCAAATTCTTGCACACAGCAAACATTGTATGATTAGTATTCTCACATGGTCAATAACATTAAAGGCTGTTGAGGTCCTTTCCTTAAAGTCAAGGTCACAGGTCAATATTTTAAGGTTTCTTTTTGTTTCACCATTATTTTATAAAAGCTGTTGGGAGGTACAGTGATGAACCATGATACACCTGTGGTTTTTAGTTTCATGGCATCTCATGTATCACAATCAAGGTCAAGGCCACAGATAAATGGGGTTTTTAAAACCCCTTTTCTGCACTTTTCTCTAATATTGTTTAAGAAAAGGCTATGAAACTTGACTACTTTCCACATCTACAGAGTAACTTGACTACTTTCTACATCTACAGAGTAACTTGACAACTTTCCACATCTACAGAGTAAGTTGACTACTTTCCATATCTACAGAGTAACTTGACAACTTTCCACATCTACAGAGTAACTTGACTACTTTCCACATCTACAGAGTAACTTGACTACTTTCCACATCTACAGAGTAACTTCACAACTTTCCACATCTACAGAGTAACTTGACTACTTTCCACATCTACAGAGTAACTTGACAACTTTCCACATCTACAGAGTAACTTGACTACTTTCCACATCTACAGAGTAACTTGACTACTTTCCACATCTACAGAGTAACTTGACTACTTTCCATATCTACAGAGTAACTTGACAACTTTCCACATCTACAGAGTAACTTGACTACTTTCCACATCTACAGAGTAACTTGACTACTTTCCATATCTACAGAGTAACTTGACAACTTTCCACATCTACAGAGTAACTTGACTACTTTCCACATCTACAGAGTAACTTGACAACTTTCCACATCTACAGAGTAACTTGACAACTTTCCACATCTACAGAGTAACTTGACTACTTTCTACATCTACAGAGTAACTTGACAACTCAGTATTAAAGGTCTTAGTCAGATTTCATTATTGTGAACTTTTTGGACTTCACCATAGTAGGCTAGGGACAAATCTGATCTCACAAAATGGCTGCAATGGAGGCCATCTAGAAAATCTTGTTATTGCCACTCCTCCTGAATGGATGGTTGTATTGACATAGGGTTTCCATTAAAAAATTTCTTATAATATGTAGTTTACAGTGACCATCTTTAAAATCTTTTTCTTGCTTTTCCTCCTGAACAAATAGTCATATCAACATGGAGTTTTCACTAAAACAGTTCTTGTAGTAAGTGTTGGTCCTAAATGAAAATGGTGCTTATATTATCTCCCAATATAGCCACCACAGTGGACATTTTGAAATTATATTACCGGTATTACTACTCCCACTGAATGGATGATCATATTGACGTGGGTTTTCTGACTGAAGACTTCTTATGATGTCTTGTTAATTCTTAATGAAAATGGTGCCAGTCTGACATCCAGCATGGCCACCAATGCATCCATCTTGAAAATCTTGTTATCACTATTCATCCTGAATAGATGGTCATATCAATATGGAGTTTTTGCTAAAAGACTTCATATGATGTCTGGTTGGTCCTAAATGAAAATGGTACCGATCCGACATCCAATATGGCAGCCATCTTGATTTTCTTGTTATTGCTACTTCTCCGGCATGGATGGTCATATTGACATGTAGTTTTCACTAAATGACTTCTTATATTGTCTTGAATGTTGTAAATAAAATGATGCCACTTAGACATCTAATATGCCCACGATATTATCCATCTTAAAAATCTTGTTACCACCACTCCTCCTGAATGGATGGTTGTATCTGCATAGGGTTTCACTTCAAGACTTTGATGTCTGCTTGGTACTAAATAAAAACTTAGTACTAAATTTGCTGCCAAATCTTGTTATTGCCACTTTCTGAATTTTTTTAATTTAATGCAGTCTGTGGATATATCTTAAGAATACCTTGAATGATATCACTTCAATAACTATGTTTTTTCCCCAAGAAATATTATTTATGGATTTAACCAAAACTTTGTGGTTATATCTTGATATTATCTGAGAAAAGTTCACTAATCTTCTATCCATGATATCAGGTTCAATGTCAAAGGTCATGACAGAGAATTTTGTACTGCATTTACAGGTATCTTATGAACATATTAACTTAGATATAAGAAAATAGTTTTGTTACCAAATTTGGTATGTTGGAGTTTCTCCAGAATATCAGATGGTTTCAGTACTCCACAGTTAAAAAGAAGAAACTGATTTGTATTGGATTTCTGGAAATTCTTTTTGGCCTGTAGAGTGTCAGTCCCTTTGAGGGACTCCTGCTATCTGTAATGGCTTTTGAGTATGATACACAATAAAGTATGAATAGATTTTTATCAAAGCCAGTTTGTGGATATATCTAAAGAATACCTTCAATGATGCCAGTTCAATAACTTCTTTGGGGGTGGGGGTGGTGAGGGGGGGGGTTAATTGTTAATTTGTTAATTATGGATTTAGTCAAGCTTACCTTGTGGGTATATCATGACAGTATCTGAGACAATATCTTCTATCCATAATATCATGTCCAAGATATAAGGCCATGACGATGATTTTGTACTACTTTTATCTTGTGAATTACATGTTTACATAAAAAAAATTGTGTTGTTTTTTTCTCAAGAATATCTGAGATGGTTTATATACTTGGAAGTTAAAAAGGAGGAAAGATATGGAATTCCTGCAAATTCTTTTTGGCCAGTAGAATGCCAATCTCTTCAGTAGGGGTAATTGCATGTGATTTTTTGTTTATTGAATAGATCACATTCTGGTTACTTTTTAGACCCTGATTTCAAGAGCATGTATTATAATATTGGACCAAATTTCCCACGAAGCTCTCTAGTTGAGCTCCACGGCTATGCTGTTTTGACCCATCTAAAACTGTACAGTCTTCATCGAAGAGAGGAGGATTTGTCATATGCAGCCAACTTAATTCGCCATCTTCTAACACTTCGCTCAGAAAATGGAGGATTTGAGTCCACACAGGTTTGCTTCCTTTTCTCCTGTATAACTTAATCCTACAGCCAAGAGGAAGCATGTTCAAATAATGTTGACATCAATTAGTTTTTGAAAATCGTTTTGAGTCAGCATGCACATTTTATTGCCTACTTTTTATGTAAATGGCACTCTTTTTTTTCTTCATTAAATTTAACATGGAAATAGCATTAAAAAGATAAAATTCTGCAGATTAAGGTCTGCATATTCCTGCTATCATTAGCATGCTATTAGGCTCTGTATATTCTGGCTATCATTAGCATGCTATTAGGCTCTGTATATTCTGGCTATCATTAGCATGCTATTAGGCTCTGCATATTCCTGCTATCATTTGCATGCTATTCAAGGTAGTTTTAATAGCAGCAATACATAACCTATCACAATTGTATAACTTACTCTTTTTTCATGCTGAAAAAACCTTATCCTTTTGATGTGAATACGTCCTCGCTCAGAGTGGAGAATTGTCAATAAGACAGTCCACTCGTGCACCTTGCATGCCCATGCACAGAACAGTCATTGTTTTCAAGGATGCCAAGTTAATGAATGTGTGTCGAATTTGTGACCAGAGAAAAATTGCTTGTTGCTAGTGCTTCACCACATTAGAGTCTTCCTTCAGCAAATATTTTATCTCGGTGTTACATTTATCCTCTACATATTCATTTCACATGTCGGTAACCCCAGCTCACTTTCAGGAAATTGTTCTTTAAGGGACCTCTTAGGTTACCATGCTGTATCCCACCTCTTAGGGGTTAGGGTACACTCATATTCATTATCAATTACAACTGGTTATGGGTTAAGTCTTTTGTGTTAAGGAAATAATGCAGCAGAGGCCCTACCCAAACATAGGAGGAATTACATATTTCTTTTTTCTTAATTAATTATCTAAACACCAAATTCAGTGTTTTTTCATCTTTGTTTATTGATAATTGTTCTCATCATTCATGTCACATTGTTATCATGTGTGTGTATTTGCAATTGCTCCTTAATAAAGGTTTAACAATTGAACGTCTTACTCTACTATAAAGAAATGACAGTTAAGTTCCTATTGTTAACCTTGTGCATGCAATGGGGTGTATATTGCACACGCCATATAAACAACAGGTGAGTTCACATGTGACGTATTATAACATATTTTCAGTATTCATTGTTTTCTTACAGGTTGTTTATACCTGAGCACCTTACTGTTTAATTGCCTCTATGACAATTAGCTGTATAAACTGCCCCAAGGATAGTTTTACATGAGTTTTAAGCAGGACTGTTTACCGTTTATACATTGTTTGTTTTGTTGGATTAAAGACGTGTTCGGCCATGTACGTCTATCCGTTTATACATACTACATGTTACGAGCATATATTGAGGTGGTTGGGTTTTTTTGTGGTGTTTTTTTCTTTGAAAATTACTAAAAATCATGCTTTTTTTAAACATGACTATGTCAGGGGGTTTGAGAGTAAAAAATTGTGTTTTTAGCATGACACGTCGTGTTATGGCAGGTATGAAGGTGTCAGCTAGGGAGTGCAGGGTGAAACATGCTCCTAAAACAGGCTAGGAACAACATTGTCTGCATATATGAATGCCTTCAGATCTGAAAGAAACAATAATAATAATAATGACTTTATTTAAAAAAGAAGCTCATTTGGTTAACTGACCAATCTTCCATGAGGCCTTCTACAATTACATGTATATGTTGTAAAATTTTTACAAGTTGTTGTATCTTTAGACAAGAATGCTATTAAAACTAGATAATTGATCTACTGCTACTATAAAATATGTACAAGGCATTTAAGATGAGTACATACAGGATTCATACAAAGATTAGTAGTGAACCTGTGTAAAACATTACAGGCAAGTACATAAAGAACATTGTTTTAAAGAAATTACACAAAATCATGCAAATGATTGTTTCTGTAGATGTTGATTAAGAAGCTTCTTAAAACCTTGGGATGAGTCAGCTGACCTTATATAGAGTGGAATGGAATTCCATAGTTTGCCTCCAGAAAAAGCAAAACTCTCTTATAAAACTCTGAATCTGGTTTAGGTAAATATAAATTGTTGTTTGAGATGGATCTTGGTTCTTATGTACATTTTCCATAAATTTAAAATTACATTTAAGATAATCAGGAGCCAACCCATCCAAAGACTTTTAGACTAGAAAATCCTTTTGAAGCTGAGTTCTCGGTTGAAATGGAAGCCACTTAAGGGTTTTAAACAGATTTGTTGATGGTGTATCTAAATCAGCATCAAGAATAACTCTAGCTGCTCTTTTTTGAAATTGCAGTAGTCTTTCTTGATTTTCTAAATCACTATTACCCCAGATAGAACAGCAATATTCTAGATGTGGCATGATGTAGGCATTGTAGGATATCTTTCTCTCTTCTTGAGAGAGATAAGATTTGATTCTGTTCAAGAGATAAAGCAGTGAGTTTAAATTTTTAATGACCTTATCAACTTGCATTTTCCAGAACAAGATATTGTCTATCATAATGCCAAGTAGTTTGTCATTTTCAGACTGTTCTATATCCTTTCCTTTTTGCGTTACTTTGAAGTCATCTTTCGCTTTTACTTTGGCTCGACTACCTATGATCATGGCTTTTGACTTGGCTGCATTTATCTTCATACCATTGTGCTCACACCAGTTATTTACTTTTACCAGTTAATATTTACTTTAACCAAATCCTGATTTAAGTTAGTGCTAAGCTCTTGGCCAGTTGATCAAGTGTTATATAATGTTGTGTCATCAGTGAACATATTGGTGGTGAATCGCTCAATGTGATATGGTATATCATTGATGTACAGCAGAAAGAGCAATGGTCCAAGAACTGATCCTTGTGAAACACCAGACTTTATGAGTTTCTTATCTGAAAGTTTATATAAATTAGAAACTTCTTGTTGTCTGCCTTCAAGAGAGGATTGAAACCAAGTTAAACTTTCATGGTTAACTTGATATATGCTGAGTTTTTCCAGAAGGATTTTGTGATTAACAAAGTTTATTTAAAGTATAAACTTGTTGTCGTCTGCCTTCAAGATAGGATTGAAACCAAGTTAAACTTTCATGGTAAACTTGATATATGCTGAGTTTTTCCAGCAGGATTTTGTGATTAACAAGGTCAAAAGCCTTTGTAAGGTCAAGAAACATTGTACCTACCAGGTTACCTTGATTTATTGCTGTTAACCAATCATCCATTATCTAGTTAGTGTAGCCAGCCATGAATGTCCTTCACAAAATCCAGATTGTCGTGAATGTAGTAAATTGAAAGATTCCAGATAGTTTTTAAATTCAATACAAACATGTCTTCCTAATATCTTTGAAAGTGATGATAAAACTGATATAGGTCTATAGTTATTCATATCAGAAAGATCTCCCTTCTTGTGTATTGGAGTTACTTTTGCCAGTTTAAGACTATTTGGAAAAATACCTGCAGAAATACTTAGATTGAAGATATACACAAGTGAAGGTGCAATCACTTGAGAGGAGAGTTTTAGGAATTTAGCACTTATATCATCTAGACCTGTAGCTGTTCTGACATAAAGTTTATCTAATTCATTTAAAATGAATTCCAGACTTATTTTTGGTATTTTGAAGTAGTTTTCTTTCCTGAGTTTTGAGAAAGTATGTTCATTTAATGTTCACAAAGTAATCATTGAGTGCATTTGCAATTTCAAGAGGTTCTTGCTGAATGTTACCATTTTCATCACTAATACATCTAAATGGCAGGCTATTGACAGATTTGCCTTTTAGGTCATTGAAGGTTTTCCAGAGTTTTCTAAGGTTCTTTTTCATAATACTATCTGATATTTAAGTGGAATAGTAAGTTTTCCTTGCCTTTTGAATCATTGACTTGACTCGCTTTCTCCATAATCTGTAATTGTTAGTATCTTTTAATTTATAAAATCTATCCCTTGTCTTAATAGCATTCAGTATATCACCTGTAATCCAATTATTTTGATTTAGTTGCTAGACTCTCTTGAAATTAATAGGAGCATTACTGTTCAAGGTGTCAGTAAACATATCTATCCAAATGACAAGAGTATCTGATGGGTCATCAAAAGATTCAATTATTGACCAAGGGATATCTTTCGGTTCGGTTCTTTAAGGAATATCTGTGCATTGAATCTTTTCATTATTCGATACTTGATATATTTATGATGATAGAGTTTACTTTTTTGACTTCAGTTTTGTGTGCAGCATATAGGATAATGATTACTTATGGCATATTGGGGAACTACAACTTCTATAATATTGTCAGCATTGTTAGTATAGATGTGATCAATTAGTGTTTCAGATGCCTCTGTTACTCTAGTGGGTACATTAACTATTTGTTGATAATTCAGGGAATTCATAGTTTTAATCCAGCTTTGATTGTTGTCATACAGCAAATTGTAATTGAAGTCACCTACTAAACAGACTTCTTTGTTTTCTATATACAAAGTTTCAAGCTTACATTGAAATATGGTATACCAAGCATTGTCAGTGTTCTGTGGTCTATATACACAACCTAATACAAATGGGTTTTGGACATTATGTCTCATTTCTAGCCAAATTATTTCCATACCATTTTGCTCAAGATCATATTGTCATTTGAAAGGAATGCTGTCTCTAATGTAGATGAGAAGTCCACTAACCTTTTGGAAAAGTCTGTCTTTTCTTTGAAAACTGTAGTTAGGATTTTAAGTTCATCATCATGAAGAAGGTTTCACTGAATGCAAAAATATCAGTTACTGAATTATTTCCTGAAAGAAGTAATTTGATTACATCCAGTTTTGGAAAAAGTTAATGGATGTTTCAATGGCAGATTTTGAGACCTTTTTGCTTAAGCCAATGATTTTAAGACAATTCTAACTTTTGATGGTTTTGAGATGAATGGCATGGAATATCTGAGTTAATATTTTCACTATCAATATATAAACCATGATATTCCTCTAAATTATCTTCATTACAGTGTCCTAAATTATGACTATCAACTGATTTTTTCAGAAGATTTTTCAACGAGTCTTGAAAAATTACCACTTTCAGCAGTTATCTCAGTAACAGTTAACACATTATGATCACTTTGATGGATGGAGGCAATTAATGGATTGCACCAGAGGTAATTCCATGGGATCATCACTCACTGGGGTATCTATAGCTTGTCTTCTATCATGACAGGGAGAATCACACATAGTAGATCTTATAGCTTGTTGGAAATGTGTGTTTGGTTTTTAAACTTATAGCCCTAACTTCATTGCCATAATCCTAATGCTGCATAGTTGAGTGGAATGTTTTAAATAGTTGTCACCCACACTTCTGATAAATAGATTTGTATTATTATTATTATTATTATTATTATCAAATGGTCATTCATGATTCAAAAAATGCTGTCCCTATTCCAGGACACTATGGTTGGTCTGCAGGCTCTGGCAGAATATGCTACAATCACAGAACAAGCAAATCCCAACATTGAGCTGAATATTAAGGCCAGGAAGTCACCTGACATTGAACAGCAGATTGGTAATATTAGAATCAAGGCTGATAACTCTCTCCTGTTCCAGCAGAAACAGGTACTGAAAATGAATGTTTGTGTCAGTATAGGTTGTACATAGACATTACTTTCTTAAAATTGGGGGTGGGAAATGCAAGGGAGAACAGTAAGATTTTGTACTAAAATTACTTATGAAAGTTTTCAGAAGTCACATACAGGGATGGTACAATATAGCATAGTTTGCAGACGAGACAATATTCTGTGGAACCCATTTATTTACTGCATAGTGAGCATTTATTTACTGCACAATGAGTATTTTTAGGAGTGGAGAAGTTTTAGCGATTAGCGGTCTCAGAATGAGATCATAATAATAAATCACATTAATTAATTATCATCTCATATATTATAATTTTTCTATATCTGCAATTACTAAAATCGCCAAACTTTAATATATGCTATTTTGACAAAATCGCTGAATTTTTCACTTGCAAAAAATACCCCCTATATGGTATTATGACTCTGCTCTGAGAGCAGAAGGGACAGTTTGTTCGACCTTATGTAATCTGCTGTTTGTCAATATTTCCAGCAAGCTTTCACTAAAAATAGCTAGAGATACAGAAGTCAAAATTTGCACTTTTATATTACATGAAGACATAATGTGAAGACAGAATAAGTTTTCAGCTTTGTCTGGGCAAATTTGTTGAAGGTACATTATGGCATTTTAATTACCATATATACTAGCATATAAATCGAGTCCAACTGAATGGACCAAGATCTGTCATCACATAATGCACTGGCAGATCTGGGTCTATGCAGTTTGTTAGAAGTAATAAGTAAAACAAACAACATAGATCCTGATCTGCCAGCACATTATGTGACAGCAGATCAGGGTCTGTGTTGTTTGCATTTGGACTTGACTTGTGAGTATATATGGTACTTGGAATCAGACTGGTACTTGGAATCAGACTGGTACTTGGAATCAGACTCCTCACCCATTCTGTCATCTTAGAGGATTATGGAGATAGTAGTTCATGCACAGAAAGATTGATTGATTGATTGATTGATTGATTGATTGATTGATTGATTGATTGATTGATTGATTGATTGATTGATTGATTGATAAATGTGATGCTATGCAGGGAATTGATGTACCTTATGTTGTGATAATTTTTTCCTACAAAAAGGATATTAAAATTTACTTCTATCCTTCCCTAACCCTTCATATATCAAGAAAGGTTTGTAATATTTAAAATACCAGCAGAAATAGTGTGAAAATGTAGTCAGTGACTCAGTGGTAAATGCAGGTAGACATGAACATCAGCTCTTAGTAAGGTTATTTATATAATGAAACATGGAAAGAAAGAAAAACACAAAATAACAATGATGCTTACTGTCCTGCTGATCCAGATCCATACATAACTCATCTAGTGGCCAGGCATCAGAATCTGTTGCTGCCATTGATAACCAGTCTGAATCATAGTCAGAATAGGAATCAGGATCCTCATCCATTGACTTGTCATCAATGACAGTATCAGAACTAGACCCCACCTCCAAAGATGGTATCCAAGGCAAAGTACAGCTGCCCATGAAATTAGGTCTGCAGAAAGATGAATTCCGGCAGTGGATTGCTGGAACTGGATCAAATGCATCCACATCAGCAGAATGCAACTGAATAGTTATAATCTGCCTCCGGGCCATTATGAATCGACCCCCACCTACTACCTTCTGAAGTATTTACCTGACACAATTACAGTCTAGCTGAGGATTATTTAATCCCTTAATTCCTTACAAATATCAAACCATACCTTGTTCCATCAGCGCAGACTTTTGTCATTTGCAAAAATGCAGTCAACAGCAAGTGCAATGTTAAAACCGTGCTATTTTTAGAGACAGAACAGTCTAATGTACATCGTAAGGTGCATGGTTTTGACGCGGAATGCTTGCCCAGGTAAAAATAAAAAAAATAATGTCTACATTATATATTTTTTCAAATGTAGTCAAAGCATCGACATTTTAAATGCTACATAATTATGAATTTTAACAAAAATTTTATAAATCCACTTTTATTCAGACTGAATTATTTTGGCATATAATAAAAAAAAGGATAAAAAGTCTATATTCTGCTTACATTACATTTTTATGATTCAGAACATTTTGTCATCGTAGTTTCATCACCTTTATTTTAATTGTACCTGTTATAGCGGTAGGTATCTTGCACACTGTATACAGTATTGATGTGCTGACTTTTTACCTGCGCAAGCATCCACATCACAACAGGTACAGGTCATTTTGGCCCAAAACCAGTTTGTCCTGGGTTGATTCAGCCCAAAGGCTACATTTGGCTGGGTCATTTCAGCCCACATACGTTTTATTAGAGAAATACTGTGCTATTTTAATAAAGATGTTTTCATTCATTGGAATAGTATAACATTGAGCAACAAAGTGCCAGTAATCATAGTGTCATATCAGCTGATTATGTATTTTTATAAAGAAAACAAAACAAACTTAAATTAAAAGTGGCTGCTTCGGACCCAGCTTATTCAGATCAAATTACGGGTTGATATTATTAAGCGTTGTCTTAATTTAAATGTGACATTTACAGTTATTTCAAATATGATATTTTTCATTATTCCCAGGTACGTTGAGCAGTTCAAAACTGCATTTAAGGAAACAAAACCCCCAATTTCACATGAGATGATGGTGTTGTTCTGTATACAAATCAAATGAAATAATATAAAACTGTTTATCTTGCATTACCAATTTAATCGTGAAATATTTTCAAAGCAGCTTATTCACCTTTTGTGTGAAATTTAAATAATTCATTTTATTTTATTGAGAATTTTTTTTTACCAACAATAAAAAAAAATCATGAAACCGGGCCCATGCAGTAACATTTTTTCATCTATCTATATATATATATATATATATATATATATATATATATATATATATATATATATATATATATATATATATATATATGTGTGTGTGTGTATTGGTCTGAGTATGTTAATGTTTTTGTTAGATTTATGTAGAATTTATCTTTATACTGTATATTACATCAGTGCATACTGATAGTCCTAAAAAACACTTATATAATGAAAATGAAAATGGGATCCTGTCAAATATTTTTGATTTAATTCAATACAATATCATATGTCTATATTCTGCTGATTTTCTGCACCTCATATTAATTGCAATGACAAAAATGATAACATAACGAAAATGGTGGTGTCATCTCTTTGTAAAGATGAAATGTATGTTAGCCATCTTTGTATAAAGCACCATATGTTGTTTGTTTTCTCTCAATTCCTAATGTATCATTTAAAATTGATGCAAATTACTAACACTGAATTGATTGATACCACAATAATTACACATATTATCACTGTCTGTTTAATACTTTGCTTGATCAGTATGCCCTTAATTAATTTAATTGCAAACAACAATAGTGAGTTCATCTGACCATCTGACCATCAATCTGCTAAATTGTTTGAAAACCATTCTCAAAGAGAGAGAGAGAGAGAGAGATGTTTATGTAACAGATCATTAATTGGAAAATTAAACAACTATGAACACAACTGTGTTAACCAAATTTTATTCATGTTGTAATAAATCATAACAAAGTTTTTTAAAACAAATAATGCGCAGTATAACACAATACATACCAGTAGATATTGGAAACTACAGGTTCCCATAAATTGCTTCTGTCTTCATAAGCAGTTCACTTGTCCACAAATCATAACAAAACTTTATTGGAAAAATAATC
This sequence comes from Margaritifera margaritifera, assembly GCA_029931535.1. NCBI lineage: Eukaryota > Metazoa > Mollusca > Bivalvia > Unionida > Margaritiferidae > Margaritifera > Margaritifera margaritifera. Next base: position 283,678 of record JAQPZY010001537.1, on the reverse strand, counting down.
TTACTCAGGTCATATATATAGGCACATGAATCAAGTACAGTCAAATTTATTTTAATATCAGTAATAGTCTACCTGTTGTTATTGCATAGCTGTACTATTCAGGGGGGAAAATGCCCAGACCGAGTGACGAAAATTCGTCCTCCTAAGTAGTGAGAACCAGAAAGTTCCAGAACACTGGACCGTACAGTACACGTGCTATGACAAGCACCATAGGCTTCATTCTATTCTCGGTCGTAATGTCAGATTGTTCAAGTCGCTTCACGTGAAGAAATAGCCACTGCCTCGTGGGTTCAACAAGTGAATTACCAAATTATTTCTTGTGCTATTTTCTACTAAGACGTAGGATTATACTCTGATTGAGTTTTTTCAACTGTGTAGTTAAGCTCTCTTGAGTGTATTTAGACTTTTGTCACGTACACATGGTGTACGCCTTGACAGTTATTTTGTCCTTTTTACCCTTCACAGTGTGTTAGTTATTCAATTGGTGTGTGTGTTTTCTAGTAAGGTGTGGGTTATTTTTATGATAATTCTCCCTCCCCTTGCATTATTGCAGTCTTGGGCTTGCCCGTTTTTCAAATTATTGCCTCATGTATAATTAATTCACCATATTTATATAGTGAATTGTGCTTTTTCATATCATGGTAACAGGTCGCACACCACTTCGTACTATTATATTTACACGGTCAGTTATCAAACATAGGTTACGTTTTGCAGTTTTTATTTCAGATACTTTTCCAATAATTCAGCAATCGTAATTCCTGGTTCTTTGCTAATTTCAGTTGGTCCCTTGCTTGCTTTAGCTTGGTTGACCAGTTACCTTGTTTCTTATTGCTACCAAGGGAACTGAGTAGTTTCCCCATATACTTTTTTTTTTGTTAGTAAGGTCTTTGAAGAGCAAGGCAATAATCAAAGCACATTACATTATATTGTGTGGAGCAATATAATATTGTATATATACCCTGTTATAAAGATTTTTTTTTTAAAAAAGCCCTAGTCAGGTTCTTACTGCTGAACCCTTATTTTAGCGTTGCATAATTAGTGTACGCTTTCCTTGTATTCAAATAATAAAAAAATTCTTTGCATCATAAAGAAAAGAAAAATAAAAAAAGAAGAGAGAGTAAGAGAAGGTAAGTAAAAAAAAAAAAAAAGAATTTTCTTTCAGGCACAATGTCTCAACAAACTGTTGGGAGGTGTGGCCACCGCAAAGCCCCTTGGGACATCCCCCACCACCTGTTTGTCCTGCACTCGTTGTGAAATGACAGATGTCTGTCCTTTTTGCAGCCTTTGGCCAGTTGAGACTTGGAATCTGGCTGAAAGTTGTAGGACTTACAAGGGGAGGAAGAAGGTTTCTTCTTCTTCTTCAGAGTTTTCATGGTTCTCTTTGTCTGGGTCCCTCGGGTCTCAGACAAGGTTACTCAAGTATCTCCGGAGACTTCCAATGTCAGTGAAAAGCCCCCTCCCAAAGGAGTAAATAAACGAGTGGAGATTGAGTAGTGCCCTTCCGAGAGGGCACAATGCATTTATGCACATGCAAAAATATTATTTAATATTCTCTGTCATCACTTTTGCACAATACATACATTTACATATTTTTAACTAGATAAATTATGCATTCACATTCTCTTTTGCTTAAATATACATGAACTCTTTATATACTGTCTAGATCAAAGTATAGTGGGCCGAATCGACCTGGGATGAACTGGTTTGGGCCAAAACGACTTTAAGCCATCACAACCATGCATCTTGCAATGTACATTAGGCTGTTCCGTCTCCTTAAAACAGATTGGTTTGAACATTACACTCACTATTTACGACTGCATTTTTTACAAATCACAAAAGTTTGCGCCGATGGAACAAGGTATGGTTTGAAATTTTTAAGGAATGAAGGGATTAAATAATACTCAGCTAGATTGTAATTGTGCCAGGTAAATAATTTAGAAAACAGGAGGTGGCATACAAGACATAATGGACCGGAGGCAGACATATACTACAATGTCCTATTACCGCGTCATGCCCATTACCACAGCATTTGAGCATTTCTGAGGACCGCTGTCATCATGCATTACATCTGAATGACCCCTATGTAATCGTATAATTAAGAAGTTCACATATCTGTCAAGTTTAACAGTTGGAAGAAATACTCTATTCATAGTAAAAAACAAATCTTAGATTTCCCTTACATGTATACATTTAAGTAAGTGATCAGATTCCATTCATACCAGAGCCAATCCCTCTTTTGTTCTTTCCATTCACAAAATCGTGTCAAGCACAATGTCAACAATTGTCTGCTTCAGAATGTAAACAATACAAGCAGAATTGGTGACATTACTTGAACTCTTCGATAAAATTTTTATATCTAACTTGTGGGGGCCCATTAAAGGTGCATTGTCAAACACGCAAGTTTAATTGCAGTGTTGGTTCTTCGATCAGTAGTAACGCAGTTATAGGATGTACCAGCCCAACAGCATTGTCATGGTCTTAGCATGCATCCTGTTTCTATATTCAAAGCAAATTCTGTAACCAAGCTATTTTTAAAACATTATTTTTGTTTCATAGTGTTCTATTCCTTTTGAATAGTTCTTTTTTTTCTTGGCTGTTTGGTGTTTTAGTCTCTGGTGGCTTTGAGGCATTCAAATACCTCCAAGTGTTAATGTTGGGAATCAGAAGTAGCATGTGTAATCAGATATCTCATAGTCACATAAGAGTTTTTAAATGGAGTTACAAGCACCTATTGAACAGAGACTCACACTTGTTATTTATCTTCTCATCTCACCCAGATTCATGAGTGATGATCAGAAACAATTCACCATTATTTATTTTTCACTTGGTTTCTATTATTTCTTTTAATATCATAAAATATACAATTGGTAGATTAAATTTACTTGATATAAGTAAAAATCCAACTGGCAAGATGGACTGGCTGCTCATTTTTTGGCCTAGTTAGCCGTGAAACTAGCTGGCATTAGACTGGCGGGTTGGCAGCAATTTCACATGCTGCACAACAGCAGTTAGTTTGGTTAGCTTGCTAAAGGTGATTCACTGATTGCCTATGTGAAAACTCACAGGGCCTCTAAAAGGATATAAAGATTCTTTCCTCTGATATTTGGGCAACAAATCTAAAATGGGGGTTGATATGAAATTTCCTTAGATTTGTAGGTTTCCCTATGTAATGTTTGTTAATGGAAAATTATTGGGCAGGTGGTCTTTAAACCTTTCCCTTTTGTGATAATAATACTTTTTTTTGCAAACAGTTGTAGTAGTTGGGGATTAAGTTTTTAAAATCGGTGTAGTTTTCATCTTTTTTTTTAGAATAGTATTTTTTAGCTCTACTGGTCATAGAGCAGAAGACCTTATGTCATGGCTTTTTGTCTGGCACCAGGGTGTCAGGCATCTGTTAACATAAGTTTCTTATCACTACTCCTCATAAACTACTGGGAGGATTGGCACAAAACTGTTCAAACACATTCATTCCAAGGTCTGATTGGTCCCAAATGAAAATGGTGCCCCTGGACATCCAATATGGCTGCCATGGCAGCCATCTTTAAAATCTTGATATTGCTACTTCTCCTGAATGGATGTTCACATAGACACAGCATTTTCACTAAAAGGCTTCCTACACTGTCTGGTTGGTCCTAAATGAAAAGGGTGTCAAACTGACATCCACTATGGTGAACATTTTTAAAATCTTGTTATTGCTACTCATCATGAATGGATGGTAATATCAACATGGGGTTTTCTCTACAAGACTTTATGATGTCTTGCTGGTCCTAAATGAAAAGGGTGCCAATCTGACCCCCAATATAGCTTCCATGGTGGCCATCTTGAAAATCTTGTTATTGCTATACCTCCTGAATGGATGGTCACATTGACATGGGTTTTTCACTAAGAGACTTCTTATGATATCTAGTTGGTCCCCAAATGAAAATGGTGCCCCTCAAATATCCAGTATGGCTTCCACAACAGACATCTTGAAAATCTTGTTATCACTTAATCCTCATGAATGGATGGTCATATCTACATGCGGTTTTCATTAACCTTTAATCTCATGGCATCTGTTGCTGTGTAGGCTATCGATATACATGTGCCAAAACCACAGGGTGCAGTATGCTATAAATATACACATGTTACCTAAATGATTCTATGCGAATAGGCCTGCCTGTACAATTTAGAGCAATGTAGTATATGTTACGTTCAACATAAATTTTAACCATTTTACTTTTTTTGTACATATTTGTTATCTGTAGATAGGTTCAAGAGTAAAATCTAATCTTTATGGCTGTATAATTATTTTTCAAGGAAGAATTTTTTATATGCTTTAAAATCTTGAGAGAACTCATTCACCATCATGTCAGTGAAGCTGTGGCCAACCATAGCTGACCTTTCTTAACCTCTAAATCTACCGGTTCATTGTCTACGTCTTGTACTACTAAATTGTCCGAATTTGATAAATTACAATAAATCAGTGTTGCCTACATCAATATTGGAGCCTATATCTGACTTATTGAAGTCTTCATAGTCATAATTCTAATCGTCCAAACTCAAGAAAGTGCTGAATGAATTCTGCAGCCTCCATTTTGGATAGTGGAGAATCTGACCCAGTTACTTTAAATAGCAGATTACAACTATATCTTAAATAGCAATCATGTGATGGTCATTTACCTCAATGTCTATAGTTTCTAATAGTGGGGTTTTCCCAAAGGTGGCACTACAAAAACCAGCTCAAAATGGCTGATGTTGACTGAAGGCATCGAAATACGCTTCTATGCAGATGGTGCACAGGCATCCAAATGTGCTTGAATGTGAATCAGACTGAGACATCAAAATTTCCAACATGGCCACCAAATCTTTTTATTGCTGCTTCTAAACAGATGGCCATAGTTACATGGTATTTTCACCAAAAGACTTGTCTGTTTGGTGCTAGATGAAAATGATGTTGCTCTGACTGGCATTATGGCTATCTTGACAATCTTGTTATGGCTACTCCTTCTAAACAGATGGCTGTTACAACATGTGGTTTTCACTAAATGACTTCTTATGATGTCTAGTTAGCCCTAAATGAAAAAGGTGCTGATCTCTATTCAATATGGCCACTATGATGACCATCTTGAAAATCTTGTTATAGCTACTTCTCCTGAATGGATACTTGTAGTGACATGGAGTTTGCACTGAAAGACTTCTTATGATACCCAACTGGTGCTTAAAAATAAAATGCTGCTGTTCCGACATCCAACATGATGTTGATGGTGGCCGTCTTGAAAATCTTTATATCACTTGTTTTCTTTAAGTTGGTCCAAAATGAAAATGGTGCCAATGTGACCTCTCAAAATTGGAAAAATCCTGTAAAAGGTACTTCAGAATGGGTGGCATTACAAATATTTATTTTAATTTTAAAAACTACTTCTTTCTTGCAAATATAAAAATTAGGCTGAGACAACCTTCAGAATGGCTGCATTGATGGCCATCCGGAAAATATGTAAATGACTACTTCACCTGAACAGATAGTAATTTCTACGTAAGGTTTTCAGTGAAACACTGTAGCAAAATGTAGCTAGTTGCAATGAAAAAAGAGCTCATCTGATTTGCAACATGGCACCATAGCCATCTCAAAAATCTTGTTTAAGTGGTTATGAATGAAAATGATACATATCTGAGCATCAACACAGCTGCACTTTTCTGAAAAGGTTTGAAAACCAGACTTAATTGACCTTGAGGTAAAGTCAAAGGGCATTTCTTGCATTTTTGTACTTTGCTGGGCTTAGGAACATAGTGACTTTTACACATACAAGTGAACTTTGACCAGACTTTGTATTTAGTTGCATTCAAATGAACAAGTTGATAGTCAGCAGTCGTACATTAATTTTAAGGTCAAAGGTCTTGACTTAGGTTTTTAGCTGCACTGGCTTGTAAGCATGATTACACAAACAACTATGCATGAATTTTTATTAAGTTAAAAAAGCATTTATTTAAATCTTATTCAAGCAAGATAGTTATGTTCAGTTCACTTTAAGCCATAGCATTATGGTAATAAATTGTTGCCAGTACTGCTAACTGAGAATTATATTTTAACCAATAAAGTTTCCTTGTAAAATTTGAACAATTTGTGTGCTTGCTGAAATGTTGTGATTTATATGCAAAATATTTTCATTTCAGATTCCAGATGGCATGGATGAAATAATAGTTACGGCCACTGGGTCAGGCATGCCTCTTTTGTCTGTAAGTAGCAACTAGGGGCATGTTTTGCTGAAGTTCTCTAGATTTCCTCCTTAATCAACAAACAGAATTTATTTATGCATGGCATATAACCAACTGAAAGCAGCTGCATAGACCCAGATCTGTCATGGCATAATGCGCTTACATAAAACTTAGGGTCTACATTTATTTTCTTTTTGATTGAATGTTAAGTAGAATGAACAGCATGGACTACAATCTGTCAGCATGTTATGCCACAGCAGCTCAGAGTCTTCAGTTTTCACAGTTGTGTGTGCATCATATAAGAGCAGATGTAGTTATGATTTGCTGTGTGCACAAGTTTGCTGGAGCACGAGGGAAGAGTTGATGCCAGAGGGTTCCAATTCTGTTGGAGCATGAGGGAAGAGTTGGAGCCAAATGGTTCCAAGTCTGCTGGAGCACAAGGGAAGAGTTTGAACCTGAGGGTTCCAAGTCTGCTGGAGCACAAGGGAAGAGTTAGAACCAGAAGGTTCAAAGTCTGCTGGACAATGAGGGAAGAGTTTAGGCCAGAGGGTTCCAAGTCAGCTGGAGCATGAGGAAAGAGTTGGAGCCAGAGGGTTCCAAGTGTGCTGGAGCATGGGGAAAGAGTTGGAGCCAGAGGGTTCCAGGTCTTTCCCTTGTGCTTCAGCAAACCATGTGTGATTTTCAATGTTTCTGACGCAAAGACAGGGTACATAAAAATGGTCTCTGTCCATCTGTCATTCCATCTATCTGCTGCCTTGTGAATGCTTCAGCATCTACATTTATTATTAGAATTGAATGAAATTTACTATGAAGCTTAATTTCAAAAAAAGCTCAGAAGAGTTTGATGATAAGCACATTCTGACTATATTTCTTAGAGTAATGGCAATTGATCATCTTAGCATAGGGATTGCTAATGCTCACCCTTGTGGGCACTCTAGGTTCCTTATTTATTATTAAATTTCAAAAAAACATGCCCTAAAGCTTTATCACAACAACAGCTAAGGCGAGTTCTATGATGAGCACATTCTGCACATATTTCTTAGAGTTGTGGCCTTTGATCATCTTAGCATAGGCATTGCTAATGCACAACCTCATGAACACTCTGGCTTCAATATTTATTATGAGATTTTAATAAAATTAGCTGTGAAGCTTTAGCTTAACAAGATCTTGTATGAGTCTGAAGGTGACCAGCTTGTTAACTTAATTGAGAGAGTTATGGACCTTGAAATACATAGAATATGGTAGGTGTTTCACTGGGATGTGAATGCTCTAACATTTACCCTTTCTATGTAATTTGAAACAAAGTGGTTGTGTAGCTTTATCTTAATAAAGTTTCAGACGTCATTGGCAATGATCAGATTTGACAATATTTTACATAGTTAATACCTTTGAATGATTTAGGGCTGTCACTGGCTTCTAAACAATGTAACATTCATAATTTTTGTTTGATTCAAACCACATTTGCTAATAAAATTATCCTCTGCAAAATTTCAGATGAGTTTTACTACATTTTACAGAGTTATGGCACTTGACCAACTTGGAATAGCCATGCATTCCCATGTATTTTAAATGCTCTCATCCACATCTTTTGCTAAATATCAACCACTTTTGTGAAAAACTTTATCTTAACAAGATCTCAGATGAGTTTGATGATATAAATTTCAGAAAATATTGTGGTCATATTTTACTGAGTTTCTGCCTATGATTGACTCGGTACTACACCCAGCTCCCCATCATCCAGCCCTTTAGTGGGAGGTAGTGAGGTACAGTGGGCATGTTTTAAAAAAGTAGTAAATGTCTTGTTCTTACATGATCAGTTGTTTAGTATATAACTTATATACCAAATACTTACAGTGAGGATTTTTTTTAAATACAAAAAAAATTCAATCAGCCAGTGTCTGAGTATGGCTGATGTAACAACATCACACATGTCAAATCAAACCAATAAAAGCTGACATGATCTTTTAAGAATACCTTGTTATATAAAAATGGGAATCGCTACAGTGTGCGTAGAAAGAAGAATGACAACAAACTTTTCAGCTTTCTTATTTTTCACCTATTCTCCAAGAAGAATTGAGAAATTTTTCAAATTTTAGGAAATTCTCAAATTAATGTAAAAAAAATAAATCAGAATCCTTTATATAGAAAATAAAGTTTTGTATTTGATTCAATATATAAATTTGTAGCTTTTACTGAAAATAATCAAAATTTTAGACAAAGAAATAAGACACTGAATAAAAAATGCTCAGCTTGTACCTTGTCTTTTGTCTCTTATAGAGACAATATTTAGGATAAATGGATACTCGAAAATCCCAGTATTTTTCCTTGAATAAGCCCAGTGGGCCTGACTTTTTCATTTTGGGAAAAGGGTTGGGGGGTGGATTAGGGGCTTATAATATGTAAAAAATTGCCCAAACTGTTAGTAAAATTTGGGGATTGTCTCTATTATGATGGGAGAATCACGAGTATATTCTTTAAGTCTTATACGACATATCCTTACATACACAAGTATATTCTTTAAGTCTTAATCAACATATCCTTACATACACGAGTATATTCTTTAAGTCTTATACAACATATCCTTACATACACAAGTATATTCTTTAAGTCTTATACAACATATACTTACATACACAAGTATATTCTTTAAGTCTTATACAACAAATCCTTACATACACGAGTATATTCTTTAAGTCTTATACAACATATCCTTACATACATGAGTATATTCTTTAAGTCTTATACAACATATCCTTACATACACAAGTATATTCTTTAAGTCTTATACAACATATCCTTACATACACAAGTATATTCTTTAAGTCTTATACAACATATCCTTACATACACAAGTATATTCTTTAAGTCTTATACAACATATCCTTACATACACAAGTATATTCTTTAAGTCTTATACAACATATCCTTACATACACAAGTATATTCTTTAAGTCTTTTACAACATATCTTTACGTACTTTTCTTGTAATTTCAGATGACCTATATTTACAATGTCAATGACAACGTGACAGACAGAACGATCTACTCTACAACCACCACATCTCATTCTCCAGATGAAAACATCATAGTGGTGAACACATGTTTTGGAAATTAGTAAGTAGCGGTTAATAAGTTGAAGATCACATTACAGCTGTCCCTAATTATCATGCAATTTAGAATATTTAGGTCAGTACCACTATGGAAACCATAACTAGAATCATACAAATGTATAACAATATGAGTTGAAAGAAAGCAATATGAAGCTTAATATTGTATCTTTATTTTCTTTTTAAAACACTATTATTTGACAATGCTATAAAATGCTGTTCTCAATATATCGCAGTTCGGTACATAAGACTGTTCTCACTACAACATGGTTAGGTACATGGTGCAGTCAGCAGTTATGGATCCCAACTAGCTCTTTATAACAAGGGAGAGCTGTACTTCATCATAGAACATACTGTCAATTCATTTATTTTTGTGGGTATACATTTTTATGGTATTTTGAAAACTATAATTTGTGTTAGTTCATTAAGTTTATGGATTGGAAATGTTTTTTGGTTTTTTTTTTTTTTTTCCACAGAAAAATGATAATTGTTCATTGGATCTTTGAATTCGTTGTTTTGTACCAGCCACAAAATACACAAAAATTTATACCTGATGAAAATAGTGGTCACAATAATGTGAACATGACTTAGTCATCAGAAAAATTTTAATAAGCATATTGTTACAGAGCATTTTTTGTTTCCCTTGAATTTTTAAAACAAAAAAGTACAGCAGGCAACAACAGAATTTTCTGATGTTTTGTATGACAAGGATAGAAACAAAATGAATCTTTTGTCAATCTACATGTTTTTTCAATTGATTTCCATAATTTTGCAGAAAGTTTGTAGGTTTTATTCCATCATTCCTGGCTAAAAATTCTTATAAATACAATGAAACTTTTGGTCTTCTTTGCAACTTAGGATATACAGTTATAGCAATAATTAGAGTTCACAAGTGAACCTAATTATCCATACACTTTGGAGAGGTGATATTCTGCCCATAACCACACCTAAGCCACAGGGTGGAAATTTTTCAAGCCTCTCCCCTCTGGTCCCTGGGAGTGGGTAAAGGTCAAATATACAAAAATTGCAATTACATTGACATTTTTAATATATTTTGATCAAACTTTGTGCATGCATTTGAATCAGGTGGATGCATATATAATGGACTTTGGGTTACGACCCCTGGGTCACAGTTCATGGGGTGTGGGGGGAGAGGGGTAGATGGAGGACATGAAAAGCATGGAGATTTGGCAAGGCAAACCATGGAAGTAGCTCTAGTTTAAATTTTGAAAGCCTCTGTATTTTTCATGGCTCCCTACCCATCTGCCAGTTGTCATTAAGGAGTTTAAAGGCTACAGATGCAGAATTATTAAACTCACCAGTGCTACATTGTTTTTGCATAACTGGTTCATCTAGCAAGACAATACTTTATATTGATCTGTCCATCCTTATTGCTTCATGCAGGAAATAATACTCCCATGAAATAGATCAGAATGTTTTTATCATAAAACCTACTGGTAATTTTTTATCCATCCTAAATTTTTAAATAAAATATCCTACCTTGAAAAGTCTTAAAGTTATGAAGTACAGTTGAACTCCTACTTTGTGAATAATTTAAGTTGGACAAAGTACCAATTTAAGTCCAGATAATTGACCTTGTTCCACTTACTAATGCTATCTCTTAAAAATGGTCATATTTCATTGGGATAAAAATAGTAATGATTCACAAAGGAATTCAAGTGTGGTGAAAAGTTCATGAAAATTGGACAAGAAATATTACAGATATAGAGATTTTAAATTGTACATGTTGTACATGAAAAGCTACATGGTTGTTCCACTGGGCTTCTGTCCAACCCAAACATATTGAGTCCAGATGTAATTAAGCAAATATTACACTGATCTGGGTGATTTGATTAGTCCGTTGTCTATTAGAATGCCTGTCATGCAGTAATTAAGTAAACATTTACACTGATCTTGGTGATTTGATTAGTCAGTTTTCTATTGGAATGCCTGTTATGAAATAGTTGATTAACAGCTGCCATGCTCAGCCAAGAGGTATTCTTGCTTTTTTCTGTTCTCATTGAAAGCTAGTTGGTGATGATGAAGACATTTCTCTCTGCTTAGAGGTTAATTAATTAAGGCCCCAATTGACAAAGCCATCAGAGCCATAGTAATCATATCCATCTGTTAGTCTGTCCATCCATCCATCTGTCCATTAACAATTTGGTTTCCACAATATAACATAATGGAAATTGAAAGATTTTACACAAATTTGGTATGCAGCTTTATGTTGGTGAGACCTAGCACGGGGTTCAATTTACAACATTCCAGAACAACATTGCATGATTTATGCCCCCAAGTTGTCTGTCCTAATGACTTTTGGTTTCTGCAGCACAACTTTACCAAGGTTTGTTGGATTCAACCATATTTGCTTTGGAGGCTTTTTATTTGTGCTGGCTTTGCTGAGTTTGATTCCCAGCATTCCATTACAAAATATTTATTCCCAACATTCCATGACAATATTTATAGAAGTTATGATCTCAGATTGCCTGTCCTTTGGCTTTGGATTGTGCAGCTTCTGGTATTGGGCTTTAATTGATATGAACCTTGGATTTGTTTGATTTCCACAGCATCATTTATAGAAGTTATGTTCTCAGATTGCCTGTCCTTTGGCTTTGGATTGTGCAGCTTCTGGTATTGGGCTTTAATTGATATGAACCTTGGATTTGTTTGATTTCCACAGCATCATTTATAGAAGTTATGTTCTCAGATTGCCTGTCCTTTGGCTTTGGATTGTGCAGCTTCTGGTATTGGGCTTTAATTGATATGAACCTTGGATTTGTTTGATTTCCACAGCATCATTTATAGAAGTTATGTCACCTGATTGCCTGTCCTCTTGACTTTGGTTCCTGCAGCATTACTTTGCCAAGAATTGTTGGATTTCAACCAATTTTGATATGCAGCTTTATGCTGATGAGACCTTTACTGGGGTTTTTTTTTCCAGTGTTCCACATTATCATTTAGAAGAGTTATGATCCCTGATGATTCATCCTCCTTTTGTTTCCATAGCATAACTTTATTAAGGAATGCTGTATTTAAAGAAAATTGGCAAAAGGCCTTAGATATTAATGAGACCTTGAATGAGTTAGATTTCTAGCATTCCACATCATCATTTAGAGGAGTTATGTCTCCTGATGGCCCATTTTCCTAACTTTGGTTTACCAACACAAGTTCCTCTGTATCCGTCATGTGCCATCTGTCATGAATTGTGTGTTATCTGTCTGTCAACAATTGCATGTTGCCACTCTGGAGTCCATATTTCTGACCCAATTTCAATCAGACTTGGAATATGGGTTTATATCATCAATTGGATTTGGATCAAACTTAGAATATTTGCTTATATCATTAAGATCTCAGACAAATTTGATAATGAGCGAGATCCACACATATTAATGAAGTGACCTTGCATCTGATTGGCTGACCTTGTTACCACTCTGGAGGCCATATTTCAGATCTAATTTTGATTAAACTTGGTATATATGCTTATATCATTAAACTTTTGGATGAGTTCGATAATGAGTGAGATCCACATGTATTAATGAGGTGATCTTGCATCAGATTGGCTGAGTTTGGTACCACTCTGGAGGCCACATCATGTATTCAATTTTGATCATCCTTGGAATATATCCTTATATCATTAAGATTTCATACGAGTTTGAGAATGAGCAAGATCCATGCATACTAATGAGGTGATCGGAAATTCTGATCAGGTGAGCTTGTTACCACTCTAGAAGCTATATTTCTGACCCAGTTTTGACCAATCTTGTGTGTCAGATATGTGTAAGATCTTGGGTGGGTTCAATAATGGCTGAGATCCATGCATATTGATCATGTAATCTTGGATCTGATTGGCTGAGCTTGTTACCAATCTGGAAGCTGTATTTCTGATCCAGTTTTGATCAAACTTGGAATATATGCGTATATCATCAAAATCTTGGACTTTTTCAATAATGATTCAGAGCCATGCATATTTATGAGGTGATCTTGCATGTGATTGGCTGAGATATTACCACTCTCAAAGTCATAATAGTGGTTTATTACCACTCTCAAAGTCATAATAGTGGTTTATTACCACTCTCAAAGTCATAATAGTGGTTTATTACCACTCTCAAAGTCATAATAGTGGTTTGATTTTTTCCAGTAGTGGCATATGGTCTTTTATCATCAAGTTTTTGGACAGTTTTGAAAGTAAGTGGGATACACACATATTAATGAGGTGATCTTGCATCAGAATGGCTGACCTTGAAACTATATTTTTGATCGGTTGGGTTATTATGATCAAGATCTGGATGCCTTTGATAATGAGCAAGAGACTGTGCATATTAATTATGCCTTTATCGTTAGATAGGATTTATATCAGGATATAGTAAAGTTGATAAATTGAACATGATGTAAAATTTGGGAGATAGTTTATGTAGGATGTGTTCTTATAATACTACATAAGTCTATAAGTGAACTGGTCAACTGTTAAGTTATGTAAGCCAGGTTAGTGGACCCTTGTTATATGTTTATGGTAATTTCATAATGAGTGATTTTGTGGGAATTTGGTAAATTCATGGTCCACTTTTCTCTTCATTTAAAGGAAAACTTACTCTAATTTTTTTTTATTGCCTTGAATGAATATGCTAAGTGAGTGGAAAGATATATATATATATAATAAAAATGTATTCAAATCCATTGAGCATTTGTAAAGATATGGCTAATTAATTTCAAACATTTATGTCAGTAGTCTAGGCTATGAAAATAGCCATTATGGATAGAGTTGTCAAGTCACTAAGTTGCATCCAATCTGTCACCGAGACTTTGTTCTACCAGTTTGCTGTAAAGTTCATTTTAATATCAGTAATAGCTTACTCTCTTGCTATTGCTTAGCTAATCTATTTCCATGACAGGAAATACCCGACCGTATGATGAGAATTCATCCTCCCATAGGGTTGACTTGAAAGTTCTAGTGAATAGGACTCTCTGTGTAAACCCCACAGTCTTTGCACGTGTTTCCCACAATTCCTCATTCATTTTCCAGTCATCATCTTGAGGAAGATGGTGAAATTGTCACTTGAGAAATTGCCTTCGCTAGACGAGTCATTGTAGCGAATTACGCTCTTTTTGTTACATTTTTTCATAACTACAGGTGGTATTGACTCTGACCAGTATTTTCCTTTCTGAAAATATTCAGCTGTCTTGTCGAGTTTTGGCAATTTGATACCAAGAGACATCCTGTTCTTAATCTTGGTTAGTCAGTTATTTCCCTTTCACATATTGTTTGTATGGAGGATTAGTCATTGCCTTTTTTTTTTTAGAATTCCGTATTGTTTTCTTAAGCTCGGATAGGTAAATTATCCTTTTTTTTCCCTATCTCTGTTGCTGGCCAGTTGATTTTCTTTTGCTTGTTTTTTGAAAAACTCACGAGAGCATCTAATTAATTTCCCTTCAATCTGATTGGTTGGCTATTTTTAAATCTCAGGAAAGCAGGTCACACACCAGTCTGTTCTTCTTATGTGTGCTTTATATTGAACTCCGGTTCAGTTTTAATTTAATTAGTGTAGGAATTTATTCCTTTTGCTAGAATATTAATAAATCAATATTACCAAGCTGGTTTTTTGCTTTCTTTCGTATCCAGTACTCGATAAATCTAGTTTACATCACCTTGTTTTATTTTTACTACCTATATATATAATTGTGTATATACATACATATATATATATAACCTCAGTAGTATTTCTGTCCTTTTGTATAAAAAAGACATAAAACTAGAGTGGTTTAACCACCTACAGGTGAGTTCCTGCTAGGGTTTGTTTCCAAAGCAGTTATATATATAACCATTATCTTGTTTTCAGTGTCTCTTTTTTTACATCTATGTCAAAGCATGAGGTTGGGAGGTGTGGTCACAGGAAAGCCCCCTGGGACCTGGGACACCCACACCACCTGCCTTTCTTGCACAAACTGCACGAGGACAGACGGCTGCCCTATTTGCTGTCTATGGTCTGACGAGGTTTGGGACCTCGCCGAATCCAGAAGAACATATAAGGGACGTAAGAAGGTCTCTTCTTCATCATCAGAATTGTCAGGTTTTGCCATCTCTGAGTCCCTCGGGTCTCAGAGAGGGATTAGTAGGCGCATGGGAGTGAGTCGCGTCCTCCCATGAGGATGAGCAGCACTCTCCCCAATCCCAAAAGGCAGACAGCAAGTTGCACACCTCCTGGAAGGGAGGAGCAGCACCCTCTCCATTTTTACTAGGACAGAGAGCGAGTCGCACCCTCCTTTGAGGGAGGGCAGCACCCTCTTTCATCGCAAAGGATAGAGCGTGTAGCACCCCACCCCACCCCTGGCGAGGGAGGAGCAGTACCCTCTACAGCCCCACAGTTCGGCCAAAAGTGAGTCGCGCCCCCACCATTGAGGGGAGAGCAGCACCATTTCAGCCCCCGTGGCCCGTTGTCAGTGACAGGTTCATGCCACCCTAAAAGGGCTGAGCATCAATCTAAGTCTGTCAGATCTGGGAGAGGATCTTTGTACAGATCAGAGTCACCTGACCGGTCATTGACTGGTCTCTGGGTGAGGGTCACGGATCGGCATCCCCCCCCCTTCACTGTGATTCCTTTAAACCCTTACAGGATGTGGGGCCTTCCACAGCATGGCAGTGGTTGGACAGTCCCCTGCATACATCCATGCCTTGGCCCCATGGCAGTGAGATCGATGCCACAGTCCATAGAAGAAAGGAAGGGAACAGACTCTTCCCCAACCGCAGCAGGAGGGTTGAGAGTCACTCTCATACTTATGCCATGCCTGTCACTAAGGACAGTCCCCTGGTTCCGCCTGAGGAGTCACGGGTTGAGGTCCCTCTTACTCCCAAGTCTCTCCAGCCTAAAAAACAGAGACACTGGGTCACATAGTCCTGCTTTCCAGGTTAGAGTGCAGGATGAAGATGTCCTTTCCGTCCTCGTGGATTCTCACAAGTTTGATACGGAACCGACATTGACATGGAACCGACAGAGTTGGCACCCCTTTCGTTAGGATCTCCCAAACTGTCAGTTAAGGCGGCAGAGGAAGAAGAGGTCTGGTCATTGACAAAGCGGTTAATGAGGTTTACCGTCTATTGCCCAATGATTTGTGTCCCAAGTCCTCAGGCTATGAGGACTCTAAGATTATCTCAGCTTGTAGAAACTCTCTGGATCTGCCTCTTGTCCAGATCTCTTGCCACTTCCTCACTCGACTATGGTAAAAGAACTGTCCCAAAAGTTTTGTATGGGCCAGGAGTTTCTAGACAGTGTAGAGGGTGGTTGGTTCCCCCTTCTACGTTGAGACCCTTGGTCTCTTCTGCTAGTTATATGGTTAACACCTTACTGACCCCTTAAACCTCCACTTTAGACGCTGCAGGAACTTGGGCTCGCCTTCCAGTTAAAACACTGGAGGCCTTAGAGCAAAAAGTTAGGTTCCTAGTAACCGTAGCTTCGCATGCTGATATATTTTCAGCAGCCTCCTTCAACCTGCTTAGGGAGGGAGCTCTGTTGCCACTTGCTCTTCATCGTTTGTTGGAAGCAGTGGCAAAAACATCAAGACATGTGTTATCCTTGTCCATGGCTTTATTGGCAGAGCTTCTCCACCTCTGCAGGTATGTTGCTCTGGACACATCCAAGGTATTACTGGAGCACAGTAAGAACCTTTTGAGGGTTGCTCCCCTAGAGGCAGAGACTCTTTTTGGAGGGCTCATTCCCTCTGTGGTGTCTCAAGACTTGAGAGACCAGCAACATCGCTCTCTCGCATCTGCACCTGGGCCATTGAAGTCATCCTGAATGGCCTCAGGGCCCTTCACCCACATTTTTTAAAGCCACGCAGTCCCAGTTTAAGCAACAACCCCAGTTCAGACCTCCCCTTCGTCAGTTGATGCCTAGAAGGATACGCCACAGAGGCCAAGGGAAGAGGTTTTCAGGCCCTTCCCCCTTCCCTAAGGAAAAGGGGAGTTGGCCCTAGGGACTCGATCCCTCTCCTACAGAGCGTTCCTCTTCCATGAGTTCCTGTAGGTGCCAGACTAAACCTTTTTTCAGAGGCTTGGTCCTGCATCATGGTAGATGGCTGGGTCCTCTCTATCATACAAGGAGGATACCGTCTTCGGTTTTGAGATCTCCCTCCTCTAGTAAGGACCCCCATGTTCTTCCACCAGTCAAATCTAGTGCGGTTAAGGGAAGAAGATGTTAAACGACCATTCTCTGGCGTTCTACTCCCACATTTTCGTGGTACCCAAGAAAGGGGGAAAGTTTTGTCTAATTATCAATCTTTTCTCCGTAAACAAATTTCTGCAGGAGGAACCATTCAAGATGGACATAGCAGCTTCAGTCAGGAATGCCATGAGACCTGGCCACTGGGTGGTTTCCATCAATCTTCAGGATGTGTATCATCACATCCCTCTTTCCTCCTCACAGGAAGTACCTCCAGTTTTGCTTGGATGGAGAGGTCTTCCAATTTTGTGCTCTGCCAATCGGTCCTGCCTCTGCACCCAGAACATTTACCATGGTCATGGGAGTAGTTGCAGCCCACTTAAGGTCACTGGGTATCCCAATCCTCCAATATTTCGATGATTGGTTGATCCACAATGGAATGCTCGAGTCCCTCAGAATCAATCTGTCTTGCGGTTGGTCTATAGTGACCAGATTGGGTCTCTTACCCAACCTAGAGAAGTCAGAGCTTTCTCCATCTCAAGATTTCGTCTATGTGGGGATGAATTTCCTTACCAACAGGGGATTAGTCTGTTTCCCTCTGGACAGAGTAGACAAGATCATATCCCTGTTCGAGGCACTGAAAGCCAAAGACCACATTGTTGGCTCATCTTTTTCTTTCTCTGCTGGGGACCTTGAAGTTAGCAGCGGACCTGGTCGCCCTAGGCAGACTACACTTGCGTCTTCTCCAGTTTCTCCACTTGGCAAACTGGAAACCGCACAGGGACCCTCTGAATGTTTGAATTTCTTTAGGTCAGGTCTTCCACCATCATCTATCTTGGTGGATCAAGCAGGACCAGTTTCTTCCCGGAGTCCCTATACACCCCCCCCCGCCCCCCCCCGATCACCACTCCTATCTGTTTGCAAATGTGTCAGATTCAGAGTGGGGTGCTCATCTGGAGCTGGAGGGTCTGATTCTTCAGGGTTCGTTGTCCTGGGAAGAATCTACCCCCATCCACATAAACAATTTGGAAATGAGGGCAGTGTTCATAGCACTTCAGGGTGCGTCGACAACACCAGGGGTCGCTGCATGATGGTCTCCTCCAACAACACATCGGTGGTGACTTACCTCAAAAGACAAGGAGGCACACATGCCCCTTCTCTCTGCATGGAGGTTTGGAACCTCCTTCGTTGGGCAACCCCAGAAGTGATTACCCTTCGAGTTCGCCACATTCTTGGCAAAAAGAATATTTTGGTGGACAGTCTGTCCAGGAAAGGACAGATAGTCATCATGGAATGGTCTCTGCACCAATTCGTAGCAGATTCCCTGTTCAGACTTTGGGGGACACCCTTGGTGGACTTGTTCACCACGAGGCTAAACAACAAGCTCCCCTTTTACGTCTTCCCAGTCCCCGATCAGGGAGCCTGGGCAGTGGATGCTTTCATCCTGAATTGGGATTGTCTGTTTGCCTACGCCTTCCCACCCTTCAGGATGATTCCACAAGTACTTCACAAAGTAAGGAACTCTACTGCTCAGCTCATGTTGATAGCCCCCCTGTGGCCCCAATGATTGTGGTTCAATGTTCTTCTGGACCTGCTGGTAGACAGCCCAGTATGTTACCCTAGAGGAGGGACCTTCTGTCACAGCACAGGGGTTCTCTTCTGCACAACAACCCACAGATTCTCCACCTTCATGTTTGGCTCATCTCAAATGATCTCTCCACCAGGAGAAGTTTTAAAGCAAAGTCGGCAAGTGCATGGTTCAATCCAAGAGGCAATCTACGTCGAAGGTCTACAATGCCAAGTGGAAGATCTTTTGTGATTGGTGCAGTAGGAAATGTATCAATCCTAGCTGTCCCTCTTTGAGTGCAGTGGCTGATTTTCTTCTCTTCCTGTTTGAAGAGAGACAATGCTCAGTTTCTACTATCAAGGGCTATAGGGTAGCCCTTTCAAACACTCTCAAATTTTCGAAGGGTCCAGCTATTGATGCAGACCCTCACTTAGCAGACCTGATCAGGTAATTCAAACTGCAAAGACCAGTGTCTCGGTCTATGATGCCTAGATGGAATCTCTCATGTATCTTGTGGTCCCTTAATAATCCCCCTATGAACCTTTAAGTGAGGCTTCTTTCAAGAATCTTACCTTCAAGACTGTTTTCTTGCTCTCCTTAGCATCCACGAGATGAAAGAGCGAGCTTCATACTCTATCCATAGAGCAAGGTTGTTTGAGATTCAATGGGAATTATGAGTTGGTTTCTCTCCTTTGCCAACCAGGTTTTTTAGCAAAAAACCAGCTTCTGTTGGTTGCTCCATTTCCGATTGAGATCCCCAGTCTCAGTTGTATCTGTGCTGGGGATGATAAGGATAGACTCTTATGTCCAGTTAAAGCTTTACATTTTTATTTAGCAGCTTCTAAAGGGAGAAGGAAGGGTAGCTGATATTTCAGCTTCCACTGTTTCGAGGTGGATTACCAAAACTATCAAGAGAGCTTACCAGTCCCTTGCTGAGAGGGATCTTTCTTTCATGAAAATTAAAACTCATGAGGTTCAAGCCATTGCTACCTCATGGGCCTATTTAACTCATTCGTCTCTGGAGGATGTGATGAAAGCTGCGTTTTGGCAATCTCACACGACCTTCTCCTTTTACCTTCGCTCATTGGCTCACCAAAGCAAAGGCATATTTTCTTTGGGTCCACTAGTCGTAGCTCAAAAATTTGTCCATGCAGATACCATCAAGCAGAAGTCAACGCCACTACAGTGGGGTGAGTATTCCTTGTTATTTTCCTTAACCAGTTGTGAGATCATCAGCCTCCCACCAAACTGGCAAATTTAGCCAAGCAATAGCAACAGAGTAAGCTATTACTGATATTAAAATGTAGTTTTTTGAGGGGTAAAATTAATTTTAATTATATAATATTTACCTGTTGCTATTGCCAGATACCCTCCTCCCTCCCCGCACTGATGTCCCACTAGTAAGGCTACATCCTGAAACAGAATGAGGAATTGTGGGAAACACGTGCAGAGACTATGGGGTTTACACAGAGAGTCCTATTCACTAGAACTTTCTAGTCAACCCTGTGGGAGGATGAATTCTCATCATATGGTCGGGTATTTCACGTAACGGAATTAGATTAGCTAAACAATAGCAACAGGTAAGTATTACATAATTAAAATTAGTTTTACCAAAAAAAAAACTACATTTTGGAACTGTTCAAATATTACACAGAACAGCAGTGTTACACTATACACTGTATAGTAGATAATGAAGATAAATTCAGATTATGGAGATACACAAAAGAACCGAGTATGTCAGATATGTGCAGCCTACTCCAAGAACCTACCACTTTTTACTATGGCAACCTTAAATTAATTATTACATAAACTCAGTATTTTATCAAGATGCTCTGAGATACCACTTAGACATATACTTTTTCATATCAAAGTGTATCCAAATTAAATCCAACTTTACAACAACTATCAAAACTTCCAGTCACTTTTAACTATCAACTTGTCACATAGCCAGATTGGACTAAACAATGTACAGAGAGTTACTGCTTTCACAGATACAAATATGTTGTGACATCCTGCGTGTCAGTAAAGCCATTGATTGTGGAAAAGAAATGGAGAAATTGTCCTGTCCCTTACAGAAGTGCAAAAAGCAGATCTTTAATAAAATATCGAATTTTCTACACATTTAACATTTAATAAAATTGATTTGTCAGAAGCAGTTTTTCTTGTCCTCGAAAGTAACATCAGGGATGCAATTGTTACTGCCTTGTATATGAAATATTTGATTTTATTTGGCATACATCTCTCATGGGCTTGAAAATAGAAAGGTTTAGGGATTTTCATGCATGTGGTGCGTTGGTATGTGACTATAAAGGGGATAATAATAAAAGAATCAGCTTTGCTATGCCAATCTTTTCACTAGTTTGGTTTCTCCATTGCGTGACAAGCTTGAAAATGTATACATGTTGATGGTTGTGGAGTTTTATTTTGATAGTGGGTGGCTTCAAAGGTGAGAAGAAGGTACATCCATGATCCCAGCTGTAGCTAAAAACTGTTTAGTGCTATCTTGGCATGGTCTCAGATGACTTCTACAATGATAAGATTTTGATAATATATTTTACAGAATTATGGCCCTTGAATGACGTAGGCATCCCACTGGCTTACTGTAGAATGTACTTTTTTTTTGTTTGTTTCAACAACATTGCTAATAAATAATTCTCAGCAGATAAATTTCTGCAGCATTTGAGTTGATGATGAACACACCTAATGATCATAAAACTGTGAGCTTGAGTTTTGAATTTGAGTTTTCACCCTCAACTAATCAAAAGTGGCATTACAAAAGTAAAGATCTTTTTGATTGGTTCACACAAAATCTCAAGCTCAAACTCAAACTCAAAAGTTGTATGATTTCCAGGCCAGATTTTGAATATTTTACAAAGTTATGGCCCTTGACTGCCTTAGAATAGCCATACATCCCAAAGTATTTTGAACACACTAGCATCCACATCTTTAGTTTGATATCAGAGTTCCTCAAAACTTTTTTCTTTACAAGATCTCAGAGGAGTTTTGATGATCTGCAGATTTGGATCATATTTTACAAAGTTCTGGCTCTTGATTGACTTAAAATATTTGTATGGCTTGTGAAAACTAGCATTCATATTTTGTTCTTTTCATGAAACTTAATGCAAAACTCCCTCACTGTGATTACAATGCCATTTTTTGTTTTTTTATAAGGGGTTTATGGTTTTGGATCACGTTTCATTATGTAGGAGTAAAATTATATATATCATGTATTTCATTATAATGTGATTTCATCTGTTAGATGTTATACTCTGGGAGCCCCATGAACAGCATCATAGTGACGGAGCAATATATTTTACAAGATATTCAATCATATCAACTTCAAGAAAGATTTGGACCATATTTTACTGAGGTACTATACATGATTGTGTACTGCACCCAGCTCCCAGTCTTCCTGCCTTTTAGTGAGATGCTGAAGGGGACATTGGCCAATTTAGTAACAACTTTTTGTTACTACTATTATGTTACTAATTCAAATTTACTCCTGTTACTGAACATTCCTATTTTACCATTTTTACCATTTTACCATTTTCTTAGTGTACCTTTGTTTTTAAGATGCATACAGAATGTTTGACAAGTATCATTATTTTTCCAGCAAAATGTCTTCTACAACATACCCAATGCTGCTCACCAAGGTTAAATTGCCATCAGGATTTGAAGCAGATGAAGAATCTTTTGGAAT
Source organism: Margaritifera margaritifera (assembly GCA_029931535.1). NCBI lineage: Eukaryota > Metazoa > Mollusca > Bivalvia > Unionida > Margaritiferidae > Margaritifera > Margaritifera margaritifera. The sequence continues at coordinate 260,960 of JAQPZY010001537.1, read as the reverse complement.
TGATGAGAATGCTCGTGTTAGTCGTATTGAAGTTGATGGGAGAGATCTCAATGTCTATTTAGAAAACGTAAGATCTGTATTCAACAGTAGCATCAATGGCAGGGTGTAAATTGTCCATATTTATTTGCAGTATTTTACATTATTACATTTTCAGGGATTTCCAGTTTAAAAAATTTGCAAATGTAACTTTACAAGCTATTAAATTATAATTGGAGGCTAATTTCTTCTCTAAGCATGTGTTTTAATTTTTAGTTCTACTGGTCATAAACCTGTAGTCTGTCATCTCTCCGTCCATTAGCACAAGTTTTTTTATCGCTACTCCTCCTAAACTACTTCAAGGATTTGCCATGAGATTGTACACACACATTCATCCCATGGTTTAGTTAGTCGTAAATAAAATTAGTGGTGTTTGGACATCAAATATTGCCACCACAGTGTCCATCTTGAAAATCTTGTTATCACTACTCCTCCTGAATGGAAAATCATATTTTTGGACCTGGGGTTTTCACTGCAAGACTTCTTATGATGTCAAGTTGGTCCTAAATGAAAATAGTGCCATTTGGACATCCAATATTGCCAACATAACAGCCATTTTGAAAATCTTGTTATCACTACTTTTCCTGAATGGAAGGTCATATTTACAAGGGGTTTTCAACACAAGACTTCTTATGATATCTAGTTGGGTCTAAATAAAAATGGTGTCATTTTGACATCCAGTATTGCTGCCACAATGGCCATTATAACATTCTTGTTATCACTACTTCCCTTGAATAAATGGTCATATCAGCATGGAGTTTCACTAAAAGACTCTTTTTATGATGTCTAGTTGATCCTAAATGGCAGCCATCTTGAAAATCTTGTTATTACTACTACTCCTGAACTCAAAGTCAAATCAACATGGTGTTTTCACCAAAAGACTGTTTATGATGTCTAGTCAGTTAAAATGGTGCTGATCTCATGACCATTATGGCCACCATGACAGCCATCTTGAAAATCTTGTTATAACTACTCATAAATGGGAAGTCATATAGACATGGGGTTTTTACCAGAAGACTGCTTTTGATGTCTAATTGGTCCTAAATTAATGTGGCACCAGTCTGCCCCCTCCCCAATATGGCCACCATATAAAGTATAAAAGAAAATGGACTTGTCATGGATTCCTGGCTTTTATTTTCCATGGAGGGATTTTTTTTTATTCAAAAGATTTCCACCAGCTTGAATTGTGGTATTTCTGACATAAAGTTAGAAACATAAAAAGAAGACAGGTTTTTTCCAAAGGTTACGTCCTCATTTTAGGTCTTAATTCTGTAACTATATAGTAGAGTAAATCATAGTACTCAGACTTTTATGAGATGTAAACTTTATATAGAGAAATAAGGTCCTCATATTAGTTCCTGATTTTGTAATTATACAGTCGAGGACAGCAGAGTACTCCAACTTTTACTGTATGTCAATTATATACAGAAAAATGAGTGTCTGGAGAGAACAGCACGATAGAGCAAATTATTAAAATTAGATAGACATAGTTTTATGATGGAAATTCACATTCGAACTCTGTATTATTCATTTGGTACAGATTTGTGTGGTTTTCATGACTGGACCCCTTGCCCCATTAGTGACATATCAGTGACACAGAATTCACCATAATTTTTTAACCATGTAAATGCAGTGAAGTGTAAATTGCTGAATTTAATATCGGTAATACATAACCTGTAGCTATTGTGTAGCTTACTCTTTTCCAGATGGAAAATACCCTCAGCTGTGTGATGACCATAAGGTGATTCCAGAGTGTTCTGGTGTCCAACCTGTAGCTACATTGCCCATGTGCACTAAGTCTCATTCTTTTTTGATCGATATCTTGAAATTGACGTTTAAATCACTCTTCCTTAAAATTGCCTTCACTTTGAGCCTACATTGGAAATTGTGCATTTTCTTTACATTTATCATTTTTTACAGTACATTTATTGTCATTGAGAATTATTTTATTCTTTTTTCTACCTCAGGTACGTATTTAGTTATCCCTATCCTGGCCGAATTGATCTGTGGGTTCATCTTGATTCTGTTTTGTTTCTTTTATAACATACAAATCATCAGAATTTATATTCCATTTAATCTAACTTGTGCTATTATTATCTCTGAAGGAGGTTGCACACTAGTTTTTACTTTCATGTGTGTGTTTAGTGATCGAACACTTATTCATTCTTAAAAGTCAGTATAGGATAGTATTCCTTATTATTATTATTTTATTATTAGCAATCTTACCAACATGGTTTTTTGCTAATTATTCGTCTCTAGGACTCAAATAAGTATGGTTGATGTCATCTTTCAATAATACTTAGCAATCTTACCAACATGGTTTTTTGCTAATTATTTGTCTCTAGGACTCAAATAAGTATGGTTGATGTCATCTTTCAATAATACTTAAGTATTATTGGTTGTCTAATTCTTTTAATCAACAGTACTCAGCTTAGCATTGCTAAATTTTTGTATTAAAACAATAGTGGCTGTTTTAATCCTTTAACTGGACAACACCTACAAGGGTGAATTCTTGCTGTTTTAATTAGCAATGACTTAATCCACACAAATACATCACATTTTTACAAATTCTTACATTGAAGTTTTTCTTTGTAAATCTTGTTTTTTTTAGAACGTTCTTGCAGCAAAATCTAAGCAGGGTGTGGGGAGGTGTGGCCACAGGAGAGCCCCCTGGGACACCCACCCCACCTGCCTATCTTGCACAGAGTGCAAGCAAACAGAAGGTGGTCTCTTTTGCAGTCTGTGGTCAGACAAGGTCCGGGATCTCGCCAAATGCAGACAAACTTGTAAACGAAGAAAATTCATTAAGCTTCTTCCTCAGAATTTTCAGGGTTTTCCTTCTCTGAGTTCCTCGGGTCTCAGAGAAGGATTAGGAAAGTCTCTTTGGAGACTCTTAGGGTTAATGGGCCCCCTCCCAAGGGAGGACATAAGCAGATGGAGAGTGAGTCATGTCCTCGCATGAGGAAGGAGCAGCACCCTCTCCAATCCCGTGGGGCAGAGAGTGAGTCGCAGCACCCTCTCTGTTCTACTAGGACAGGGTGGGAGGAGCAGCACCCTCTACTAGCCCCCACCCCAATGAGGGTGGAGCAGCACACTTTCAGTCCTCATCCAGAGCCCATTGTCAGCAACAGGATTGAGCCACCCGGTAAGGTGAGTGGTATGATCTAAGTCTGTCAGATCTGGGGAAGGGTTGTCCTATAGATCAGTCACTTGACTGGTCATTGACCGGGCACTTGTAACTGGGATATGAGTACTGGTCACCAGTCATTGCAGCCCCCTGTGTACATGGATAGGGATCAGGTCAAGGACCCCCCTCCCTCCAGGTTACCAATGAATCCCACTTGGAATTGGGAATTGATGTACAGACGTCAGACTAGGGAAGGAGATCAGATCGGCATGCCCCCCTTTCCTATACTCCCACTAAATCCATATGGGATGAGGGGCCTTCCACTGCAGGGAAGTGATTGGCCCATCCCCTGCATGCAGCCATGGACTTCAGGGTCTTGGATCTTTGATAGAAAGTTTGATGCTGCAGTCTGTGGTCTGACATCTTCCTCTCATGAAGTGAGATCGAAAAGGAGAGAGGGGGGCAGACCTTTTTCCCCCAAACACACCAGGAAGGTTGAGAGTTGCTCTCACCCACCTGCGAAGGCTGCCAATTGGGACAGTCCTTTAGCTCCACATGAGGAGTTACCAGTTGAGATCCCTCATACCCCTAAGTCTCCCCACCAACAGAGACACTTGGTCACAAGGTCCTGCCTCCCAGGAGCAAGAGCAGGACAAATATGTCCTTTCTGTCCTCTTAGATTTTTATGGGTTTGATGCAGAACAGGCCGAGATGACTCCCACTCCCTTTGGGTCCCCTGTCTCCTCCCAGCTGTCAATCAAGGCAGCAGAGGAGGAAGAGATCTTGTCTTTCAACAAAGTGGTAAACAAGGGTTTACCATCTTTTGCCCAGTGATCTGTGTTCCAAGCCTTCAGGCTCCAAGGACACAAAATTCTCTCCAGCTTGGAGAGACTCTCTGGGGCTACCTCTCGACCAGATCTCCTGTTACTTCCTCACTCAGCTATGATTAAGGAGCATTCCCAAATGTTTAGTAAGGGTCAGGAATTTGCTAGTGGTCTGTCCCCCCTCCCCCCATCTATATTGAGAACCTTGGTCTCTGCATCTAGTTATAGGGTTCACACCCCTTCCTGGCCCCTTAAGACTCCCACTTTGGACACCGGAGTGGCACAAGTGGGTATTTCCATGGGGACCTGTGCTGGCCATCCAGTTAAAACACTGGAAGCCTTAGAACTAAAGGCTACATCTCTAATAACCTTGCATGACAACCTCTTTTGGGCAGCCTAAACATCTAGGCATGCGTTGTCCTGGTCCTTGGCTTTATCAGCCGAGTTTCTCCACCTCTGCGTGAATGTTGCTTTGAACACATCCTAGGTGTTACTGGAGCACAATAAGAACCTTCTGAGGGCTGCTCACCTGCATGCAGAGACCCTCTTCGGAGGGCTCATACCCTCTGTGGCTTTTCAGGATTTGAGAGACCAGCAACACCGGTCCCTCACATCTGCGCCTGGTCTATCAAAACCAGCCAAGAAGTTATATCATCCTGACCATCCACAGGGTCCATCAGCAAAGTTCTTCAGAGCCAAATAGCCCCAGTCAAAGCAACAACCCCAATTCAGAGCTACCCATCGGCAGTCGAGCCCAAAAAGAGGATGCCACAAAGGCCCAGGAAGGAAGTTTGCGCGCCCTTTCCCCTTTCATAAGGAACAGGAAGGACAGCCCTAGGGACTCACTCCCTCTCCTGCAGAATGTCCCTCTTTTGTTGGTTCCCATAGGTGCCAGGCTAAACCTTTTTTCAGAGGTTTGGTCCTGCATCACAGACAATGACTGGGTCTTCTCTATCATAATAGGGGGATACCGGCTTCAGTTTCGAGACCTTCCTCCTCTAATAATGTCCCCCATGTTCTTCCATCAGGCACAATTAAAGGAAGAGGCACACTCTCTTCTACAGAAGGGTGTAGTAGACCAGTCTCCGGTCTTCTTGATTTTCCTGGTACCAAAGAAAGGGGGAAAGTTTCAACTAATTATCGACCTTTCCTCCTTAAACAGGTTTCTCCAGAATGAACCTTTTAAGATGGAGACCACAGCCTTGGTCAGGAATGCCATAAGACCCATCAACTGGATGGTCTCCATTGATCTTCAGGATGCATACCTTCACATCCCTATCTTTCCTTTTCACAGGAAGTACCTCTGGTTTTGCTTAGATGGGGAGGTCTTCCAATTTCACACTCTGCTGTTCAGCCTAGCCTCTGCACCTAGAGCTTTTACCAGGGTCATGGGAGTAGTTTCAGTCCACTTAAGGTCACTTGGGATCCCTATCCACCAATATTTCAATGATTGGTTGATCTACAATGGCCAGCGAAAGTCCCTCAGACTTCATCAGTCTTGCTATTGGTCCATAGTGACCAGGCTGGGTCTTTCACCCGACCTACAGAAATCAGAGCCTACTCCATCTCAAGATTTTGTCTCTGGGGATGAATTTTCTTATAAACAGAGGATTAGTCCGTGTCCTACAGAACAGAGTAGACAAGATCCTGACCATTTTGGTGGTGCTGCAAGCTAAGACCACATTGTCAGCTTGTCTATTTCTGTAGACCTTGAACTCCGCAGTGGACCTGGTTCCTCTAGGCAGATTGCACTTGCACCCTCTCCAGTTTCTCCTTGTAGCAAACTGGAAACTGCACAGGGACCCTCTGAATGCTTATATTTCTCTAGGTCAGGATTTCAACATCACCTGGGGGTCCCGGGTGGCCAAGTGGATCACTGACATCTCACCTCTGTCTGCATGGGTTCAAGTCTCGGGCTCGGCCAACGTGGGTATGTGAGAAAGCTTGCCAGTAGCCTCCCATGCGTCAGTGGTTCTTCCCGGGGTTTTCTCGGGTTCTTCCTCCACCAAATATACTGGCCACCATGTATAGCCTATCATGTGGTGAAAAATGGCATTAAACCCATAACCACCAATCAAATCAACATCATCTGCTTTGTTGGACAAATTGGGACTGAATTTGGGCCAGAGTCCCCACGCATGCCTCTAAATCCCACTCTTATCTGTTATAAGATGCATCAGATTCCAGATGGGGCACTCATCTGGAACCGGAAGGACTAATTCTTCAGGATTCATGGTCCTGGGAAGAATCTGCCCTTCACATCAACAGTTTGGAAATTAGAGCAGTGTTCTTATCCCTTCAGGGGTGCATCAACAAAATAAGAGGTCGCTGTGTGATGGTCTCCTCCGACAACACGTCGGTGGTCGCATACCTCAGGCGACAAGGAGGTACACAGTCCCCTTCTCTCTGCATGGAGGTTTAGAAAATTCCATTGCTGGGCAACCTCAGAATGGATTACCCTCCAAGTTTGCCACATTCCTGGCAAAAAGAAGATTTTGGTGAACAGTCTGTCCAGGAGGGGCAAGATAGTCCTCACAGAATGGTCTCTGCACCAATCGGTAGCAGATTCCCTGTTCAGACTTTGGAGGAGACCCTTGGTGGACTTGTTTGCGACAAGGCAAAAAAAAAAGCTCCCCATTTATGTTTCCCCAGTCCCAGACCAGAGAGCCTGGGCAGCGGACGCTTTCAGCCTGAAGTGGGCTTGTGTGTTCACTTACGCCTTCCCACCCTTCAGGATGATCCCACTTCAGAAAGTAAGGACCTCCACTGCTGAACTCATTTTGATAGCCCTCTTTAGCCCCAATGATCGTGGTTCAACGATATTCTCAGTCTGCTGGTAGACCAGCCCAGGACATTACCCAAGAGGAAGGACCTTCTCTCACAGCAAAGGGGCTCTCTCCTACACAGCCTACAGATTCTCCACCTTCATGCTTGGCTTATCTCAAACGATCACTCTGCCAAGACAAGTTTTCGAGCATAGTAGCCAAGTGCATCATCATTCAGTCCAGGAGATGATTTACGTCCAAGGTCTGTGATGCCAAGTGGAGAATTTTTTGTGACTGGTGTAGGAAACATGTTAATCCTAGCTGTCCCTCCATGAACCCAGTGGCTGGTTTTCTTCTTTTCCTATTTGAAGACAGATAATGCTCAGTTTCTACTATCAAGGGCTATAGGGCAGTCCTATCCAACACGCTAAAGTTTATGAAGGGCCCGGCCATTGGTGCAGACTCTGACATAGCAGACTTGATCAGGTATTTTGAGCTGCAAAGAACGGTGTCTCGCTCGCTAATGCCAAGATGGAATCTCTCATGTGTCTTGTGGTCTCAAACTAAAAACACCTATGAACCTTTGGGTAAAGTTTCTAAAAGAACGTTACCCTCAAGACAGTTTTCTTCCTTTCCTTAGCGTTCACAAGACGAAGGAGCGAGCTTCATGCCCTATCCATATAGCAAGGCTGTCTAAGATTCAATGGAAATTATGAGTTGGATTCTCTGCTTTGCTAACCAGGTTTCCTAGCAAAAACTAGCTCCCATCAGTTGCTCCATTCCTGATTGAGATTGGGGATGATCAAGATAGACTTTTATGCCCTGTTAGGGCTTTATGTTTTTATTTGGCAGCTTCTTCTATAGGGAGAAGAAAGAGTAGGGCATCTCCCTTCCCCCTTAAGGGCTCAGCTGATATTTCGGCTTCCACCTTTTCAAGGTGGATTACCATAACTATCAAGAGAGCTTATCAGTCCCTTACTGAGAGTGACCTTTCATTCATGAAGATTAAAGCCCATGAGGTTTGAGCCAAATGCTACCTTATGGGCATATCTAACTCATTCGTCTCTGGAGGATGTGATGAAAGCTGCGTTTTAGCAATCTCCCATGGCCTTCTTTTACCTTCACTTGTTGGCTCACCAAAGTGAAAGCACATTTTATTTAGGGGCTGATAGTCATAGCACAAAAGTGGCCCATGCAGGTACCATCGAGCAGTAGTCTACACTTCTACAGTGAGGGTGAGTATTCCATGTTGTTTTTCCTACACCAGTTGTGGGATCATTAGCCTCCCACCAAACTGGTAAATTCAGCTATACAATAGCAACAGATTATGTATTACTGATATTAAAATTTAGTTGTGGGGGGGAGGTTTGGGGGGTGGGGTAAAACTAATTTTAATGATGTAATACTTACCTGTTACTATTGCCAGATTCCCTTCTCTCGCCCCACACTGATGTCCCACTAGTTAAAAGGCTATGTCCTGAAAAAGAATGAGGCTTAGTTTACATGAGCAAGGTAGCTACAGGTTGGACTCCAGAACACTGTGGAATCATTCTATGGGAGGATGAATTCTAATCATATGGTCGAGGGTATTTTTGGTCTGGAAAAGAGTAAGCTACACAATAGCAACTGGTAAGTATTACATCATTAAAATTAGTTTTATCACCCACCCACCCAAAAAAAAGGACCTATATTTACACTTCACTGCATTGACATGGTAACAAAATTATGGTGAATTCATAAAGAGATATGATTTTCTGCAAATAATAAATATTATTTTTACTTATATATTGGAAGTCAGTTTAGTGTTCTAACCAACCCTTTATCAGTCTTAACCTGCATGGATGTTAGAGTCATTCATGCTTATGGTTGGTCCCACATTCAGTGTCCATCCACATGCTATTTTAAACTACTTCTCAAAAACTGTTTGGCCAATTTCAATCAAACTTGGTAGGAATGTTCCTCACTACATGCTCTACCAAAATAGTGTTCAGCATGACTGCACTAGCAGTGGAGTGGCTTCCATAGCAACCAAAATGGAAAACTTGTTTTCAATCTAATGTCCAGAATGGCCCAGCCAGTTTTGATAAAACTTGGTCGGAATGTTATTTTAGGACAGGCTCTGTCAAAATTTTGTTTAGGGTCGCACTCCAAGCAGTGGTGTTGCTTCCTAACAACCATACTGAAAACCTATTTTTGACATCTCTAGAATGGCTGGGCCACTTTTATCAAACTGGGTAGGAATGTTTGTTAGGATATGCCTTACAGAATTGTGTCTGGGGCGATTGCCCTAACAATGGTATGGCTTCTGTAGCAGACATGGAAATTGTTTTCAGCTTTCTCTTCATAATGACTGAGCCAATTTTGATCAAGTTTAGTAGAAATGTTTTGTTACAACATGCTCTGGCAAAATTGTGTTCAGGGTGAATCACCCAGCAACTGTGTGGCTTCCTTAGCAACCAGATGGAAAATCTATTTTCAACTTCTAGAACCGCTGAGCCAAATTCATTCAAACTTGGTAGGAGTGTTTTCGTAGAACATGCTCCATCACAATTGTGTCAGATGTGGCTCCCCTGGCAATAGTATGGCTTCTATAGCAAAACTTATGGAAAATCGATTTTAAAATTTTTATAGAATGGCCAAGCCAATTTTGATCAAACTTGGTATGAATGCCGTAGCAAACATATGGAAAATCTTTTTTCACATTTGTATAGAATGACCAAGCTACTTTTGGTCAAACTTGGTAACAATGTTTCTTTGCACATGCTTTTTCGAAGGTGTGTCCAGGCTGGCTTTCTTAGCAACACTTTGTCTTTTTCATAGCAACCAGGTCACTACTGTTTAAAAAACTATCATAGAACAACTTTCTCTCTAAAACTGCCTTGCCATATCAGACCAAATAGAAAAGGTAGAGTCTAAGCATGAACACCTTTCTTATTCATACAAATAATGCCAATGTACTATGCAGTCCAGCTAAAGTTACTCATAGCAAATGCATGGTTAAACATGCCAAATACCACCAATTTCTATCAAATAGCTGGAAATTATCCTGACATGGGTGTGTCTTTCAATCCGAGGCACCTGCCTTTTTACTACATTTGCCTTTTAGACCAGTTTATGCCAGGTGTGTGTTATTTTGGGCAATGTTTTATTTCATTGGGTAGTGGTGGAGTGTTACATTTTTATTTTATTTTCTAGACCATTGATTGCAATGGATTGGATAATAGTTAACAGTGTTACATGATATCAAATGCTAATAGAGACTTCTGAAAACCACAACAAAGTTCCATTGATTACCGGTAGCAAAATAATTAAAACTCTGTCAGAACTGAGAGTAACCTCACAAATTTGAATTTACCTATTGTTACAAAAAACCTATAGTACATTTTTTTCCCCCAATATACAGGTGATTCCTGGCACAGAGGCATGTTTCCATGTGAAACTTTTACAGACAGCAAAGGTTAGGAATGTTCAGCCAACACCCATCGTTACTATGGACTACTATGACCCAGGTCAGTTTCTTGTTAAATATGAGGGTGGATTGTCAATACTTTACAATGGTTTTTATATCCCCACTTCATGCAGAGGGATTATCTTGATTTGATCATGTTCATTCATCCTTCTACCGTTTATACTCGCTTATAAGTCGACTCAGACTGCAAACAACATAGACCCTGATATGCAGTCATATAATGCACTGGCAGATAAGGGTCTGTGTTGTTTGATCTACTGACTACTCCTAACAAACCACATAGACCCAGATCTGCCAGTGCATCATGCGACAGCAGATCTGGGTCTGTGAAGTATGCAGGTGGACGCAACTTATAAGCAAGTACAAATGGTACTCATTCCAGGATTACACAAAATTACTTGATGAGAAAAAAAGAAATTAAATTTGTTAGTCATATTTTTTGTGCATATGTAGATGAGGCAATTCAATTTTCAGGCCACTAAAGCAGTTTTATAATTTTTTTAAAACATTTTTGGGCTACTTCAAAACAATTTTTCTGTTAATAAATTCTGAAAATTTTACCTTTTTTGTGAAAACCTTGTTAACAGAGTTGCACAAAAACACTTGACATAGAGAAATGAAATTTGATAGGCATGTTTATGTTTGTATGCATATGTAGACAACCTGGGTATATTTTCATGTTGCTAAGGCAATTTTTCAATATTTTTCATAAATTTGATAACTTCTACTTTTTGGCTGCAGTTTTACATACACACATCATGTTCTTTATTTATTTATATAAAGTTTTAAAACTGGTTTCAAGTGATATGAAATGTATTTATAAAATGTTTCCATTTATAGTACAGTGTAATGTCTAATTGATTGTCTGTGCATGTTCATATCCAGGAGGTGACAGGAAGACATACAGACAGAGGAATGGAATCACACAATGTCTAAATGTTTTCAAAGGAGTTATTGGCACAATAATAGCTTTCTTAAGCTTAAGATCATCAGTCCTACACATACAACACAAATTTACTGAGTGAAACAAAGATTACTACAAATAAATACAATATAAACACGCACAAAGCTGAAGAAGAATGCTAGCCATCCCCTAGCACATGCTTTAGTAAGCAAATGGGCAAGCACCTTGGTCATTTACCATGTTTCAGACAAACTTACAGTGTTATGACATCCATCTGTTACCTTTTCATTTCCATGCAATATTTTTAGCTTTACACCATCTACTTTTACCAAACATTGTGGATGGCTTGCACTTAGGGTAAGAAACAAACCAATTGATTGTATGGGTCAAAGGTCACTGTGACTGAAACAAGAAATATGGTTTCCACACAATAACATTAGTCTTACATCACTGATCTGGACCAAACTTTCTGGATGACTTGCACTCATGGCAAGGAAGAAGCCTATATATTTGGGGGTCAAAAGTTCAAAGATCAAGTTCACTGCATGAAAGCAGAAAAATGGTTTGTATATGCCTGCCATATGGCAAAGCATATTATATTATGATGATGTCTGTTACCAATTTGGTTTTTGCACAATTAAAATATACAGTTACCAAGCATTGTGGATCACTTGCACTTGGTATAAGGAATAACCCTATCGATTTCAAGGTCAAAATGTCAAAAGTCAAGGTCACTGACTGATAGAAGAAAAATGGTTTCAGCACAATACTTAGAGTTCTCAATCATCTACAGTTACAGAACTTTGTGGACAGCTTGCAGTTTGGTTATGGAAGAACTCTATTGATTTCAGGGTCCAAAAAGGTAAAATGTCACTGACTGATAGAAGAAAAATGGTTTCTGCACAATAACTCAAGTTTTCCATAAACTACAGTTACAAAACTTTGTGGATCGCTTGCACAGGAGTAAGGAAGAACCCTGTTGATTTCAGGGTCAAAACATTAAAGGTCAAGGTCATTCTGACTGAAAGAAGAAAAATGGTTTCCACACATTGACTGGAGTTCACAAACATATATGGTTACCAGACTTTGTGCATGGCTTGCAATTGGTGCAAGGAAGAACCCTATTGTTTTTTAGTCAAAATGTCATTGGATTGATGGTCACTGATTGCAATAATAAAAAAATGGTTTCTGTACAGTAACAATAATTCTACATGACACACCTCAACCAAACTTTGTGCACAGCTTGCACTTGGGGTAAGGAAGAAGGCTATTGATGTTAAAAGGTCAAAGGCCAAGGTCACTGACTGAAAGAAGAAAAATGGTTTCCACACAATAACTAGTTCTACGTCACAGACCTGGCCCAAATCTTGTGGATGGCTTGCTCTTAGGGGAAGGAAGAAACCTGTTGATTTTGGGGTCAAAAGGGCTAAGGTCAAGGTCACTCTGACAAAGAAGAAAATGATTTCCGTGCAGAAATGTCAGTTATCTGCATAGGACACACTGAGGCAGCCAATCCAGGCTGGCCTGGGTGAGTATTGAACCCATGACCCTTGGATTATGAGTCCAATGCTCTACCAGCTGAGCTACTGTGGCTCCATCAAGGATTATTAAACATGGGGCAGGCATATAATGTGCTGTTTACAGAACTCTTGTTACACAGTAACATTATTTCCACATCATGGCTTGTGCTTGTGGTAAAGAAGAAGGCTGTGTATTTTTTAGTCAAAAGGTCAAAGGTCAAGGTTACTGTTAGAAGAAAATGGTTTTTGCACATTGAATTCACCATTCATCAGAACGTTACTAATCTTTGTGTCTGGCTTGCACTTGGTGTAAGGAAGAAGCCTATTGATTTAGAGGGTCCAAAGATCAAATGTCAAGGTCACTGTGACTGAAAAAATGAAAAATGGTTTATGTACAAAAATGTAAATTCTCAAGTATGTACCTTCACCAAAGTTTGTCTATGGCTTACACTTTGGGTAGGAAAGAAGTCTTATGATTTGGGGTCAAGGTCACTGAAACAGAAAGAAGAAAATGGGGCTTAGCATAGCAACATTAGTTCTAGACCTTGTATCTTGACCAAAGTTTGTGGAAGGCTTGCACTTGTGGTAAGAAAAAGGCCAGTTGATTTTGGCATCAAATGGTTAAAAGGTCTGGGTCATTTTGACTTGAAGAAAAATGGGTTTTACACAATAACTTTTGTTCTAGAGTAAGTTCCTTGATCAAGCTTTGTGTATGGCTCACATTTAGGCTAAGAAAGAAACCTGTAGATTTTGGAGTCAAAGGTTTAAGGTCATGGTAAGTCTAACAAGGAAATAATGGTTTCTGCACAATAAGTTTAATTCAAGACTGCACACTTTGACCAGCTGGTCAATAATCTCCCGAGTCAACCGTGCCCTACTAGTGCCTACATACAGGATTATTCAGAATAGGGTATAATACACCATTCACAGCACTCTTGTTGATATAGCATGTTGGAAATATTAATTCTTTTTTTTTTTCAAAAGAAGGCCTTCAGATCATGTTTTTTTGTCCAACATAAAAATGTAAGTTTCTGAAAATATTGTAATTCTGAAAGTTTCACGAGATATGTATTTGATTATTATGCATTCCATTAAATTTGGTTCACATAAATTCAATAAGGCTTGTTTTTAATAGTTTGAGATACAACTTTAAGATAAAATACATTTCAAGGTTATTTTTCGTTTTTCTTTATGCCCGCACAATATTCTCTTGAGGGGACATGTAGTGTTACATGCGCCTATCTGTCCCATCCCTACATGTCACATTCCATTCCATCTGTGATGAAATTATTTTCCATTCAATAGTTTTTGAGGGACTTCATGGATTGAAACCAAATTTGGCATGAAGCCTTGTATATAGAAGATATGTGTCAAGTTAGATTTTCACCCACTTCTGCTAAGTTTTAATCCTATTTCACTTTGAAGTGTGCCCTTTTATCATGAATTCTATTTCTGCACAGTAAATTCTGAAGGGCTACATGGATTGAAAACAAATTTGGTAAGAAGTTGCGTACTAATAATTAGATCAAGTTCATACATGATTTTCATCTTTTTCTGTCCAAATTTTATGAAATACAGCTCCAATTTGAAAAGTTTGCCCTTAAAATCACAAACTCCATTTTCACCCAGTAACTTGTTTAAGGCTACATGCAGGGTTCCTATGCTACCAGGAAATCAGGAAAAGGTAGGAATAATGAATAGGTTTGTTCCTGACTGGGAAAAGCAATTTAATTTTGCAAATATTTATCAAAGTCAGGGAAAATCCAGGAATTCTCAGCCACCACTGGTTGAGAGAAAAGATAAGTAATTGAGTCTTAATTTAATGATTGCGAGTTAAAGTTATTGAGTTCTTTCCAGAATTTTTGGAGGTTGCAGAACTCTTCAGTCAATTGAGATACAATTGCTATATGGATCATTTGGGTGTTTGCCCTAAACATATTTACTAGGGCAATAAATTGGTCAAATAGACTGAATAATTCAGATGTTATGGGAAAGTCTCAAAATAGAAAGTTTTTGATTTAAAAAGTACACATTTTCTAAGCCCAAAATGTTTTTTTAATTCTGTTCAGGAAAAACCTAGAAAAGACCTGGAAATTTTTGTTTACAAAAATGGGGGAACCCAGTACATGGGTTAAAAGCAAAGTTTGTATTAGGCTCTGTATTGAGAAGATCCATGTCATGTTTGCTTTTCACCTATTTCTTTGGAAATCTGAATTATAGCTCCTGTTTAACCTTGAAGTTTGTCTTTTCATTACAAATTCCATTCCCGTTTAGTAACTTATGAATTTACTGCATCAGATTGAAACCAAATTATGAATTGGATTTTATGTCTGTTAGATTCATGTCCAGATCAGTTTTCAGCTATTTTTGTCATAATTTGACTGTGTTACTTCCCTGGTTGACTTCAAAAGTTGCAACCTCCATTCCATTACCATTTCAAAACTTTTAAAAGACTTCATGGATTGATATCAAAGTTAGTATGGGACTTTATATTGACAAGTTGTAGTTAAGAGTAATTTTCACATATTTTAGTCAAAATTTGACTGAATTAAGGCCCTTGTTTTTCTTAGAAGTTTTCCCTACTTGCATTACCAATTATGCTTCCACTCAATACCTAAAAGACTTAATTGATGGAAACCGCCATTTGGTATGGTCCTTTCTATTACACCAATATACCATCTATTCTCACTTATAAGTTGAGTCCAGCTGCACAGACCCAGCTCTGCCATCACATAATGCACCAGCAGATATGGGTCTATACAGTTTGTTACAAGTAATCATAGAACAAGCATAGACCCTGATCTGCCAGTGCATTATATGATGGCAGATCAGGGCCTATATTGTTTGCAGTTGGACTCAACCTATAAGTGAGTATATACAGTATGTCATATTGTATTGTCACCTATTTGCTTTAAAAATGAGTTACAGCAGACCTAGAAGTTTGCACTTGCATCTTGAATTTCATTTCTGCTTTCAGACTTTTAAAGGATTCCATGAACTGAAACAAATCTAGTATTGAGCTTTGTGCTGAAAAGACATTTTATTTAAATTTTCACATATCTGCATCAAAATTCAACTGAGTTATAGTCCTTCTAAGACCTATAGGTTTAGTTAACACCCAAGTTTATATTGTTGGACTTTTTAAAAGATATGTGTAAATTTCGACTATTTCTGTCCCAGGTTCTACAAAGTAATGGTCCTGTTTTACAAGGAAAGTTGATACTGTATCTTGAGTGAAGGTTTCTTCAGTTACAATATATTGGTGGGAGGCATCCATGTCCTCAGTTAACAATTCTTGGTTAATTTCATTACAATAAAAAATTAGAACATAACAGTGATTAAATATAACTCTTTCACATTTAAACTTTTCCCTTTCTTTTATTTTCTTTTCTGTTTATTTATGCCCCACCACGACATGGTATGGGTATATAGTGTAATCCTTGTCCGTTCATCACACCTTGATTAAGGTTCACAATTGCTATTAATACTTGTGTATAAGTCAAGTCCAACTGCAATAAACACAATCCCTGATCTGCCATCACATAATGCACCAGCAGATCAGGGTCTGTTGTTTGTTCTACTGATTACTCCTAATAAACTGCATAGAACCAGATCTGCTCGCACATTATGCAATAACAGATCTGGGTCTGTGCAGTTTGCAATTGGACTAGACTTATAACCAAGTCTATGCAGTAGGTCATTTCAGGTACTGTGGTGGGGCATACATGTTCTATAAACCCATTTCTAATTTGTTGTTCAGGTACTGTGGTGGGGCATACATGTTCTATAAATACATTTCTAATTTGTTGTCCTTTCCTCCTCTTTCCTCTCCTACATCTTTTTATTCCTCTTTCATCCAAACTTTCTTTCCCACGTGGGCTCCTCTCCCACCATCCTCCTCCAGCCATTCTAACTCTGGTCCCTATGTTCACACAGACCCTGAAACATGTAATTTTATGAAATCTGCACTTCATTTGCATTTATTGGTGCCATTCATTGTTTCCTTTCATTTTTGTTCATTTGGAATGCATTTACCAAAGTTGGGATTTCTGTTCTTGATAGTATTAATAAATGGAGAGAACTACTGCTTTTATATCTTGTGTTATTAAATGTGTGCTCAATAAAATAGAAAATGCATCAAATTCAAAAAACAGCATTGGATTTTTGATAAATAAAAAATTAACCACAACTATAATGAATGTAAAAATATAGTTGTCAAGTATTTATCAGCAAATTTTCTTATTTTGTTTCATTTTTTAAAAAATTGTACTGCTGATGATGTCTTCGCATCAATGGCAGCTGTTATAGTCGGAACAATTTCATGGCTTGTGAGTAGTGAAAAATTTTCTATAAGTAAAAATAATCTGATCATGGATTATCATGAAAAGGGGGCTTTTAAACGTGGAATTTTAACAAGCAAGCCAGAATACAGGTTAATAGATTTTCAAATCCATTCACATTTCACTGCATTTTTGTTTATCATTCACCATTCTGTGTTTTGCATTGCATTCTCCATTTTTTTCAAATTGCATTCATCATTTTATCTACATTGTCTGCTTTTGTGTTCATCCTGCATTCTGTTTGCATTACGTTTTCTTTCTACTGGTAAAATTACCCATTTCAGGTTCTGAATGCTATTTATATACAAGTTTTAAGATGCACAAAGTTTCATGAAATCTGTATACTAAATGGATTGTTTTTAGCTCAACAGTGACATACATGTATATTGATTATTTCCCTTGTTACTATTTGTAGTGTAGTAGTAACTGCTCCAGTTATGATTTAAAAGAGCAGGACACCTCATAAATGCAGATACTGTTTAAAAGGGCAACTTTAGCAAAACCATGCAAAATAAAATCCTTTTGTGTTTCCCATTTAGCATGGAACGTAAGTTGTGTAAACTCACAGGTGAAGTCTTATCTAAGAAGCAAGATTTCCAAGTTTTAGTCCTTCAAGTCCTGACATAAAGAAACAAAATTGATAATTTTTGTTTCCCATTTCTTTTTTATTTATAGAAGCAAATTTCCATGTTATGTTTTCAGTGAAAAATATTGATAAATTTTATTTCAAATTTTATCCATTTTTGTAAGAATAAATCAAAGACAATGTAATGATTTCTACAAGTCCATTTTAAAGACTATAGAGTTTAATAACTAAAGATTTGTGTTTACATGATGAAACCGGCTACTAAGCTCCCTCACTTGTTATGCTGCACTACAATATATGTTTCTGTAATTTGATAACTGTGGGAGCTCCATCCGTAACTGTAAATTGTCTATTTTAACGTTCAACAGTCTAAAGAGGCAGGAGTAAGATATACCGTATATATACCATTACAGACAATATTTATTTGATAAAATGAGAATAACTTTTTTTTTAAATCGGCTTGTATTTCTAGCCTTGTTGTGTCTCATTTTTTGGCAACTTGAGTTACCTCCCATTATAGTTTCTCATAAAGTAGATGTATGCATTAGATAACTATTGAATCAAGTTAATGCTTCATTCAAGAAAGTAGGGAAGAACTCTATAACATTTCATTACTGGCAAAAATACTCAGCGTCAATCTTCCAATTGATCAAGCATAAAGGGGAAGCTAGGTAATTTCATTCAAAGTTTCTACCTTTAGTTGGAGTGGTTGGTTGGTTAGTTTGGCACACAAAGTATAGGAACTGACTGGAAAAGGGTCAAGGTGTCTTAAAAACAGGGCAGGTTGCACTGGAAACTTAACTTGCCAGAATAAAGGCAGTGTAATCAAAGATTGCATACTTAATGGGTTTTGCTTTAGGATAATAGCAAAGTATTATTCACCTTATTACTAGTTTATTTTCTATTTTATACATCTTTCAAAGAATATTTTTGTTTTCATCTATTATATTGAAGGATTTGTTAATGTTTTTTTGGCAGGATTTATCTTACTGAAGTTTTTACAACTTTTACCTTTATATTTTTGGAACTTTTCATTGGCACTATATAGCCAGGGTTCTGCTGACATGCCATGAAACCCTATGCATATATATACATACTTGTTGCTATTTCAACAATAAAATAACCATTCACAAGTGATGCTATTTCAAATTAGTTAATGTAACACTTTTTTATTTAAAATATCACATTTGAAAGTCAAGATTTCAAGTTAAATAATTGTCAGATAATAGAGATCTTTGAGGTTCTAGAGACTGTATGCTTCAAATAGTAACAAGGGGAATAATGTAGTACAGTTACTGTTAAGCTATCAGGAAACAATAAAGTATGCAAACTGAATTAACCATATACACACAGATGTGTTGACAACTCTACTAGAAATATTAACAAAGGAGATAATCTAGGAGAGCTTACTGTTAAACTGTACAACCCATTCAGTATGCAAATTTCATGAAGTAAAATTTGTTCATTTAAAACAAGCATATAAATAGAACATGAATTAGAGCCAGAAAGGCAGAAGTGGTCATTTGCTGTGTTGTGTGCCTTCACAGTCTCAGGCAACCATGGTCTCAATCTGTCTTCAGGATACTGCTTTTTGGTCTCTCCAGACAGCACAATGAACACCTTGTTTGATTGGGCAAAGTCAGAATCAAGTTCTCAGTGTTTTTAACTATATACAAAATTCCACCAATCCTACTGGGGTGAATTAAAATATTAAGGATTCTTATTTTTCCTTCTCTTTATTGGTGAGTGTACAACATTATTGGTTTGGTTGGCTTCAGATGGAGGCTCTGATTAGTTTTGTTGGGCAATGAAAGTAAAGTGTTGTGCCTAAAAAAAGAAAGAAATTACTGGTGTGGATCAGAGGTGCAAAACAAAATTTTTGGTTTGGTTGGGTTTAGCTTGGTTTTCAAGTGTTTTGCCAGGTGGCTTTGATTAGTTTTGTTGGGCAATGAGAGTAAAGTGTCTTGCCTAAGAAAACAGCTGGCCTGGGAATTGAACCTGGTACTCCGGCATAGGAATCCAGCAAGCTAACTGCTAAGCTACAGTACCTCTAAGAAGTATAACCACTAGGATTGGTTATATCACTCCCATTACCCTCACATGATTGAACAATTCTACCCCAAAAATGTGGTGAAATGGCCCACTCAAAAGTAGCCTTGTCTATCAAAGTACATGTAAATGGTGAAATTTTGCAATCAAATTTATAAACACTCTAACCTCTCTCCCCTCAGGAGTAGGAAATAAACACATGGAGATCTATTTAGAAAAAAGAAAAGGATAGATAACACTACTAATAATAAAAATAACTCCATAACAAAACCAAGAAGCCTTACAATCGCTAACATTGATGAATCAAAGATGAACAGGGGGTTATGTCCCTTAAAGGACGATGACAATGAGAGGCTATGCTATCAAGGTGCCACACAATGTAGACAGACTCCACAGGAGTCTCAGAAAACAAGGGCATAACAAAACCAAATGTTACGTGACACAACAAGAAATGGGGAAACATTTATATATACTAACAACTGTGAGCCAAAAATACACGTATCATACAGGTGCTCAGGACAAGAAACAAATATTTTTCTTTATTCTCAACATTTTTTTTTGGTTTTATTTTCATTTATAGATTTGGTTACATAAGTAACTCATAATCGATTCAATCCATAGAAATGCCAGTCCTAACAATTATACATATAAGACGGAATAAAAGCATGT
The DNA here is from genome assembly GCA_029931535.1 of Margaritifera margaritifera. Lineage (NCBI taxonomy): Eukaryota > Metazoa > Mollusca > Bivalvia > Unionida > Margaritiferidae > Margaritifera > Margaritifera margaritifera. Next base: position 240,671 of record JAQPZY010001537.1, on the reverse strand, counting down.
GTACAAGAAATGCAACACAAACACATGCATTCATGAAATGGATGAAAATATATAGATCTATGGCAAGGACTTGGACATTTCGAAATGGAGGAGAAAACCATCCAAAAGGTGCAATGCCTGAGGAGAGTATGAACCTGTTTAGAATATAATTTAGGCATGGGGATGGAACAAATGGAAATCTGGCAATGGGAATCTAAACAAGTGCATCCCTTTTTAATATTATAATGAACCCCATTCTAAATGTCTATTTGTTTTCTTTAAAATTCTTGATTTTTTTAAAATAATACCCACATTGGGTTTGGGGGGGGGGGGGTCAGAGATGAAAACATTTTGACTTTTGAACAAAGGGGGTCACATAGCTGGAGGTTTGGAGGTGTCCATGCAAGAAAAGAAAAAAAATCAAAAAAGGTTTCACTGAACCAAGATTGTAAATAATTTTACAGAAATTTACAATACATGAACCCAGTCTGTATGTCATGATATGTTGCAAATGTGTAAGGTAGGCTACAGGGCCAGTGTTCACAAAAATCCTCAACTTGTGTGCACTCTTTGAGTATTTTTAATTTTGTAAACATCACACTTCAATTTTCATAAAAAGACACTCCATGTTCAACTAACTGTTCAACTAAATAAGTTGCGTTTTTCAAATCTCCTGTACTGAAATCAGTGTGGTCATCATTAATAATATAAAAACATTGAAATGGAGTGTAAACTCTCAGTCAAGTTTGTTTGGTGATTAATGGCACAGCAACACATGAAAGGTCGTAATGGGCCAAGGCAACTGAAGTAAAGTGCCTTGCCCAGGGACATCACAGCAGCCAAACCAGCTTGGTCTGGTAGCCACCGCAGCTCCGAGACCTCTTTAAGAATTTTGTTCCAGATCATGTTTGATGTCCAACAAAAAAGTAGCCAATCCAAACAAGTACCTCAAAACTTGGAATTTCTACCTTCGTGGTGTGTTTATTTACCATACACTACAGCTGCAGTGAATTGATTAATTTCTCAACAGAAACTTGTAAAAAAAAATGTCATTTAGATCACTCAATAAATAAATGAATGAATTAATCTGTTTTATTTTGGATTTAATCTTTAAAACTTGTTTGCTGACAATTAATAAAAAAATATTTCCATTTTCTCCACAATAGTTTTTTTGTCACCTGCATCAATCTTTCATTTTATCACAAAAGGATGGCAATCTCAGGGGTCACATGAATGAGTTTGTGTGTGTGTGTGCAGAATTCAGTAAACTATGCATCCATTTCCAAAAGGTTTTACGGGCAAACTTGTGTTTATTTTACATTTCTTACTAAAAGACAGTAAAGAGAGGGGGGACGGGGGCAGTAAAAAACTGGTGGGGAAATAAATGAGCTAACCAAATTGAGTGGGTTTAAGACATTAATCAAAGGAAAAACTCTATGCACAAGGTAATACATATCATTAACCAGAATACATATCATTAACCTATCAACTTAACCTTTGACAGTTCCATTATTTTGCGACTGGAATTACAAGCATTAGAGTTTTCCACTGATGTACAGAGTATTAACTAACCCTATCATTACTCGTAGGGGTAGAAGATTTATGTCAACCTGACGAATCCTACATGCCTTTAATTTTTAATCTTATTCATATGCTGTATGACTGTTTTAATTAGGTGTATAACATGCAATTACGGGTATATCAATGGATAGCTTACCAATGATAGCAAAAGTTAGTTTTCGATAACAATACACACACATTTCTGTGCCATCATATTCTGCATGTACTATACTAATGTTCTAATTTGATTATAATTTCAGAGAATAAGGTCACCAGCATGTTCGCAGCTTACCAAGGCAAGGTTTGCCCACGGGGAGAATGTAGCAGAGAAGTCAGTGCAGCCCCAACTAAGTGCCATGTCAGCCTCTTGGGACTCTTGTCTTCTTGGATAGTAATGGTCATGCTGGCTAATTACTAGATGGAACACAAAAGAAGGATAATCTTGAATGCCCATGTATGAACTACATAACATGTATTTTTTATGTCATGTGAAACTTATCAACAAGAAAAAGACAACTGATAATATTTAGTAACAATGAATGTGCATAGCTATGATGTGCATGTACGTTTTAAACTCAATTTTCTGAAATTTTTGAATTCTTAAATTATTGTGTTCTTCAGCAATATAATTAAATAGTACCACAATAAAAAATAAATACGAAAAAATTACTCATAAAATCATACTATTACAAAGTAAATAAACAGGCAGCAAAACATAAAAAAATGACCAGCATGATTCTTTTAACTGGAAAAATGTGCTTTATGTGTATCAAACCATGTCTGTCACAAGGTACAGAACAGCTGTGATGTAACTTCTATCTTGGTATAAGAAGCAAGAAAATTAAAAGGTATATGAAACTGCCCTCTTTATTTAAAACATATCTAATACACTGACCAAGAGGGCATTGGCAAATTGGCAATGCACACTAAAAGCATGTGCTTTCAGTGTCACAAAGGCAAATCTTTATTTTGAGGTCTAGATTTTTGGCAGAATCAAAGAATTCCAATATCTTGACTACCTCATTGTATCATGGGCTGCATAAAATAAAACAATTTAAAAAAATCTTTTTGATGAGGCATTCCTAAAAAGTATATATCTATATTCTTTTCTAATAAACTGTGCATACAATTTTCACTTATAAAATATATATTGTACATATTTTTGTTTCATAGATAACCCATGTATCTTTTTGTGTATACCTTATTACATGCTGGATATTTAAATTTATTATAGATCTATTAAATCACTTTTCATTTTCTAATTAATGTGGGATTGTTTTTATACAGGCTGTTTGGTGGTTTTAAAAATTATATACAATCCATAAGCAATTAAATTTGCAGGACAAATCTTACAATTTAAAATTATAGATTTACTATATCACTTTTTCTAATCAGTGTGATGTTTATTTTTATATAGTCTGTTTGATGGCTTTTAAAAATCTGCAGAATCCAAAAAGGAGGAGATTTGCAGGACAGATCTTAAAGTTTATAATTTATTATAGATCTATTCAATCACGTTGCGATTGTTTTTGTATGGTCTATTCACAGGCTTTAAAAAAAAAGAAACTAGCAGAACAAAATTTTTTCAAGTTTCAAATCTTACACAAGTTTATTCTTATTTAGTAGAACATGTGCATTTAAGAATTTTAAAATTATGTACCTACATTTTTGTCATGCCAGTGTCAGAAGATAGTGAGATTAGTGTATCACTCTCCAGTGCTGTTAAAGGCCATGTTTACATTAAAACCTTATGTTTTTTTTTTTTCAAGATTCTGTGCATCTTAACATGCCATGCGGGCCAGACATACCATTTCGTTTGTTCTTTGTTATCTACTGAGTAACAATCGTGTGGTAATTCTTAACTAGTTTCTCAATTAATGAAAATAACCCCATGGAAAAAAGTCTTAATGCCATAGTTAAGTTTGTACATGAGTAGCTTTATTCATAAATTGGCTTAAAATTAGTTTCAAAATTTAAAGCTTGAAGAAAAAAGAACTTGATCTCTCTATGATCAGCAAACAGACTATATCATCTTGTGTTGTAACTCTTGGCCTGTATTGTAGGAAATATCGTGGTCACATGCCATGACATAAAAGTATATGTTGATATTTTATATGTCAAGTGTATTTTTAGCATTGTTTTTATTTTGCCTGTCATACCTTTCTGAAAAAAATAATGATATATAATGGTGTATTTTTACTTATAAAAAAAATTAATTAAATTTGGAAAAAGCTTGTCCATTACATTTCAGGATTTGTCTAACACTGTAGCTGCATTGTCATTCGATTCATATTTTCATTGCAATTTTGACAAAAGTAATCTTCAAAAGGTGACAGCTATAGCTATTTTTATATAACTTTTCCTGTGTATTTATTTTCAGTTAGCATTTACAAGTGTATTCATTTATATCCAGATTACATGTATCTTAATGATCTATAATGAAAATATACTCCCTTTCTGCCTTTGTTGTTTGAAAGCAACTTCCTCTTGTTCGGAACCATTTTCATGTCCTGCTGCAGCCCTTCCTTTTTTTACACCACACTCCCATTTATTTCAAGATTTTTACCATTTTCATTTTTCCCACCAATAAACTCGAGAAGGTTTTGCTTTACATCTGAATGCATAATATATTAAACTTACTTGTATTATTTTATTATTGTGGCTGAATAAAATATCTAATGAAGATAATATTAATTGAAAAGAAAAAAATACAAACTTGAGAGAAGCAGTGAAATTCACAAAAAACACACACACACCGAAAGAAATTTCTGCCCAAAAATGTTAGTAGTAACTCCAGAATGAGCACTTGTGAAATGTTTGGAGTATTTAACTTTTTGAAAAAATGATATTTGTACATAGCTAAAGGTCCAAGCAATCCCAAATCACAGTGTGCATTTTCTTGCGCTACGCGTAGTTGAAAGTCTATCCCCAAGGAAAGACCATTACATAGAAAAGTATGGGGGAAAAGTACCATCGCTAATTGTCCATGAAGCAACTGAATGAGTACTATTAATAAATGTATCAACTTGGCACAGGTTGATGATAATCAACTCCTCTTATGAAATACATAATGAAAAAAGTATGTTGTTGGGTGAATTTTTTCAATTCTTCACATATAATGAGATAAAACAGGTTTTCTGCAACAGATAAACAGTAATGCAAATTGTCCCTAATGGTTTCCCAAGATCTCTCATACTTTTCATTGACTTTATAAATTTTCTTTCATGGGAGTGTTATTGCAATTATAAAAAATTGGATAAGCATTTTTCATTTTGATTACTTAATAAGAGACAGAAGATGCAACCTCATCCTTTTATGTCCAATCGCTCAGAGTTCATAGTGCACACTTAGGTAAAAAGTGTCCTCATATCAATGACATCATTATGTAATGATATCACCATTTCAAGCTGTGCAGAAAGTGTTGATTTTACAAAAGTCAACATCCTTAAGTGTGTTCTATGTTGCCAATAGTGACTCGAAATTAAAATGAATCTGATCTGCAAATATATTGAATGAATGTCCTTCAAATCTGTAAAATTCAAACCCACGGAAAATTTATATCCAATATCAAAATCTCAAGACTGGTTATATCAAGATAGAAATATGTAGGTATATTACTAGTTCAATGTTGATTAACTATATTACTTTAGAATATTTACATCTTTCTGAGCACTTTTCATGCATTTAGCAGGTAACAACAACCTTTCATTACGGGCATCAAACAATTAGGAGATTTATACTTCTTGCTCTTATCTTTCACTACAATTCCTTGAAGAATCAGGTATGTAGTTCCTTCCATAAAAAGAACAAGCTACATGTTAAGTGTACAACAAACACTATGTATAATGTGTATTGCATGTTTTCTAGCAACTGCCATACACAAAAATACACACGTTTTGTTCTGACTTGGCAGAAAATAGTAGTTTGATATGGTGTAGGGATACAGAGGCATTCAGGCCAAGGTAGCATATTCATACACCATATCAGGCTAGTTCTTTGTTCAAATTTGAAAAAAATGTGAATGTGGTTTTTTTGTGTTACATAACCCTCTATTAAGATTTTGAAGTATTTTTTTCACTATACAATATGAATGGAATTAAATATAAATTAGGATTTTAAAAAACTGATTCAGTGTATCTAAATGTTCATACAGCCCTGGAATGTTTTCCTCAAGGAGTTTTGAAAGACATCTAAAAGTGGTCAAGGAGTAATTTTTCTTACAGAAATTTAACTTTTTCCATATCTTAATTTGTTTCTTACTGCATAAACAGATACAAAAGTAAAAAGAAAACACACACTTCACACTACAGCAAATAGGGATGCAACTCCATCAGGTAACAACCTTTGTTCATGTGTCACTGGATCCATCCAATTTTATCGCATTTTACTGATATATTCATTATTTGGAAAATACGTAAATAACAAAAATTCTTAATTTAAAAAGTGACATTTTATTATTTTTAAATTTTTGTATTCCCTTAGAGAATTAAGGGAGTTTTTGGTAAAACTGGATTTTTCAACAAATTCAACGAGTTTTAAAATCAACACCTCAAATTCAATGATTTTTCAAGGTTGTAAAATCCACAATTGAATATCAATGCATGGATGTCAGTGAAAACAACTAAATAGTTGTTGTCTGGGTATGTGATACAGGGTGAGCATTCATACTAAATGCCAGATTAACCATGCAAGATTAAATGTGTATGTAATAAATATACTCTTCTATTACTACTGTGTCAGACTCCATGACCAAGCTGATGTATGGAATCACTACCAATTATTTTGACTGGAAAAAATTGCTGTACCAACATGCCTATTCTAACTGACCCATGTATTATTGTAATTAACTGTTCGTATTCTGCATAATAAAGTTTATATTTCATATCCAATTTCTTATTTTGTGCTTTCTTTGCACAGTCTCTTTAAGATCAGGGCAAATTATGTCAAAACTACTCAACCTAAGAACACACTTGCAATACACGAATTTCCATATCTGATAATGAACAAGCCAATGTTCCTACATGATACTGACCAATCAGGATTTATCAAGTAGATGAGTGCTATTTGATCAAAAAGACAATTCTTGAGTTTGGGAGTGCAATCAAGTTTAAATGTTTTGTCCAGAGAACTCATTTTAAGTCCCAAGGTCATTAAACTGGCAATTATGATCTACACACAAAAACATAACCAAGTTACACACAGCTGGACCACTGGATTAGTGTAACCCATTAACAAACAAGAGTCCAGGGTCTGACACTCTACTGGTCAAAAAGAATTTCTAGGAATCCAAGATGAGACCATTTCTTCTTTTTAACTGCTGAGTGTTGATACCATCTTTGATATTCTTCAGTGATAACAAGGATATCAAGATGGCCAATAAGTAATTTTTTGGTGAAAACCCCATATCGATCTCACTACCCATACAGATGGAGTAGCAATAACAAGATTCTCAAGATGACCATCATGGCAGCCATACTAGATGTAAGATCAGCACCATTTTCATTTAAGTCTTCTGGTGAAAACCCCATCTTGATATAACCACATTTAGGAAGAGAAGTGATATTAAAATCATAAGTTTTCCAAGATGGCCACTATGGTGGCCATATTGGATGTCCTAGCGGCACCATTTTCATTTAGGACCAACTAGAAATTGGAGTGAATGTGTGTGTGTGTAAAGTTTCATGGTAGTCCTCCAATTAGTTTAGAAGAAGCAGCAATAAGAAACTGGTGCTAACAGACAGACAGTCAACAGGCCATCCCATGACCAGTAGAGCTAAACATTTCCTGTGCAAATTCAATCAGAAAAGTTCCTGACAGCATTTAACTGTCTACCATATTATAAATGTCTACACATCTGCAATGTTAAAATGATACAATACTCTACCACTCCAGCTATGTGCAAAAAAAACAATTACAAGGAGAAAGTTTTGTGTAACCTACTTTCCTTCAGCACAACTTGGACTGACATGAGACAAATTCCAATAAAGAATATATAAATTTCGCCCCAAGCAAACTGCTCCCCTAGGTCAGCCTCATTTGGATTTGTCATTTAAGTCATTTTTTGCACTTTCTTTTTACCTAAAAAGTATAAATTAACAATAACAGACAGTGCTTAAGGTGCTGTTCAAGCCATAAGATTTCTGTATTTTCTGTTACTTTTTGCAAATAACTTCAAAATGAAGTAAAAACAAGAGGTCTTTCTGCCAAGAAGTTACATAAATCAACTTGCAGTGGCAATGGCATTTCAAGATAAGTGAAAGCACCACCTGTGGAGCAAATTTGGACCCCAAGATTATAAAAGAATTTTCAAGCTAAATTCAAAATTCGGGCATTTTAATGTCAATTCACTGTCCCATCAAGCCCCAAGATTACAAACAATTCTTGGACTCTACCAAATTCTGATATCTGATTAGTTGGTGATTTGATGTAAGCCAATCATATATACAAGTTTTGATTTGAGTTGTGAGAAAAATTCTGACCTGTATACTCCAAAATCTACAGGTCTCTTTCGTACCTTAAGAGCAAGCCATCCACAATGTTTGGTCAAGGAACTTACTCTAGCACAAAGGCTATTGTGAAAAAGCCATTTTTCTTTTAGCAGCAATGACTCTGACCTTTGACCCCTGAATTAATATGCTTCATCCATAAGGGTAAGCTGTCCACAAACTTTGATCAAGGTATGTAGTCTAGAACTGAAGTTAGTATGCAAAAATATTTTTCTTCTTTCAGTCACAATGACCTTGACCTTTAAACCCCAAATCAACAGGCTTCTTACCTTAAGTGTACGCCATCTACAATCTTGGGTGAAAGTACATGGTAGATAAATGAAATTTTTGTGCATAAACCATTTTTTCATTTTTCAGTCACAGTGACCATAACCTTCACATTTTGACCCCCAAACTATATAGGCTTCTTCCTTACTTCAAGTGCAAGCCATTCACAAAGCTTAGTCTAAGACTCTGATGTAAAATTAAAATTATTGTGCTGAACCATTATTTATTCTTTCGGTCACAGTGACCTTGATCTTTGACCTTTTTACTCCAAAATGGATATGTTTTTCCTTACTCCAAGTGCACACATCATCAAAGTTTGATGTAGGTATGTGATGTAAAAAGCAAAGTTATTGTGCAGAAACCATTTTTTATTCTTTCAGCTACAGTGAACTTGACCTATGACCTTTTAACCCCAAAATCAATAGGTTTCTCTCTTACCCCAAGTGCATGCCATCCTTAAAGTTTGGTAAAGGTAGATGGAGTAAAACCAAAGTTATTGTGTGCAAATAAAAAAGTCAACAGACAGACAGACAATATCAACAATATATGCTCTGCCTTTTGGCAGGCATATAAAAAATGCATTTTTCTGGAACAGATGTACACAAAAGTTAGAACTCAATACAAAGTGATACAATTTGGTGGCTTTCACTTTAATTTGAGGGAATATATTTAATGTGGCCCAACAGGATGATTAAATTACAGTTAGATGAAAGATAATCTGTGACCAGCACAACAAATTTTATGTCTCAAATATTGTTCACCAACACAATGCAATGATATATAACTGCTTTCCACTCTGAAAAAGAAATATTGCCATAAAACTGATCCTCAAATGAAGAAGACATTTTGCAATAAATTAACATCTATAATGATATATTTTATATAAAATCTCAATATAAATGACTTTCAAATTGGAACTTTAGTTTTGTAGGAGTCACTGACATGCAGATGTAAAAAAAATATATCTGATCCACATTTGGATGACAGCAAAGACATTATGCTTTTTTCTTTTAATCTTAGAACAACTTGTAAATTATGCTATAGCATTTAAAACATCCAAGAATTAACAAAAAAAGTTAAAACTATGACAATATATGTGACCAGTATCAAGCATAACAGGTCATTTCAATCTTTCAACAAACTTTAGTAAAAAATGAAATTTTTACAATCAGGCTAGATGCTACAAAATCCCTAAAAAAAATAGCATCATGTAAAAATAGTGTGCTGTCCATGTATTTAAAACAGATGCATGTGTTTTACAATAATACAGAAGGAAGAATCAAAAGTATATGGGAAAGTCTAGTACATCCGAATAATGATTACTGTGAAATTTTCTTCCCTGCAAGAAAAGACACAGAGCAGGTCTTGCATTCAAGATACCATCATTACTCTGTGTTTGGGGGGTTTTTTTCCCTCTAGGACTCCATAAGCCTTAATGATGAAAATAAAAATCTGACACAATGTGGATGATGCAAAACTTGATTTGTGCTATGTGGTCTCTGCATGAGGCACTATGTGGACTATGCATGAAGTTCTATGTGGTTCCTGCATGAAGTTTGATATGGTCTCTGCATGAAGTGCTATGTGGTCTCTGCATGAAGACTAGAGTAAAATATTATCCATACAACCTGTAAAAGACCAAAAAAAATAAAATACTTCACAAGAGTACTATAACTGGCAAATTAAATGCCACCCCATGTTTAATAGTCCTCTATGTAGGCACTAGTTGACTCTGGAGATTATTGACCATTGGGCATCAATGACCTGGACCTTTGGTCAAGATATGTGGACTTGAACTAAACTTAATGTACAGGAATCATTAGTTCTTATTAAATTTACATTGCCCATGTTCTCCGACTTTCAGACCCCAGAATCCATAAATTTCTGTATTACCTTAAGCGCAAGCCACCCAGAAAGTTTCGACAACAAACATAATCTAGAACCAAAAAATAATCTCCAAAACCCATTTATTCCCTTAATGGCCTTGACCTTTTAACCCCCAAATCAATAGGCTTCTTCAATACCTTAAGTGCAAGCCCTCCATAAACTGTGGTCAAGCTACATGGTCAAGAACTAATGTTACTGTGCAGAAATCACAATCTTTCTCTCAGTCAGTGACCCTGACCTTTGACCTTTTGATCCCAAAATCAATACACTTCTTCCTTAAATCATGTGCAAGCCATCCACAGAGTCTGATCCATGTATGTCATGGACAACTAATGTTACTGTGCAGAAACCATTTTTCTTCCTTACCCCAAATGCAAGTCAGCCACAAAGTTTGGTAACTGTGCATGGTTGAGAACTTGACTCACTGTGCGGAAATTAAATTGGTAACAGATGTCTGGATGGACACATGTCATAAATAAAATACTACACTATATGGCAGATGTATAAAAACCTTCAATGTTTAAGTTTTGTATAAAAACCTTCAATGTTTAAGTTTTTTACATGCATCCAACTGCAATCTCCATAGACCCTCATCTGCCCAGTCCTTGTTTTATTTTTGTGTACCTGTGTCCATTTTCATTGATTTTGAGGTTTTGAGTACATCGCTAGTGTAGCAGTGCTTCTTGCGTTTCATCCCTCCGATATTAATTAGTGTCAGGGCAAGTGTTTTCTCCCCTTTTGTTGTTCCAGTTCATTGTGGTATTTATATATTTCCTGCAGCATGGGACACACACCACCTGTCTTATGTGCACAGCATGTGTATGCAAGGAGAGTTGCCCCATCTATTGTTTGCGGCACAACGAGGTTTGGGACCTGGCAAAAAGTTACCAGGCCAATAAGAACAGTCCCAACTCTTTCACCAAGAAGAAAGGTCACGCCTCCTTTTCTACTTCTCAGTGATCTCCATCCATTCCAATGAGGGGACTCTGGCACTTCCCAGTGCCAGTGGCTATGGCACTTCCCAGTTACAAAAGTTGCCTGCTTCAATGACATCTCTTCCCAGTGTACGGAAGTCACCTGATTCAATGAGAAGTGTCTGGAGTTAGTTAGTCACCAGCTTCCACTAAGGGGACATCACTGAAGGAGGGATCTTTAGCACTTCCTGGTGTAGGGAAGTCACCAGTCACAAAATGCAAGCCCTGCCTTCCCTACACAAAGGAAGCGCAGTCATCTTCTCGCACTAGTAGACCTCAGATTAAAGCAATGTCTCATTTGTTGGAGTCAAGTTCCCTGAACATGGACTCTCCACTAAGGTCTACATCATCTGACCAGTCATTGATGACCAGGTCACAGGTCACCAGGTACAGTGCAGCTCACATGATTTTTCGGAACCCCACGCATCGCGGTGGAGGACTTAATCCCCTCCACTCTAGCTCCGCGATAGCACTCCGCGGTGGAAGCATAAATTGGCATAAATACCTACAAATCACCACCGCGTTTCTGCAGGCACGCCGATGTAAACTCCACCGTGGAGGGGCTAGTCGACATTACTGATTGACATCTGAGCAGCCAATGAATGAAGACCACCTATGGAAAGACTGAGACGTCAAGAGTGATTTACAACCGGATACCATCTTAAGAATCAGTCGTTTTTATTTCGATCATATATTTGGACAATACAAAAATAATTTCAAAAGTCTTGTATATTCAGTACACATTACTGTTTATAAAAGGTTGATCGACTTCTTTTGCAATAAGTTTATGATTTTAATTTATTTCAAAGAAATATGAACAAACTTATGCACTGACTTGACGAGAAGCATACATTGCTGAGCCTCTCAAGCAGAATAAATTTATCATTTTGTTCCAAAGGAAAGTAATTCTCTGAGATATGGACAATTAAAATCCAAATTGACATCAGCTTCTGCTTACCGCCCCCCCCCCCACAACAACAACAAACCTAAAACACTGAATTTACACTGAAATGCAAACCGCGTGCTTAGTCTTTAAGCAGTAATAGCAGAGTCACGAGGTTGAATATTATGACTGCATGTGTACTATAAGGGACTGACCATTTAATATATGGGGTTCATATGTTGTTGTTTTTTTTCCGACCAGGATATTTTTTGTTCTTTCATAACAATATTTATTTATTTTAAGTGAAATATAGAACGGATTAACGTCTACTACAAAACCTTACCCTCCCCCCCTTGGAAAATTCAATTGTCTCTCCCTAATAAAGATTTAACTTCAGCGGATGTTCTACAGAAATCAAGGCAGTGACCATTATGAACACTGTTGTAAAATATTAACAAGGGTTTGCATCAAAGGATGATGTAAGTTTCAGCTTGGGAACTGAGTGTTTTTATCACACGAAGCCATCTGACTTGGCGCGTTGTACTTTACAGAAGCAATGATGGTCCCGCCATTAACAACGGAAGTTTGATAATTGTTAGTAATTAATCTGAACTCGGCTTATTACCGAAATGAGAAATAATATGGAAAATTCTAAAATCTGAGATGTTCAGAGATTTTAATTTCCAGCAAGTTTAGAGCATTTTGCATGGATGTATTGTCTCCATGTGTATCCTATTATTTGCTCATTTTTCTAGGGCGAAAATAAAAAAATAAAATATACTCTTTTAATTATTTTTACGCAGATATTAAAGAATGCAGTTTCCTGTTTGTGACTGTTAGAGCCTTTGGTTATTGAGCATGTTTCTGTATGTGGTATATTGCTTTACAGCTAGAGAGCTCGAGTTACTGTGGCCCAGTGGATAAAATATGCAACTCACACACACACTTGGGTGTCTGCAGGGGGGTTGGGGGGGGTGGACATGTTGCCTCGTCCCCGCCCCAATTTTAAACAAATAATAAAAAATATGCCTTTTACGTCAGCTCCCCCCCCCCCCCGAAAATTCCTGCGGATACACACGACTTTAGTGCACGTGCTCGGGAGTTCCTGTGCAGTGGTGGGAAAATTTCTTTCTTTTTTGCTCCATAACGCTATAATTTCTAGCATGTTATAACTTTTTTTTACCACTAATGAACGTTTCCAGATTTCAGTTTGTGTACGTTGAGATTTATAATCAGTCAGATTTTAATATTTTAATTCTGACAATTGACTAAAAATGTTGACATGTCAAGCAGAGAAAAAGAAAAATTTTGGTTAACATTAATAAGCATTTTAGCATTATTTTTTAAACTCGCATTAGTGAAAAACTCTTCAAAACATAAGCAGAATCACGAAAAACTTTAATGGCAGGAACATCTTTTTGGCTCAGTGTGAATGAGGCAGCCGCTAATTGAAGAAAGCTAGCCAATTATGGAATGCTTAAACTCTTACTGAAGCATGTACAAAAAAAAAAAAAGGTTTTTAATAGTAATAGATTACAATGACTTGCGCAGTAGTGCTTTGGATTCCATATTTTATGAGAGAGAGAGAGAGAGGTGGGGAGAGGTCCTTTATTGATCATTTTTCTGTATTTTGCATAGTATGCGATAGAGAGATGGGGGGAGGGGAACTTTACTAAGAAGAGTTAGTGATCTGAAATTATTCATCTTATTTTTCTGTATTATGCATATTATGCAATAGGAAAACGAACAGAAAAGAAAAAGTTAAAGATTAATTCATCTGATGCGCAAGTTTGTCAAATCAATGGCAAAGAAAACAAACCCGCAGAAGCGCTGCTGTTGTACTTTTAGGTTAACAGTTAGCACATGAAATTAACACGTCAATATCAGCAGTGTTGATGGCTTCTCTTGTGCTAGGTTACTTGCACGTGTCAACTACATGAATCTAGGATGACCTTTTGCGACCATTTGTGATTTTTAAAAAACCCGCTACTTTGGTAATTAATGCAAATTAGTACAGTTTAAAATAAAATAACAATGTGAAATCTTAATAATGCTTTATTTAAGCGATTGGATGTCAGAAAAAATCATACAATATGTGAATGAGTACTCATGCATGGAGTAACCATCGGAACTTGTGCGATTTTGTTTCACTGCAGTCAGGTATGACTGCAGCTTTGTTATTAATTTTTCGATGTTTATCATTCTTTTCATTGCAGGTAGTACAATATCACTGACTTTCATATGATCATTAAAATTTTGTATTGCGTTTACTGAAAAAGAAATAAGGATATGAATGCATGTTTAGATTGCGATAACATAGTATTGAAGAAAAAAAAATTAGATTCATTGCACAAAATGTAGTATTAATACAGTTTGCGAGGCATTGTCATTGTCATCTAAAATATGATTTGGCACTATGTACCATACATTATCTTCGTTAGAACAAGGAAATATTTATAATTAACTGAATTACTACATTTTTTTCAGTATCAAAAAGTTAGCAAATTGCTCCCCAGAGGGATAACGATGTATATAAATCGGTGCCCCTCCCCCTCTCGTCTCTCTCTCAACCTCTGCTTGCATGGGTAATAAACAGTAAACCACGCCCATATTATCAAGACCACGTCCACTCCGCAGTAGTGATCAGATGCGACTCCGTGAGAAAGCGTGGTGTGCAGGGCTATTCTCCACGACAACTCCGTCAGGACGCGTGGAGTGATGGTGGAGGGGTTTTTCTTAATCCTCTCCACCTCCACCGCGATGCGTGGGGTTCCAAAAAATCACGTGAGCTGTACTGTAGTAAGTCAAACTAATGTCAGTCTAGATCTGCAACTGGGCACCAGGTCACCTGGTATTGTTCACTGAGTGCCAGTCACCAGGATATGTGTCTAATAACAGTTATATTAAACTCATATTCCAAGTTTGATTGAAATCGAATCAGAAATATGAACTCAAGACTGGTAACAAGCAATTGTTGAAGGATGGATGCACAATGGACGATCCACAATGGACACAGGACCATACCATAAACTCCCTTGGGTTTATGGCAAGGTGAGCTAAAATCAACAAAACACCTTAACTGTATAAATTTTTTATCTATTACTCTTTTTCTGATCAATTTGGGCAATATTTTCTATCTGTTTTTCAAATGCAAATCTTCCCAGTAGAACTTTTTGAACAAAAATTCGAAGGATTTAATGAAAAACATGAAGTTCAATGTATGAAAAAAATATGATACATTTAATTATTTCTGATTTTTATGGATAGATAGTATATGAAAAATTAGACGGTAAGAAAATTGCAAGAATTACAGTATTACAAATTTGATTAATGTTTTGCAGACAAAAATCCAATGTATCAAATGTCCCTAGTGAGCTATCATCTATTGGTTCCTGACTCTTTTTGAAGGGAACAGTGTAATAAAAGGAAGAAGAACCAGTTAGTTTACAATCACAAAGAACAATTAACAATCATATCTCAGATGTTGGATTTTCGTCTGTTTAATTATCAAATCGCTAATAAAATCCTAAATTGTCATCTGCGAATGTAGTCAAAACGTCATTTGTTCAAAGTAGGTAATGATTATTTATCAATCGACATATTTTCTATGAAAACTAGAAAATCTGAATCATTGTGGTGTGACCAAAACTTTAGGATAAGTATGACTGCAACGTCTTTTCTGCACAACTTACCACAAATGCAGAAAATGAAGTCATCAATCCTTCCTTCAAAATTTCCGATGTTCCTCCATATGCTTCTTCATCAATCTTCTGAAAGGTTGCGTAGTATAAGTAGGTGATTCCAACATTAATAGCAAAAAATCTGAAAGAATAAAGAACTATATACATGTATTTGCAATCAAAACAGCATACAGAAAAAAATGTACTATCTCCATGTAATTTTTCTTGAGATATTATTTTCCCAGTTGGGAGGGGGTAGCTTGGTATACAGCCACTTTTATGCTACTAAATCTCCAATGTGATGTTTTATGTTGCTACTCTAACTGGCCAGAAATAGCAAAGAGAACTGGCCCTACAGTACATGCTTGCCAAGTTTAACATATTTCAAATGTCTTTTTTCTGAATGCAAGCTTGGTTAATATGTTGTATTCATATTCAACAGCTGATAAAACATATTCAACCATCACCACTCAAATTTAAATGTTTCTAAAATCTGGGAATACATTCTGACTGACACGCGTTTTCATTGAGATTTTCTCTGCATTAAACAGAACACCACTTGCCCTTTTCAGTCACTGTTCTCACAAGATGCTGAATTACTGTCATAAAAATCTCTAGTTTGATAGAAAAATGTTGGAAGAATAAATAAAAGTTTAAAAAGTACTCATACAAATATTGTTTGATATTAAATGTTCCAACAAAATTCCATACCCAAGTCATATACAAGGTATGGATAATTCATTTGACCACCAAAGTTATGGCGCGGATATTAAATATGCACATTTCTTTCATTATTATTGGAGTCCCTACATTTTCCATGTTTGCAATTTAAAAATTGTACTTGAACGAGCTATGGTGAGCATCTAATCTCACTTTCCTGATGGTTAAGAAGTACATACAAGCACTGTCACTGGTTCAATGATGGCACTGAAGGTATGGTATCAAAGATTACAACTTTTAATATGAGAGAAACAGTAACATTCATATAACAAATCCATAGAGAAAATCCGAACATACAGTATTCAACATAAAACCTGTAATAAGCACTTAACTAATTATGATCTACTGCATATACTTGCTTATAAGTCAGGTCCAACTGCAAACAACACAGACCAAGATCCACCATCGCATAATGCACTGGCAGATCAGGGTCTATGTTGTTTGTTAAACTGATTAGTCCTAACAAACTGCATAAGTGAGTATATACTTTATGTGAATTTCAGGAGGTTAACACTTGTCATAATAAGCGCACACCAACGATTTTATAAGCAGTGTCCCCATGACATGTACATACCAGATGAGTTTAACTCCAATTGTCTATGTTGTGAACTCTCCACTTCTGAGGTTTATTCTTTTACCCAATATAACCACGCCCAATAAAACATGTCAGATATATTTTTAGTACTGATTTAACCCACAAAGTGTGATATACCAGGCATGCATGGTGACAGGTTCTGAGAAAACCATTATGAATCAAGGCAGATTTGAGTATGTATTACATATGTATTAGGGTTTGTGACATGTCAGCACAATAATAGCAATATGGTACCAATTAAAGTAGTACCGGTACATCACATATGGTATTTATATTGGGGGGGGGGTGTGTACAGAATTACATCAAGCCCTGAACTACAATTTCCCATCCTGAAAAAGAGGTGGGCTAAATTAAGACAATAAAATATTGATTCCTAGCATCATGCATTTCAGGGGTACTATAGACTGCTAATTTTAACCATCTCTACTAAGTCTTAAGACAAATACCTTGGCCTCTACCCCATCCTACACATGCATAAATTCATACTTTCTACCTTTTTAAGTGAGTTAGGTTTACTCTCATGAGATTTATATGCTTCAATTTCTTCTTGTTTCTCTTACTGATAGAATCAGTGATCTCCCCAGAAATTTTTGATAGCATCGGGGTACGCGTGTTTGGGTCATAAAATGTCTTACAAAGTGCGCGTTAACGTCATAAAACGTGAAAAAAATTAATATCAATGAAATAAAAAGAAGTGCATATATTTACATAGTATTTTTTATTTACCTAGGTTATAACAGTAAAAACAATGCATATATCATTTGTTTCTTAGTTTAAATAAATGATATACATCTTTTCTTCTTTTCACCATATATACTGACTGTATCATCAAAATTAAAGTCTTTTAAGGGTTGTCCTTCATTACTGATTGTCATCAGGTAGTTCAGTACCCTCTGTGACAACCTGTTCCTTAAAACACTCTTAATTCTATTCATTGAGGAGAATGACCTTTCACAAAAAATGGAATATAAAATTTATTAATGGATGTACAAAAAAGAGACAAATATAAATATATATTTTTCTACTGTTGAGCACGGAGTCTTCACCCATACATCTCCACCATTCTTTGGCTTCATGTTGTGTTTCTGGCACAATTTACACAGCATACCTGCAAAATATATATGTAATTACATAGTCTTATTTTCAAGAATTTGATATAGACCGGGTGGAATAAACTTTTGAGGTCATGACTTCACTGAATAATCAGTAAGCATATGGATGAAACTATTTCAGTTATATTTATAAAGGAATACTTTTTATTTATATCTTTTAAAAAGAGGTAAAAATGGAAGATAAAGATTGTTCCGTTTATTACTTGGGTAGACAGAAAAGAGAAATGACAAATCAACTGGGCAGCACTCACTTAAGTTAGCAATATGGAAAACTTACCATCCGATCCAGCAATTTCCACCCAAGGGAATAACGTCTTCCATTCATTATTAAATCCCGTCTTTGTTTCTTGATATCATTCTTTTTGGAAATCATGCTGGCGCTATCAGAATCAGAATCACTGCCACTATTTGTGACGACAATTGCTGATTGTCGTAACCAGGCCAAGATGGGCCAGCCGGGCGCTGGGTAATTTTTCGTTTCTTGGAAGGTGGTGTGTTCATTTTTCATAATAATTTTTAATTTAATCGGTGTAACTGCTTTGGCTGTTAATGAAAACGACTGAAATATATATAACACACTACCAGTAGACTCCATTGTTGCTGGCCAATCACGTGACTATGTGCAGACGAAACCCTCACCAAAGGTCGCGCACCGGCGGTCGCACAAGTCAGGTACAAAGGATAATGGTTAAGTGAGTGAGCAATTATCCTGGATTATCTTAATAAAATACCCCAGAAGAGGTAAAAACAGGTGTCATTTGAGTGTGGCTTTGAACTAGGTGACAGGATGTTTGTTTAACAGATTAATTTTATAAGGGTAGTGGGAAATATCAAAGCGTAGCGGCACAAAAGCATAGCGTAGCGGCAGGTTCTAAAGCATCAGGGGTTATCGGAGTTTGAAACGATAGCGTAGTGGGCCCGCTACGGTAAAAGGCCCTGGTGAGAACACTGAGAATAAGACATTTTCTGCATAAAAAAGAAACCCATCTCCTATTCCACCAAAGTATTTCCCCACTGAATATTTTACATTGCAGACTATACTAGCATCTATACTCGCATAATAGTCCAGTTATTTTTCCAATAAAATTAAATCGTGAAGACAGGGATTTGACTTATAAGCCAAACATACAAAAAATTCTACCTAAAAGGATGGCTATTTTGTACACAAATGAGTTTAGTGACTGATAACGACAGTGTATCAGAGAAATGTAGTTTTTTGGGGGATAAAACTAATAGCTTACTCTGTTGCTATTGTTTAGCTGGATTTGCCAGTTTGGTGGGAGGCTGATGATCTCACAACTGGTTAAGGAAAATAACAAGGAATACTCAACCCCACTGTAGAGGCGTTGACTACTGCTGGATGGTATCCGCATGAGCCACTTTTTGACTAAAAGAAAATATGCCTTATCTTTGGTGAGCCAACAAGCAAAGGCAAAAGGAGAAGGTTGTATGAGATGGCCAAATCGCAGCTTTCATCACATCCTCCAGAGACGAACAAGTTAAATAGGCCCATGAGGTAGCAATGGCTCGAACCTCATGAGCTTTAATTTTCATGAAAGAAAGATCCCTCTCGCTAAGGGACTGGTAAGCTCTCTTGATAGTTTTGATAATCCACCTCGAAACAGTGGAAGCTGAAATATCAGCTGAACCCATAATGGGGAGGAAAAGATGCTTCCTACCCTTCCTTCTCCCTTTAGAAGCTGCTAAATAAAAACATAAAGTTCTAACTGGACATAAAAGTCTATCTTGATCATTCCCAGCATAGATACGACTAAGACTGGGGATCTCAATCGGAAGTGGAGTGACTGACAGAAGCTGGTTTTTTGCTAAAAAAACCTGGTTGGCAAAGGAGAGAAACATACTCATAATTCCCACTGAATCTCAAACAGCCTTACTCTATGGATAGAGCATGAAACTCACATCTTCGTCTTGTGGATGCTAAGGAGAGCAAGAAAACAGTCTTGGTGGTAAAGTTCTCGAAAGAAACCTCACTTAAAGGTTCATAGGGGGATTTATTAAGAGACCACAAGACATATCAGACATTCCACCTTGGTATCAGAGAGCGAGACACTGGTCTGTACAGTTTGAAATACCTGATCAGGTCTGCTAAGTGAAAGTCTGCACCAATTGCCCGACCCTTCAAAAATATGAGAGTGTTAGATAGGGCTGCCCTAAAGACCTTGATTGTAAAAACTGAGCATTGTCTCTCTTCAAGCAGGAGGAGAAGAAAATCAGCCACTGTGCTCAAAGAGGGGCAGCTAGGATTGATACGTTTCCAACTGCACCAATCACAAAAGATTTTTCACTTGGCATCGTAGACATATATTACATAGATCGCCTCTTGGATTGAACAATGCAATTAGAGACTTTGCAAGAAAACTTCTCCTGGCGGAGAGATCGTTTGAGATGAGCCAAGTGTGAAGGTGGAGAATCTGTGGGCTGTTGCGCAGAAGAGAACCCCTGTGCTGCGACAGAAGGTTCCTCCTCTGGACTGGGCTGGTCTGAAGCTGCTGTTTCCATCTTGTCAGGTTTCTCCTGCAGAAATTTTTTTTTTGGGAGGAAAGATCAATAATTAGATGAAACTTACCCCCTTTCTTGGGTGCAACGAAAACACAGGAGTAGCAAGCCGGAGAATGGTCGTTTAACACCCTCTCCACTGCACCTTCTGAAGAAGGGATTGTACCTCTTCCTTTAACCGCACCAGATTCAACTGGTGGAAGAACATGGGGGTCATTACTAGAGGAAGAAGATCTTGAAACCGAAGACAGTATCCTCCTTTTATGATAGAGACAACCCAGCCATCGACTGTGATGCAGGACCAAGCCTCTGAAAAAAGGTTTAGTCTGGCATGGGAACCAATGGAAGAGGGACACTCTGCAGGAGAGGGATCGAGTCCCAAGGGCTGACCGCCCTTTTCCTTAGGAAAGGGTGAAGGGCTTGTAAACCTCTTCCTTATCCTCTGCGGTGTGTCCATTTAGGCACTGACTCATGAAGGGGAGGTCTGAACTGGGGTTGTTGCTTAGACTGGGGCTGCGTTGCTTTAAAAAATTTGGGTGAAGGGCCCTATGGCCGTTCAGGATGACTTCGCTTCCTGGCCAGTTTCAACAGGCCAGGTGCAGATGCTAGAGAGTGATGTTGCTGGTTTCTCAAGTCTTGAGAAGCCACAGAGGGAATGAGCCCTCCAAAAAGAGTCTCTGCCTCTAGGGGAGCAGTCCTCAAAAGGTTCTTACTGTGCTCCAGTAATACCTTGGGTGTGTCCAAAGCAACATCCCTGCGGAGGTGGAGAAGCTCTGCCAATAAAGCCATGGACAAGGATAACACATGCCTTGATGCTTTTGCCACTGCTTCCAACAAACGGTGAAGAGCAAGTGGTGGCAGAGCTTCCTCACTAAGCAGGTTGTAGAAGACTGCCAAAAAGAGATCAGCATGCTAAGCTACGGTTACTAGTGACCTAGTTTATTTGCTCTAAAGCCTACAGTGTTTTAACTGGAAGGCAAGCCCAAGTCCCTGTGGAAAAACCCACTTGTGCTGCTGCAGCATCTAAAGTGGGAGGTTTAAGGGCCAATAAGTGGTGTAAGTCCGATAACTAGCAAAAGAGACCAAGGGTCTCAACGTAGAAAAATGGGAAAGACCACCCTCTATGTTTTCTAGGAAACTGCAGGCCCTTACAAAACCTTTGGGACAGTTCTTTTACTTTGCTGAGTAAGAAAGCAACAAGAGATCTAGACGAGAGACAGAGACAGAGAGTTTCTCCAAGCTGGAGAGAATCTTAGTGTCCTCAGAGCCTGAGGGCTTGGGACACAAATCATTGGGCAATAGATGGTAAACCTCATTAACCGATTTGTCAAACAACCAGACCTCTTCTTCCTTTGCCACCATAATCAACGGTTCAGGAGATCCAGAGGAAGGGGGTGCCACCTCTGTCGGTTCTGTATCAAACTCATAAGAACCCACGAGGAAGGAAAGGACATCCTCATCCTGCACTCTAACTCGGGAAGCAGGACTGTGTGACCCAGTGTCTCTGTTTTTTAAGCTGGATAGACTTGGGAGTAAGAGGGACCTCAACACGTGACTCCTCACGCGGAACCTGGGGACTGTCTTTAGTGGCAGGCACAGCAGAAGTGTGAGAGCGACTCAACATTTCTGGTGTGATTGGGGGGGGGTCTGTGCCCTTCCCTCCTTCTATGGACTGCGGCATCAATCTCACTGACATGAGGCCAAGGCCCTGAAGACCATGGCTCTATGCAGGGAACTGTCTAATCATTGCCATGCAGTGGAAGACCCCACATTCCGTAAGGGTTTAAAGGAATCATAGGAAGGAAGGGGGGGAAGCTGATCCAATCCCCTTCCCTAGTCCTATGTCAGTACGACGAATACAAATTCCAAGAGGGACTGAACGGTAGTCTGGAGAGAGGGAGGTCTTGACCCGGTCCATGTCCCAATACCGATGGACCTTGAATGACCGGTACTCGTAGCCCTATGACTGGTGACTCTCACCCGGTGACTCTGGT
Source organism: Margaritifera margaritifera (assembly GCA_029931535.1). Lineage (NCBI taxonomy): Eukaryota > Metazoa > Mollusca > Bivalvia > Unionida > Margaritiferidae > Margaritifera > Margaritifera margaritifera. The sequence continues at coordinate 217,997 of JAQPZY010001537.1, read as the reverse complement.
CTGTACAAAGATCCTCTCCCAGATCTGACAGATTAGATCGAGGCTCAGCCCTTTCAGGGTGGCACCATCCTGTTGCCAACAACAGGCTACGGGGGCTGGAAGGGTGCTGCTCTCCCCTCATGGGGGGAGAGGGGCATGACTCAATTTCAGCAGACACCAAACTGTGGGGCAGTAGAGGGTGCTGCTCCTTTCTCACGGAAGGCACAACTCACTCTCTGTCCTACATGATGAAAGAGGATGCTGCTTCTCCTTCTCAGGAGGGCGCAACTCGCTCTCTGTCCTAGCAGAATGGAGAGGGTGCTGCTCCTCCCTTTCAGAAGGGTGCGACTCGCTCTCCGCCTTACGGGATCGGGGAGGGTGCTACTTCTTGCTCACGTAAGGGCGCAACTCACTCCCCACCCGCCTACTAATCCATCTCTGAGACCCGAGGAACTCTGAGATGGCAAAACCCAAAAATTCAGATGAAGAAGACGAGACCTTCTTACATCCCTTATAGGTTCTTCTACATTCTGCAAGGTCCCAAACCTCATCAGACCATAGACAGCAAACAGGACAACAGTCTGTCCTCATGCAGTTAGTGCAAGAAAGGCAGGTGGGGTGGGTGTCCCAGGGGGCTTACCTGTAGCCACACCTCCCAACCTCCTGCTTTGACACAGCTGTAAAAAAAGGGATGCTGAAAACAAGATAATGGTTATAACTGAATTGAAATAAACATTACCAGGAACTCACCTTGTAGGTGGCTAACCACTCTTAGTTTAATCTCTTTTTTATACGAAAAGACAGAAATACTACTGAGGAATATATATATATATATATATATATATATATATATATATATAGTAAGAATAAAACAATATATATATATATATATATATATATATATATATATATATATATATATATATATATATATATATATATATATATATATATATATATATATATATATCTATATATATATAGGTAGTAAGAATAAAACAAGGTGATGTAAACCATACTTATCGAGTACTGGATACGAATAATAAGCAAAAAACCAGCTTGGTGATAATGCTTATTAATATAAGTAATTCCTATACTAATTAAATTAAAATTGAACTGGAGTTCAATATAAAACACACATAAGAAGAAAAGACTGGTGTGCGACCTGCTTTCCTGAGCTTTTAAATTAGCCAACCAATCAGATTGAAGGGATATTAAATTCTGATGCTTTCGTGAGTTTTTCCAAAAACAAACAGAAGAAAAACAACTGGCCAGCAACAGGGATAGGGAAAAAAGATAATTTACCTATCCAAACTTAAGAAAACAATGCAGAATTCTCAAAAGGCAATAATGAATCCCCCAACAAAACGATACATGAAGGGGAAATAACTTACTAACCAAGATTAAGAACAGGACATTTCTTGGTATCAAATTGCCAAAACTCTCAAAAGAGCTGATATTTCCAGACAAGGAAAATAATGGTCACGGGTAAATACCACCTGCAATTTATGAAAAACGTAATGAAAGAGCATAAATCACTACATGGACTCATCTAGTGAAGGCAATTTCTCAAGTAATAATTTTCACTGTCTTCATCAAGATGATGACTGGAAAAAGAATGAGGAATTGTGGGTCACAAGAGTCATAGCGAGTTTTACATAGGGTTAGATTCACTAGAACTTTCTAGTCAACCCTATGGGAGGATGAATTCTCATCATATGGTCAGGTAATTTCCGTCATGGAAATAAGATTAGGTAAGCAATAGCAACAGAGTAAGCTGTTACTAATATTAAACTATGTATGTATGTTCTATTACTTGCCAAATCAAAGTAAAATATTAGGAAAATTCTTGCCTTATAAGCCAAAGTAAACAGTAATTGATTTAATATGAAGCATCTATATCAATAATACTAGTACAGCTACCTATTTCCCTGCTAGATTTCATGTTAAAATTCTTCCTGACTTGCATGGGGACCAATTTATACACAGACTGACTTGTGAGTATATACGGTAATTGTTTTTTTCTAAATAAGCTACTGGCTTGATGATGTACAGGCCTTCAGCCAAGGGAACAGGTCATAATTTTTGTCCATTGCAACATGGTTTAAATGGACTATAAGATATTTTGACTGGTTCTCAGTTTCAAATGCTTGGCTAAAGAGTAAAATTTCTAATACATGTATAGGGGAGTTGAAGGTCATTAATATGCAGTATGTCTCCAGGAAAACACTAGTGGTGATCAAGCAACATCAAAACCAAATACATGTAGTTGATTTCCATACACAAACCATAATGACAAAATTGAGAAACAGACGATTTAATTCAATTTTATGAAGTTAATATTAAAGATTTCTGTCTGATGATCAGTGATTTCTGTCTGATGATAAGTGGTTGAAATTCTCTAAGTTCCAAGTCCCAAATCCAAAAAACTGTCATCAGAACAACACATCTGCAAGAGGTCGAGTCTGATGGACTTGCCGCTTTTATGGAAAAATAAAGGACATGTAATATCATGATACAGTACTTTTGTAATTCTGCTTTTATTACATTTTATCCAATTTCTCAAGCTGAAACATGCTACATGTACATACAAGTAAGAGAATTCTTTATATTTAGGAATTGCATTATGGGAGCAACCTTTTGGGCACAAATAGGACATATTTTGCATTGCTCAAGTATCCAGATGCTCATCTTAGTACAGTAGTAAATGTGTCTGAATAACTTAGGCAAAATATAGCATTTACATAAGGACAGTGGCAGATTGAGAGCAATCATGAGTCTGTTCACATGATACATGTAAGTGCAATAAAAAAACCTTGTCATGGCCTCTAACCCTGAACCTGATATCATGGATAGAAAATCACTAAACTTGCCTCAGACAATGTCAAGATATACCAACATGCCAAGTTTGGTTAAATCTAAAATATAATGGGGTAAAATTGGAGGGGCAAGGGGGGGGGGGGGGTGTGAAGTTATTTAAGTCACATCATTCAAGGTATTCTTCTTATATATTCAAAAACTGGATTTGATAACAATCCATTCATACTGTTGGTATTGTCATGCTTACAAGCCAGTACAGCTAAAAACCAAAGTCAAGACCTTTGACCTTAAAATCAATGTCAGAGTCATCTTGTTCACCGAAATGCAACTAAATACAAAGTCTGATCAAAATTCATTTGTATACATGTCACTGTGTTCAAAAGATTAATGAAGTACAAAAATGCAAGGAATGACCTTTGACTTGACCCAAAGGTCAGGTTTTCAAAACACCTTAACAAAAATGTTGATATGTTGGTAGTCAGAAGTGCACCATTTTCTTCCAAAAACATTCAATATTGCAAGAAGCGTTTAAATGAAAACCCCTTGTCAATGCCACCATTCATGCAAGAGGAGTAGTGAGATGAAGATCTTTTAGATGGCCACTATGGTGCCATGTTGTAGGTCAGATGGTCACCATTTCCATTCAGAAGCAGCTACATATTGTTATAGTATTTGAATCAAAACCCCCATGTCAATACAACTTCCATGCAGGGCAAGCAGTCATATACAGATTTTCAAAGATGGCTGGAAAGGCAGACATTTTATTGGTTAAATCAGCATCATTTTAATATAAGAACTAAATATTGCAAAAAAGATGATTTTTTTGGTAAGGAGATCTGTTCAGGATAATTAGCTTTTACAAGATATTTTAAATTTGCAGATGCCACATTGGAATAATTTTCATTTAGGACGAACTAGATATAGCAAGAAGTGGTTTCATGAAAAATCTATGTTGATATGAGCATCCCTTCAAGAGGAGTAGTGACAACAAGATTTATAAGATGGCCACCACTGTTTAACACTATTTTTATTTAAAACCAACTAGATATCATAAGAAGTCTTTTGTTGGAAACCACAAATCAATATGACCAACTGTTCTGGAGAAGTACATATCGCTATAACAAGATCTTCAAGATGACTACCATGTTGGTCATATTGGAGGTGTTATCAGCATCAGCTTCATTTCGCACCAACTACAAATCATACAAAGTTTTTTAGTGAAAACTCCATGTCGATACAACCATCCATTCAAGAAGAGTAGCGATAACAAAATGTTCAAGCTGGCCACCATGGTAGCAATACTGGATGTCAGATCATCACAATTTTGATTTAGGACCAACTAGACATCATAAGAAGTCTTTGAGTATAAACTCCATGTTGATATGACCTGTCATTCAGAAGAAGTAATGCTAACAAGATTTTCAAGATAGCCAATGTGGTAGCAATATTGGATGTAACATCTGTACCATTTTCATTTAGGACTAGACAGCATAAGAAGTATTTCAGTGAAGACCCCATGTAAATATGACCATCCAGTTAGGAGAAGAAGTGATAGGATTTTCAAGATGGCTGCTGTGGTGGCCATATTGGATGTCAGATCTTGATCATTTTCATTTAGGACCAAATAGATATTACACGAAGACTTTCAGTGAAACCTTCATGTCAATACGACAATCCATTAAGAAGGAGTAGTGACAACAAGATTTTCAAAATGGTCACCATGGCAACTATATTCGATGTCAGATCAACGCCATTTTTATTTAGGACAAGTTAGACACAATAAGAATAAAATATAATGCCTTGACTCCCATTTAGACATAAATGTTGATCCCTATCCAAATTGTAGTGTTATTGGTGTATCTAAAAATAGTATCTATTTTTACGCTCAACGTTACTACCAAAAAAACTGGGTCAGTGATATAATTTCTATTATTTGATACTGAACACAGTTTGTGGTCAGGTAGGTTGAAGTAATAATGGGGTATCCTCCTTTTGCAGATTTCCCAGAGGCATTCTTTTATGCTCACTTGAAATTTCCTTTTGGTCTCACCTACATATTATTTGCTGCATGTGTAACAGCTGAGTAAATAAGTGTTACATGTGGTACAATTACTTCTGAATCTGACAGTATACTTGAGGTTTGTACAAGTGCTTTTAAAGAGTTGGGGATTTTCCATTTTTATGAAAATTTATATCATCTGAAGTCTTTTTGTGAACCACATACTTATCAATATAACCATCCATTCAGGAGGAATAGTGATAACAAGATTTTCAAAAAGACCATGATAGCCATACTGGATATCCAAGGGGCACCATTTTCATTTAGGATCAATTAGACCTTCTGATGAATGTGTGTATAAAGTTTAATGGCAGTCCCCCCAGTTTATTATACACCTATCAATTTTTTACTCAAGAAAGAGTGAGAATTCTACCGTCATTTCCCAGAAGTCATAAAATGATACTCTCATTTTCCGATCCTGTTTCACCATCCTCTCAAATGAGCCTGGAACTACTTCTCCTCAATATTTCGGGTTACAACTGAACAAGCATGAACAATTATGCCATAGCCTCACTTGACATGTAAAAGGAAATGAGTATCGATCATCAAGTTCCAACAATTTGTCCAATCCTACTGTTTGGTTTGGTCTGGTTTGGTTTTATATGTTTAATGCCATTTTTCAGCACACGATAGGCTATACATGGCGGCCAGTATATCTGGTGGAGAAAGAACCCGGGAAAATCCACCGACCCACGGGAAGCTACTGGCAAGCTTTCTCACATAACCACATTGGCAGAACCCAAGACTCGAACCCACGCCGACAGAGGTGAGATGGCAGTGATCGGTAAAGGCGAGCGCTTTAGACCACTCGGCCCCCCAATCCCACTGTAAATAAATGTCAAAATAATGCTATCATTCCCATGCATTCCCCTCACACTGCTTTTAGCCTGGCTTTGGTCAGAAACTTTCAGAGTTATTTAGCCATTTAAATAGTCCATGATGCAAAATTTGAGAACTGCACAATACATGTAATTGTAAATCACATATATGGGTCTGCTGCCCCCATGTATCCAAGAATTTATGTTACTAACAGTGATCATAGTGAAAATGAGAGACTGTTGTTTCACATGCATCATTCATAAACTATGACATTCATGCACATATCAGCTGATCAATATGCGATTTGGTTCATGATTTAGGATGAAGTTCATGCTAAAAAGTTTGAAATGTTAAGCAATTTATTTTGTTTTTCAGTTAAGTATAGTGATTTTATTAAATTATCTGAAAATTTATAGGTATATAACAAAATATCATTAACAAAGTAATTCAATCTTGGTTTCTAGATCATGTTTTGATGTTGGCATCAGAAAATCTGGATCGTGACTCAACACTTTGCGTCTCATAATGATCCAGATGTTCTGATGTCGACAACTAGATGTGATCAAGCAATCAAGATCGCATTACAATGATAATAATATATATATGTACCAGAAATGGGCTGCATCATGGAATACTCTGAACTGGATCTGGCTCCTACTCATCATTTTTGTCAATCCCCATTAACTAAGTTGCATGCAGTGTTGCACATAGGATTCCAAGGGCAGGGGACACTGTATCCCCCTCCCTCCAAATCCAGGGTACACGTACCATTTTAGAAGGACAAATGAAAATAATAGTACATAATGCGCTAATAGTGCTATAAAAATGAAAAAAATTTGGTTGCTTCAACAGTTTTTCCACCTTAACTTTGTGCTCTGCACTGTACTATCATATTTTCTTGAATACTTACATTATGCCAATAAAAGTTTTATCATGTAACCCATGAAAACATTATCTGGTTAACCTGAAATGTGCTGCACCATGAAATGTTCCGTCCTGGATCTTGCTCTCTAATTAATTAATAATAGTTTTATTGATTGCAAAATGAAGTATTTCTGTATGTTCCTTTCTTAAGAAAGTCAGTCCCTTACATACTTTACACAACCTCAAAAATACATTAGTTACACTAGCAGACGCCAGCGACATCAAGGAAAATGTTTACAGACAACAGCACAAACCATAAATTTACAATCATCAAACATGTTCTACTGAAATGAATCACCATCTGAATCATTTTATCACCTTTGGTGATTTGGGCAATCATTAGTGCAATACAGAAAATAGTTAAAACAGGTACAAATTTACTTTTGGGTCAGACTTTTAATTTGGAACTGAAGTCCCAATCTCATGGATTCAGAAATAAAGTTACAAGATGATGAGTATGGGATAGTATTAAAGATGGGTTTAAAAAAATAAAGAAAGAAAGACTTATAATCATACCTGTGACAGAACCAGGATTTCAAACCAGTAGATTTACAAACTTGGATCAGTAGATTGGCTTCTAAAAAGGTAGATTTTTTATCGGTATAAATTTGACATGTTTTAAGGGGACTGAAAACAAAACAAGTTCATTTTGTCACATAATATGTATTCTCTTCATATTATAATAAAACACAAATTTTGAACACGATTCAGATTCAGAATCTGATGGAAAATGTTACAATAATAGTTAGTTAATATGAGCCAGTATATTGTTAATTAAATGAAAAAGGAAGAGTTGTACATGTCACAGTTCACTGCAAAGATTTTTTATAAAGTCTACAGGCATTTTTAGTTTCCTTCAGAAGATCACTGTCTAGTGACCAATGGTGACATTCACTGTGATTGTTAAGCTTCACACTTAGCAGGCTCTCAATAGTTTTCCTGTCCTGACTTCCCCTTGAATCACTCTGGATTTTCCGAAGAATGGAGAATGTCCTCTCTGTGTCAGCATTGGAATGTGGCAATGATAGGACAACTACACTCAGTCTGGAAAGAAGTTCTAACTTAAGTTTTCCTGTTGCTGGGTTTCTGAGGCTGCTGACTGATCTCCAATACTGCTCCAAGCTCATTTCAAATATTTGTATATTTAAAGAAAATAATTTAGTATGCTATCTTAAAATCCAATTTGCATGAAAACCCCAATGCAAAGTCAGGACCTTTGCTACTCGCCTGCACACACTGCCAAGATCATTTTTGGTCGGTCTCTCCGTTTTATCTTCCTTCCACGACAGATCGGCCGAGTTTTACTCAAAGACTCATTGTCATCAAGGATTACCTTTGATCCTTTTATTACTTATAACACATCAAACAACATCCCACATTTGGCCTTAAACTCTCCAAATTACAACAACAAGGTAATCAATTAGCCGCTTCTGTGTATACATGCTAACCACGCATCGTCGCACCGTCATATCATAGGTCGAACATTTCCGGCTCCCAGTAGACTGGTTCTGGCTGGTTTATCTAACGTGTTGATACAACGCGTAAAAGAACCAGGGTTTGTTTTTTTGTTTTTTTAAAATGTTTTCCTTGAAATTTTCAAAACCGGTAGATTTCGACTACTAAACGGTATGTGCGGTAGACGGATTTTAAAACAGTATTTTTGGCCTACCGCAGGTAGAGTCACAGGTATGTATAATCAAGGTTGCATCATGCAGCTGTATACTTACAGTAATAAACCTAACAAGCCTTTGAGTGGTAGGATTCCCCATACTAATCCCAAGATAACACCAATAATCTGCCTCATCCAGTATATAACATCCAGGAACTCATCCTGAAATTAATCATACAGCAAAGATTTAAAATTAAATGAAATAAATTAATTAGAAACGATATAGAAAATAAGATGAGGGCCTGCCTGTTAAGCCCACAATAAAAAGAAGGCAAGGGCCTACATGCCCATAATAAATAGAAGGCCAAAGTCTGCATGATGAGCCCATAATAAAAAGAAGGCCAGAGTCTGCATGTTGAGTCCATAATAAAAAGAAGGCCAGAGTTTGCATGTTGAGCCCATAATAAAAAGAAGGCCAGAGTCTCCATGTTGAGCCCACAATAAAAAGAAGGCCAGAGCCTGCAGGCATTGCTGAAAAACTATAACCAAAACCTTAACTGTTGATGGCAATGCTGCTGCCAGCATAAAAGTGATTGCTATGTCTCACTTCCCAATAATGTGGGCTCAACAACAAAATTTGACCAATTTAATGGTATCCATAACAATACCAGCAAAAGACAATGCAGTATACTGAGGGGCTTTATTATGAAGGACCGTCAGTGTGAACAATGAAGGCTCACATCTGCTTTTACAAGGGTCATGCTAAAATGATGTCTGCTGACATCAGAGCTTTGCTAACCACAAAAACCTTCCTACTTCATGCTAACTACCATTTGTTCTAAATAACTATGTTGACACTGGTGATTGCCAAAAATTGGTATTGGTGATAAAAATTTTCATATGGTGATTCATTTCAATGAAAACAAATGATCTGGCAACTGAAAATGTTGGTGCCTGTGTTGCTATTTCCAGACTTTGTCTTAAAGGCAGTTACATCCAACAGTGAAACATATTTCTGAGGTACAATAAAATTATAACTGTTTTGCCCGACCTGGACAGACTGTCCGCTAATACATTCTTCTTCCCTGGAATGTGGCGCTTTAAGAGGAATGTGGCTGGCTTGGAGGGTTATCCCTTTCAAGGTGTCCAGCAAAGGAGGTTCCACCTCCATACAAAGAGAAGAGGCATGTGAGCCTCCTTGACGTCGGAGATATGCTATGATGGACATGTTGTCAAAGGAGACCATGATACAATGTCCCCTTAATCTGTTGATGCACCCTAAAAACACTTCTGGTAAATGAATCTTAATCTGAATAAAGGTTGAAGCAAACGCACTTTGAACTGTGCAAAGACTGAAGTGAACACAATGCTAACGCTGTTGATGATCCGATAACAATGTGCTATTATGAGTCTATCAAATGAATGATATAATAAAATGACTGAATGTCTTTAATTTGCATAATTCGTGCTCTTCCTCAACCTCTAGGCTAGCCTAACAAAAAACTGTGAAAAAAAAGTTTTTTGTGGGGTCGGGGTGGAGTCGTTCATCATTTATTAAAAATGTTTAGGTTTTTTTAAAATTTAGGTTACCTTCAGGTTTTTTTTAATACTTTTTTTTAGGTTTGTAAGGTCAAAATGAAATTTTAGGATTTTCGAGGTTTTTAAGGTCCACTGTGGACCCTGTACCTCTGTTACCTCCCGCCTTATCTAACAAGAAAAAGAGAGGGGGCCACCACTCACCTCCTAGATGGTCTACAAGAGATCAGCAATCCCAATCACCTAGGAGGACAGCTAGTAGGGTTAGTCTCGTCATCCCCCATGAGTGGCTTTTGGATGACAGAAAACCCATTTTGATGTCTCCCTTTCCAGAGAGAGATACTGGGAAGGACAGTTCTGTCTCACCTCGGAAGCAGGCTCAGAACGATGATGTACATTATGTTGGACTCAAATAAGTTCTCAAAAAAACTGGTGGCGACGGTTCCTCCCCTCCATTGTGGTCCCCTGCTCCTTCCCACCCGTCAGGTCAGGTGTTGGAGGAAGAGGAAGTTTGGATGTTCAATAAGACAGTGAATGAAGTTTACTGCATCTTTGCCCCAACTTGTGTCCAATACCTTATGTTTCAAATTCCATTCTAATGTTAATAATTACAACTGTCTCTGACAAGCAATGAGAATTTTTTTAAATTCTACATCTTTCAATCAAAAATATCTATGGTTGGATGAACCTAATGGTTATTTACAAAAGTCAGCAGGTCAGCATTGTAGCATTACATCTGCAGGTTTTAGTAATCAGTCAAGTGCTGACATCAGCAAAAAGTCAGTGTTTTAACATGATCCCTGTTACAGGGCATACAGCCAGATCAGGATATGATATGCTATTCATTCTACTGTGCCCATGATTTCAAACAAGAGCAGGGCCTGTCATCATATCATACAATAGCAGATCTGGGTCTATGCTCTTTCACAGTTGAATACTAGACCAACAAGTTCTCTGCCTTTTTTCTTCTCTTTCTTACAGGACTCGTGGCAGAGAACAACTGTAGAAGGTACAATTTGTGCTGGAGCATCAGCTTTCTTATTCTGAGAGATTATTGGGCCTTTCATTACTAATTAATAAATTCATTTAGACTAACCCTTGTATCCAGACAGTAAGTATAATCCCTCTTCTATTGATCCAATGTGTTAAATCCTTTAGAATACTCATTTTTTTAAATATTAATCCCTGTTGGAACAGAACAACTGTGTATTCAATGGCTGTTGACCTCAGATTTGAATTGCTGATGCAAGCGTGGATAGCAGCATCACCGAATGGCAAGAGTAATGCATGGAAACCGTCTAGTGAGGCCTATATCACTGGGAACTGACTAATGCTTGGGACAGAGCTGAGGAAATGTTTTGCCGTCATGGCAGAAATTTGAGATAGAGAGATAGATGTCATGTCATTATTTTGAGATAGAAAGAGAATGATAAATACATTTTGAAAAAGACTACAAACTGTATGGAGCTGTGAAAATATGCTACAAAATAATAATAATGATAATAATAATATTCATCATCATAATAATTAATTAGTAGTAGTATTTTCAATGATATTTAATAATAGTTACACTGGTATTAATGGATAGCAGACAGATAATACATACATACATACATACATACATACACACATACACACACACACACACACACACACACACACACACACACACATACATACATACATACACACCTGTTATTACTTTACACCATTTCTTATCACATGTGCACAATTTAACATTTTGATCAAAGACAATGTTTTCTTATTTCCATGTTTCCACTGCACTGAGAAGTGTTACAACAATCTGCACAACAGCTGCATTTGTTGCACTAGCATATATTGCAACTTTCCGTTGAACATTCTTTTAGGTCATCTGGAAGTTTATCCATTTCGGGGATCCGCAATGCTTCAAGGCATAGCAAGTTGGCTGGTGTGGTTGACCATGTTTTGGACAAAATATATTGTAAAACTGTGAGAAAGTAAAGAGATACTGAAACATTTGTGAGAGTAATGAAGGATGAGGAGTTCTTAAAAGAGATCCCTGTAAGATACCATAGGGCCTTTCAGAATTTCAACACAGAAGCAAGAAAACAGACATTTACACACCTCACATAAATAAATTATCAAAAAATTTGACAAAAGAAGAAAATTATAGCAAATTTCTATATCAAATTATGATGTAATGTATTAACAGGTGTATGTATGTAGTTTCTACATGTCATCAGCTAATGTTCAATGTCGCGCTTTGATGTTTCAAAATGTACAGTACATTAACCGTTGAATGAAAATATCACAAAACCACACACCTTAAAACTAAAAAGATGTTAGTTTATGAAAAACAAATTTGGACTAAGAAACACATTTGCTGTTAAGTTCACATATTATCGTGTAAAACTGGTCTCTAGTGTTATATGAAAAACTAAATATAATTATTATTTTCCCATTTAGAGACCTACCATTTAATTTAAATTTAGAGAAAAAAAAGTGTAATGGCCTTGATGCATATCTAAACTTCATTCTTCTTTCCTAAAAATCAGAAGTGTATTTGTTTCAAGCTATATCCCATCCCCTCTCCCAGCCTACAATCCCCCCAATACTCGGTTGTGTAATAAGCAAATAGAGTAGAAAAGTCTAAAATGACTTAAATTAGGACAGTTCCTACTAGCAGCTACTGGTCAATTTCACACTTTGATGTTTCAAAATAAATACTGTGGAATGAAAATCTTTCTTCTTGTCACAAAATCAAACACTTTAAAACTATGAAGATATTAGCTTGTGAAGAACAAATTTAGACAAAGAAACACATAGCCGTTAAGTTTTGAAATTACCGTGCAAAACTGGTTTCTAGCAGTATTGTTTGCAAACTATATATAGTATATTTATTTTCCCAATAAGTGACCAAGTATTTAAATGTAACAATGGTCCTGATTCACGTATAAAATTATTAGTATTTTATTTTCCAAAAATCGCAACAAGCTAAATCCTATCACACCCCCACCCCCAGTAGCGCCTAGAGTATAAGTTAAATTACTTAAATCAGAATTAAAGCATGTCATGGGAATATTTTTATGAAAAACCAAGGGCTTTAATGAAGCCACTTAACCTGAGATAACAACCATAAAAAAAATTTCTTCTTCCAATTACTTTTGCAATGCAGCACATATAAGTCTATCGCAGCAGCACAAAGCTATGACATGTTTACGAAAGCTGTATTACACTACAGGCTTTCTCTTTTTTTTAAATGCATCTTTTTTGTAACAAAATGTGTTTATTACATGCAAACATCAGAGAGGGAGAAAGAGATTACCGGTAGGCACCAAAACATTCGATCAACGTTACCCATAGCTTTTATCGCTAACTTGGAAACAGGCATTGATAATTAGAGAGTATGCATTTTTGAAATATATTATATTCATCTTCATTTTAATTCTACATAAATTTTGATTCCACTCTTTATTTAAATAAGTAAATAGGTAAATTGATGCTTAGCAATTCATTTCGTATTAACAAGAATTTATATAATTCACTGGGTTATTAGCCTGCTATTAGTGTACTTTTTCTCATTTTTGTATTATCTGTTGCTGAATCTGGTCTTAATTAACCATGTATGAACTTAATGCTTCAGAAATTTAATAGTTGGAAAGTCTAATGAATGAGCATTACTGCAATAATCAAGGTGAACCTGACAATATTTTAGGTCCACCTTAGAATTAATATGAATGGTTCAAAATAAACAGGAAATAATTGGGATTTACAATCTCTGAAGCCAAAACCTTTCCACCTCCAGGTTGGAGTAGTTAATGAAGTTCTACCAGTGATACTAGTTTAAACCCATGAAAAGCCACATGTTTACAACAATTAGTGCAATTAGAGATAGATTTTATAGCTTTGGCAAACATGTGGCTTAGCAATTTCGGGTGATGTGTAAGGTATTCATCTTGCGTGTACTACAGTACAAGTTAAACAAGGGAGAGAAAGAAATATGAACAAGAAATTCCACTTGGATAAAGCTAAAACCATACCAAAGTACAAAACTGGAGGCTATTTTTATTGTACAGTAAATGCAATCGTATCTACCGCAGTACTATATGGGTGATTATGGGCATAATTTCAGTAATTTCACATTGTTGTCCTAACTGCTAAACCCGGTATAAAGACTCATTTGAATCTATGTTCTTTGGCAATAAATTGTTTCATTTCTATTCACGTCAACTTCTTAAAAAGGATAATTGGGTCAAAATATATAAAATTAGAAGCTGAACTGAAAACAATATCTGCTTGACTTTCGGGGACAGTTTGCAGTATTTATTATGTGGATTTAAAGAATGTACTGTTCCAAATAAATTATATCTGCATTCACTGAAAATAATACATACATGTTTATCTTTGACAGAAAATATTTAAGTGATTACACTTTTTTATCACGGTCACCCATCCATTTGGTATTAAACTCATCAGATGACCAAACCAGCAATCCTAAGTATATTTTTTAAAGCTGTTGGTCATAGAATGCAGCATCATGTAGCTCTATGGTATAAGTAAACAAGTGTCTAATTGCTGAGAAAATGTGTCGCATGGACATGTATATTTGAGTCGCAAGCATTAAACAGGCTGGACTAGTAGAGGTTGTATATTGGATAGCGCCATGTGGGAACATGTTAAGAAAACAATTTAAAAGTGACTGGGGGAATGAAAAAATAAATCACAGCATTTCTCACATACTTTTATTTTAATAATGGAATGAAACCTGCTAATACATGTATTTACATGTGATTTCTTTTTCCATTTGTTTGTTTAAAAACAGAATCTCTCTCTCTCATTACAATTACTATAATTAAACTTTGTATAATTTGTGAAGCACCTAAAAAGTCTTATGACTCTTTCCTCGGAAATCTATCTTTCATCTCTTGCAATACACAACTGTGAATCCGTTTTAGTGGGCGAGTCTTTGAATATTAAACGGCATTGTGTACAACTTTAAAGATATTCTGCACTGTGTACTGTAGCTGAGCCAACAGGTAACTTATATGTGAGGTAGTGGGCAATAAAAACTTAATCCATCCACTACAAGTCATGACGTGGACAATCCACAATGACCACTATATCTGGTCAGTGATGGACACAGCGTGAAACGGATTAAGATCCACCATGGGAATGTTACTTTTCACAATATGTATGTATGTATGTATGATTATATCTATGTCTGCTATCCAGTAATAGCATTGCAAATATTATTAAATATCACTGAAAATACTACTACTAATAATACTACTACTAATAATAATAATAATACATTATTACTATTATTATTTTTATTGTGTAGCATATTCTCACAGCTCAATACAGTTTGTGGTCATTTTAAAATTTATTTACCATTCTCTATCTCAAAATTCTGACATATCTCTCTCAAATTTCTGCCTTGACAGCATATCATTCCCGCAGCTCTGTCCCAAGCATTAGTCAGTTCCCAGTGGTATAGGCCTCGCTAGAAGGTTTCCACATGTTACTCTTGTCTTGGGGTGATGCTGCTTTCCACACATGCACAAGCAATTCCAATCCAAGGTCAACAGTCATTGAATACACAGGTGTTCTGTTCCAACAGGGATTAATACTAAAAAAGTGAATGCTCTAAAGTATTTAATGGCTTTGGATCAATAGAAGCAGGATTATACTGACAGTTTGGATATTAAAAGCAGCCCAATAATCTGCCAGAATATGAGAGCTGATGCTCCAGCACAAATTGTGCCTTCTACAGTTGTTTTCTGCCACCAGTCATGTCAGTAAAAAAAACAACAACTTGTTGGTCTAAGATGAATGCATAAACAGTGTGCTGTATTATGAAAAGGCTGGATATGTGTTTGAATTTTCTTCAATAAACAAAATAGTATATTTGTAACCCGGTTTTTTTTTTCGTTCTTTCTAAACGACCCCACTTTTTGAGAAGATTTGGGACCTCAGGATCCATTTTTTCCATTTCTGGAATGGTCACTTCGTACTGGTCAAAACCTTCAAATTTAAACGTTGCCTGTTGCAGCGATGCAAGTTCTCCCTGCACCTAGCACTATGCCTGTACCCAATAACACATTTATCGTGTCGTGAACAGTTTTATTGAAACTAGTTACGATACATGACGAGAGTAATCTCTGTTCGGAGCACGTACCTTTTCTGTCCACTCGGCTTCTGCTCTGAGAGCTTTGGAGACAAGTGTCATGAATGAGGGTGTCGATGGAGCCTGTTTGTCGGTCTGCCGTTTCCGATTAGTGCTAGCCATTTAAAAAAACGTTTTATGTTGCTTTGATGTGAATATCTGGTTTTAAATTTTACGATATACTCTTTAATTTTCTGACAGCTGTACTATGCAGTCCTTGCCATGCTTATACCAATTGCAATCTTCAACAATAAAGAGCTCCTCTGGACGGGTACCCGAATTGCCTTGCATCAAAGAAAGCTACAACCCGTACTTCCGAAACTGAACCCTCAATCAAAGTTTTTAATGATTGATCTAGAAGACGTCACAGAGCTACCGGGACGGCAAAAATATATGGGAACTGTGAATGGCAGTAATGAATTAAGCTCAGTAATTTTAAAAAATTGAGCAATTTTTCACATTTCTTTAATCGTGTCGTAAAATAAGAATGTTTAAAGTATTATTTCAATCCATTAGGAAATATAACGGGTTTTGATCAATGTAAGCATTAATATTTATAGACTATAGTGTTTGTACTGTTGCATATTGTTGGCGAGACCGAACTGCAATGGGGTAAGCTTTGGAGCCATATGTACATCGGGCGAAACCACATTACCCAACAATACAAACACTATAATTTATTCATTATATACCCCTATTAGTAAAATAATAACTTGTTCTTAAATTGCTGTTTCCAAAATTAAAACGAATACAAATATTACACTCTGATTAAAATCAGAGCTCCATAGTCCTACGTGCAGATCTGATGGATACCAATAAGAGGTCATGTTCTGTTGACCTTGCAGTTCACCAATCAAATCACAACTTTCACATTTCTGAAAGTCACACACGTCATTCAGAATATATCGTTACTAAAGATAACGCTCCCCAACACGAATTTGCTACGCTTTATCTGATGGGCTACTGAAATAAGTGGACTGGGAATTTCAAAGGTCACCAAAACATTAACTTTTATCGGTGTCTGTCACATCTCCACGTAGGACTATGGAGATCTGATTTTAATCAGAGTGACAAATATTATTGAAAATAAAGTTTGCTTATTTGTTGTGAATGAATACGTGCATAAATACATGGTATGATGTCACGTAAATTTACATAATATTACGACATGATCGATCTACTGTGACGTTATGTAACGCAGCTACGAATTTAGTGGGGCATGTGCGTGCTTAACAACACCCAATAAGTGCTGAAGACGCCCAATAAGTATAAAATTTACTGGGTCATCCCATACAAATGCATCTGCACGGAAAGTCACTAGCTGGGCATACAATAATAATTCTTGTCCACACTGAGTCTATGTAATCCTGATACCCAGGATTGGATCTGAATGATCGATCACGTGACCATGTTACGTAGTACGTGAAAGGGCTAATTCGTAGTAACTGAATCTTCTAAAAAAAAAAACGAATTAAATAGGCAAAGCCTTGGATAAAGAGCGTAAATTAGTAGGGAGTAAGTGAGTGCAGCAGATTCTCGGATGTCAGTTTAAAACAAGCTTAGCATCGGTCATGTGTAATACTGACATTTTGCGTGTGCCAAATGAATGCTTCTCCATACAGTGGAGTAATACACGGAGACAACAAGAACAATACTGCGTTACGTCATACAAATGTTTTGCCGTGTCACGTCTGCGTTATTCGCCTGTGCAGAGGAAGTTTTTCTACATTGCGTGGAATATTAATTTAGGAAAGATTTGTGTGAAATTTTGTTTTCTTGCCTACTTTGATTTTATTGTTGAGAATGTTGTGTTCTTGCAGAAGTACTCGTCGTGGTAAATCATACTCAAGTATATGCCTACCCAGACTGTATCTGCTGAGAGCATTTGCAGATACCACTCTGGGGTAGAAAAAAAAGGAAAAACAGCTACGCCCTTGCGTTTTGTTTACACCAGGAGGATACCTTTGCTTTCAGCCCTTAAGAAAGTGTTAACATCATCAAGATTATGACGTTGTATGACGTCAAAAAGACACGAGGCTTGTATACAATTAAATTGTTCTTATGGCATTCTTCCTAGCTGATATAAATGTTACTTTTCTTTACTTTCAATATATGAATTGGCTATATTTGTATTAAATATTAATTTTATTTCTTATTAGTCAAGCCTATAGTGCCGAGCCCCAATATGTTTGGCGCCTAGTTTTCATTTCAGTTCGTTTTTTACCCAGGACTTGTTTGTCGAGCTATTGCATTGCGATGAAAGCCGAAGCACACCGGGTAACCCAGGTGTATCTTACTATTCACAGTGGGTCATCTCCCTTTCATAACGTGATCACACAAATTTGTTGTTGACCTTTCCTCTTTGGTAGTTTTTTTGCAGCATGTGAACATTTTGCCTACTATGTAAGAGGAAAAACTTTTATTTGTGGCTATGACCATGCATGTATCAGACGTCATAATATACAAATGATGTCACAATGTAGCTCATTTGAGGCGTCATACTTAATCTGGTTCCTACTCATCCATTCATGGATGGGATTGGTGGTTGAAACGTTGTCGAATGTTATTTTTAGCACCTTTTTTGCTATGAGGATTAAACCGAATGTTCGTCTGCCAAAAACATACCAATTTGGGAAGTATCTCTACGATTACCATCGAGTCTATTTCAGAGTCGAAGTTATTTCAGGATTTATCGCTATGGTAACGATGTTTTGACCACTAGGCCATCGAAGCCTTATTTCATTCTCTCCCGGGATTAGAACACAGGAAACTTGTTCCTACTATTGTTCATTATACGTACACTAAAATCCCGTCCAGAATGAGGGCAAAGCAACCAGATGAAATACGTTGATTTATATATGTTGCATTGTGACGTCACTGGTATATTGAATGCTGGCTGATTCGGATCATGGCGCATTCGGACCATGGCTCATTCGGACCAAAATACGAGCTGATTCAGACCAAATTACAGGCTGTTTCCGACCAAATGCCAGGTTTATTCGGACCATGTGAAATACTATAAGAAAATAATTGTACACACATACTTGATTTATTTTAGTAGCTATTACTTATTTCGCAAACATAGTAAGAAAAATTGTTGAGAAATGGTTAAGAGAAAAGAGTAAGGTAAATGGTTGAATTTCAGCTCTTAAATTTAGCTCTTCGTAAATTTATATAGTAAAAGTCAGACAGGTCATGTATGCCTTCAGTACAGACTATTTCAGTAACGGGTGTAGATTTTTAGAATTTGATTACACATACATTTAAATGGCGATTTTTTATGTATATTTAATCTATAATGTGTATTTAAATCTTATCCATGAAGGTAAGTAGTACTTTAGATTCTGGTCGCTAGTAAACAATGTTTACTAGCATTTGAGTTCAAGGCCAGTCTTGTTGATGGACTGTTTTTTTTTTTTTTTCCATTTGATTGCATCACGTCCTTGATATAGGTCATGTTAAAATGTGTATAAATAGGGATGTGGCAAACAAATCATTAATTTCTGTTTTTGATAAGTCTGTGGGAATCCATTTGTGATCAGGTTTTACATTGTACCGTTGAAATCAAATATAATTCGAGAGGAATTATTTATTTAATATGTATTCATCGGAATTACTAAAGTGATCATTGACTTTTGAATTAATACATTACTTTGGAGTTTTGTAAACTGATTCAAAGACATTCTGGATTGTATCATTATGTTATATCAGGATATTCAAGACTATTGGAACTCATTCGGATTATTCTATATTTTTGGACTTATGACTAGGACATTTAGGATTATTTGGAATTTGATTGACAATACTGTATGTATCTTTTGAATTTCACTTTGCATTGTCGGGAAATAAATTGCTTGTTGATATTACTTACATTGTTGGTTTCACTTTCTTTCTGTTACATTTTTTAAGACCAAGAGTCGTAACATGATTATTCAGTTTATTTGGATCAACATACATCTATGTACCTTTGAAAGGTCATTATTTACACGCCCCGAGAAACACATACGGCAAAACTCAATGTTAAAGTACGTGGACAGTTTTGGATGAGGTCAGCCTAAAGGTGTGATCCAGTACAAACCATATTGAATGTCGCGCGTTGTGATGTCACAATGAAAGCTACGCATGTTGAAAAATACATTCGTACTACCCTATATTGTCACGATTAGACCCGACGTACCCTTTTCTTGACCCAGTTTAGTACCTGGCCACCATTGTAAAAGTCCATAGCGATCAATAGTTTTCGTCTGGAAGTTTCTTGATGGCTGTTAAGGTGCAGTTCATTCCATAATCAGGATTGAACAGACTTTGGTTAAACTATATTAGTATTAAATTTTAGAACAACAATTAATATTTAATTTAAGATGAGTAAATACGCCTACACTGACATACACTTTACTCGAAATCATAAAAAATAGATATGAGCTATCGCATTTAGATTTTATTTACCCCAAAAACTTTTAAATGTTTACAATAAAGAAAACATAAAGTTGTTCTTTGAATTAATATCTTTGAAAAACATTTTGAATCTACATAAATCAGGTTAGTATGGGCGACTTTCAACACTATCAAACTGTAATGTATATAAATTGACCCATGTCTTTTACTGATTTCTCATGCAAATCGTGTTTTCTTCGCATTATATTTACCAAATAAATATTGCGTAAGAAGTTATTGATCAGTAACACAATATTAAAACGTACTTTAGTGTTATCCTTAAATTTCGAACCAGTAAACCAACTTTTTTTCTAACCTTTGAAAATTTTGCAAATATTAATGGAGTACATATTAAATCCATTGATGCTTGATTTCCAAACGGAGATTTTATTATATTAACACATATATAATATAATAACACTTTCGTGTAACAAAATATCACAAAGTTATTTAAAATAGCATTATATTTTGTTTTCTAGAATGGTATTAAATTCAGTAAATTGGAAACTGACAACAAAAGTGCTTTAATTGATCAAACAGGTTTTGCAAAAAGATGGTTAGATGATCTCACTGTTATTGTTTGCAATTAAATTAATTAAGAACGTACTGCTCAAACAAAGTATTAAATAGACGGTGATAATATAATGTTTAATTATAGCGGCTTCAATCAGAGGTTTATTATTTAAACTGAAAGAATACGGTGTTTCAGGTAATGTGATAAACTGGTTTGCAAATTATCTAAGTAATAGAAAACAAATGGTCCTTTTGCATGATATTTATTCACGAGAACGATTATAAATGCTGGTGTGCCACAAGGATCCGTATTTGGGCCTCACTTGTTTCTAATCTACGTAAACGATATTGCCGATGGTATAAGCTCTCTCGCCCGTCTCTTTGCAGATGACTCTCTCTTCATTTTTCATCCCCTTATTGGGCTGAAATAGAACTAGTCAGGAATAATGATGTAATAAAACTGCATAAATGGTCCAAGTAGTGGCTCTTAAAATTTAATCCAGAAAAAAACCAGTATCTATGTTTTACACGAAGAAGAAGGTAAAAAATAATCCTGAACTTGTTTTTGAAAATACCGATTTTAAGTATGTGGATTCTCATTGTCATCTTGGATTACTACTTTCATCACATATCAGATGGACTTGTCACATTGATAGCATTTTTAAAACAGCATCACCTCGAATAGCCAATCTTCGAAAACTAAAATACATACTTAGTAGGCACATTAATAAGAACTATATATAACTTATATCAGGCCCATCTAAGAATATGCCGGTGTAGTCTGGGATGGATGTTCGTTGATCGATTCAGAAAAACTTGAAAAACTACAACTTGAGGCGGCAATAATAGTTACGTGACTTCCAAAATACATTAGTAGGCAATCTCTCCATTTTGAAACTGGGTGGGAAAATCTACAATCTAGACGAAAGAGACAAAAATTATTAACACTCTATAACATTAAAACGAGGCAAACTCCGGACTATCTCATTGAATTAGTCCCTCCCCCTGTGTCCAAACAAACACGCTATAACATTCGACGTTCAAATAATATAGTCATTTGCAATTTCAGGCTAAATTCTACCAAATCATCTTTTATACTCTCAACAGTGGCCTTGTGGAACAATCTTGAACTGATGATACCCATGTAGCATGTCTGACGGTGTTTTGAAAAAGTGTTTATGTCCCCATACTGAATCCAGTAAAATGCCTTGTTTTAGTCATCAAACCCTAGATATTATCCATGCTAGACTGCGACATAATGCAAGCTCATTAAACCCTGATCTTTACCGCGTTCAACCACCATGCATTTCTTCATGTTCTGTCCCAAGTATAGTCAGCAACGAACCGAGTCGATGAGAAAATTACTCTCAGTGCAATATCCAGCTCTTAGTTTAGATTTACTGCTTTGGGGAAAGAGCGATGCAAATGAAAAATATCGAATTCTGCAACATGAATGCAAATATATAACTAATACAAGACGATTTAAATAACTTATTCAAATCGCGAATGCTGTCATTCTCTCTCTCTCTCTCTCTCTCTCTCTCTCTCTCTCTCTCTCTCTCTCTCTCTCTCTCTCTCTCTCTCTCTCTCCAATCACTTTTCATTATTAGTCACTGTTGTCATGTTTAAATATGTTGCAATACTTCTATCATGCAGGAAGAGACTAATTAAAGTTGTTAGAACTTGTGGCAAATCCCATTGAATCATATTGTGACAATAAAATATGTTTAAACAATGAATCAATTCAGTGTTAGTAATTTGCATAAAATTAAATTATACATTATAAATTCAGGAGGAAAAAATAACTAACGGTTCTTTAAGCAAAGATTATTAAAATATATTTCATCTTTCAACATACGGTTCTTTAAACAAAGAATATTACAATATATTTCATCTTTCAACAAAGATAACACCACCATTTTGGTTACGTTATCATTTTCTTTGTCATAATTGTTACGAGGTCCACAAGATTACCAGAGTACAGACGTATGATATTGACATATGATATTGTATTGATTTGACGTGACCCCATTTTCATATTTTAGTATATAAGTTTTACCTAGTACTGTTAGTATATTGTACAACATTCAGTATAAAGATAAATTCTGCATAAATCTAACAAAAGCCTTAACATACTCAGACAAAAATATATGGACGAACAAATATTTACTGCATTGGCTTTGCACCCACGATATTTTGTCAGAGTGAGTAAATTGCATAAAAATTCAATGATACATTATGAATTCAGAGAAAACAAAGAGCATATGGTGCTTTAAACAAAGATGAGTAAAATATTTAATCTTTCAATAGGGATAATTTCACCATTTTTGTTACGTTGTCATTTTTCTTAATTATAATTATTACAAGGTCCACAAGATTAGCAGACTATGGACGTATGATAGGGACGTATGATATTATATTGAATTAAATCATACATTTGACAGGAACCCAATTTCCTTTTAGTATGTAAGTTTTATTTAGCACTATTAGTATATAGTACAATATACAGGTGTCACGGAATTGTATAAATCCCTTTCATTAAATACATATACTCGGGTTTCGGTTTTCAGTGTAACAACGATACCCGAGAGTGAGTTATGTATATTTTACAATATTTCGAAACAGTGAGTTCGGTTCACCCCATGCCGCACGTGCGAAGTGCTTTCGATGGGAAAAACCGAATGCATCAAGCGTACGGACGATGTAGAGCTGCATCGTCTGTGTATAAATGCCTCACCGTAAGACTAAATCTTTACATTACGGAACGTCTTGTCAGTGAGCAGTCTACTTAAGGATTTGCACGTCTTCAGCTGTAGAGATCAGAGTCGACGAGGTCCCAGCTATGGAGGGGACAATAGAAGTTGACTATAGCAGCTGTAAAGCTAACCATAGCAGTCGTAGAGCTGAATAAACAGGTGTGTTGCTTGAATACCAGGTGATCGTGCGTTGCTGACCCATTGATGGGCGTGAACCGCTTGATTGACCAGAGCGACTGGCAGCCAAGTATGCTAGTGACGGAGTGTTTTTGAGTCACTGCATATATGTAATCTTTTAACCGTGAGCTAATTTTGGGTTTTTGTGATACCCAGTGGTTTGGGAGTGTAAGCTATTTTGCATGATATCTATCCCATTTGTTTGCACCACATTTTATTATTTGAATAAAGTGCCTCATGTTTCATTATTTGAGGGTATACATTTTTGCTATATGAGTAAAAATACATCATTTTTGCTATCTGAGTAAAACACATCATTCCTTTCATCGTATGAGATGAATCATTAGCCTTTATCATTGCACTGTGTATTTGTTTATTTGTGTTCATATTTGGGTTACCGTATTAGGTTCGTGCGGATAATGTTAATTTGTCCAATATTTGGACCCTATACACGCACGTATTAATCATAACCCTTCTTCCCATTCAAGTCATTCATCAATAAACATTGCATTTTTATCACCATCAACAGTGTTCTGTTATAAATCCGAAATCCAACCCGGTTATCTTGTTACAACAGGATAAAGATAAATTCTACATAAATGTAACAAACGCATTAACATACCCAGACTAATATATATATATATATATATATATATATATATATATATATATATATATATATATATATATATATGTATATATATATATATATATATATATATATATATATATATATATATATATATATATATATATATAATCGCATTTCTTTATTGAAATTGTTCACGTGTTTCGGTTACTTCCACTGATGATCAAACTGATGATGAATCTCAGAAAAGATACTGATAATGTTTCAGGTAATTTTGGACCAGGTGTATATCAGCCTGTGAAGCGGAACTTCATAACTACGTTCGGATCATTAGTCATATGGGTTCTGCATACAGAACATCTTCGTCCCTTTCCGATGCGAGTCGAACGACTTCTGAAAGAGACTCTGAGATAATAATAGTAATTCTTCCCAAATTGTTAAGTTTTGGTGGACGAACATCCAGCTAGATGTGCGAAGAACAGATTCGTATAAAATAATAGGTGTTGGACATAACACTCGACGAAGTTTCAACAATAAATAACCTGCATTTTTAATTTGTTATGGTATTCCAGCTACTTTATAAAAAAAAAAAAAAAAAAAAAAAAAAAAAAAAAAAAAAATTATTTGGTTTAAATTACATGAAACTATTGCTTACGTTCCTGTTAGTGATGACATGTCAATAAATCAATGTGACATCACCACATTATTATGACGTAAGAACAATCATGGCTTAGAGGGCAGTAACAAATTGTTATTTACAGCCGATGTTTTTAATAGCAATGCAATGGTAATGACCGAGAATCTTCCGATTGATGGTTCTGGTAATTGGAACACCTTGTATCTTTCCCCGTGTTCTGGGAGATGACAGGTTCTCGCGAGACCCGTTCTCATTAAGGACAGATGCTACTCATGCTGGTAGGTAACTTGCCTTTGCAGGAGCTGCAGGTTAACAATTTTATATTTTTATATATATTTAGATTAGCAGAATGTATTATATGCCAAGTACAATCCAGGAAAAAATGTAAACACTTCCTAACGTCAAGCTCCAGTGCTTACCTTAGTACTTCGTCGCTAATGCACTTTTATTTTATAGAATTGATGCCGTTTTATATTGCTACGATTGTTGTGTACGGTCACAATGTGTGGCACTTAAGAGATAAAGTCAAATAGGGTTAAAAACAACCTATTTAAGCACTACAACTAAAATGAAGAATGCACATAGATAAAATAATATAAAAATATGTTAATTATAAAATGCCCTTGCCCGGACTAATGAAGAACCCTGGCCCACATAATTTCTAGAGGAAGGTAAAAAAAAAAACAACCCACTAATTGCATTAATTATCTAATTTGGTGGCAAAGGTCTGTTCAAGTGTAAGATTTTTGCAGGTGAAGTGAAGTGAATATGACTTATTGATCGAGCATGAGAAAAAAAATTTGCCTCAGAGCATTAGTGAGAACATTACATTCATTCACATACTTTGCTACAGAGCATTAGTGAGAACATTACATTCATTCACATACTTTGCTACAGAGCATTAGTGAGAACATTACATTCATTCACATACTTTGCTACGGAGCATTAGTGAGAACATTACATTAATTCACATACTTTGCTGGTTGATTTCAAAGCAAGGAATGAAACTTACTTTATTTATACATTATCATTGGAATATGTCTCATGTTTTCCATCACACTTTCCTTTCCTGTCTATAATTTCAGAGCCGTTTGAGATTAAGAGATGAAACTTGGTATACCTAATACATTATCATTACCAGGTGTGTTGTATATACCACATTGTGATTCCAATCTTCAGGGTTATGGTCATTCATTAGTATATTAATTTTTCCTTCATATTTTGGCGATGAAATTTGCTATATTTGTCATGTACAGTATTGGGGGTCTTATCTTTAGGCTCAAGGTAAATATTTTTGATTTCAGTAAGCATTTTCCATCAATTTTGATAACTTTCAAGCTGTTTAAGATGAATTAAATTTAGTACATTTATTTATTGTAATAGGAAGATATGTTGCTTCCACAATGGGTGTCCTGTCTTCAAGGTCAGAATCTTCTTGGTCAAATATGCATGAAATTCTCAGGGACTCCTGAGTTTATGCCAGGGATTATCAGAAATAGACTGGGGACTCCTGATTTCCACGAGTGAAAAGTACAGGACTCCACATCCTGAAACTATGTTGAGAGGCCTGGTATATATTTCATTGTGTTTTTTGTTTCTGCTTTATGTCTTGAAAGCAATTTGAGGTTCAGGGATGAACCATGATACACTTAAATTTCTCTGATGACATCTTCTATATCACAGTCAAGCTATTATTTTCAAGGTCAAGATCACTGATCAATTTCTTCGCCTTTTTTGAATTTTTGCTTTTATGCCCTTTGAGTTAGATCCAGGTATGAAAACTTGGTTACTTTACTTGTCTGCATAGTAACTCTTCAGCTCTGTCATAACGGTCATAGCCAGATTGCATCATTGTATACTTTTATTGACCTCACCACAATTGGTGGGGCGCAAAACTTCACTGAATTTGCTTGTAATACCTAATCATTGACTGTATCAGTATGAAATGCTCAGCAAGTATTATAAAATAGTTTTAAATTGTTCAAAATTTATTGATAAAAAAAATTCCTAATCCTTGTCCCATTAAAAATCATGGATAGCACAATCAAAACAACTGTCTTTTACCGTGTGAAATATGGCAGTCTTTAATAAAGAAAACAACAAATACTGGTTCATTGTATCACCAAAAAATTTGACCTTTAATGCTCTCTGAAACAGAAACGTGTTTGGTGTGGAAAACAGTTAAAAAGTTAGTACATGTGAGTAATCTGGGTAATATTCAGTAGTAAAATGTTCGTAGTTACATGCAGTGAAAATACAGTAGGACATTCACAGTAGCATGGTTAACAATATATTTTTGTTGCAGATTACATTTCCATGAAATTGATTTAGTAAAGCTATTGAAAGCACTTTTGAATCCTTGGGCTGCATTTTTGGTTGAGCACATTACATGAATTGGGCATATGTTTATTTGACCATTATGTCACTTATAAGCTTGTAATATGCATGTTCCATTTGCATGACATCAGACAAACCTTTCAAGTCATTATCAGTCTAATGATACCAGGGATGTTTCTTACATAAGTGGGAAAGGTGACTGGGCCCATCATTTGGTAAAGAATTAGATCAATTGGGAAGAAAATTTCCAGGAGTAAATTGCTAAAATTGGGAATTCTGCTTCATTTTGAAATCTTTCTCATTGGGACAGGCCCCATTTTCAGCCCCTGATGACCCCTAAATGAATGGCAGGATTCATTGATTTTGCTTTTTGGGAAATGAGGTACTAGTTCTATCAACTGTGAGTGAAATCTAATGAAAATTAGATTAGTCTGGTCAGAAAATAAATAAAACTGATCGAGAACAACTTCTTGGTCTGATTTCTCAGGTTAAGAAGTTGGCTTTGAGAAATTGATGAAAAGACCCCTTTATGTCAGCATTATCTAGGTGGTCCTATAAGAAAATGGTGCCAATCTGACATCCAATATGGCCACTACAGCATATATCTTGAAAATCTTGTTAATGCTACTCCCTATGGATGGTCATGTTGACATGGAATTTGAACTAAAAGACTTGCTACCGGTAGTATTCTAGCCAAAAATTTAATGCAGGGGTGGGGTAAGTAAGGGCACTTTTTTATTAGAAGGAATGTTTGTAGAGAGTTGCAATGTCACACTGATTTTGATAATTTCACAATAAAAAGTTACATTGATGTGTTCTCAGTTTGTAATAATACAGGTAGAATTTATAAGGAAAATAAAATGAATCAAAAGTAACAATGTGGACAGAATATGTTTAAGAAAAGTTTGTAAATAATGAATTAGGATATAGAGGAAGTTGTCAACTAACATTTGGTGTAGTGAACTGACTACTTTGTACTGTACATGTTATCATTACATGATAAAATGTCCCAATATACATTTAAACGACAATAATTATAAAGTCATAATATTTATTAGGAAACGAGGAAAATATTCTAACTCTAATTAAATTCCTATCACCACCAATTTACATGGTGATTTAATAACAAAATTCACATTTCAGTGTAAATTATCATATTCAACCAAATAAACATAACCACTTTAATAAGTGCCCCATTCCTCCTCTTTTTTTACAAATATTTTTTTGTGAACATTTTAGGCAGTTGAATTAATTGACTTAATTTTCATCTTAAAGGAAAATATTTACCATTAAACTCTTCCAGTGAAATATGCATTTTATTAGTAGATTTCTTCAGGTTTTGTACTGTTTTTTTTAATGTAGTATTTGTATGCTTTGATATGTATCGTACTGCTTGTATACTGCAGCAGAAATGGCATCTCTGAAGTAATAGACCAAGGACAAAAATTAGAAAGTGTCAACCCAATGACAGTCTTGTGTGTGCTGTATACAAAGTTCTAAGCATGTACTTGTTACATCTTTTACATGCATCAGATGTGCATGATAGCGGTGGGGGCAGTGATGGATTTATGATTTTGCTGCTCCCATGTACTGTCAGAGTTGCCACCTGTGCCCAAAACCAGAGCCTTTAAAGACCTTTACACCTTTAAATAAGGGCAGAATTTAACTGGAGCTTTTTTGTTGTTCTTGACAAAGATTTTCATACTTTAAAATCTGCCACCCCCTAAATGTTTCCACCTTAGGCAGCTGCCTTGTCTGCCTAATGGGAAATTCCTCACTGAGTGGAGGATGGGCTCTTAAGAACAACAATTTACCTCAAGTATTTACTTCAAAAATAAAATAGACCTACTGTATAAGATCAGTATGGCTACTCATCGAAGATTAAAATAATGGTAGGATAGGTGCAGCACTGTTGTTATTGATGACAAAGTGTTTTTTACTCATAAACATCAACTATATGGTCAGAAATAACAATATACCATGATAGTAAAACAAAGTTCTTATAGAGTAAGTGATGTGGTTCTTATTCATGGTGGGTTTATTTTATCTCCAGTTTCACAACAATTATTCTGTATATTTATCGATGCAATAGTTCATATCATACTTGCGAAGTACATTATACAGCCTCTCATTAATTATTCATTCCATGTAAAAACAAGGTTGACCACAGGGTCATGTATCAGTTAATATGGCAGGTAGTGATAAACAGAGACAACATAAATTTTGTCAAGAAATTAAATATATTTTTTTTAAAAAATGCTTTCCTAGTATAACTGTTGTTTGATAAAAATGGGGCAATTTAATGGTTGTGCATTGCACATTTTATTTTCTAATTTTCAGGCTGGGAAAGTCGACTTTTCTCACTCTGCATGGTTATACTATACATGTGAATTGCATGAACAACCATTGTGAAAAGTTTATAGTTGCATTGGGTTCTTGTTAACAAAAGTGGCTTATGCCTGGTTATAGTTGCACTGGGCTCTTTTTAAAAAAAACAATAATGACTTATGCCCAGTTTATACTTGAATTGGTTTCTTTTTATACAAAGAAATTGGCTTATGCCTGTAATATTTATACTTTGACGCTTATTATTTATTGTGGCAGAAAGAACAAGTGAAGTCCTCAATGGGGTTAGTGAACTTTAGAGAGAGAGACATTTCCAAGATGGACAGCTTGTGATAATGATCTTTGATCTTAAAGTTGAGCTCAGGTTATGCACCTGCCATTTGGTTATATTCCAAGTAGAATGTGACTTTTTTTATCAGTTAACCAAATGATTAAAGTTCTTGAAAAATAATGAAAACAACCAATTTAACTAATGAGGCATGTGAACTTTGACATACTGTTCATAAAGATGCTAATTTTGCAGTTCAGTAAGGCAGAGGGGTACAATAAAAGGGGAAGAGGTTCGCACAGTGGGGGCAGATGGACAGGCATTTTGAGGGGTGGGGCTGGGCACTCCTGTTCCTTTCTAGCTGGATACTGGACTTGTTATGATGTATAGTTTCTCCTGAATGAGAGTGGTGCCTGTCAGACATCCATCTTGAAAATCTTGTTATTGCTGCTCCTCCTGAACTGATGTACACATCTACATGGGGTCTTCTCTACAAGACTTCATATAATGTTTGGTTGGTCCTAAATCAAAATGGTACCGATATGACATCTAATATGGCCTCCATCTTGAAAATCTAGTTAACTCTGATCCTTCTGAATGGATGGTCATATCTACATGGGTTTTTCACTAAAAGTCTTATGATTTCTACTTGGTACTAAATGAAATTGGTTCTGATCAGACCTCTAACTTGGCTACCAAATCTTTTTCTCACTATTTCTCCTAAACAGATGGCTATAGCTAATGTGGTTTTCACTGGAAAACTTTTTATCATGTCTGGATGGTACTAAATGACAATGATCCCAATCTGACATATATAGTCAGCATAGTAGCCATCTTGAAAATCTTGCTGTGGCTACTTCTAGTTGATCCTAAATGAAAAGGGTGCCAATCAGACCTCCAGTATGGTTGCCGTGGTAGCCATCTTAAAAAAATTGTTATAGCTGCTGCTTCTGAAAAGATGGTCATACTGACATATGATTTTCATTAAAAGACTTATGATATCTAGTTGGTCCCAAATAAATATGTCATGGACCAGACCTCCAACATGAATGCCATTGTGGCCAGCTTGACAATCTGTTATCACTAGTCTTCTTTAAGGGATGGTCATATTGACATGTGATTTTCACTACAACACTTCTCACTATATAAAAATTGACACATTGTGACCTCCCATAATTTGATAGATCTTGTAAAAACTACTTCTTCAAAAAGGACAGATTTACTGACATTTTTTATTTTATTTTTAAAACTACTTTTTTGCAATATATTGTTGTTTCTATATTAAAATGATGGTGATATGACATCGATAATGGCTGCCTTGACAGCCATCATGGAAATCTTTATATGGCTACTTCTCCTGAATGGATGGTTGCATTAACATGGGGGTTTTCACTAAAACACTATAGCAATACTATGTAGCTAGTTCTAATGAAAATGGTGTTCATCTGACCTCCAACGTTACACCATAGCCATCTTGAAAACCTTGTTCTCATTAGTCCTCTGGTATGAATGGGGTGCATTTGACATGGAGTTTTAATTAAAACACTTCTTGCAAATATTTAATTGGTTTTGAATAATAATGGTGCATATGTGACCACCAACATATCCGTATTTTGATGAAGGAGATTTGAAAACCAGACCTAATTGAACTTGGGTCAAGTCAAAAGTCATTACTTGCATTTTGTTCTTTATTGAGCTTATGAACCCATTAGCTTGTACATATACAAGTGAATTTTGACCAGACTTTGTATTTAGTTGCATTCAAATGAACAAATTGATGGTACTCTGTCTCTGACACTGATTTTAAGGTCAACGGTATTGACTTGAGTCTTTAGCTGTACTGGCTTGTAAGCATGATAACACAAATAAGTATGAATGGAATTTTATCATTTAACCCAGTTTGTGGATACATCTGAAGACAAATATTTTAAATCATACCACTTCAATAACTTTATTTCTCCTCAATAGTACATATAGATTTGAGCAAACTTAGCATGTGGTTATATCTTCGCATTGTAGACAATTTCATTGATCTGCTATCCAAATATCACAGCTGATTTCAATACTCCACAGTTAAAAAGAAGAAACAGACTTATTTTGGATCCTGTAAGTTCTTTTGGAACAGTAAAAAATCAGTTCTTTCAATGGACTCTCATTTAACTGGTATTATATTTAAATCATTTTATCATTTTATTTGCTTACAACATGATCTACATACATGTACTAGGTGATATTAAAATGTCATGCAGGAAGTCTATTGCTTTTCTTAAAGTTTATGTACAAATTTTGGTTCTTTCACCATATATTTTGGCCATATGATTTCAAAAGCACAGCAGAAACTATACATTATAATTTATTTTTACTGATAGGAGTACCAAGACAGCATTATTGTAAGCACAAATAGGTAAAAACATGTAATGAGCTGCCACTAGAACCAACAATTTAATATATTTTTTCTTCAAAATTTCACCTAAAAATAACAAGTCCAAAACATTCATATTCATATTTAGCTCACTTGTAACAAGTAGAGGACAGCTGTTGTACTACCCCTGGCTGTGGCATCAGTGTCCACACAGATCAAAACATGCATATATTGTTTGGTTTGGTTTGGTGGGGTTTAATGTCATTTTTCAGTACATGATAGGCAATGAATTGTGGCCAGTATATTTGGTGCTGGAAGAACCTGGGAAGAACAATTGATCCAAGGGATACTACTGGCAAGCTTTCTCATATACCCATTTTGGTTGGGCTGAGACTCTAACTCGCGCGGACAGAGGTGCGATGTGTGAGTGATCTGTAAAGGCGAGTGCCTTAGACCACTCGGACACCCAAAACCCACATGGATATATAAAGTGGCAGCCTCACTGCAATGTTGCACCTAGATAAAATCCCAAGGGCTGGATACACTGAATCTCCCACCCTTCAGATTTGGGGGACACGCAACATTTTAAAGGGACAGAGGAAAATTGTACATAATGCACTAGTAGTGCTAAAAAAAAATGAGATAATCTTATTCGCTTCAATAGTTTTGCCACCTTAACTTTCTTGTCTGCACTGTACTATTATATTTTCTTTAGACACTTACATTATTGCATCATGTGTTCAAGTAACTCATGAAAATGTTAACATGTTTGAATATCTGGTTAACCTGAAATGAGCTGCACCATGGAATTCTCCATTCCGGATCTTGCTCTCATTTAACTTTAGTGTTCACTCAGTCATTTATTATAATAAATACCCATGTTTTTATTAATTACTTTTCTTTTCAAGTTATTTATTAAAATGTCAAATTGTGTATTTGCATAAACATAGTTTTTTCGTCATTAATTCAACCAAAATAAACTAAATCTTCTTTGTCGTGGGTGTGACTTTAACCTCGAAAATTAGTCCGGCAATGTAAGATGTCTACCTTGATATTTATGTTGTTTGAGCCATCTGCTTAAACAATATAAATATCAGGGTAGATGTCTTACATTGTAGGATTACCTCGAAAATATGTTCCACTAGCAGCCGTCAAAGACTTTACATTGCAACTCGGCCGACTACCACAAACCTTAAATGTTTTCACTGCCAGATACATTGTTTTAAAATGAATAATCATTGCCAGTTTTTATCACCTTTAGCGACTTTGGACACCACTAAAGAAAAGTTGTAGGGATATTATTCAATTTTTTCCTTATCAAAAAGCGCGTCCAGGGTGGTGCACAGCATCAAAATTTGGACATAGGACAAAAATCCAGCGCTCTGAGTACAACACTGGTCACTGAATATCAGCCATTCTTTATTCCAAGCTTCTAGGCAACAGTTCATAGCACCTACTTTGTGGTGAGGGGGCTAACTTTGAACATATATGTACATTAGTTCTACATTCTTTTTAAGTTTTTTGCATTTAGCTAAGTCTTTTTGCACATAAATACTGTAATACTTGGAATTGTGAAACTTAGGGAATGGCATCTTGACAAATACTTCACCCTCATCACATAAGTGGGTCACTGTGACCCATATTTCACGCTAAAGTAACTTTCGTTAAATTTTGTGTTTTAAGTTTATTTCTCAAGCACAGTTTATGCTAGAATCAGCAAGCAAGATGATTGTGTGCATCTATTAGTACCACATTCTTACAGCAAAAGAAGGTCTCTGTTACCTACATTTCACACTTAGGTAAATATGGTAGCTGTTGTGGTAATGTGTAGGCTGCTGGGGAATTAACAGGTTGAGCAAACAAACAAACATTTTGGATACATAATTTAATTGTTACCTTTCACTAAACCAAATTCAAATTCAAAATTCCCCTATTGATAACCATTGCTGCCCTCTTATAAATCAAGCTAGTGGACTTCAAAGAAGACATCCTGATATCGTATTTCTCTAACTGTCTTGAGTGCTTCTGATATACAAATCTGTGTTTTCTATGTTAAATTAACCTTTAATTTCTCATTAATGATTTGTCTTGAAGTTGATTTGTTAACATGTAAATGATTACTACATCTCTAATCACACTCACACACACTTTCAACCTCTGCAACAAAATATAAATGTGTAATAAATGTACTTTACAGTCACATTGATTAGAATCCACATTTCAAGAAATTTGCTGCTTCTGCAGTCTAAAAAAAAATACAAGCAGAATATTTATAGCACACTCACCCCAAACCACCCTATGGACATTTTTTTTTACCACTTTACAGACTACTTTTTATAGGATTATGATCAAATTTGGTAAATAGGTCTTGGTTGATTATGAGTGAAATACATGCATATTAATGATGTGACCTTGATTGGCTGAGCTTGTCAGCAATCTAGCAACTATATATTATATCTGATCAGATTTGTATTAGACTTGTTAAATGGTCATATATTATCAAGAAGCTGGATGTATTTGATTATGAGCAAGATCTACACATATTAATTAGGTAATTTGTTATCTGATTTGCTGAACTTGTGGCCACTCTGGAGATTAAATTCCAATCAGATTTTTATCCACCATAAGCTAATATTATCATTGTCATTGACTGGTTCTATAATAAGTGAGATCAGTGGTCATTAATGAGGCACCTTGCATCTGATTGACTGAGCTTGTTACCTCTCCAGCTCCAGAGACTATATTTTTGATCTAGTTTCAATAAAGCTTTGTAAATGGGTTTATATTACCATGATCTCGGATGACTTCAATTATGAAGAAGAGCACAAGACTACATATTAATTTTACCTTTATCTTTAGAGAGAATTTTTATCAGGATATAGTAAAATATGTAAATGATATAAAGTTTGGGGGATAGTTTACCTAGGTTGTATTCTGACAATACTACATAAGCCTGCTGAATGAAATGGTCAACTGCTAAATGAAATGGTCAACTGCTGAATGAAATGGTCACTGTTGAATGAAATTGTCAACTGCTGAATGAAATGGTCAACTGCTGAATGAAATGGTCGACTGTTAACTTACGGAAGACATGGATACTTGGACCTTTTGTTTGTGCATGTCACTGCAGTTCTAAAATTTGTCATCTGCTGACCAATACAGTTTTCATATTTGCTTTGAGATAATATCCTGAGTGTGCTGTTTGTAAAAAGCAGTTTGCACCAGAAGTACATTTTGGTAGAGAATTGATATATTGAATACAAATGTACTCATCCTGATATCTAATCATTGTACTCTTGGGGTCAACAATGATAACCTACATTTCCAGTTGTTTAAAAATCCATTTTATTATAAATACTATATGTTTACTATATCTGATACCTCTGTCATAACTCAGCAAAGTGTAGAAAACTGTTGCTTTACCCTTGACATACTGTACATACTTGCTGATAAGTTGGGCCCAACTAAAAACATCATAGACCCTGATCTGCTGTTGCCTAATGCACCAGCAGATCAAGATCTGTGTTGTTTGTTCTGCTGATTACTCCTTACAAACTGCATAACTGCATACACCCATTATGTGATGGCAGATCTGGGTCTATGCAGTTTGCATTTGGACCTCATTTATAAGCAAGTATAGACAGTAACAGTTTTTGTTTTCTTTCATAATTTGTGAGCACTTTGATTCATTGTGGCTATTTTAAAGAATGAATTGTTTTTTTAGTTCTGTTTTGTTGGTTTATAATTTCAACTAAATATTGGCTATATCATGCCAAGAAAATGGGAACTAAGTGCCTTTCCAAAGAACAACATCAAGGCAGCTGACAAAAACAATTTGTGTCTCAAATAGGCATGACACATACAATTCTGAAGTTTGAAACTAATGGATGCATAACACTATGATTTACTTGCCATGCTCCAATGACAAATCTTTTTTCATTCTTATTTTCCACTTTGCATTTTATTATGTATGCTGTTATGTAGTTATGAAACTAATTTATATATACAAGTAGATGTATATACTACATGTATATCATGAACTAGCTACATGTATATACAGTTAAACTTCCTTAAACCAGACACAGTTGGGACAAAAATTTTGGCCATTTCATGGAGGTAGCCAGCATATAAAGTTTTAATCATTGTTCTAATTGGGAGTATATATTGTGGCCAGTCTGCAGAAGAGACTGGGTTACATAGTGACAAATCTAGAGAAGTTTCACTGTTCTGAATATAGGTCACTCAGACCTTCATATTATATTTATGGTGGTGAGTTTTAGTTTGTTTCTAAGCAAACAATCCAAAATCTAAGATTTACTGTTGAGGTCTTCATTCATGTTAGAATCTAATGGAGTGTTCAAAAAATTCATTAAATTTAAATGTTTTAAATTTGTTTCAAAACAATTATTAGTTTTTAGAAAATCAGCCATAATTGGTGTTTCATTTATAGGCCATAATTTGCTCTCAGCTTTCAAGCATTTCTTTTATGTCAATTTTTCGCTCAATTTAAAAACAAAAAATGTTATCTCTGTGATCTCAGTCAATCATCATTATATTTAGTAATGATGAAATAAGTATTCACAAGGAGAAATGAAAGAACCTAAGTAATTTCTGGGTCAGAAGGCCAGTGGCTAAGGCAGTCTCTATAAAATTGAGATCTCTAACATAACAGACATATAATGGACTCTTTTACAAGGCATTGTTCTGTTGACCTTTTAATTCACCAATCATATTACAGGTTTCATATTTATGAAAGTGTAACACTTTTTGTGGAACAGATTGTTTCAAATGATCATTTTCCCCAACATGAAATGCAATGCTTATTCTGTGAGGTTACTAAAAATATGTGGATCAGGAATTTCCAAAGGTTTGCAGAACATCAACCTTTATTGGTGCCTTTCAGATGTACAGCTGTACTTGTTATAAGTAGATCTCAGTTTTAATCATATTGGTGGCTAATGTTTTTGGGATGGAGTTCCACTTATTTGAAGAGTGTGGATGGAGGGTGGATAAATATTTGTACAGAATCCTATTAATGCTTATAATCTTATAGTGTTTTTCATTACATTTCCAAGGTTACAATTGCCATGCACCTGTAGACCAGCTTGAAGAAGCTTATCACAGAAGATTGTTTGGTTACCTGGACTCGTTTGAAATTCGTGTTAACTGTAGATAATAGTAGATAATCACCATGGCTAAGACAACCCAAGACATGTTTACATCTATACCATGTCAAGGTGACATCCTTTTAAAATTGATAATAAAGCTGTGTATGTGCATTTCAACTATTACAAGTAACTTATGTCTTTAGCTACCAAATTAGCAAGAATATTGCTTTTTTGGATTTAGTATAATGCTCATCAACTAAGACTGAGTTGATTCATTATACCTTACACATTGTGGAACTACACAAGATTTTTCATGAATTGATTTAGAAACCACCATACAAGTTTCCTGAAACTTTATATTATTAATTCTAACAGACTTTTGATTACTTTGATGTATGTTACAATGCATATGAGAAAACTCTTACATCATAATGCTCAACTACGAGCTCGCTTATTACTGCGAAATTCAAGCCGTCATCTTTGGTCGACTAGGAGTTGTCTTCAGAGGTTGTATTCTACGGAAAAGACATCAGAGGCCGATTCAACAAAAGTTTCAGTAAACCTCCCATCTCAAGCCCAGGTGGTTATTTGTGGAGGCGGAGTCACAGGTACCTCTGTGGCATACCATTTGGCAGACAGAGGTTGGAACAATGTGGTTCTTTTGGAACAAGGCTCGTGAGTATCTGATCTTGTATGTTATTGTGCCCATTCTTTTAAAAGAAAACTGGTTGTATTGCACTTCACTTGGACTCAGCCAAATATTTTACATTATCCTGTTACTGAAATAAAGTCAAAGATTTATACATACATTTTATTATGAAGTTCATTGTTTCCTTCATTATATAGAAGTACTTCTACATCTTAAGCCAGATATTGTCACAATTTAGAAAAGAAAATAACTTACTGAGTTTATCTTACAAGTATTTCTCTTTTTTTATTGTTTTCTTCTATCTGTGCAGTGAATGAATACAATATTCCTACTTTAGGCGACTGGCATGTGGAACAACATGGCATGCAGCAGGTCTTATTTCAATTTTGAAGGCAGATACAATGACATCCAAACTTGTAAAGTACAGTCGCAGTCTGTATCAGCAGTTTGAAGCAGAGGGAAAGAATGAGGGCCGTGGAGTGGGTATGTAGGAAAAAAGCAGAGGGAAAGAGTGAGGGCCGTGGAGTGGGTATGTAGGAAAAAAGCAGAGGGAAAGAGTGAGGGCAGTGGAGTGGGTATGTGGGAAAAAAAATGAGCCTTTAATATCAGTAATAGCTTACTCTGTTGTTATTGCGTAGCTAATCTATTTTTCTGTGACATAAAATACCTGACCGTATGATGATATTTCATCCTCCCATAGGGTATACTAGAAAGTTCTAGTGAATAGCACTCCCTGTGTAAACCCCACAGTATTGCACACGTGTAACCCACAATTTCCTCATTCTTTTTCCGGTCGTCATTTTGATGAAGACATTTATAATTATCACTTAAAAGAAATTGCCTTCGGTGTCGAGTCACATTGTGATTTGTGCTCTTTCCTTACGTTTATCGTAAATTACAGGTTGTATTTACCCTTGATGATTATTATTCATTGTCTGGAAAAATCAGCTGTCTTGAGCGTTTTGGCAATTTTGGTACCCAAGAAACATACTTTTCGTAGTCTTGGTTAGTAGGTTAAAACCCCTTCACATTTTATTGGGGAATTAATTATTGCCTTTGAGAATTCTGTATTGTATTCTTGCTTGGGTAGGTAAATTTTTTTCACTATCCCTGCTACCGGCCAGTTGTTTTTCTTTTGTTTGTTTTTAACTCATGAAAGCATTGGAATTTAATTTCCCATTAATCTAAATGGTAGGCTATTTTAACTCAGGAAAGCATGTTGCACACCAGTGTTTTCATTCTTGTGTGTTTTATAATTGAACTCCAGTTCAATTTTAAATAATTTAGTATAAGAATTTATTCCTTTTTATTATAATATTAATTAGCATTATTACCAAGCTGGTTTTTTGCTGATTATTCGTATCTAGTTCTCTATTAAGTCTGGTTTCTGTCACCTTGTCTTATTCTTATTACCTATATATATATACATATATATAAACTTTCCTCAACTTAGTATTGCTGTCTTTTCTTTTTAAAACTAGAGTGGTTTTAATTGCTTCATTGGTCACCACCTACAAGGTAAGTTCCTGCTAAGGTTCATCTATCAATGCAGTTACAATCATTATCTTGTTTTCAGTGCCTCTTTTACAGCAAAGTCAAGAAAGGGGGTTGGGAGGTGTGGCCACAGGAAATCCCCATGGGACACCCACCCCACCTGCCTTTCTTGCACGGACTGCAAGAGGACAGACGGTTGTCCCGTACACAGTCTATGGTCAGACAAGGTTTGGGACCTCGCCAAATGTAGAAGAACCTATAAGGGATGTAAGAAGGTCTCTTCTTCCTCCTCTGAATTTTCGGGATTTTCCGTCTCTGAGTTCCTTGAGTCTCAGAAATGGATTAGTAGAGTCTCTTCGGAGATGCTCAAGGTTAGTGGGCTCAATCCTAAGGGAGTATCTAAGTGGGTGGGAAGTGAGTCCCACCCTCCTGTGAGGAAGGAGGCACACCCTTCCCAATCCCATTGGGCAGAGAGCGAGTTGCGCCCTCCCATGAGGAAGGAGCAGCACCCTCTCTATTTTGCTAGGACAGAGAGTGAGTCCTGCCCTTCTGTTAGGGAGGAGCGGCACCCTCTTTTGTCATGCAGGACAGAGAGTGAGTTGCGCCCTCCCGCGAGGGAGGAGCAGGACCCTCTACTTCCCCCCAGTTTGGTGTCGTTGGAAAGGGCTGGGTCTCAATCTAAGTCTGTCAGATCTGGGAGAGGATCTTCATACAGATCAGAGTCGCCTGACTTGTCACCGAGTACCGGTCACTGGACACTGGACAAGGGTCACCAGTCATTGGGCTATGAGTACCGGTCATTTGAGGCCCATTGGTTGAGACCCCCTCTCTCCAGACTACCGTTCAATCCCTCTATGGATTTGGATTTGTTGTACCGACATGGGACTAGGGAAGGGGATTGGATTGGCCCCCCCCTTCGCTATGATTCCATTAAACCTCTATGGGATGTGGGGTCTTCAACCGCATGGCAGTGATTGGATAGTTCCCTGCATACAGCCATGGTCTTCAGGGCCTTGGCCCATGGCAGAGAGATCGATGCTGCAGTCCATAGGAGGAGGGAAGGGGATAGACCTTCCCCCAATCGCACCAGGCGGGTTGAGAGTTGCTCTCACACTTCTGTCATGTCTTACACTAAGGACAGTCCCTTGATTCCACGTGAGGAGTCGTGGGTCGAGGTCCCTCTTATTCCCAAGTCTCCCCAGCCTAAAAGCAGAGACACTGTCTCACATAGTCCTGCTTCGCATGTTCGAGTGCAGGATGAGGATGTCCTTTCTGTCCTTGTGGATTCTCACAAGTTTGATACAGAACAGGCAGAAGTGGCACCCCCTTCCTTTGGGTCTCCTGAACCGTCGCTTAAGGCAGCAGAGGAGGAAGAGATCTGGTCATTGACAAAGTGGTTAATGAGGTTTACTGTCTCTTTCCCAATAATCTGAGAACACTAAGATTCTCTCCAGCTTGGAGAAACGCTGGGTCTGCCTCTCGATTAGATCTCTTGTTGCTTCCTCACTCAGCTACAGTAAAGGAGCTGTCCCAAAGGTTTTGTAAGGGCCAGGAGTTTCCTAGACAACGTAGTTGGTGGTTGGTCCCCCCTTCTATGTTGAGACCCTTGGTCTCATCTGCTAGTTATCGGGTTCACACCCC
Source organism: Margaritifera margaritifera (assembly GCA_029931535.1). Lineage (NCBI taxonomy): Eukaryota > Metazoa > Mollusca > Bivalvia > Unionida > Margaritiferidae > Margaritifera > Margaritifera margaritifera. The sequence goes on along the minus strand of JAQPZY010001537.1, from coordinate 176,792 downwards.
TTCCTGGCCTCTCAAATCTCCCACTTTTGATCTGCAGCGACACAAGTGGGTATTTCCACGGGGACTTGGGCTCGCCTTCCAGTTAAAACACTGGAGGCCTTAGAGCAAAAAGCTAGGTCACTAGTAACCGTAGCTTCACATGCTGATCTCTTTTCAGCAGCCTCCTACAACTTGCTGAGGGAGGAATCACTGTCGCTACTTGCTCTTCATTGTTTGTTGCAAGCAGTGGCAAAAACATCAAGGCATGCGTTATCCTTGTCCATGGCTTTATTGGCGGAGCCTCTTCACCTCTGCAGGGATTATTGCTTTTGACACCGCCAAGGTATTACTGGAGCACATGAATAACCTTTTGAGGGCTGTTCCCCTGGAGGCAGAGACTCTTTTTGGAGGGCTCATTCCCTCTGTGTCTTCTCAAGATTTGAGAGACCAGCAACATCGCTCTCTCTCTCTCTCATCTGTGCCTGGCTCGTCAAACCGGCCAGGAAGCGAAGTCATCCTGAACAGCCACAGGGCCCTTCACCCAAATTTGTAAAGCCATGCAGCCCCATTCTAAGCAATAACTCCAGTTCAGACCTCCCTTTTGTCAGTTGGGCCCTAGAAGGACACGCTGCAGAGGTCAAGGGAAGAGGTTTATGAGCCCTTCCTCCTTTCCTTAAGAAAAAGGGGGGTCGGCCCTAGGGACTCGATCCCTCTCCTACAGAGCGTCCCTCTTCCATGGGTTCCCGTAGGTGCCAGACTAAACTTTTTTTCATAGGCTTGGTCCTCGCTATCATATAAGGAGGATACGTTTTCGGTTTTGAGATCTTCCTCCTCTAGTAAGGACCACCATATTCTTCCACCAGTCGAATCTGGTGTGATTAAAGGAAGAGGTACACTCCCTTCTCCAAAAGAGTGCAGTGGAGAGGGTGTTCAACGACCATTCTCTGGCTTTCTACTCCCTCATTTTCCTGGTACCTAAGAAAGGGGGAAAGTTTCTTCTAATTATTGATCTTTCCTCCTTAAATAGATTTCTGCAGTAGGAACCCTTCAAGATGGAAACAGCAGCTTCAGTCAGGAATGCCATAAGGCCCGGCCACTGGGTGCTCTCCATTGATCTTCAGGATGCATATTTTCACATCCCTATCTTTCCTCCTCACAGAAGTACCTTCGGTTTTGCTTGGACTGAGAGGTCTTCCAATTTCATGCTCTACCATTTGGCCTAGCCTCTGCACCCAGTCTCAGCATTTATCAGGGTCATGGGGAGTAGTTGCAGCCCACTTAATGTCACTTCGCATCCCAGTGCTCCAATATTTCAACGATTGGTTGATCCACAATGGCGGGCTCGAATCCCTCAGAATCGATCTGTCTCACTGTTGGTCCATAGTGACCAGGCTGGGTCTCTTACCCAACCTAGAGAAGTTGGAGCTTTCTCCATCTCAAGATTTTGTCTATGTGTGGATGAATTTCCTTATGAACAGGGGATTAGTCCGTGTCCCTCTGGACCGAGTAGACAAGATCGTGTCCCTGTTGGAGACACTGAGAGCCAAGACCACATTGTCAGCTTGTCTTTTTCTTTCTCTGCTGGGGACCGTGAACTCCACAGCAGACCTGGTCCCCCTAGGCAGACCTCACTTGCGTCTTCTCCGGTTTCTCCTTCTAGCAACCTGGAAACCGCACAGGGACTCTCTGAATGTTCAGATTTCTCTGGGTCAGGTCTTCCATCATTATTTGTCTTGGTGGATCAGTCAGGACCAATTTCTTGCCGGAGTCTATATACACTCCCCCGATCCCCACTCCTATCTGTTTGCAGACATGTCAGATTCAGGGTGGGGTGCTCATCTGGAGCTGGAGGGTATGATTCTTCAGGGTTTGTGGTCCTGGGAAGAATCTACCCTCCACATAAACAATTTGGAAATGAGGGCAGTGTTTTTAGCCCATGAGGGGTGCATCAACAACATAAGGGTCGCTGCATGATGGTCTCCTTCAACAACACGGTGGTCGCTTACATCAGAAGACAAGGAGGCACATATGCCCCTTCTCTCTGCATGGAGGTTTGAAACCTCCTTCGTTGAGCAACCTCTAAAGGGATTACCCTTCGAGTTTGCCACATTCCTGACAAAAAGAATGTATTTTGGCAGACAGTCTGTCCAGGAAAGGACAGATAGTCATCATGGAATGGTCTCTGCACCAATCCATAGCAGATGCCCTGTTTTGATTTTGGTGGAAACCCTTGGTGGACTTGTTTGTCATGAGGCTAAACAACAATCTTCACTTTTACATCTCCCCAGTCCCCGACCAGAGAGCCTGGGCAGTGGATGCTTTCAGCCTGAATTGGGATCGTCTGTTCGCTTACGCATTCTCACCCTTCAGGATGATTCCACAAGTACTTCACAAAATCAGGAACTTCACTGCTCAGCTTGTGTTGATAGCCCCTCTGTGGCCCCAATGATTGTGCTCGTAGACCAGCCCAGGACATAACCCCACACAAGGGACCTTCTGTCGCAGCACAGGGGTTCTCTTCTACACAACAGCCCACAGATTCTCCACCTTCATGCTTGGCTCATCTGAAACAATCTCTCTGCCAGGAGAATTTTTAAAGCAAAGTCACCAAGTGCATCGTTCAATCCAGGAGGTGATCTATGTTTAAGGTCTACGATGCCAAGTGGAGAATCTTTTGAGATTGGTGCAGTAGGAAACGTATCAATCCTAGCTGTCCCTCTTTGAGTGCAGTGGCTGATTTTCTTCTCTTCCTGTTTGAAGAGAGACAATGCTCAGTTTCTACAATCAAGGGCTATAAGGCAGCCCTATCTAACACACTAAAATTTTCGAAGGGCCCTGCTATTGGGGCGGACTCTAACTTAACAGACCTGATCAGGTATTTTGAACTGCAAAGGCCAGTGTCTCGCTCTCAGATGCCTAATTGGAATCTCTGATGTGTCTTGTGGTCTCTTAATAAATCCCCCTATGAACCTTTAAGTGAGGCTTCTTTTGAGAACCTTACCCTCAAGACTTTTTTCATGTCCTCCTTATCATCCATGAGATGAAGGAGCAAACTTCATGCTATCCATAGAGCAAGGCTGTTTGAGATTCAGTGGGAATTATGAGTTGGTTTCTCTCCTTTGCCAACCAGGGTTTTTAGCAAAAAACCAGCTTCCATGGTTGCTCCACTTCTGATTGAGATTCCCAGTCTCAGTCGTACATGTGGATAGACTTTTATGTCCAGTTAGAGCTCTCTGTTTTTATTTAGCAGCTTCTGAAGGGAGAAGGAAGAGTAGGAAGTGTTGTTTCCTCCCCCTTAAGGGTTCAGCTAATATTTCATCTTCCACTGTTTCAAGGTGGATTACCAAAACTATCAAGAGAGCTTACCAATCCCTTAACAAGAGAAAATTAAAGCTCATGAGGTTCGAGCCATTGCTACCTCATGGGCCTATTTAACTCATTCTTTTCTTTAGGATGTGATGAAAGCAGCATATTGGCAATATCACACGACCATCTCCTCCTTTTACCTTGGCTCGTTGGCTCATCAAAGCAGAGGCATATTTTCTTTGGGTCCATTAGTCGTAGCTCAAAAAGTGGCCCATGCGGATACCATCCAGCAGTAGTCAATGCCTCTACAGTCTGGGTGAGTATTCCTTGTTATTTTCCTTAACCAGTTGTGAGATCAGCCTCCCACCAAACTGGCAAATTCATCTAAGTAATAGCAAGAGAGTAAGCTCTTACTGATATGAAAATGTAGTTTTTGGGGGGAGGGGGTAAAAATAATTTTAATTATGTATTACTTACCGTTGCTGTTGCCAGATTCCCTCACCACACTGATGTCCCACTAGTAAGGCTACGTCCTGAGAAAGAATGAGGAATTGTGGGTTATATGTTTGCAATACTGTGGGGTTTACACAGGGAGTTATATTCACTAGAACTTTCTAGTCAACCATATGGGAGGATGAATTCACATCGTACTGTCGGGTATTTTCTGTCACAGAAATAGATTAGCTTTGCGGTAGCAACAGGTAAGTATTACATAATTAAAATTAGTTTTACCCCCCCCCCCAAAAAAAAATACATATACCTTTAGCGCAGTGTTTTTCAAAAAGTTTCTAGTAGGTGGCAAATTTTTTGTGATGGGCATCAGACAAAACAATTTTCACATTTGAAATACATGACACTGTTAATTCATTTATTTCTTCTTCAAATATGTTTCCCAATTATAATACCTTAGGAAAACTATTACTATCTCTCAAATCTAGCCCTCCCAGGCTAAAATTGTTTAGCTAAAAAGCTAAAAGTTGTCTGCCCACCTAGATGGCAGTTAGATAGAGTGATCTCCCCTTGATGCAGAAATTGGCACCAAATCCTGTGAATACTTAAGTTACTACTTCCGCTCGTGCCAAGTAGGATGCTTTCTACAGAGAGGCCTCGTAATCCACATACAAATATTCTCGAAGTAGGTGTACCTTAAAGCAAGTTGGAGGAGTGTTCTCTTCAAAGAGAAGTATACTCCATCAGTAAATTTCCAACTTTTCTTTTTTTCTTCAATCACGAAGTTCCGTCATTTTAGTATCATCACTTTGCCATCATCACACACTTAGGTGCCCTTGGTACGTACCTGCACAGGTTGCTAGTGCGTCCTCTCACATTGCTATAGCTAATGTTAAATATGTGCAGATCTGGTTTGTGATATAGAAAACTCATATAATATTACTGTATAATTTCCGCTACGGTCGGATACATACAGGTAAGTTTTCTATACTAATCTAGTCTTAGCATCCACTTCATAGTTATATACGCGATGCTTTACTGATTTTACATGTATAGGCCATCATTTGGCCTTTTGTACAGGTAATATTGTCTTGCAATTGATATTATAGCGTCCACTTCGTAAGTATCAATAGTAATGCTTCAGTGCATTTTTATGTGCAGGTATTGTGTGTGCTATAGAAACTCAATTATATTGCTGTATAGTTTCCCCCACGGTCAACATATAGGTAAGTTTTCTGTACATAGTTCTGTCATAGCATCCACTTCGTAGTTACTATAAGTGATGCTTCGGTGATTTACCTGTATATTCAGTCAATTGGCCTTTCGTACGGGTAACTTTTATTATAATTGATATTTTAGCATCCAGTTCGTAAGTATTAATAGCGATGCTCCAATACTCTACCTGTATTGGCTGCCACATATGCCCTTTTTCAGGTAATTGTCAGAGTGTGTAGCTCTGCACATACACTCTCGGAGTTAATAAAGCAGCATGCGTGCCAGGCTACACCTGTATATATTGTCTGCTCTATTTTGTCTTACAGATTGAGACCATGGCAAGACCAAGTGTAAGCTCTATAAGCATTGGAAACATGGAACTGACAACCACTGTACATGTGTAGCTTGCTCCGGTTGCCAATCTACAAATACCTGTCAGACTCGCACATCGTGGACCAAAAGTCAATGGGCTGCAGTACTAAGGGTACTAAAGGGGAATATGCAGAAGTGCACCTTGAGGGATGAAGATGCCATCAGTATACACCTTGATGTCACGGCAGTGAATGACTTGCTTCTTGATGGGTATCACACTCCACATGGTTCATCAACCATGAAACGATCTAAGCTATAATGATCAGCTATAATTCCTCCCTCACTGCCACATCATGATAAACCTTTCTTGGCAAAACCAGTAGGCTGTTTACCGCATGGACTCAACACCCAATCTCCTGTATCACTTGCCGTTGAGCAAGAGCGAGATCAAAACAAAACACTTCAGTTACTGTCTCACACTTCAGATGTACAGACCAGCTACCTGGATCAAATATCCCATACCCAATCCCAACTTAATGAACTGGACAATGTCATACCAAATATGATGGCCCTGTTCTGCCACAACTGGACTCTGCCATATGACTCATTGTAACCCAAAAGACTGAAGGCCTTTATTGACTACATTGGAGTCGAGATCAAGATCAAGCAAGCCTATTCATATATTATCTCACTCATCACCTGTATGCACCGGTTTTGTGGATCAAATATCCCCTAACCCATACCAACACAAATAACAGGACAATGTCATGCAAGATAAAATGGCATTGTTCCATCACAACTGGACTCTGCCTTACATCTCAGATTGCAACAGGTCACCATCACAGTCGATCTTACCATTTAAACCAAAAGACGGGAGGTCTTTGTCCAGTTGGCCTACTCCACACCACAATGCACTCTCATGGATCAGCCACAGGTCACTCAGTGCAAACGGTGCCGAGTTTAGTGTGCCAGTACACGCACGATGTTCTCGTGCCTTTATAACTTAAAGGGAGCACTTGCTTAGTGATTGTTTGGAAGTAACTGCATCCCAACAAGGACATTTTGCGAGCATGGTGGGCTGCCCCTTTAGACAATTTTCTCCAGCTTCATCTCAGATTGTACAGGAGGCGTCAATGTCACCCCATTCAGCTAGAGACTACAAGCTCCATCGTCATGGCTAGAGAAGACTCTGCCTTCCGAGCATCAATCAAGGAAGTCTTTTGCTTCTTGCCACCAGAGTATTGTTCTGCTCCTCAGTCTTTGTCATCAGCTTGGTCCAGAGTTCCAGCATCTGTTGACATACTAATCAACAAAGACCAATCGGTGTTGTTCAGCTGTTATTGTTGTCAGGTCAAGTGGTTGACTTGGAGAGCATTACAGAGACATAGCAGCCATGGGAATGGCGAATCCCTCATCAGTAAGCACCTCAGATGCCATCTTGCACGGTGCAAGTAGGGACTGGTGTTATAGATAACATATCCCATAACCCGCTCCAGCATAAGGAATTTGATGATGTTATGGAGGATACAATGGCCCTGTTCCATCACTATTGGACTTTGCCATCTGAATCTGACCGCACGAGGTCAATAAGAAAGCTGATCCTGCCTATTATGTTGAATTATGGGTATACTTACATGGATAAATATCACATGTGTTGTCCCGACATCAGTGCACTGACAATCTTAAGGCTCAGTCTACCCATAATAGTGCCACAATGCACCCAGCTCACTCCATGGCCAGTTGTGCTACAGTACGTAGTTACTCGGGGCTCTTCTCGGGGGAAACATTCTTGCAGATCAAATACAAGCTCAAAGCCATGGTTCTCAAGAATCAATATGGATAAAAGCAGAGAGAAGGGTATCATTCCGTCCCAATTTCTCTCCTTGCCATCAGATATAGACTGCTCACGGTCAATACCAAACCCAATCTAGCTTTCAGTATGCCTGAAGGGACTGCTTACTATGATCTAATATCATGTATTCCATCTCCGCATCTGTACACAGACCATCACTGGGAAAAGACATCCAGTTGGTGGAGACATACTGTATAGTCCACAACGGTTCCATGTCACTCTATGGCCAGTTAGTGTCTTCATTCCCAGTTGCTGTTTTGGCCCAGGGCAGCCGATAGCCAAGATTGGAATGGCTTGTTTCCAAATGTGATAAAGAAAGGACGAGAATCAGAGTGTTGCCTCATCCTGATTGCTCCACTCAAGTGGGAAAAAATTGTGAATCAACAACCTTATAGAGATATTTCCTCATCTGCTGAAGCAACCACGATGGCAGGCATTCCATCCCAATCCAGAGTTGTTGAACCTGCACATCTTGATCATATTAAACAAGCCCTCAGGAACAAACGGTTCTCTCATCAAGTGGTGGAAAGAGTCACTCAAGCGAGATGGTCCTCCACTTGAAGTGTACAGGGGAAATGGAGAATTTTCGCACAGTGGTGTAAGTGCGAATACACTGCGCCTCTGAACACATCAGTACCTCAATAGCTAACTTCCTACTTTGGCTCTTTTACTAGAAATTGTTGGCGCCAATCACGATAAGAGGCTACTGTTCCACGATCTCTAACATGCTGAGTCATCATGGATCTGCTGTCAGTTTCAAGTTCACATGTCCAAAGGCGTTGGCTATGTACCTACCGTATTTGCCGGCCTATAAGTTGATTCGGAGTATAAGTCGAATTCGCTAATTTCATCAATTTTCAATCCTTCATCCATATATAAGTCGATGCGGAGTATAAGACGAAGCCAGATCAACACCTTGGCTTCGTCACTTTCGCTAGTAACTTCCGGTTTCATGAATATTAATGGTATCACTATGCTATTCCAGATTAATTGGGGAAAATGATTAAGATGGTCTGTACACGTATTATTTATAGGTACATTGTACACAATGATATGAACTCCTGTTGTCAAAAAATAAGTACAACTTGTATTCTTAGAGCAACAGTAACCTCATTATCAAATTATATGTACAATAAAAACTAAAAGAACTCGATTAAGACTTGTTGTTTTTAATGAATGTGTGTCTGTGTGTGTGAGAGAGAGAGGATGAAACAATGCTATGTCAGTGTGTAAGAACGTATGCATTCAGAGCAGTTTTTACTTGTAGCTTTTGGAGAGAGAGAGGATACAGGATGATTGTAATATGTATTGTTGAGTTACCTGATGATTGTGATCTTACTCATGTACAGGAGCATTACTGTATTCCATTATCAATTAATATCTCTGAATAAACGGTTCATTCTTGTTTTTATATACATTATCATAAAGAACCAACTGGCTTTGCAGTGTTATTTACATTCTAATTAAATATGCCTACAGCTTTGGCCAGGTCATTCCAGTTGACACCTGCAGTAGATGTGATCAAATTAGTGAGGCTACCAATAGGGAAATGAGGCTACCCATAGGTTATTGTAATCGATCCTGTATAGCATGTTAATGTATGCAGGACTGTGTAATGACCTGTAATGCCAAGTGCTTGCCCATGTAAGTTTCTCAACCAGTGACATCTTTTGATCTCGCCGACAGAAGCGTCAGAGCTTTGAATTCATGAGCAAAGATCAAACCAAAATGCCGCCTAACTACAGGAAGTGTACATGCACTTACTGATAAAGGGTAATTTTATTTCGTGGGAATATAGAGTTCATTGTATTTGCGACAAAAAAAAACAACACAGCATGCTAAATGGTCATCTTTGGATTTAAATTAAATGGAGTCTATATGAATATAAATATTGTGAATATTTAAATATAAATTATATATCTTTGAAACTGAAGGAGTATGGTATGCATTGTTTTAATTTCCACTGACTATTTTATTACTGTTTTCTCTCTTTGACAAAAGCTTCAGCTAAAAGGGATCAGTAAGGTACATTAGGCAAATTAGCATGAAGAAGGGCTGAAATCTGTCTGTCTGTCTCTTATTTCGATCACAAGATGCAATAAGAAAAATGTGCAATGGAATACCCATGTCATGGTTATCCGTTTTCTAACTTGTCTGTTCTACTACACACATATGTAAGCAAACTTAAACAACATATTTTACTAGTGCATGCTGCTTTAGCACAATTACGTCTGATGCACGTGAATTTAATACTGACAATCACGTAAATATTTCGGAATCCTTCTCCATGTCAGGTCCTATATTTTTTTCGCACACGATCTCTATTCCCAAAAATGATCATTATTTTTAGACACATTACTTTTCGTACTTTGATTTTTTTTGATTTTTTAATTTTTTTCAATTTTTTTTACGGTAAAGCAATTTCAATGACATAATTCATATATAAGTCGATTCGGAGTATAAGACGAAGCCCAGACTTCCAGGTCAAAAAGTATTGACTTATAGGCCGGCAAATATGGTAAGTGGAATCCATCATGGGTGCTAACTTGGCTGAATAAGACACCATTTGAACTGTTACCTACTTGCACTAGCAATGGCAAGCAGAATCAGCGAGATACATGCTTTATCAGTTGACCTGAACTACTTGCAGTTCTGACAGGATGGGTCAGTATCACTCATGACTGCCCTTGCTTTCATTGCCAAAAACAGGCTCCCATTTATGGGGAATCAGACTTTTGTAATGAAATCCCTGTCTACTCTGGATGCTTCATCTCAAGGTCATCTACAGAACCCAGTGCGAGCTCTGAAGTGGTACTTGAAAAGTACAGAGCCGGTGTGTCGAGTGAGATTCCGCCCCTTCTTACCCCTCAGAGAGGGAAAGGACATCATATCAGCACAGGCAATTTTGTCCTGGATAAAATGGGTTATTCACTCCACATATTGAGAAATGACCCTAGATCAAATGAATTTGCAATGCTCACAAAGTTGGGGCAATTGCTAAAAGCATTGCATTTGAGTGAAACTGTTCCCTAACTGACATTATCCATGCTGTGGGGTGGAGGTCAGAGTCCATTTTCTCCAGCTTTTATCTCAGAGATCTTTCATCCCACAAGGCTCAGCTCGACCTGGTAGGACCTATAGCCATGGCGCAACAGGTTACCTTCCTGGGTCATTCAACAGCTTCATAAGGACGCTGCTTCATGACTTAGGTTGGATTTGTTGGAGGGAAAAATATTCCCTTTCAAAGCCGCTCCCTGACAGATAGAGTCTATTCTTCAGTCCGGTCATCTAGAAGCTGTCTCACCTACATTAGGGGGCCGGAGATGGCCTCTCCGGGGTAAGGGGATGTAACTCCCTCCACCTCTTACCTATTATCCAAAGGTATTATGATTGGGTAAAATATTTGAAGAAGAAACCAATGTTTTTATAGTAAAATATGTTTCTTCGATAATACTTCCTTTAGCATTTATATGTACGATATTCATCAAACACATAACTGCCCATAGTTTCATTGATATATCGATCCTGTATTTCACACGATATACTTACAGTCTGTCACCTCCTTGTAGTCAGTGTTAAGGTCAGTCTTGCATTTTCTCATGCAGACATAATTATGTGAATGTAAGCAAGTTTTGACAAATAGGAAATAAATATTTATATTTTAACTTATCGGTTTATTTTAATCGTAATATTTGTACATATATGGGATTCACCACTTTCAAGTCCTAACCTAGCCATGGGCAGTTTGTGAGCTCTGAATGTGCCAAGATTGTAGACTGAACAGTCAGTGTGTCAAAGATTGTTTTGATGCATGTAGCCGATTTCAATGGAGACAAGGTGATAATGGCTACTAGTATAATTCATGACATTTCTTTGACAGGTGTATTTGGAAATAAAAAAGGCACTCATCTCTAAAGATTAGCCACATGAAAATCTAGTACCCACAAGTGGTGTTTATCATCTATTGTTTATGTGATTATTACATCAGACCAATACATACTTACTGTTTGGAAAATAATTAAATGGATCAAAATTAGTGTTCTTAAATGATTCTCAAAAGTCGGCTTGCAAAAGATTGTTTAAATGCATGTTGCTGATTTCAATGTGAAAATCAGATGATGTTGAGGTGGAAGTGGAAGCAGACCTACTCCCCATAAAAAAAGGCAAAGAATGAATTCATTGACACTGGAATATTTCAGTGATGGACTCAGTTTTACCTTGTTTTCTTACAGGATTTGATACTAAAATCTGCACAATCAATCGAACTTTAAGTGTAAATATAAATAAAGAAAAATGTTATGATATATTACAACATGATAAAAATTAAGTTAACAAAGTTCTGTTCTTGGCTGTTTAATTCTTCAGTTTAAGGTCTTTTACCTAAACATCACTCTCTGTTAAAAATCTAGCCATTTCCAAAAGCCTTATATACATATATCTATCCATTTATCTGTCTATTTTTATACATGTATATGTCTGTCTTTGCTCATCTAATTATATCTGCATTCTAACTCTTCCTTTCTTTCCTCATCTACATATCTATCTTAATGTACTATTTACATATACATGTATCTTTTTATAACTTTAATTATTGACATATTGTTTTAAGGTACAAACAAAAAAAAACAAGAAGATGAAAGTTCTATATTTGTAAAATATATATATAATGCGATCTCATTAAAACATCCTATGCTTTATTTAACTGTTTTTTATACTTTAGTTGTCATATTTTGTTGTCATATTTTGGGGCAAGTTCAAATCTCCCAACGGGAAGTTCAATTTTTTTGTTGACTTTTATAAAAAAATTTAACGCCCTGACTGAACATCCACTTTGGACCCTAAGAGATATATATCCCTGCCCAGAGATGGACTAATTCATTAAACACCTGATTCCACTAGGCAGTTCATACAGAATCAGAGTAATACATGTAATAATAATAATAATAATAATAATAGCAATAATACTACTGTATTGTCTGCAATTTTTCATATTCTTATTTTTTGTACAGCATTAATCTATAAAAATAGTTTTAAAAAATGTGTGCAAAGAACTTTTTCTTATTTAAGGTGTACAGATTTTAGACACTAAAGAAAGTTGTATTTACCATAATATTTTTACCTATACTTATTTGTACACCTAATAAAACTTCATAAAAACTATGAAAAATTACAGATAATTGTAATAATAATAATAACTTTATTTTGTGAGGTTAACTCATGTATAATAAAAACAATTCTCCCCAATAGAAGATCTTATATCAGGGCTGAGCAAATCCCATAGCCCGACGTCCCAGACTATTCATTTTCAAAGTCAGGCAAGTAAAATTTTCAAAGTCGCTAGTCTGGGACAAGTGCTTTTTTCCTATTTTACAAAAAGTTGGGCAGGTGCTTTATTTCATGCCATAATCACTTTATCTACCTTTATGCTTGATTCTCCGCCTCTCCATGTATTTATTTACATCCTTTATCACATCTGCCAGTGGTCATTTATAACTTGTTGCATGTGCGCATGTCCTATTACTACTTGACTGAATATTGGGATAAGCAACCAAAAGTATTGGACAATCAAAACACATGAAACAAAACAAAGCTGGTATGATTAATTGACAGTGTTTAAAACGGCTTCGTTGTATTGTGTGAACTAGATCCTCATGAACGATTCACCCTTTGATTTCAATCCAGCAAGTCAATCCAATTAAATTAATGAAAGGCAATTTACTGACATTAGTATCAGTTTCCTTTATGAACTAATTAAATGGCAGTGATGAATCTTTAATTTTTATTTGATTATACAGAGGATTAACTTCCATGTCTGATGTTGCATTTGAAGCGAAACAATTATGCTAATTAAGGAACTGTCTCCATTCATATTTAAAGGGACAAAGTGTATGTTATGATCACTTTAGAAGTAGTTGTCAAGCAAAGTGATATTTACTATGTGGATAAAATGAGTTTACTAAATTATTTTCGCAAGGAAGTTAATAAGGAAGATTCAAAGAATGAAAATCCATGTGAAAGTGGAGGGGTAAAACATAAGACAGCCACTGAGTGTGAGGTACAGTAACTACTTCTCCAAAGAGACATAAGCCAGACTCTTTGTCAACAAAAAATGTAAAATATGACACTACTAAGAGACTGAGAAATTTTCAGCCGCATTAGGTTGATAATTATCCCTGGCTTGAATTCATTGACTCAGAAGGAAAAATGTTTTGCAGTTATTGCAAACAATATCCCAAACTGGCACAGGTTAGAAATTCAACCAGTGTATTTGTCACTGACAAATTTAGGATAGAACCAATCAAGTCACATGACAATTCTGGATGTCCCAAGGCCTGTGCAACATGGTACATGTATATGCATGACACTAGCCAGCATGTGCAGAAAATCCCTGAAGTTATAGTTGCTGACACTACACTAGGAAAGGCCTTTTCAGAACTAAATGAGACTGAAATGAAAAAAATAATGAGAGCCCTCTTTAACACAGCCTACAATCTAGCCCATTATGGAAAACCATTTTCTTATATGAAAATGCTGTGTTCAATCCATCAGAAGAATGCTGTTGAACTTGCAGCTAATTATAAGAACAGATTCAGGGCAAGAGACTTAGTTCTAGGAATCGAACAAGTTTTGAGAGAAGTTAGGGAAAGTCTGAATTCCAATAAATTCGTTTCCATTCTTGCTGATGGAAGTACCGATTCTGCTCTATCAGAACAACAAATAGTGCATATAAGATAAACAGACAGAGGAAAACTGAAAACCTCTGATGTAACAAAATGTACAATATCAACCTATGTTTGTGAAAGATTTAATTCTTTTAAGAAATAAATGTGTTGTACATTATTTCGTTTGTTCTTTCTGTAGGATTAAAGTCATACATTTCATTGAATCTTGACAAGTGATTAAAATTTTGGGACAAGTGAATTTTCCTGGACAAGTGGATGAAGAAAAAAAAGTGCTCAACCCTGCATATATCAAGAATTCCCTGCACATTGAGATATGATTAGGAATTCCTGCAGACTTTTATAAGTAGTTTGTTGAATTGTCCTGCACCTAATTGTGGAGTTTCTGGGGTTGGTGGTGGTGGCAGATGAAGTCATAGCATGGGGAAATGCTGCCATGATGCACATTTATGATTTGTGTTATGCATTTAATATTTTTTTATATTAAATTTCTTATAATTACACAACATATCAATTTTTATTATACCCCTGTGTCGAGAAACAAATTATATATGGTATTGTACAGGGATCAACTCTTTTCTGTCAATCTGTCTTTTTGTGTGTCCATGCATCTATCTGTTCTCTCTGTGTGGGCTGTAACTTGTATTATTAATCAAGTAAGTGTATTACATTAAAAACTGCCCATGCCATATTATGGCAAAGCAGGCTCTCGGGATATCAGATTTTTGAGCACTGGCTTGGCAAGGCAGGCTTTATAAGGGAACTTTATACAGGGCCTATACGACTAAAAAACACAGATATAGATAGGTCCATATAGGCCCAGTATAAAGTCCCTTATAAAGCCTGCCAAGCCAGTGCTCAAAAATCTGATAGCATCACACCTGGGGCCCCTCTATTTTCAGATCGGGCCCCATTTGTATTCTAAATGAAGTGCCCATCAGGCTTGTCGAAAAAAAAAATCTAATTTGCCTGAGAAAACTTTGATCATGCTGATGAAATGCAGAATTTTATTTTTACGTTGTTGACAGACTAGTAAATTATTAATATTTATACCTATGTATGCTCCCTACCCTTATGAAGATCGTCTACTTACCATACTTCTGTCGAAATCTTTAAACTTTGTGTACAAAAAAGCAAAGCATGTGACCTATAAATGGGAAACAGATTGCCTCAGTTACCTATGATTAGTGCTCGCTTGACTTTATTGCATACATATGATTCTACCAGTGGTAGGACAATAGTACCTTTTTTAAGGTCATCTAGTCCGCATACCATTTTATAGTTGAAATCTACTGCTTTTGAAATTTATGTTTTTTACGCGTTCTATCCACACGTTACAGAAACCAGCCAGAACCAGTCTACTGGGGACCAGAACTGTGGACCAGCAGTCACAGCAACCAGTGGAATGATGCGTGACTGAGTAATTGGATTAAGGCTAACATGTGTACACAATTAGCTGGTAATTGATTACCTTATTGGAGTAATCTGGAGAGTTTAGACGAAATGCAGGATGTTTTTTGAGGTGCTGTAAGTAATAAAGGGATCAAAGGTGGTCCATGATGGCTTTTGAATCTTAGATTAAAACTCGGCCATCCTTTGGCGGAGGTGAGATAAAAAGGAAGGACCAACCACAAAATGATTTCAACAGAAATACTTGAGTCAGTAATGCAACACTGTTTAAACATATTAAGCGGCACCTATGAACAACAACAAAAGTGTAAAGAGAAACTGTATAAACCAAGAGACGCTTCAGATGCTAATGAACATCAACATCCAGTGAGTAAGGATGACATAGAGTAACTGGACAATGGTTGACATCAGGACCTGGAGGAAAACATTGCTTTATGTTCAATATTTTGAGATCTGAATAAACACACAAGTCAGTATAATATGATTTTGTTTATTTCTTTTTATATTTAAAGTACAGCAATTGCAATGTTGTGTGAAAAATAATAGTAAAAAGATATGACCCTTTTGGACATGTGGAATTTGAGTCAGGGCTTGTGAATTTTTTAGTCACCAGCTCTTGGCCTGTGTCTGAAAAAAAAATTCTTTGAGCACTGCAAGCGTAGCTGTTACATATAGTTTTCCAATTCATTATGAAAGTCATACAATGCAAGAATTACTAGGTAGGTACAATAAAAATAATTTGAGTTTTGTAACATTGCATAAAGGTGAGAAACAAATTCAATAAATGGATATCTTTCTATTTAATGTTGTTCCCCATGTAATTACTGACTTGTTCCATTTACAAACTTATTCTGACTCCAAGATGGGGATTTAATATGCATATAAATATTGATGTCCATATTGGTAAACACACAGACATTTACTGTACAACTTCAACATTCCTTTGTTTTCCTAACTGTTCATAAAAAATAACAGGAATTCACTAGTTCATGAAACAGGATGACGGTATTAACACATTGTACAACGTTGATGGTATTTACACAGTATATGGAGTTGATGGTATTTACACAGTATAGGAAGATGAAAGTTGAATAATAAACTTATCATGAAATGGCTGTTTTCACATTGTCATTGTTATAGGTTCTTGGTCATTCATATTGGCCCATGTCTTGTATAGCCCTACAGTGCTGCCCAGGGTCAGTACAAACAAAAATTGATTCATTATGACTGACCTTGGATCTATACCAGGGCCAATGCAAAACATCCATTTAATAACATTATTGATATGCCAATTTAGAGCAAACTGGGTCACTGTGATGTACTTTCTTTAGTTACCAACATTGCTTATGAGTACTGACTCATGCCACATAGAAAAGTATACTGTGAGCTCATGTCACTAGCAATCCTGTTTTTTGTTTCTACTCCTTTATTAGGTTGGAAGACATGTGGCAGCTTGGACCTTGCTCGTACCAAGGACAGGATGATAGAACTGAAGAGAAAGAAAGACAAGGCAATGTATGTACACTACAGCTCACGTGATTTTTCGGAATTCCGCGCATCGCGATGGGGTGGAGAGTGAGTGGAGAGGATTAAGAAAAACCCCTCCACCATCACTCCACGCATCCTGACGGAGTTGTCGCGGAGAATAGCCCTGCACACCACGCTTTCTCGCGGAGTCGCATC
Organism: Margaritifera margaritifera; assembly: GCA_029931535.1. Taxonomy (NCBI): domain Eukaryota; kingdom Metazoa; phylum Mollusca; class Bivalvia; order Unionida; family Margaritiferidae; genus Margaritifera; species Margaritifera margaritifera. The sequence continues at coordinate 159,905 of JAQPZY010001537.1, read as the reverse complement.
CGATCACCGCCGCTGAGAGGAAATGTGGTCTCCATAATATGGGCGTGGTTTACTGTTTATTACCCATTCAAGCAGAGGTTGAGAGAGAGATGCGGGGGGGCACTGATTTTTATCTACATCGTTATCCCTCTCGGGAGCAATTTGCTAACTTTTTGATACTGAAAAAACGTAGTAATTCAGTTAATTATAAATATTTCCTTGTTCTAACGAAGATAATGTATGATACATAGTGCCAAATCATATTTAAGATGATGATAACGTAATGACAATGCCTCGTAAACTGTATTAATACTACATTTTGTGCAATGAATCTAATTTCTTTTTCTTCAATACTATGTTATCGGAATCTAAACATGCATTCATATCCTTTTTTCTTTTTCAGTAAATGCAATACAAAATTGTAATGATCATATGAAAGTCAGTGATATTGTACTACCTGCAATGAAAAGAACGATAAATATCGAAAAAATTAATAACAAAGCTGCAGTCATACCTGACTGAAGTGAAACAAAATCGCACAAGTTCCGATGGTTACTCCATGCATGAATACTCATTCACATATAGAATGTTTTTTTCGGACATCCAAACGCTTAAATAAAGCATTATTAAGATTTCACATCGTTATTTTATTTTAAACTGTACTATTTTGCATTAATTACCAAAGTAGCGGGTTTTTGTTAAAATCACAAATGGTCGCAAAAGGTCATCCTAGATACATGTAGCTGACACGTACAAGTAACCTAGCACAATAGAAGCCATCAGCACTGCGTGTTTTCTTTGATATTGATGTGTTAATTTCATGTGCTAACTGTTAAGCTAAAAGTACAACAGCAACGCTTCTGCGGGTTTGTTTTCTTTGCCATTGATTTGACAAACTTGCGCATCAGATGAAATTAATGTTTAACTTTTTCTTTTCTGATCATTTTCCTATTGCATAATACAGAAAAATAAGATGAATAATTTTAGATCATTAACTCTTCTTAGTAAAGTCCCCCCCCCCCCCCCTCTATCTCTCTCTCTCTCATAAAATATGGAATCCAAATCACTACTGCACAAGTTATCGTAAACTGAAATCTGGAAAAGTTTGCAAGTGGTAAGAAACAGAAACATGCTCAATAACCAAAGGCTCTAACAGTCACAAACAGGAAACTGCATTCTTTAATATCAGCGTAAAAATAATTAAAAAAGTATATTCTATTTTTATATTTTCGCCGTAGGAAAATGAGCAAATAATAGGATACTCGTGGAGACAATGCATCCATGCAAAATGCTCTAAACTTGTTGGAAATTAAAATCTCTGAACATCTCAGATTTGAGAATTTTCCATATTATTTTTCATTTCGGTAATAAGCCGAGTTCAGATTAATTACTAACAATTATCAAACTTCCGTTGTTAATGGCGGGACCATAATTGCGGCTGTAAAAGTACAATGCACTAAGTCAGATGGCTTCGTGTGATAAAAACACACTGTTCCCAAACTGAAACTTACATCATCCTTTGATGCAAACCCTTGTTAATATTTTACAACAGTGTTCACAATGGTCACTGCCTTGATTTCTGTAGAACATCCGCTGAAGTCAAGTCTTTATTAGGGAGAGACAATTGAATTTTCCAACGGGGGGGGGGGGGTAATAGCATGAAAACAATTGTCTTTCTCTGATTTTTGTAGCAGACATTAATCCGTTCCATATTTAACTTAAAATAAATAATTACTGTGATGAAAGAACAAAAAATTTCTCGGTCGAAAAAAAAACAACAACATATAAACCCCGTATATTAAATGGTCAGTCCCTTACAGTACACATGCAGTCATAATATTCAGCCTCGTGACTCTGCTATTACTGCTTAAAGACTAAGCACGCGGTTTGCATTTCAGTGTAAATTCAGTGTTTTAGGTTTGTTGTTGTTGGGGGGGGGGGGGTAAGCAGAAGCTGATGTCAAAAAAATTTGGATTTTAATTGTCCATATCTCAGAGAATTACTTTCCTTTGGAACAAAATGATAAATTTATTCTGCTTGAGAGGCTCAGCAATGTGTGCTTCTTGTCAAGTCAGTGCATAAGTTTGTTCATATTTCTTTGAAATCAATTAAAATCATAAACTTATTGCAAAAGAAGTCGATCAACCTTTTATAAACAGTAATGTGTACTGAATATACAAGACTTTTGAAATTATTTTTGTATTGTCCAAATATATGATCGAAATAAAAACGACTGATTCTTCAGATGGTATCCGGTTGTAAATCACTCTTGATGTCTCTGTCTTTCCATAGGTGGTCTTCATTCATTGGCTGCTCAGATGTCAATCAATAATGTCGACTAGCCCCTCCACGGTGGAGTTTACATCGGCGTGCCTGCCGAAACGCGGTGGTGATTTGTAGGTATTTATGCCAATTTATGCCTCCACCGCGGAGTGCTATCGCGGAGCTAAAGTGGAGGGGATTAAGTACCCCACCGCGATGCGCGGAGTTCTGAAAAATCACGTGAGCTGTACTGTAGTATGTTATGCTACAGTCAGGTCATATTTCAATAACTCTGAGTTGATTTTTTTGGTGGGCATTCATTTCCATCATTTGGCAAAAAAAGAAGAAAAAAAGATTAATTTTTTTCTTACATTTGTAGATACGTTTAATATTGGAAAGGGTGGTGTGTCCTATTGTCAGCACACATTAATTGTTAATTCACGAGTCTTTTTTTTAACCAGCCATGAAATCCCAAAAAATAGTGAAATCACAGCACATGTATTTGACTATTAATTTAATTTTAAAGATTGACTGGAAATGATTTAGTTATACTAAATTAAAGTTAAATCTTGCTATAAACTATCACTGTTATTTGACTCATTTAACAGAAATGGTTTATTTACTGCAATACTGGATTCAAGATAAGTTAAAATCTGTTAATCCAACATTTTTCATGGGCATAGATCAACATAATAAGACTGTACCATCTCAGTCAGAAAAGAATTGTCATGTACTGTTATACAATTATTGTCTTTTGATGAGGTTAATACAAGGATTCATGAATTCCTGGAAAAAATAAAATTCAAAGAACCACGGGCTGATATGTACAGTCAAACCTAACGGTCACCTTTATTCAGCGGTCGCCTGTTCACAACAGCCATTCTAATTTCCCCCCCAGCAAATTTCCTATATAAATGTCCTGTTTGTAATGGTCACCTGCCTTCCGCGGTTAGCGGACAGGTGTTTCCTAACCAAACAATGGTTTCTAACTGCCTTAAGCAGTCACTAGAGCATATCTACATTTACCGTTCAGTCTATACAAACTGCATTTTTGCTTTATGAGGAAGGCATTGTTTAGATTAAAGAATATCATGTGAATCGATGTGCAAACATTTCTTATCTTGCTTGTAATCGGAACTCCAGCCATGTTGACACTGTAACTCGAAGGTGTCAATATGTCAGATTCGAAAGCAAGGCAGTATTTATCATTAGGGTAGAGTGTCAAAATTTGTTTGCTGGATTGTGGGAAAAGCAGTTACTTTATTGCAGCAGAAATAGAAGTCACATTTTGTGCTAGTGTGACAGGTATAGTTAGATCTCTTCATCTATTTGCCTGTGAATTAAAGCTATCTCTGAAGAAAAAAGTTTGTCTTTGAGAAGAGATACGAGTTACATCCGTTTTCATTAGGGTCAGGGGTCATTCAGTATTCAAAACATGTCTGTAAAGGCAGGTTAAATTTTGGTTCATGGGTCACAGTGAATAGCTTCTTTTGACTTTCTGTTCATCTCAGGCTTCTCACATAAGCCGACTGTCTTTTTGATCTTGGCAAGTTGAGCAACTGACTAATCCAGATATTGTTTTTATAGCGTGAACAATCTAAGATCAGTGTATATTTTTAAGTCGGTGATGATTTCCTTTATAGGATGGATTAAAGTGAGCAGGATACAATATTGTGTGGAACATAAATTTGGGAGAGAAAAACTTATACCCATAATTGTGATTTTGTTGTACAGTGCACATAAAACAATCTTGATAATGTAATAATAATAATAATAATAATAATAATAATAACCGGTACATGGTATTTGTTCAAAAACCAATTTAAAAAGGTGAACCTGTGTACAGTGGTCATGTGTACAATGGCCAGTTTTACCTTTTCCCATGAGTGGCCGCTAGTGATAGGTTTGACTGTATTTGATTCATATGGGATTATCAGAGTTTGTATTAATTGACACCAGAAGTCTATAATTTTTTATTATATGAGTTCTAATTTCTTGATGTTCTTTCCATTACTAGTTTTAAGACAACACTTGATGAAATGTGAAGTGTTTAAAAAAATGTCAAGCAAAAGTTCAGCAAAAGTAGAATTTTAGACCATTAAATTTAAGATTGGAATTAATAAATACAAAAAGAAAGAAACAGCAGTTGTTCAGAACATTTTTTGGAGTGTTTTTTCCCAATATATTCAGGTGACAAAAATTCAATATTTTAAAATGGAAAACAGAAGGATGCATGCAAAAATACACATACAGACAGTCAATGCATCACTGATAAGTGATTTATACTCAAGCAGGACTGTCTGCTTTGAATAGAACACTGGTGATTAGCCATCAGGCCAGTCTGTGGAATCTTGTATCAGCCTATCATGTGCACACGAGGATGACATTATATTGTAGTTAAGACAGCTTCTGGTAATTTAACTGATTAAAACACAGCAAAGTCAGAATTCATATAATGAAAGTGTCTTTTCAAGTGCTAGAGAGTTCATGAAGTCTGTGTCAATAGAAATTTTGGTTACAGTCATGTATATTGTTCGGTAGCATTTCTTCATACCTACATGAAATTTTTCACCAAAGACCTTCAGATTTTATGGCTAGTTTGACAACAATTAAGTGATCACCAATTCCAAATTTTTTAGCACATATTGTACATTTACATGCAGTATTTCTGACATAATAAGCCAAGGGAGCTTTTCTTGTACATCTGTGGAAAAGTTGGAGGTAGGCTCAAATGAAGAATTTTCTAAAATTAAAATTTGCCAACATTTCTGAAAATGGAGGATCTGTTTTTATTTTATTATGGACGAAATATGGTACAGCATTCACCCCATGTATAATATGTACTCAGCAGCAAACAGTGTAGACACAGATCTACCATTGAATAATACAACAACAGATCGAGGTCTGCACTTTTTGCTTGAAATCGTAAATTGAATGAAGAATGATCATAATTTGCCTGCACATTATTCGATGTCAGACCTGGATTTGTGCTATTTTCAGTTAATTGCACATTATATGTGGGTATATATGGTACTTCAAGACATGATTTGCTCCAGTGCTTTGGATCAAGAATGTCACTTATATGGTACTTAAACAGGGGTAGAAAAATCCATTGCCTGGGAGCCTTGGACAGCTAAAAATTAATGCTCAGCAACCATTTTTCCCAATGTGAAAGCCCAGTTGGGCAGCCAAAAAATATTATTAAAAAATGATAACTCTAAAAATTATAATGAAATTGTATTTATTTTCCAGCAGAAACAAGACTCATGAATGTTCATCTTTTGTCAACACACCAACATATGGTAGCACTTTCGTTCACCTTTGGCTTGACACACTGAATGTCTGTGATTTAGTATTGTGCTTTCTCTGGGCATTTCACTACATTGAAGATCTCAAATGAATTACTGTGTAGACTTGTTGCACATTTTCCATTAGCAGGACTGATGGTAATTTTACAAGTAATACCAGTATATATATATATCATTTGAACATTGTTACTCCTGTAGATTTTTTTTTTTACAGTTACATGTCACAAAAAAATAATGTGAAGACTTGTGTCAGCCTTTAGTTATCATTACCATTGACCAGTTTATAGGTGTATTACTTCTTTTATTCCAGTGAAATTTCAATAGCAGATCATAATGCAGTGAAGAAATAAATCCTAATTGTTTCGGTGCAGATTTCTGCTTGAAGCTTTCTCATCTACAAAGTTTGTACAGTCATACACACACATGCATTTTAAAATGGAAGACAGAAGGAGGCATGCAAGAATATGTGTACAGACAGACACTGCATCACTGATAAGTGATGTATACTCAAGCAGGACTGTCTCCTGTACACATGCATACAGGTAATACAAACACAAATCAACACATACATATATATTCAATAGTTCTTCAATAATTTTGGGGCAACTGCAGTAATTTACTGATGGGCAACCAGATTTGTAAAGCTGGTTGCCCAAGGACAACCATGGATTTTAAACAATTTTATACCCTTGGTAAAGATATGATTTGCTTTCAGTGCGTTGGATGAAGAATGTCACTTGCTGTTGCCCAAGGATATCAAGAAGCAGTGCCCATGGATCAAGTATGATGATCTCCAGGTATGTTCTTGAACTGTTGTAAATTCTCTTCTCTTCATGGGGTGTCAGTTTGGTTGGATTTCATACCTGTTACAAACCATGAACAAACTATAAATTTAAAGACCCAACATAAACCAATCCACCTCTGGAGAAAATTCCAACCCATTTTTATAAGCCCTACATGAGGCACAGCTTATCGTGTTATGATGTTATGCATGCATCCATCTGTTTCCCTGTTTTGTTTCTGTACAATAACTTGAATGCCCCACCATTACCAGACTTTGTAAGTAGCTTGCATATGGGCAAGGAAGAAACCTACTGATTTCGGGCTGAAAAGGTCAAAGGTCAGGGTCACAGGGACTGAAAGAAGGAAATGTTTCCATACAATAACTTGACTTGTATACCAGATACATTGACCAAACTTTGTAAATGGTTTGCATCTGAGATAAGAAAGACATCAAATAATTTTGGGGTCAAAAGGTCATGGTTACAGTGACTTTAAGAAGAGCAATGGTTTCTGCACAATATCTTGAGTTTTTGTACACCTGCTTTGACCACACTTTGTGGATGGCTTGTATTTGAGACAAGGATGATACCTATACAGTTTTGAGTCACAAGGTCAAAGGTCCAGGTCTCATGGACTGAAAGAAGAAAAACATTTTCTACAAAACTACTCAAGTCCTATACTACATGCCTTGACTAAACTTTGTATATTGTTTGCATTATGGCAAGGAAGGCATCTATTAATATGGGGATTAAAAGGTCAAAGATCAAGGTCAGAGATTCTCCAAGAAGGAAAATGGTTTCCACAGAAATAACTTGACCCCACTGCCACAATCTATGACCAGACATTGCATTTGAGACCAGAAAGACATATATTGATTTTAGGGGTCAATATATCAAAGGTCAAGGTCACAGACTAAAGGAATAAAAATGGCTTCTGCAAAATAGTTTGACATAGCTGACATATAATGTACCATTTATTATGCTCTTGTTGTCAAAGCATATCTTTGAATTTGAGTACCACCAAATATTGCATTATTTGCAAAACTGCAAAAAAATAAGTGTGAAAATAAATTAATCCTGGTTGTTTATTGTATCAATGTTATTTACTATTGGTATAGAAGATAGCATGTTTATTTATATGGTTTGGTAAATTTTTATTCCTTTTTTGGAATAAATTGAAGCAAAAATACCACTACCAACCAGCTTGAGCCAATACATTTTATATTATGGAAACTAGGTAAATCTCTCCATGTGGATCATAGTCTATACATAGAACTATATAAATCTATATCTGTGTTCATTGTAGTGTACATAGAACTATATAAATCTATATCTGTGTTCATTGTAGTGTACATAGAACTATATAAATCTATATCTGTGTTCATTGTAGTGTACATAGAACTATATAAATCTATATCTGTGTTCATTATAGTGTACATAGAACTATATAAATTATTTCTGTGTTCATTATAGTGTACATAGAACTATGTAAATCTATATCTGTATTCATTGTAGTGTACATAGAACTATATAAATCTATATCTGTTTTCATTATAGTGTACATAGAACTATATAAATCTATTTCTGTGTTCATTATAGTGTACATAGAACTATATAAATCTATATCTGTGTTCATTATAGTGTACATAGAACTATATAAATCTATATCTGTGTTCATTGTAGTGTACATAGAACTATATAAATCTATATCTGTGTTCATTATAGTGTACATAGAACTATATAAATCTATTTCTGTGTTCATTATAGTGTACATAGAACTATGTAAATCTATATCTGTGTTCATTGTAGTGTACATAGAACTATATAAATCTATATCTGTTTTCATTATAGTGTACATAGAACTATATAAATCTATTTCTGTGTTCATTACAGTGTACATAGAACTATATAAATCTATATCTGTGTTCATTATAGTGTACATAGAACTATGTAAATCTATATCTGTGTTCATTGTAGTGTACATAGAACTATATAAATCTATATCTGTTTTCATTATAGTGTACATAGAACTATATAAATCTATTTCTGTGTTCATTATAGTGTACATAGAACTATATAAATCTATTTATGTGTTCATTATAGTGTACATAGAACTACGTAAATCCATATCTGTTTTCATTATATTGTACATAGAACTACGTAAATCTATATCTGTGTTCATTATAGTGTACATAGAACTATATAAATCTATATCTGTGTTCATTATAGTGTACATAGAACTATATAAATCTATATCTGTGTTCATTATAGTGTACATAGAACTATGTAAATCTATATGTGTTCATTATATTGTACATAGAACTATGTTAATCTATATATGTGTTCATTATAGTATACATAGAACTGTATAAATCTATATCTGTGTTCATTATAGTGTACATAGAACTATATAAATCTATATCTGTGTTCATTATAGTGTACATAGAACTATATAAATCTATATCTGTGTTCATTATAGTGTACATAGAACTATGTAAATCTGTGCTCATGTGCATCATAATCTGTACATGTATATGTAGTAATATGCAACATTCTTGCAATTCAAACTTTAGGACAAAATTGTGTATTTTTATGTACATGCACAATAGTCTTTAAATATTGATACTGTGTTTACTTACATGTATAATTGTTTATAAGTTAAGTCCAACTGCAAACTGCACAGACCCAGATCTGCTATTGCATAATGGGCAGACAGATCTGGATCTATGCAGTTTGTTAGGAGTAATCAGTAGAACAAACAACATAGATCCTGATCTGCCAGTGCATTATGCGATTGCAGATCAGGGTCTGTGTTGTTTGCAGTTGGACTCAACATATACATGACTTTCAATCTTATGTTTAATAGTCATCCAGCTGCAAATAGCATCGGCCCAAATCTGTGCCACTTGATGTGGTGCCGGAATAGGGTGTATGCTGTTCTTTCTGTTTTCAGGGATTTCATTTGGACAATTATTCTTTAATAATAATAATAATAATAATAATAATGACTTTATTTAAAGAGGGTGACACAATTAGTTGCATGGAACTAATCCTCCTTGTGGCCCTCCATTATATGCATATTTACATACGGAGTAAATAGTTGCACACACAAGAAAAAGAGAAAAAAACACTGATTTTATAAGCTACATTTATATATGGACATAGTAAACAGAACAGTTTTTAAGAACAGGCTCCAACTAGGTACATTGTGTATATACAGTATACTGTACAAAAATAGTGAGACAACAAAGTGGAAGGTTTGAGAATTTATACTTTAAGTTGTAATGTATTTGTCAAATCAAACGGGTTCCACTTTTCCTTCATTGAATTTGATGATAATTAAATGCATTTATATTTGTACTTCCTCTAATTTCCTTTGGGATTCTGTTCCAGATTAGTGGCCCTGAATATTGAAAACTTCTCTGAAAGAGTTCTTTATTTGGTTTGTAATAGAAAGATGGTTAGCTGAAATAGATCTTAAATTGGGAGTGTTGCTTTGTTTTCTAGCATGAAATAGTTCCTTGAGATATAATGGGGCCATATTGTTTGAAACTTTGTGCACAAGTCTAGCCTTTCTCTAAAATATTCATTAACTTACTGTTAACATTTTAATATCATTCATTGCATTTGGGATGTTTTCAGCATTATCTAGGATGAGTCTGCAAGCTTTTTTTTGTAAGCAGAATAATTTGCAAATATTCTTGGGAGAAGTGTTTCCCCAAATAACATTACAGTAGTCTAGGTTTGGTTGTATATAGATATTTGATAGATATGGCCTTATCTTGATTAGTAACCACAGACACAAATTCTTTAAACTGTTTGAGCATGAAACTCAGACTTAAGCTCAAAGTAGAATAAAGTTAGAGTCTTAGAACTTTCAGGATATTCTTAACTTTGGTTCCTCAATCCGCATGCTGAACTTAAATAATTTAAATGTAATCAAAGTACCATATCCAAATTTGGGTTATTGTGCTTGAGTTTCAGACTCAACAAGTTTTGGGGCCAGAGCCAGTATTCCCAAAATGTTTTGATCACAAAATTCAAGCTCAAGATCAAAACTACAATAACTAGATGTGACACTTGAAGTATGCTTAGGTAATTAAAATTTTGCATGATGGAGGAGGAACCAAATTAATAAGATCCTGAAAGTTCTATCATTTTTGCTACATTTTGATAAAATTGACAGAATGTAAAAACTTTTTAAACTTTGAGCTTAAGTTTTGTGCTCAAACATTTTTGAGAATACAGGACTTGGCCTGGTCTGCTGGCAGATCTAGGTCTAAACTGTTGGTTGATGGATGTGTGCTTCAAACAGATAACTTTGGTATTGAGGGGAGATTGCGATAAGGTGGGTCTTATTCAGAAGATAGGGGATCAGTAAGTGAGAAAAATCAAAAGACATGCTGCTGTACCACAAATTTCTCGTTTAGACTTTGTACTTGATGTTATTGTTAAAGATGCAGTTCAGTTAATTTTTAATGACGCTACACATATTTCATCTCATTATAATTATCAAAAGGAAATTAATATATATACAACTATTACGCTTCATATTGTTAAAAATCTTATTGTTCTTTGTTTTTGTAGGGAGGGATGTGGCGGCCACATGATGGAGTTGTCTCCCCAAATGAGCTCACCGAGACATTCGCCCGCAGTGCTAAAGAAAAAGGTCAGTACCAGGCTGCACTCAGTAAGAAAATATTGATGTGCTGTTTGGGTGAAGGACTGTTGACTTTTTTGAATGTCCTTATCCGTTAAGGAATTTGCAACATAGCGGGCTACAGCACTAATCATAACTTAATTGAGTAGAATTTGTCAAACTTTTGAACTGTGCTCTTCATTTTTTAACAGTGTACACTATTTACAGTTAGAAACTACAAATTCAGTTTGAGTTAGTAGTTCTGAATAAGCATATCACTATGATGGACAAAATTTATTATTATTCCTGTCATCCTTTGGTTTATTTCACATAACTTGATCAGAGTCATACAGGCAACCTGGTAACACTCCCCACCTGAGATCCATGTCTGCCAAATAGTATAAAATTCCCAAACCAAATAATGAATTATTCAAAGAAGTTTCCAGTGTAGTAACTCTGGAACTTTGCTTTGGTATATTATTCCAATAGAGATTAGAAATGCCCACCCTGTTTCTTTCTTTCAAAGTCAATATACTGTAAAACACTTTAAATTCATGGGGTTCCAGTTTTCATGATTTTCATGGGTGAGCTAGACCACAAATTTAAAGTCACAACGAAATATCAACCAAGCTGACATTCACCCCTCCCCTCCGTCATATGCAATGGAAAGGCATCAACTGTTTCTTTCTTTGTTTTAATACCCCGGCTGTCTATAGTGATGAGACTGGGAAATTATGCATTAGGATAAGTACATGAATGATGAGGAATGCTGAAACTGATTGATTACAATTTAATTTGAATGCAAAATTTCATGAACATGAAAACTCGTGTAAGATTGTAATGATTCTACCTGATGTATAGTAATAAATGCAGATTTAGTCACTGTCTGTTTCCTTCTTTATTTCCCAAAGCACATATTATTCCGATTTATAAATACATTTTTGCACATATCAACTAACTGCTAAATAAACAAGCAGCAGATTAGTCCTGCTTTCTCAAAGCCCATTTCAATCAGGTCTCTCTGAAGTTCTACTTTATCATGTGTGCAGATAAGCCACATTGCATGAATTGGCTTAAGGGAAGATATTTTTAGGTCAGCTGAGACCTGATCTGAATGTACATTTTGACTGTCCTCCAGTTCATTTAACTGATCAATCATCTGTGTTGAATACAACTCATGAAATCGTGATTTGGTTCCTTCTTGTAAAAGTTGTTTACAGTTAAATCTAGGGGTTGCAACTTATCCATACATGCAGCTGGTTTACAGTCATTTGCTTTGTTCAAGTGCCTAATCCATAATTATTGAGAACTTTATGCTTTGATAGCAGTCTTTAAGAACACTTGAGAACCTAATTACTTTAGATTACAATAGTGGTATTAAATGTATTAGCTCAGACATGTGTGAAAAAAGAAGTTGGCATTTTCTTTAAGATCTCTGTATTTACGCCAGATGTTAGCAATTGATAACTTAATTAATCAACTTAATTACTTCAGTATGGATTAAACCTGTTTGCTCGAAAATGTGTGGAAATGAATATCGGTATAATCTTTTACAGAGACATATGCATCATTTTTTTTTTTTTGTTGTTTTTTTAAATGATAGATCCACGAAATTAAGTACCCGAGAATATGTATTTTTTACCCAAACCAAGAAATTTTATACCTACGAAAATAAAGTGTTTCACAGTATCCAGTGGGTTCAGAGATGTAGAGAAAATAAATAATAATAATAAAAAAGTGTGTGTATATATATATATATATATATATATATATATATATATATATATATATATATATATATATATATATATATATATATATATATATATAGAGAGAGAGAGAGAGAGAGAGAGAGAGAGAGAGAGAGAGAGAGAGAGAGAGAGATAAAATATATGAATATAGGTATATATTGATATAGGTATAGATGATTATTGAAGCATATGCATTTGAGTGAGAATGAAAACAACTATTTGTATTGAATGTATATTGACTTTGTGGGTTCATATGTATGGGTGAGTTTCCATGTGGGGGAGAGAAAGGAAAGAAAGTGAATAAATTGTTGTATATGCATGCTGCTGTTTACATGTATGTGTATATGTGGTGTGTATATGTGTGTGTCTGTTTGTATGTTTATATATAAATATGTTTACAATAGGATTTTATCATTGAATGTTTTAAATTGGCATATGTTTTAGAATTAAGTGGTAAAACTGTTAGTGATTCTTTAATATTATGGATTAAAAATGAAAATTATTTTTTCTCACTGAAATGTTATTCATTAAAGTGCACCTTACCATATTATGATGCATTGGAACTCTCACATGATAACTGACCAGATACAATCCATCCAAGACAACCATACCTTAAATAAGGATTTTAAATCTGCAAGGTTTCTCTGTCACCTGTGTGAGAATATTTAGTACTGTACAACTTCTGAAACAGGATGTGCTGTGGACCTAAAGTTGTTTTGATGAAGTTTTTGAGGTTGCATACATGAGAAGATTAAGCCCAGACTGAGCATGTAATTAAACTCAAACCAGATATTTTAGCAGATGGCGTTTGAGTTATCAAAGTTTAACCATATTTTGAGAAACTACCATTCAAGAAATGGTATCAATTAATCCTAGAATGTGATAGCAAAAGAATGAAGCCTGGAACTGCAAAGAGGCAAAGCAAGTGACTTTGTTTTGATGCTAAGTATGGCACAGCATGTGTCTTAGTATTCTTTGACCATCTAACAGAATTTTACTGTGGGTTCAATACTATGGAATAGACAAGGTTACATTATAAATTGATGTCATTTATTGTGACTACCATAGAATTTTCTCCACAGTCATGAGCTTATATGCAGACATGTGTCGATTATGGTATGTTCTATAAATGCTTGTTTCACAATACACATGAATCAAATGAATGTTCCTTAAAATGCAGATTTTTTTGCTGTATACAAAACTTCATGCTTTACTGTGGGTGAAAAAATTAGTATTCCCGATTTGTTTTGGGGATTTTTTCTCTCTCTTTGTTTTGAAATTTAAATGTCAGGAATTTTCAAATTCCCTTTAACACCACCTAACACTGTTTTGGAACTTAAGCATAATTGTTGAAAAGTCCTGACTCCTAGTTTATATCACACACTTACATACACTGTCAGACATAAAAAGACTACACATGTGTCCTAACATGCATCAACAGAAATATGGTAATATTCAGATTAGAAAATGTTACATAAAAATACAAAACTCAATAGTTGATATGTGTTTAGCTGTAATATTGTACTAGATATTAAAATTTAAGTTTTGGCAGCCCAAAACAACTGAGATTGGTTTAAGGACTCGGCAAGCCTTGACATTTAAATATGATGTATCCACAATTGGAACACCTCATGGCTTTTCTTCAGAATTCCATCTTGAATATGCTTCATTGGTGTGGTCCAACACACAAGGGGGAAAATCACCAGAAAATGGTGGAGAACTCTTTCACACGCTGAAGTACACTAGGCAAAATAGAACCATGTCAAAAAAATTATGATGATACCTTTATGGAATTATTTGCACAAGCTCAGTAGAAGAAAGTTCTTTAGTGAGTTTATGCTTGAAAAAAAAGAAACTAGGAAATGTTTCAGCTAAGAATAAGTCATCTCAGTTGAGTTGCCCATGCTGAATGCTGTGATGGTGTGTGATGTGTTCATGACATCATTTTGGTAAACAAGGCCATGTATATGCAATGGTGACTATTGTAGTAATTTTTGGAGTCGTTTTTCCCTATCATTGGAAGAAAGACTAGAGCATGTTAGAATTGAATGTATCCACTTTAGTTGGATTTTATTCCATCCTAAACATACACATTGGAAAGATTCTACAAGTCTTACTTCCTTTAATTATAAAAGTCCTACTTCCTGTAATTATGTCCATAATTCTACCTCTGTCTGCGTGATTTTGAGTCTCAGCTCGACCAATGTGTGTATATGAGAAAGCTTGCCAGTAGCTTCCTATGGGTTGGTGGTTCTTCCCTCCACGAGATATACTGGCTGCCGTGTATATTCTAGCATGTGCTGAAAAATGGCATTAAACCCCGCAAAACCAAAAACCAAACCATAATTCTACAAGTCCTACTTGTAATTATGTCTACAAGTCCTACTTCTTGTAATTGTGTCCATAAAAGATAACTGTGTAGTAAGCACTAGTATTTAAGTGTATTGGTAATTTCAGGTGTGAAGATGTTCACAGGTGTCCAGGTTAAAAAGGTGCTGATAGAAGAGAACAAGGTGTCACAGGTAGAAACAAGCTGTGGTCCAATCAAATGTGAATACTTTATCAACTGTGCTGGACAGGTAAGGCAGTTTTACTAACAATATTTTATTATACATCTTTATTTCTCATTCAGTAAATGTTTAGAATGAATAACATCTGATTGCACATTGAAAAGCAGAGCTAAACAACCTAATTGTGCTACTGCTGTGTCTCATTTAAAGTTTTATTTATTGATATTTCATGTGCTAAAAACCATATTGGTTATTTACAGAAAAAGGGGAATAACTCAAGCTGTCTTTTGAAGCTGTTTATGATCTCAGATGATTTCAGATGTAGAAAATAAACTTAATCACAAATAAATACCAGCATACACAGAGCAAATTTTTTTGATAAACAAATATTTCATGTGCTAAAAAAGGATGCTTAGAGTAAAAAGGGAATAAATCAACTGCAATATGATGCTATATATATCATCTAAAGCTATTGAATTTGTCATTTTGACCTCATTCAGTTGAGTCTGAGATTCAGGGTACACCATCAGCCAATCAGAAATGAGCTTTCAAAAGTAATGTCATTTGTGGTTGACTGAAACTTAATCTCAAGCTTGAACTTAAGTTCAGGCTCAAGCTCAGGAGTTTTATAATTTCCAGGCCTGGACTGAACTGTATGAATGGCTTGTACTTGGAGTAAGGAAGAAGCCTGTTGATTTAGGGCATAAAAGGTCATAGATCAAGGTCACTGTGGCTGAAAAATGATACCTGGTTTATGCTAAAAAAATGTAAGTTCTTGACTGCCTTCGCCAAAGTTTGTGGAAGGTTTACACTTTGGGTAAGAAAGAGTCCTATTAATTCTGGGGTCAAGGTCATTGTAACTGAAAGAAGAAAAATAGTTTTTGCATAATAACTTAAGTTCTACACCAGGTACCTTTACTAAAGTTCGTGGGAGGCTTGTACTTAAGTTGAGGAAGAGGTCTATTTATTTTGCGACTAAAATGTCAGAAGTCAAGGTCATTTGTGGATGACTTGCACTTGGGTGAGAAAGAAACCTATTGATTTTGGGTCAGAAGGTCAAGGTCATTGTAAGCCTGATAAAAAAAATATAATGGTTTTTGCACAGTAAGTTTAGCTCAAGATCACAAAG
Organism: Margaritifera margaritifera; assembly: GCA_029931535.1. Lineage (NCBI taxonomy): Eukaryota > Metazoa > Mollusca > Bivalvia > Unionida > Margaritiferidae > Margaritifera > Margaritifera margaritifera. The sequence continues at coordinate 143,545 of JAQPZY010001537.1, read as the reverse complement.
CCTGTTGGTCAATAATCTTCAGACTCAGCCATGCCCTACTAGTGCCTACTTTGAGGATTATAAAACATGGGGTAGGCATATAATGTACCATTCATGGTACTCTCGTAATTTTATCTCAGTTGCTGTTGCCTCCTGAATTTTACCCCTCTACAGGCCAAATGCACCCTCCTGCATGTCATAAGAGGTGACTAATGGAGGCAGGAGATGCAGTGGCTTAGTGCCAGACCCAAGACCAAAAAAGTGTAGGTTCAAATCATGCATGGTGTGCCCTTGAGCATGACACTTTACTCCAGTTGCCTTGGCACAAAATAACCCACCTTGTAAAATACCAAACCAAACCTGAATGTTTTTAGTGAAAAATTAATTGTTACTATCCAATATAACAGATATTTTAACTTTCAGTATTGTATAGTTCACAACATAATACTCATGTAATACAAATATTACTACTTTTGTTGGAAGGCCTGAAATAAAATGGAACTTGAATTTGTTTGTCCTCGTGCTTTTGGAAAACATATTGGGATCATGATCCATAACTCTTCAGGACAATTAAAAAAAATGATTGTATTTTAATCCCTGCTGTTTCCTGGATGTTTAGTGAAAAATAAATTTTTGCAAACCAAGCAATATATAAGATATTATAAAATATTTGCTGCAGTAGGGGGCATAAGTGATGACAAACATAAATCTAATTTAAAAATAATGTTTCAGTGGGCCCGAGAACTTGGGAAAAAGTCTGAGCCCAAAGTGCGAGTGCCTCTACATTCTTGTGAGCATTTCTATGTTGTCACCCAGCCAATCAAAGACATGGATCCAATGTTGCCAGGTATTGGATAAAACGTTTCCTGAAGTTTTTCTCTAGAATATTTTAATTTTACATTTTTGAATGTTGTCTCTCATATTACACAAAAAATCACCATATTTTTATAAATTCATCCTCTAGATAAGTTTTAGATATTTACTTCGTTCTTTTGGTTTTGAATTTAAAAGCTTATTTGTTGCCCTAAATTTAAATCAGTAAGAGGCAAATTTGAAAAAGTAAGTACTGTTAATCATTTTAAATTTTATGAGATATTTATTAATAATTCTATGTAGAGTACCAGACAAAACTTTAAATTCTAAAGGAGAGTTTCAAAGGCAGGGCTTTACAAATACACTTGATTGACAGGAGAGTTTCAAAGGCAGGGCTTTACAAATACACTTGATTGACAGGAGAGTTTCAAAAACAGGGCTTTACAATACACTTGATTGACATCCTGGACAAGCTCAAATTTGGCTTTGGAAAGCTCAAGTTTGCAAGGTACTTGCCTGTGTGCAAGTGAAACAAACTTGAGAGAGAGGGAGAGGGGTCATGTTCAGTTCGTAATGTTTTATGTTCAAGTTTCATACTCTGTGATCTCGCAACAGTACACATAAGCACCTTTATATAGCATTTATATGTACAGCATTCTTCTATTACATAACTGCCTGCAGTTTCTTTCATCTGTCGTTTTTATTAAAAGAATGATCAAGATACTGAAAATGTGGCAACTACAAGCGATGTTTATCATCTGTTGTTTATGTGATAGTTACAGGAGACCAATACATACTGTTTAGCAAATATGAAATTAATACAAATAAGTGTTCTAAAATCATTCTCAAAAGTCATCTTCTCAAAGATTGTTTTGATGCATGTTGGTGATTTCAAGGTAACTAGGTGATAATTGTTACTTAAATGGATAAAATAAATTTTCTCAGATCATTCATTTGTGAGTATACATAAATCATTACATAAGGTCTAGCTTTGTTGATGTATTGGAAGAGATGAGTCTGCTAGTGTGTCTAGGGAAGAAAAAGGAAACTTGATGAAGTTTCCACAAACAAATTTAATGAGCTCATCAAGTACATTGGCATTTTAAGAGTTTCCAAAATGAACCGCTAAAGTGCTTCCCGGCATTTGATTTTGGGATTAAAACAAACCTGAGAAACTGTCTTAACCAGGAAACTCTTAAGCTTCCAATGAATGTAAGCATAGGCCCCCTGTGGCAGACATTGATGCAGAAAGTGCTATTGAAGACTGGATGATGTGGAAGCAGAAGCAGACATGTAAGGACACAACACTTCCCAGAAAAAAAGGAAAGAGTTAATTCATTGAAATTGCAATATTTCAGTGAGGGACTCAGTTTTAACTTGTTTTCTAACTGGATGTAGATTAAAGCTGCTTGATCAATTGAACTTTAAGTGAACAAGTAGATAAAGACAAATGTTATGATATATTTAAACATAATTAAAATTAATTTAACACATTTCTGTTCTTGGTTGTTTAATTTTTCAGTTCAAGGTCATTTATCTAAACATATTTCTTCCTCTCTCTCTCTCTCTCTCTCTCTCTCTCTCTCTCTCTCTCTCTCTCTCTTAAAAAATAAAAAGTCTAGCTATTTCCAAAACTCTTATCTACCTATACCTATCTATTAATATATATATATGTATGTCTCTGCTCTTCTAACTATATCTAAATTCCAACCATTCCTTTTGTTCTCATCTAAATATCTATCTACATGTGCTATTTATTTATATTTTTTTGATAATTTTAATTATTGCCTTATGGTTTTAAGGTGCAAAAAAAGATAAAAGTAAACAAATTTTTTTGTTTTTTGTAAAATCAGTATAACACATTTTCCTAAAAATGTCCCATATTTTATTGTACCTTATTTTCTTATTTTTTAGTTGTGATATTACGTTGTCATATTTTGGGGCAAGCTCAAATTTCCCAAGGGAAAGTTCAGTTGTCCACCAGGGCAAGCCGACGTTTCTAAAATTAGTAAAGCCCTGTTCAAATGGTGCAGTTTTTTTAAAAAAAAATCATTAATGCTTAATAAGAATGGATTTTATATGCCCACCATGTTATATTATGATGTCCATCTGTCTGTCTGTCTGTTACAGATTTTGTTTCCACACAATAACTCTAGTTCTTCACCATCTAGAGTTACCAGATATTGTGGATGGCTTGCACTTGGGGTAAGGAAGAACCCAATTGATTTCAGGGTCAAAAGGTCAAAAGTCACATGGACTGAAAGAAGAAAAATTGTTTCTGCATAACAGCATTAGTTTTACATCACAGACTGGGACTAGATTTTTGTGGCTGGCTTGCACTTATGATGAGCAAGAAATCTATCAACTTAGGGGTAAAAGAGTAAAAGGTCAAAGTCACTAGCTAAAAGAAAATCGATTTCTTTACAAAAATGTAAGTTCTTGACCATTAACTTCATTAAAGTTTTTTGATGACTTACGTATTTGGTGAAAAAAAAGCCTATTGATTTTAAGGTCAAAAGGTCAAGGTCACTGTGATTTTAAGAAGAAAAGTGGTTTTTGCATATTAACGTCTGTTCTAAACCATGCACCTTGACCAAAGTTTGTGGAGGACTTGCACTTGAGATATGGAAGAGGTCTGTTGATTTGGGGGTTACAAGGTAACAAAATCAAGGTCATTATGTCTCAAAGAAAAAGGAGAACTTTTGTTTCTTTGACCAATCTTTATGAATGGCTTGCACTTGTGACAATAAAAAAATTTTTTAGATTATGGGGTCAAAAGGTCAGAGGTCATGGTAGGTTAGATAAGAAAATAATGGTTTATGCACAGTAAGTTGAGTGCAAGACCACATACTTTGACCAAAGGTTCAGGTTGTTAAGACCTGTTGGTTAATAATCTACAGAGTCAACCAAGCCCTAGATAGTAACTAGTTTCTGGCAGGTTCTTTGGCTTTGTCCCATCTGGAAGACCATGTCACCACCAGTGCCATCATACTATGCATTATAAAGGTTATGTACTACAAGAGCCATTTTTGGCCCAGGCTTTTAGTAATATTTATAACATGCATTTGACATCATTATGTATAAGGAAGTTTGAATTTCACCAAATAAAATTATTTATGAAATGGATGTTTCTATTTACTGGGATATAAAAGAAAGACTTCAAAGTAGGCTACAGACAGCCAAAAAATGCCAGTTTTGGCCAAATTTAGCACATTCAGAGCTTTCATTTAAATAGTCCCTTCAGTTGAGAACCAAGTAGGATGTGTATAATGTCTGTATAATCACACATCAAGATCTTTTGGTTCTCAATTGAAGCATTGATAAAAAAAATAGAAGTGCAATTTTTTCCCAGAAAATATACATTTTATGTTTTCCATTTGTAAACAACAAAATATAGACTTGCAATAAGGAATGCTGAAAATACATGCCTTGTGAGAAACACAAAAAGTACAATAGTATTTTGCACTCTCCCTCTCTCTCAATTCACACTACATGTTCTTATTCAATCATTACAAATATTCCAAGCAAATATTTGACAATAATAACAAATTCACTACTTAAACAAATCAAAAGTTGGCTCTTTTAATGGGATACTCATGAGCTAGAATCTGCATGAAACATTGTATATCACAGGGATGATAGTGTTGATTGCCAATCTGTACTAGGCTGATCCCAGCATTAGAGTGTATTCTCGGCTAATCCCAGCATTAGAGTGTATTTTGGGCTGATCCCAGCATTAGAGTGTATTCTGGGCTGATCCCAGCATTAGAGTGTATTCTGGGCTGATCCCAGATTAAGTAGAATATGTACTAGGCTGATTCCAGCATTAGAGTGTATTCTGGGCTGATCACAACATTAGAGTGTATTCTGGGCTGATTACAGCATTAGAGTGTATTCTGGGCTGATCCTAGCATTAGAGTGTATTCTGGACTGATTCCCGATTAAGTTGAATCTGTACTAGGTTGACCCCAGAATTAGAGTGTATTCTGGGCTGATTACAACATTAGAGTGTATTCTGGGCTGATCACAACATTAGGGTGTATTCTGGGATGATCCCAGCATTAGAGTGGATTCTGGGCTGATCACAGCATTAGAGTGTATTCTGAACTGATTCCAGATTAAGTTGAATCTCTACTAGGCTGATCACAGAATTAGAGTGTATTCTGGGCTGATCACAAGATTAGGGTGTATTCTGGACTGATCCCAAATTAAGTAGAATCTGTCCTAGGCTAATCCAAGCATTAGAGTGTATTATGGGCTGATCCCAGATTAAGTAGAATCTGCTAGGCTGATACCAGCATGAAGAAGGTATTCGGGTTTCAAATTATATGCATCAGAACTAAACTAATTTGAATATCAAATGACTGTGGTACGAGTCCACAGTATGACTTGAGCTGATCCCAGTCTACAAGACTTGTATAGCCTGGGCTGATCCTGGAAGTCTCAAGATAAGGGGAGGGGGATAATCCATTAGTTAAAGTGATACACAAAATGTTATTAAACAGGCATAGCATTATTATTGGTATAGAATATGAGTACCTATTTGGGGAAGAAAGTCAAAATGAAATTTACATATTTTCTTTTTAAAAACAAAAGTATCAGATGAGAGCCCATAAGAGGATAAACATTATTTAGTTTTTCCATATGCCAAATTTACCATTTTTTAAAACTTTTGGTCAATGTTTCAATTGAGAACCAAAAACATCTATTGATATGTTTCAAGTATCGACATTATACACATTATACATTGTCAAAAGCCTTCACATGATCAATTCAATTACCACTCCATGAATGGAATTGATCACATGGGTTTCTAACAATGTGCACCATATTGAAATATGGCCATGATTTTCAATTAAAGAGCTTATTACCAAAAGCTCTAAATTTTCTTAATTTGGCAAAAACACATTTTTAGCTGAAGCTGACCTATTTTGAAAAAAATTACTTATTACCAGGGCCAAAAATGAAACTTAAAATGACCATTTCAAGAATGACCTTTGAAAACTGTTGAACAAATAGTGTGAAATGAATTAATGTTTTTATTTTACCTGTGGCAGCAGATAGCAAGACATATTCATCACTTTCTGATAACACTGTCAGTGTCATCAACAGGACTAAGATTTTTTTATTTGGAAGTCTTAAAACATTATAGTACTGTTCATAGACAAGACATACTATTCTACTGAACCTTTGTTATAGGGGTATTATTACATGTTTCTTCCAGTTATTCGTGACTTTGATGGTCATATATACTTGCGAGAGTGGAGTGGTGGAATTCTGGCAGGTGGCTTTGAACCTCCAAGTCATGGTGGAAAACCAGTCTTCTATAATGGCATCCCGGATAAATTTGAGTTCCAACTTCTTCCTGAAGACTGGGATCACTTCCGTAAATTTTTATGTCTTTCTGTCAGTCTGTCTGTCTGCTCTTAATTTTATTTACCTGTATAAAACATCCACCCAACTAAAAACAGTGTAAACCCAGATCTGTCATTGCATAATGTGCTGGCCAATTACAGAGCTGTTTACTTTTACATTTCTCCATCAAATACATTACCTGATCACATTAACATTAGGGATTACTTTATGCTACCTCCAGAATCATATATATATATATATATGAGTGATATAAACAAAGGGAAGCAACTCTTAAAGATTAGCTCCCCTTATCCCACTAGGTGGCAAACAGGAACCCAGATGTCATTAGTTTTTAACTTTCGTTTGCACTGCCAACAGGCCTCCTAGGAATCTGTTGGATTAAATCTGTGTTTTCACCCATCCACATATTTGTGTTGGTGGTACAGTAAGTCTAAACATTATTATAGGTAGTATATACTTCATTTTTGCAGTTTATAGTACATTTAAGGATATTTTGCACGTTGTTACTGCTTTATTATGTTAACACATTAACCACATGGCATCACATATTGACAGTTCATAAAAATGCGAGGTCGCCTATTCACAATATTTTTTATAATAACTGTTATTATTATTCATTATTTAGTTGCTATCGTCACTCATGATTCAATCAGTAACTTTATATATTTAATCTACTTTGCAGGTGTGTTGGCATTTTCGCATTTCCATTAGTGTAGTCTCATAACTACGTATACGTATACATACCATTTATCTTTGCACTTGAATCTGAAGAAATTTCACTCAAGTGCAAAAAATGCAAACACTTCATGTGGGGAAGGATAATCATGAAATATGTCTGTCGTGTTCTAAATGTTCGTCTTCAAAGACCTTTAATGCCTGCTCTTGTAGGTCTGAACAGACATGGGCCTTAGTCGTAGCTATGCAGCTCAAGGGCAGAGAAAGAGAGCCAAATCTAATAGCTTTGGTGACATGGAGATTCCTCCCCCTACTCCTGTTTAAAAAGCTAAGTCATCTCCCCACCCATGAGACACCTGCACCTGCAGAGACCTTGCCATGCAATGATAGATAGAGATTTGGAAGCATGCATGATCATTATTATTGATAAGGCACTGTGGACTAGAATGTCGAACAGTGGAAATGATTTGGCCTCTACCTATTTTGGGCAACCCCCTTGGTGTAAATTCAGCCCCCCGCCCTTTTTTGATGTTGATGATAACAAAGGGCATTTGGGGATATTTTCTGATTTTGCCGGCCAACTCAGACAGCCAAAGTTTCCTACCACAATACATAATGTCCAGGCTGCCAACCATACTGTCCAGCCATCCGGAAATAGGTATATGAAACGGCGCCAGATTTCTCCTTTGGCGACGATGTCATATAGTAAATTTCTGGGTCACACCAATCAGTAAACCGGCTTTATCCATGCCATCCATGTACAATGGTTGGCAACCCAACTGACCCAGCAAGCCACACTGACTCAACCAATCCCACTAGCCATATAATTTCAGCTGACTATGCCAGCCATACCGAGTCAACTGGCTGTCAGCCCAGCAACACATATTAACCACAAGTCCAGTTTGAAACTCTTATAGAATGCCTTTGTTGGCCATTCCCATGGATAAGTCATTTATAACATGAGCTGAGGATACAGCATCATTGTTACCATGCGGTATGTACTACCATGGATTTCAGCACAGGAGGAAGACACTACACAAGCGGAAGATCGCTCAGACCCAGACATACTTGAGAATTCTGACCCCACTATGGAGCACACAGAATATAGTTTTCAGGCTGTGATTGAGGAGATCGACAGAATACTATCTCCTATTAAATGTCCTCCTCCACTGGCAAACAAAGCTCACAAAGTGAGAGCTTTCATGGATGCTGAAGGTGTGGATGAACATCAGTCATTTAAATTTCTCCTGCAATTTTCCAAGATTGCTGAAATTTCTGGACGCCTTTCTGACAGGATATGCAATCCAGGCAATAGCAAGGCTTTTTCCTTGGCCAGTCAGCTACCAGCTGCCTTTTCACCAAATTGGTATAGGATGTATACCAATATTTATCACATGAAAGTTCCACAATGGATAAGGATCTTATGGCCTTTAATATGTCTGTCCCACTTTTTTATCAAGTGGACAGGCAAGTATTTATTGCTACTTTGAAATGGTTAGGAACGTCGTTTTGATCTCATCTCTTCTTGATTTGGCATCTCTGGCCATTTATAGCTTGGCGGAAAAAGCAGGAAATGACCACGCTTGGGATGCCGTTAGCCACAGCTCCAAGGTGATAACTAGGGCAGCACACCGCATCATGGTGAATGTCCTAACAACTACCTGCAATTTAGACCTGGTTAAAAGGGACTCTCTTTTGTGGTTATCATCACTCAAATAACATTATGCAGCAGCTCTGCACTCTCTCCCATTTGGCTGTCCCCTCATGTTTGGGGATGGAATTGAGGAAGTTAGAAAACAGGCGGCACAGGAGTTGCCCCTTGAACTATCATTCTACACCCCTTTAACGATGTGCCCTTGCCAAGAGCCATCTCAGAGAAGGGACGATATACACCAGTGGAAGTACAGAGGCTATTCTCATTCAAGACCACCCTATAGAAGCGAAGCAAGTAATAGGCGGTCATACCCACATACTTCTCCCAGACAAACAGGAAGTGAAGGGGGGGAGGGGAGAGAAACAAGTTTTCTCCTTCCCTAAGCCTCCCAACATTAAACAGTGACTTGCCTTCCATACCGCCTGCGGTGCCAGTCTCATTCTATTTCGAGATGCATGGAGCAACTTGTTCGCACACAATGACTGGTTGCTCCAGTTAGTTTCAGAGTGACTTTGGATCTCATTTGTCCAACCCTCTTTCCCTTTTGTCCTGCCTCTTCATGGTGGACACTCCCAGTGATCCTATGAAGATGGAAACAATACAGAAGGAGATCAACACTTTATTAGATAAATGGGTGGTAGAGGTAGTTAAAAACCCGGCGTCCCAGGCTTTCTACTCCAGACTCTGCCTGGTTGTTAAACAAAATGGGAAGTTATGACCAGTAATAGACCTGAGCAAGCTAAATCATTTCATCAAAGCACCCAAATTCAAAATGGAAATGGCAAGGACCTTTCTGACCTGCTGACCAATTTTGATCAGTCCTGGCCACGCTCACTGGCCCTGTTCCCAAAGTGGAACCTGTCATAGGTTTTGGCATGGCTCAACTCAAATAAGTTTGAAGTCTTATCTACAACTTGTTTCTTAATAGCCCTTGCTTCCGCATCAAGAGTGAGTGCCCTTTCCATGGATCTGAACTATCTACAATTTTGATCAGATGGGTCAGTCACTTTAATGACGCAGCCCAGCTTCATTGCAAAGAACTGACTGCCATCCACTGGTAATCAAAAAACATTATGTCTGCTCTCCTTGATCACTCCCTGGAGAGAAGCTAACTTACAGGAATCAGTCTGTGACCTCAAAATCTACCTGAAACGTACAAAGAACATACGATCCGGATGCCAGAGACTCTTTCTGTCACTTAAGGCAGAAAAGCAAGATATAACCCCACAAGCCCTTGCAGCTTGGCTCAAGAGAGTTATTAAATCTGTGTACTCTAACCTCTCACAGGATCAGGTACGAATTATGAAGATTTCAATCTATGAAATTCTGGCAATAATGATGAGCTTAGCATTCGAATGCATTGTCTCCATTCGAGACAGTGGAGTCAGTGGGCTGGCATGCCCAGTCGACTTTCTCCAGCTTCTACTTGCATGATATGGCCTCTCAATGAACTGAGCTGAATCTAGTTGGACCTCTGGTAGCCGCCAAACGGTCACTATGCAATGCCAATGATAGTACAACCTCCTAATCAGGTATGAACAATCAACTTTTACTGGATTCACCTGAAAAACTTTTACAAGCAGTTGACGTGTGGGAAACCACGGGGTCCTCCCTCACACACATATGACCTCAGTCGTATGGTTGTACTAACATTTACAGAAATTCATCCTCTTAGTAGAGCATTTATTACACTCCTACTGGGTGACTCGGGTAGAGGATAGATGCTCAACATTTCCTCCTCCACTTACCTATTCTCCTAACGTTAATGTGATCAGTTAATTTATTTGATGGAGAAAGTAAATTTTGTAGTAAATTATGTTTCTCCATTACGGGTACGCACTTCCACCCATCTCTGCAAATGCGGGCATACTGTCTCAAGTTAAAAACTGATGACATCCGGGTTCTGGAGCACCACCTAGCAGGATAAGGGGAGCTAATTAACAACAGTTGCTTCCCTTTGTCTATATCCTATATAGACAAAAAAACATTTTCATGTCTGTAGGAGGGCTGGATTATGGGGTAGCAGAAAATAATTTCTAACATTAAAGTATTCGTATTTCTGGAGAAACATAATTTACTACAGAATTTACTTTGTCCATATTTTCTATGGAAATTGCCACAAAAATACAGACTGATTCAAGGTATATGTTTTACTGGCAGTCTTTTTGCTTTTTCTCAGTAATATAGCTTGCCAGAGTTGTATCCATGCATTAGGCTAATCAAATCAATCACAGAATCACTGGATGTTGCTTAGTCTCATTTAATTAAACTCTCACTTTGCTCTGTGAGATCTAAGCCTAATGAAAATCTGGTAAAATTCTTCATTGTTCTTAGTGACAGATGATGCTTTCGTCGAATGTGTCAAACTGACACTACAATGAACAATTTTCCCCATCTCAAATTTTGTTTACATACTTCTGCAACCATTCAAGCCAAATTTAATAAAAAACAACTTTAAATGATTTCATTGAACATGACTTTGGAAACAGATGCCAATGCAGGATGTGTTTTTCAATCAGCCAGTGAAACTCTCTTTGAATACGTAAAGCATTACATTGTCTCATCAGTATGATGACATAAGACATCACTTCATCTCATTAGCCATTGAAATCACTTTTGAAATTTTTGGAAAAGCATCATTGTGTCATCGCAAAGAATTTTTTTTATCCAGATCCTCATTTGGCAGAAATTTTATGAAGCCATGGGAGTCTGGTTCACCGAGACTAGATGTTGCTTTAAGGTGTGAAATCCAAGTGGCTTGTGACTCTAAGTTAAGACTTCACTATTGATTATGTCAAGCCTGCAAGTTTGGAGTTCTGATCACTGGAGGAAATAAAATTCAAGAAGCAGGATTACAGGATCATTCTAATTGAAAATGAAATACTGTAAAACACTTAAAATTCTTTGGGTTCCGATTTTCGTGGTTTTCATGGGTGAACTAGACCATGAATTTAAAGTCACAACAAAATATTAACCAAGCTGACAATCACACACCCCCACCCCACCCCCGTCATGTGCAATTGAAAAGCATCACCTATTTCTTTATTAGTTTTAATACCATATCTATCTATATTGATGAGAATGTGAAATATACATTAGGATAAGTACATGAATGACGAGGAACAATGGAACTGATTGATTACAATTTAATTCCAATACAAAATTTCATGAGGATGAAAACTGGTGTCAGGTTGTATAGTAATAATGTGTAGTAATAAATGCAGATATACTCACTGTCCATGTCTTTATTTATTTCCCAAAGCACAAATTATTCCCATTTATAAATAAATTTTTGCACATATCAACTAACTGCTAAATAAACAATCAGCAGATTAGTCCTGCGTTCTCAAAGCCCATTTCAATCAGGTCTCTTGCAAGTGCTACTTTGTCATGTGTAAACAATCGGCAGATTAGTCACGCGTTCTCAAAGCCCATTTCAGTCAGGTCTCTTGCAAATGATACTTTGTCATGTATAAACAATCTTCAGATTAGTTCCGCATTCTCAAAGCTAATTTCAATCAGGTCTCTCACAAGTGCTGCTTTGTCATGTGTGCAGATAAGCCACTTTGCATGAAATGGCTTATGGGTAAAAGTTTTCAGGTCAATCGAGGCCTGATTTGAATGTACATGTCCACTGTCCGTGTCTTTGCAGTTTATGTTTAGCGTATTTTGTAACAATTCCTTCAGCAACGGACATCACAATATGCGCATTAATAACACTGTCATTCATCTGAACTTTACGGATCCAAATTTGGACCATAAGGTCAAGGTGACCCAGCAACAAGGGGTTCCCACAGGGCAATTTTGACAGGATTGTTTCGAACAATAAAGGTTTACAGTCATTCGCATTGTTCAAGCATCTAATCCCTAATTGTTGAGAACTTTATACTTTGATATAGATCTTTAAGAACACACAAGAACCTAATTACTTATGATTACAATAGTGGTATTAAATGTGTTAGCTCAGACATGTGGAAAAAGAAGTAGGCATTTTCTTTAAGATCTCCGCATTTACTCAAGATGTTAGCAATGAAATATCTTAATGAATCAACTTACTAACTGTAGTACGGATTAAACTTGTTTGCCCGCAAATGCGTGGAAATGAATGTCGGTATAAACTTTTACAGAGACATCCTTGTTTGTTTGTGTTTTTTTTTTTTTTTTTTTTTTTTTTTTTAAATTTGTAAATGATAGATCCACAAAATTAGGTACCCACGAATATGCACTTTTTACCAAAACCAAAAAATTTGAAACCCACGAAAATAATGTGTTTCACAGTAGTCATACAAAAATAATGAAGATTTGTCTCATGAACTGTTAGCATGAATCAGCAGAGCTGATTAGTATAGAATAGGGGGAGTGGGCAGTGAGAGTCGTAGCTGAATAAGCAGATGCTGTGCTAGCAATAATCAAAGAGATTCTCAAATGATTTGAACAAAACAGTTGCTTTTGCAACAGCTGTGCATACATATGAACCTTCCGAGTGGTTGGATAATTCTCCTGCTATCAGCAATACCTCCTGTCATTCTCATCAGTGTTTGAAACTCCCATTTAAAAAACATCATACAATATGAAATTTCCAGGTCGGACTGTATACACCATCTATATACGTACCAGTAATTCAAATTGCTATTCTGTTTGGTTATTTGTACAGTCTGATCAGCATGATGCTTGTTGCTTATAACTTTAGCAAGAAATTCGTTCATAGTGCTTTAGTGATTGGACAATTCCTGAAAAATGGAGAGGTCCGCTTAGGACAGAACACGAGATTTCCAAATCTGGTCAGGAGTTTTGACTTCAGATCTGGATGATTTTCATCAACCCGATTTTTAGCATGCAAATGGAATCCAAGTAATGTCAATTGATTTATGCTGCTTGAACAACCCATTCATAATCCATTAACTTCTTTAATCCATTTCTTAATTACTACTGATTGCTTGTGGTATAATCCAAGGAATACTTTTAGGTTATTGTCTGTTGGGGTGAACCAGTTCACAGTCACGTGATCACAGGGAGTCTTTACCATAAATATACTACATTAGAAGCAATGTGTGAAGCAAAAAATAAAAAAAAGTTCTATTCCAGAATTTTTTTAATAATAATTTTGAGTATGCAGGAGATTTCAGTGAATGGCAGGAGGGACAGAAAACACATCTCATCTCGGGAGGAAAACCCTCTCAGCCGGGATGCTGACATGCATGCAATTGTTGTTAATCTTGGTTCCAATCTGGTTATATCTTTAATCTGTCCCATCAACTTGTATTGCAAGATTAAAGAAAAATCACCAGTTCATGAGAGTTTTTTGATGTTATTAAGGTAGTTTGAAATCCATTATTTCAGACATGATCATTAAGTCAGTTTGTTGCTTTAAAATCTTAAGTTCTAGACCTAAAATGTTGTCAGCCATAATAAAATGTTCTTCTCTAAAATTAAAAAAACCCCAAACAAACAAAACAAGCGTCTCTATTCTTTATTGTAATTACTGCCCCAGTCTCTATTCTTTATTGTAATTACTGCCCCAGTCTCTATTCTTTATTGTAATTACTGCCCCAGTCTCTATTCTTTATTGTAATTACTGCCCCAGTCTCTATTCTTTATTGTAATTACTGCCCCAGTCCCAGATCAGTAGAAGTTTGCATATTGAAATGAGACAACATTTAACCTTAAATGCTTAATGGACAAAAGTGATGCCATTCAAATGTAAAAGTGATGTGTATATACTTTTACTGAGGATAGTGGAGATGTGAGCTTGTGCTTTTCTGTGAATAAGAGGTGATGCTGGTATGTTCTAGTAATGTAAATGGAAAGTTTAACTGGGACTAAGATAACACTACTTACTTAATGATGTTACAGAGTTTTCTGTGCATGAATAGTTGTAGTGATTTTTATTACCGTATATACACTGCACACATTAATTGCTTTTGAGTTACATACTTGTCAGTTGTTTTTATATAATCATATTTAAATATGTTTGTGAAAATTAATGTCATTATTGCAATGTTTTGGTCCTTTTACATACTGAAAATTGGGTTGATGAAAATCCTTCTGATTTGAAATGAAATCCTCTGATCAGATGTTTTAATTTTTCCTGATTTGACCTTTCTGGACTATCACATACATGACTATGAGTTTTGTGATAACAGAAAATGGTAAAAAATATTTACAGGCCTTGGGCAAACTACTAATAGACCTCTTTCTGGGTAAACAGCTATGAGAATAGGATCAACCCTGTTCGCAAAATTGAAAGTAGAGCAGAGCAAACCAGGCCTCATGTTCTCAAAACCTTTTGAGGCACAAACCTCAAGTTCAAGCTTGAAGTCCAAAAACTTTCACACTTTCAAAGTTTGATTACAATAAAGTTAGAATCATGGTACTTTCACAATATCTATAACTATTCTTCTTCCATTAGCATGCTAAATTTCATCAATGCAGACATACTCTAGTATCAAATCTGATGTTGTGGTTTTGACCTTAAGCTTGAGTTTTGTGCTCAAATAGTTTTGAGAATACATGGCCTGATCCATTAGCAAATTATGCGACTGCAGATCTGTATCTGTGCTTGTTACAGCTGGATGCACATTCTACATTAGCACATACATAGTATTTGGCATTTTCTCTGTTTTTATTTGTAAAAATAAAAATCTGGGAATTTTTCAGTGTTTATTTTCCAAACATTAAAACCAGGATAAAATTGGGTTAAAAACAAATAATTAAAAAAATAAGTACAAATTGCTCAAAATGGGATGATATTTTTTTTCATAATTAATAATATACACATTTTACTAACATTGTTCACTGCTTTTTGAAATGTTTTTAATTAAGGTTAGAAAGGTTTTTTGTTGTTGTTTGTTTACTTGTTTCTTCATTATATGCACAAATGTATCTATATCCCTCAGAGCTAGTAGTTTTTCCAGAAATCCTGGTCTGCATACACTCGCATAGTTTTCTTTAAAGTATCCTCACTCATGTTGAGTCTCTTGCTGTCTTGGATGTAGTCCAACGTTGAAAACAAGTGCTCTGCATCAATTGATCCAGGATATACACTCAGAACTCTCATTGCCTCTTTGCTGAAGTTGGGGAGCATGTCTTGATGACTGTTCCAAAAAGTCATCACATTCAGGTTTACATTGTCAGGGCGGGAAACATCAAACATTTGATTTGCCAACCTCCACCCAATATCTGTTCTGTGTTCACAGGACAGAACTGCTCCGATCTCACAGTTGCAGAAGGCAACAATCTCATAAAGAGCCAGTGTTGAAGAAAATAAGTACCCAGAATAAATACTGGGGGAGGGGAGTGATAAAAGGGTGTACATCAGTAAAAGCCAAATTCTTTTATTTAAGAAACGGTAATTTATCGGTGAAAATCAGTAAAAACTAAAAATGCAGAACACTACAAATACAGTATAATTTCATATAATGACATAGTTTAGACAAAGTCCTGGTCATTTTGCATTACTATAACTAGTCAGTATTTTCCCATATTGAATGTAGATACTGTCTAATTGTAGCCAAACTTTTTCATGTACCATTGTCAACCATGTGGTGTATAACTACTTTTGTTTACAGAAAACATGGCATCCATAGATGCTGATAGCAGGGTAAATGTAATCACAATTTTGAAGAGTTTAGAAGAACTTTTAAATGGGATGATTGTGTTGGCAGTATAGCAGCCATTGCAAACAGTAGAGAGAACTTTGGTTATTAATTTTACCACAACCCAAACAGTTTGTATGCATATTTACAGATATGCATTTTATGGTGTGAATTCTGAGAATGTCATTAACTAACTAAATGGTGAAGTCTTATTAATCATGACTGTTTATTGGAAGATCTCAGTGTTTGAATGACAATTTATGGGAACAGATTTCCATATTATACTTGGAAGTGATCCAGATTTTTCATTTATCCTTTCAAAAAGAATTTGAACAAACATATCCAGATAAATTGGGTTTTGTAGTAATTTTTAAAAACTAAAATTTTAGAAAATCTGTTGCAATTGTTGATTTTGAATAAATTTCATGAGTTGTGGCAGAACCAGTTAAAATGACATGAAATTTGATGCTCTAGCTATTAACTGTGATAACATGTTTGATTAATATACACAATATGAGAAATTATTATCTTTTGCCAGAATAAATAAATAAATAAATAATTTTTTTCTTGTTTCAACCATGATTACCAGTAATGTTGCAGCCGAGGAAGATATGATTAACACTTTCCACCAAATTTTGAAAATTGAAGTCCAGTACCTCAGGATGTTTTGTAGAGCTGAATATTACAAATGATATCACAATACAATATGTATTGTAATACATAAGTCCTAATACAATGCATATCATGATATATATCTTGTGCTATTTTTATGTTAATGTCTTACATTTAGCTTGGCCCTGTCATCTCGTAGCAAAATCACTCCAGCTGTGTAAATAAATTTATAATGTATTTCATTATAAAAGATAGCCACAGTAAGCCCAAACTTGTGAAGAAATTGAAATGATATGAAATTATTAATCCAGGTTGAAGTTACTTCATGTACTTGAACTTCTGTCAATAATGAAACAGAATATATTATTATATTAATGTGGTATTTAATGAATTGTGATACAGGTGTGTTCATATGTTTCATATTGCTATAAAAAAAATAGTTATATTCCTGATATGTAATGCTGTATTTGTACAGTGCTAATATTTATATTTCCGATACATATTGATGTATCTGTACAGTGGTAATATTTATATTCCTGATTCATATTGATGTATCCATACAGAACTAATATTTATATTTCTGATGCATATTGATATATTTGTACAGTGCTGATATTTTGTGTCATTTTGCCCCATGAACTTTTACATACTGTAAATTCATTTTGTTTCATGGGTATTGACTTTTGTGGTTTTGCAAAATATGACATTTTTATTAGTACTTTATGTTCTTGATTTAGGGAAATTTTGGGGGGCCACAGAAAGATCATTATTTGTTGGGCCTTTAAATTCATTGCTTCTAGCAAGCACAATATGTATGAAAATTGGTACCCCATACAAAATTGAATTGTCAGTTTTCTCTGGAGATTTTACTTGCAGAGAATGACATCAGAAGCCTTAAATGTTACACTTATGACTTGTGTTATAAGATGTTACTTATGTGAAATATCATTATATAGAAATAATACTTAGGAAATTCATTGATCCAATGTGATAAAATTAGACACAAGTTAGGTCGTGCATGTTTTAAACAGTTAGTTACAAAACAATATTTTTGCAGCCAATTATTGGAGTCTAATATTTTATAGGCATTACCTGCTGCCTCAACCTTACATCATTGAATTTATTTATTTATTATTTTTTTATTAATTTGTTTACTTATTTATTTACTTAATCAATTAATAAGTAAATACATTTCTAAAATGGGAAATTTTCCTTAAATTGTATTTTTCAGAGATTCTACTTGAAGAGATTCTCTTCCGCATGCCAATATTGAAAGATATTCAGATTCGACAGCTGGTGAATGGCCCAGAGAGTTTTACTCCAGATAAGTTTGGCATAATTGGAGAAAGTGCAGAGGTAAACTGATATTCACAAGTTTGTCTTGAAGGACCACTAGGTTGGTAATCAATCCTCCTGGGAAAGAAAGTTAGGTGGCTTTATAGCAAAATGCCTTGCTCTTCACTTCTGTTGGCCCAGGTTGGATCCTCTTTGCTGGCACATGCAAAGCTCTTTGGTCATCTGCCTATAGTCAGTTGTTTTCTCAGAGTTCCCTAGTTTTCCTGCCTCAAAGATCATCCCATGCTTCCATGAGAGCACTTAAATTTTTAAAGCCTGTTCCTGTTATTAATCATATTATGTTTGAATAATGTTTTTTTCTTTCTTTCTATAAAAAGTGCTACATTCAGGGTTTAAAGATAAAATCCATATTGCCATGCTTTTCACAACTTCAGATGTTTATAAAGCTAAGTCTACCATCAGCAATCAATCTAGATAATAGTGTTTGTTACCATTTGAGGGGTATTGTTGTAACTTATCAATCAGTTCATGACCTCTCCTAATGTCATAATCAGATTAATTCTATCATGATAGAAAATGTATTTTTTATTACCTTCCTCAAATGAAGTAAAACTGGATGATGTTCAGATGACCAAAATCAAGAACACCAAATCTATTACTTAATTTTTACATGGTACAAATTGTGTTACTATTAAATGAGAATGTATTTGTTCAACAAAGAATTTAAGTACACGAATACAATTAAATATTATCGAGTGTTAGTACAGTCTAGGTGGCTGAATGGTTAGAGTGCCAGACTTGCATATGAAGGGGTTAAAATCATTTCAAAATATCGGCCTGGATTGGCTAACATGGTGTGTCTCTCGATAAGGCTCTTTACTCCAATTACCTCATTACTAAATAACATACTTATGTTGCTGTGCCATATATTACCAACCAAACAAATCCTGGCCATAATAATAATAATAGTTAATCAGTAGATATTAAATCATTTGAAGGCTGATATTATTATTATTATTATTATTATTATTATTATTATTATTATTATTATTATTATTATTATTATTATCTCCAATATTCAGTTTCTATTATCTACTTGTGGTTTTGTAAAGTTCCGTAATTTGCTCACTCAGTAATGACAAAAAACACAAGTGCTGCATCTAGAAATTCTTGATAGAGGGGAAGGCAAGAAGGGCTACCTTATACAATGGAGACATTTTTGTGACCAATGGAGACATTTTTGTGACCAATGGAGACATTTTTGTGACCAATGGAGACATTTTTGTGACCAATGACATAATCCTGTCAACAAAATGTTGGGTATTTGCTTCCTTTTTTATTATTGAAAAGAAAGGCTTATTCAACATAGTATCCCATATAAAGTACACATACATATGTAGAAAATTAATGAAAAATAATACACTTGTAATGAGGTACTTATATGATCTGGAATGGGACAGATGGTAGGACATTGTAGGTAGAGAGGAGAGCATTCAGGGCTAGGGGAGTGGGGTGGGGGAACCCCTCAATTTCTGTCTAGCTGAAGCACTAAATGAAAATGATAGTATTATTAGCATTTTTGATAACATATGGGTTGCTTGTATTTTTTTGCTGATCAACAAAAATTCTTTTATTAAAAAACCATGGGTTCAAAACCATTTTTTATGGCAGCAAGGATGTGTTCCAAATAGTACAAGTTAATAAAGATTGCAGAAAGGATGTGTTCCAAATAGTACAAGTTAATAAAGATTGGCAGCAAGGATGTGTTCAAAATAGTACAATTTAATGAAGATTGGCAGCAAGGATGTATTCAAAATAGTACAAGTTAATGAAGATAAGCAGCAAGGAAGTTTTCAAAATGGTACAAGTTAATGAAGATTGGCAGCAAGGATGTGTTCAAAATAGTGCAAGTTAATGAAGATTGGCAGCAAGGATGTGTTCAAAATGGTACAAGTTAATGAAGATTGGCAGCAAGGATGTGTTCAAAATGGTACAAGTTAATGAAGATTGGCAGCAAGGATGTTTTCAAAATGGTACAAGTTAATGAAGATTGGCAGCAAGGATGTTTTCAAAATGGTACAAGTTATTGAAGATTGGCAGCAAGGATGTTTTCAAAATGGTACAAGTTAATAAAGATGGCAGCAAGGATGTGTTCAAAATGGTACATGTTAATAAAGATGGCAGCAAGGATGTTTTCAAAATGGTACAAGTTAATAAAGATGGCAACAAGGATGTATTCAAAATGGCACAAGTTAATAAAGATGGCAGCAAGGATGTATTCAAAATGGTTCAAGTTAATGAAGATTGGCAGCAAGGATGTGTTCAAAATGGTTCAAGTTAATGAAGATTGGCAGCAAGGAAGTTTTCAAAATGGTACAAGTTAATAAAGGTTGAGTTTATAAATGCTTTCTAAAATTAAATGAACATTTGCCTCTTCAACAAATAGTTGTTACAGTAACTTATAATTGGCTACCATAGACACTGTTATGGAAAAACTTGATAAACAGTATACTAAGGAGTTACCATATTTAGCCATGTCTAATATGCACCTAATAATGAATAGAGTAGATCCAGATCTGCCACTGCATAATGTACTGAGAGCAAGATCTTGTGTTCATTCTACCAAGGATTTCAAGTGAACAGACCTTTGTTCAACCAGATTTGCTTGGCTCTGTGAGATCTCCACCATACAAAGGTCTGGTAAAATGCTTGATTGATCTTTTACAGATAGAAGCTGCTTGAGTCAGACATTTTGAAGCAAATCTTTCTTCTTTAGGCATAATTTTTGCAATTATTCAAGCTAAATTGTTATTGTAAGCTTAACAGGATATCATTAAACACCACTTTGTAAACAGATGATGGTACAGGAGGTGTGTCAATGAAACTGTTCATTTTTACACAAAACATGATGTCATCTCATCATTATAATGACATATTATGTCACCTCATCTCATCAGCCAATCAAATCACTTTTCCAACTTTTGTGAAAGCCTAATTCTGGTGTTACAATGAAAACTCAGTTTTTTACCAGACCCTTATTTGGTGGAGATCTCAAGGAGCCACATGAGAGGTCTCTAGTTGAATGAAACTAGTGAACAGTGTAGACCCTGAACTGCTGGCACATTATGCAATATTAGATCTGAGTTTACACTGTTTACAGTGGAATGTTTGTTATATGAGGCTACATATACTGCTAGTATTTTATATTTTGTTTGCAGGTACGAAACTACTTTGTTGCAGCAGGTATGCATTCTAATGGTATAGCCAATGCAGGTGGAGTTGGTAAATACTTGACCGAGTGGATTATTGATGGAATGCCCAGTTTAGATCTCTGGTCCTCAGATATCCAGAGATTTGTTCCCTATCACAACAATCGCAAGTTTCTCAGGGACAGGGCTAAAGAAACTATTGGTAAGAGTTTTGTACGTATCCACTGCAACAACAGAGTGGTATATAAGATTTTTTCTATCAGTCTGTGTGTCTGTCAATATGTATATCCATCTTCGTTTAGCTCATTAGCATGATAGTTCCGACTCTGAAACAGGTAATAATTTTGCCAAATCTGCATTTTGTTTGCATTTGCATTTGCATTTCATCTATCATCTCATCATTTTTTATTTACAGTCTCAGAAATGCATTTAGATTTTGCATTCAACACTTCAATCAATCATTTCCTTTTGTTTTCACTTGTTTGGAACTAAATCCATTTTCCAAAGTTGCATTTTCTATTTTGGGAGTGTTAAAGGGAGAGAACTGTAGCATTTGTATCTTGTTTTATTAAATGTATGTCTTATTGAAATAGCAAAATCATAAAATTCAAAA
The DNA here is from genome assembly GCA_029931535.1 of Margaritifera margaritifera. Classification (NCBI taxonomy): domain Eukaryota; kingdom Metazoa; phylum Mollusca; class Bivalvia; order Unionida; family Margaritiferidae; genus Margaritifera; species Margaritifera margaritifera. Next base: position 121,723 of record JAQPZY010001537.1, on the reverse strand, counting down.
GTCAGCATTGAATTTAGGCTAAAATATAATCACAGCTGTAAAAAGTATGGTTTTAGAGTATTTTTTAATATTGTTTTATTCATTATTTTGTTTCATTAAAATAAAGATTGTGCAAATACAACCACCATTGATGATGTGATCACATCAGTGGTGGTTCTTTTTATGTCTGCCTCAGCAAGAACAATGTCACAACTAGTATGGGTAAAAGTTTTCAGTCAGTGTTCATTTTAGGCTAAGTCATTGAGCCTTTGATCTGTATTTTGATATCTCTGGCGCAAGATAGTTGCCTCCATAGTGCATTCAAATCCCAGTACAGAAGTCCCACACCAGGGGAAGACCTGATAAGGATATGTGTTTCATTTTCTTGAAGAAACAAGAAACGAGTAAAAATATTTGTGACCCATGTCATTTTTAAATGACCCCAGTTTTTGACCTAATAGGGCCCTTGGGTCCCACTTTTTCCATTTCTGGAATGAACACTCTCATTGTAAAGAATCTGATCCTGGATTATCATGCAGAAGGGCTTTCAACTATGGAAAGTTGGTGGCAGCTTGAAAATAATAGATCTTAAAATCACTACTTTGAAATGCATTCACATTTTCCATTTTCATTTTATCATTCACTGTTCTGCATTTTGTAGTTTGCATTTGCACTGTTTTCTGCAAAATGCATTAATAAATTCATTTGCGTTAATTCTGCGTTCCATTTGCATTCCTTCTTCATTCACTCTGCATTCTCATTCATTTCACTGATAAAATTACCTGTTGCAGGGTCTGTATAAAAACCTTACAATCGACAAATAAAATGTGGAAGTCATGTACATCCTCACAAGTGGATGATAGATGACCTAGTTCAAGTAGTCTTTATGAGCAAATTTAACAGGATTATTGTCCCTTTTCAGCTTTATGATGAAACTTTTTTCCCCAGTAAACCTATCAGCATTATTTAGACAAAATAAATGTTCATGTCTCCTTGCAATCAAATGTAAATGACCAGGGCAGATTTTCAGTTTGTTATGCCTTCGCCATATCTATGGAAGGGGCATATAGTGTTTCCCATATCTGTTTGTTCCAGCACACCATGTCATCCCATCCCATACCATTATGTCAGTCACAAATTTTGTTTCTCCTTTGAATACATTCCTCAATCACATTAACGTTAGTATTGTGATCAGGTAAGTATTCTTGGAGAAACATAATTTACTAAACAACTTTGCTTTCTTCTTTGAAAACATTCCGTGATCACATTAACACCAGGAAAATAAACTCCACTACTTCCAAAAATCCAGACCCCCCCCCCCCCGGCAATTTTTTTTATCTTTTCCATCTATATACTATATAGACAAAGGGAAGAAACTCTTACCCTTATCTTCCCTTACCACAGCTAGGTGGCTACCCATCAACCAGATATTTACCAGTTTTAAGCTTTCACTGGTTACTAACAACGTAGTACCACCTGACCTTCCGAAATCCTTGAATATCTTCATGATTTCAAACCATCCATCGAGGAAGTCAGTATAATAGTTTGTATTCATGTATTTGCTACATGTTGCTATCATTATTATTTATTTTTGATCAATATTTATGTGAATTTTTGGCAGTTGTGGACTTTGTTTATTCTGACCTTGTGCTCCAGCATGGTATCGTTTGTTGCATGTTGTTGGTTGTTTATTTGCACTCACTGCATATATCTTTTGCTTGTTTTAAGTATTTAGTGTTGTTATTGTGAACACTTTCAGGTTGTTATTTTCGGAATTTTTTTCATTCTTGTCATTTCAGTTAAACAATGGCAGTGAAATGCAGTAAGTGCAAGAAATGTAAAGCTAAAAAAGATTTCGCTTGGACAAAGTATTCATCATCCTGCACCTGGAATGTTTGTCCATTATGGTCCGAAGGCATGTGGTCACCTGTGTTGCAGAAAAGCATCAAGAGCAAGGAAAGATGTGTGAAGTCTCAGATGGAGTGCAAAAAAATTATGCATACAATGCTGACTGCGATGATTACATCTGGTGAATTGGAGGAACAAAGGTTTGCAGAGTTGCAGTCAGATAAGATCCATAATCCGGGCAATTCTAAGGCATTCTTTTCTGAAAGCCATCTACCAGCGACATTTTTGTCACGCTGGTATTGAACACATTTGGACATATTTGCCACTGAGCTTGACATTAGATAAAAACATTGCGGCGGTGAATATGACAAGCCCGCTGTTTTACAAGGTGGATGAGAATGTTTTCCATGCCACCTCTATGCTTGTGTGTAACATTATGGCAACATCTTCCATGTTAGACCAAGCAAAGCTAGCCATTTTTCGACTGGCTGAAATATCAGGCAATGATTATGGATGGGAGTCTATGGCCAGGATTGACAAGGTCATCAATAGAGTTGCGTACCATTACATTGCTAATGCCCTGACGGCTTCAGCTAACTTAGATTTAGTGAGACGAGGCACCTGTCTTCGCTCTTCATCACGCAGTCCACATCATTTCCGTGGTTGTTCATGCTACACCCATCAGGTCACTGTTACTATTTGGCAGTAGAATAGAGGAGTTGCAGAGGCAGGCAGCACAGGAACTCCTCTTCAACTTGCTGTGCCACATGCACAGGGGTTCAGGCCAATTCAGTCTCAGCCTCAGTGGAGAGATGATTGTCAGCAATGAGATAAGAGGCCAAATACTGCCCAACAACAGTTTCAACCTCAGTCAAATTTCAGGTGGTAACAGGCCCCTCAGTAAAGGATATAAGCCTCCCAACAACTGCCATTGACTTGCCACCCAGACTACCAGCAGACAGCCTACTGGTTAGCGCCAGACTCCTAGATTTCTCCTTCAAATACGTTCCCCGATCACATTAATGTTAGGGATATAAGCCTGCTACCTCCCAAATCCAGTCCGATTAAAAGACGAAAATTCATCTTTTGTGTCTATATCATATAGACAAAGGGCAATAACTCTTGTCCATTACATCCCCTTGCCACCACCAGGTGTCGCTAGTTTTTAAGCTTCGCTTTCGTACAGTCAAAATCATACAAAAAACCTACCGTCAATTCATGCCAATATCAATGTGAATTTTAACCATCCATCCTAAATTTGGATTTATAGTGTGTATTAAACATTCCTCTACAGGTGGTATACATTATTTTTGCAATTTTTCCAATATTTTCGTGAATTTGTCACTTTCTCGGACTTTGTCTATTTAGATTGCATGGTACAACATGCTATCGTTGATGCATGTTGCGATTCACAGTCAGCAAAGATCAGGGAGATTAATGATCATCTGTCTGGACGAGTCTGTGATCCAGGGAAGGATAAGGCTTTCTTTTCTCAAAGCCAAGTACCAGCGACGTTCTCATTGTGCTGATGCAAAACATACTCCTACACCTTCCATACTGAACACCCTGCTCTGGATAAGAATTTAGTGGCTGCCCCACTTTTTTATAAAGTGGACAAAATGTGTTTCATGCCACATCGAAGCTGGTTCGAAATGTCACCACATCTTCGATATTAGACTTGACCTCATTGGCAATTTTTCCGACTTAACGGAAAATGGTGATTTTTCTGACTTATGGAAAAATCGAGCAACGAGCATGCCTGTGATACAACGGCCCGAATTGCCTGGGTCATTAACAGGGCAAATCACTATTCCATGGCGAATGCGCTGACTGCCTCTGCGAATCCTGACCTGATACGACATGACATATGTTTGCGTTCCGCGTAGCTACAGCCACATCACACCCGGACATTATGAATTATGCCATTTAGACTCACCATTACTCTTTGGGGGCAAAATTGAAGAAGTTTGGAGGCAGGCAGCTCAGGACCTGCCCCTCCAACTCGCCGCCCACCCAGCACAGTCTTTTAAGACCAATCCGCCCCTGCCACAGCGGATCAATAATAGGCGAGCAAAGGAAAAGGGATCTTTTACGTCCAACCAGTTAGGAGGCAACCTTGTAGAGAGGGGGGCAAGGAGCCAGGTTTCTCCTCCTCCAAACCTCCTAACTCTTGACGCTGACCTACCAACCCCATTGCCCACAGAGAGCTGCCCAGTAGGCGCCAGACTCCTGCACTTCCAATCTTGTTGGATCAATCTATTTCCTCAAAACAAATGTGTGATCCATATCATTTCGGAGGGGCTTTGGCTTTAATTTATCCAACCCCTCCTCTTTTTTCCTCTCCCCTTCCAACGTTTGTACCGTCTTATTGGGAGAAAAATGATAATCTACGATCACTCCTTGTTGTGGTGGAGACTGTGAGAAAAAAAAATCTCCTGAATTTTATTCTAGGATTTTCCTTATACAAAGGCCAACAGCATGTTGAGGCCGATCATCAACCTGAGTTGCCTCAATCAATACATTCTTCCACCGAAGTTCCAGATGGAGACGGTGAGATCGATATGACTCTCCACCAGAAGGGATGAGTATGCTATCAGTCTCGATCTGGCCGATGCATATTTTTATGTCCCTATCCACACGGCGTCGCGGATATTTCTTTGTTTTGCTTACCACAACAGTTTCAGGTTCTTCCATTAGGTCTGAACATCAACCCCTGGGTCTTTAACAAAATCATGGATTGCGTTGTCACCCTGTTCCGGTTGACTTCTTCTTCAGCAACAACGGTGTACTTGGACAACATCCTCCAGACACATATGGTAAGTTCCATTCTTCTCAAGGGCAGGAATGATCTCCTATCCATTTTGAATTATCTCGGTTTTCTCGTGAACTGGGAAAAATCTGATCTTCATCCATCCCAGTGTTTTGTCCTACTGGGTATGGAGTTTACCACCAATCTCAATCTGGCACGACTTCCTCAGGTTTGCATAATACTGATCGTCAAACTAGTCAAGTCTGTTTCCAACAGAACTTGGATTTCAGCAAGAGAGTTATTGCAACTCCTCGGATTATTCAATGCGGCAGCATACTTGATCCCGCTCGGCCGTCTTTTTATGTGCCCCTTACAGATGACCTTGCTGGCTCAATGGCACCCATTTCCAGTCCCCTCGATCAAAAGGTGAAAATCACGAATGAGGTACGATCATTCCTGTGTCAGTGGCGCAACCCCGGTTGGCTCACGACAGGAATTCCTCTGGAAAAACCCCAATTGGAAGAGACAGTACATATCAATGCCAGTACATATGGTTGGGGAGCCCATGTGTTGCCAGACTTCAATATGGTCACTGGCACGTGCGAACCAGGGGAAACTGCCTCTCCACATCAACCTTCTCGGAATGAAGGCTGTCATCAATGCCTTTCAGTTCTGGAAGGACCAACTCTCAAGGAAACTGTCGGACAACTCGGTATTAGTGACCTACCTTCTCAAACAGGGGAGCACCACATCACCTGACCTGTACGTTCTGCTTTGGCAGTTTCTAGGTTGGTGCAACTAACCCCATATCAACGTACAAATCAGGCACATTTCTGGCAGATTCAGTGCCCTGGCTGACGCTCTATTTAGAAAGGGTCAAGTCATTCATATGGCATGGTCCCTACATCAATCAGTCTTTCATCGGCTTTGAGCATGTTGGGGGCATCTGATGATTGATCTTTTTGCGACAAGATGGAATGACAAGTTGCCCACCTTCGTCTCTCCAGTTCCAGACCCAGAAGCTTGGGCCATGGATGCACTATTGAGCTATTGGGAGGGGTTCAGGGCCTTGCCTACCCACCCACGGTCTTGGTACCAACAATAATACAGAAGTTGAAGGGTCAGAACTACAAGATGGTTCTGATAACCCCATTCAGATGGGACAAATCCGGGGTCACCGTTCTACTCGATCTAGCGATAGATCTGCCCAGGAAGATTCCAGCCAAGCTGAACCTTCTCAAGCAACCCTGACTGGAGGTGTTCAACCCTTGCCCAGACCGCCTTCTCCTTCACGCCTGGCTCTTGTTGGGACAGCCTTGCGAGAGAAAGAATTTGGACCTCTGATTGTGGAGAAAATCTCTAGAGCAATACGGCCCTCCACTCTGAAGGCTTATGAGGGAAAGTGGCGAATTTTCAGGGACTGGTGCCGAGTCAGTAACATCGTCCATTTGAGTGCCTCAATCCCTCAACTGGCGGACTTTTTGTTCTCTGGCTCTATGAGGAGAAAAAGCTGACCCCATTTACCATCAAAGGCTACTGCTCCATGATATTGGACACATTCAGACATCAAGGCAGATGAGATATCGGTCGTGATAAAGATATATCAGACCTACTAACCAATTTTGATTTGGATCAACCAATATCCCTCACCCTGTTTCCAAAATGGAATCTCTCCTGGCTTTTAACATGGCTCAATTCAGATAAATTCTAGCCTTTAACCCAGACAAAACATATTTCCTGATAGCCTTAGCTTCGGCATGCTGGGTGAGTGAGTTACATGCTCTTTCAGCTGACCCGAACTATCTTCAGTTCAGATCGAATGGTTCGGTGGTCCTCATGATGCAACCAGGCTTTGTGGCCAAAAATAGGTTGCCGTCAGTGGGCAATCTGAGAGTTGTCATACACTCCCTCTCTTCATTAGACATGTCAAGAGCAGCGGCCATGCAAGACCCAGTCCGCACCCACAAGCACTACTTGAAGCAGACAGAGGCTAGTTGTGGCAGACACAAACGTCTCTTTCTCCCGGTGTAGACCAGGAAGCAGGATATTACCCCTCAAGCCCTATCTTCATGGCTGAAGTGGGTTATACGCTCGGCATACTCTGAAGTCACAAAAGATCAGTGTCACCTTATGAGCATTTAAGCTCATGAAATTAGAGCGATCCTCTGTGAGCCTCTCTTTCGAACGTAACATTTCTATCCGAGCCATAATAGAAGCTTTTGACTGGCATGCTGGGTCAACCTTCAAGAGTTTTTATCTCCGAGATTTAGCTTCGCAGAGACAAACTCTGAATCTGGTGGGTCCTGTGTCGGTGGCCCAAATGACCACCAGACCCAGTTAAAGCCAACACAGCCTCTTAGCTTCGCTGGATTTGCCAGTGAAATTTTATTGGTAAGAAGAATTCAATAATCATCTTCTTAACCGGATATGAGGGTCACAGATCACGTGACTCTAGGCTGTGTTGCTTTCAAATTTGCAGAGAGGGTTATCGTTCGCATAGGGAATCCAGCCTTGTATTCCCTAGAAGGATACCCAAGGTATAAGTAGGATGCTCAGCATTCTCTCTTCCTATTACCAATTCTCCTAATGTTAATGTGATCGGGGAATGTATTTGAAGGAGAAAGCAAATTTTTAAGTAAATTATGATTCTCAGAGAATATTTACCCAATCACATTACTTAAAAACCCTCCCAGCCACCCTGCCATGCGAGCATCCTCGTTGGTATATCGCTCAGCTTAAAAACTAGCGACACCTGGTGGTGGCAAGGGGATGTAATGGACAAGAATTATTGCCCTTTGTAAATATGATATAGACACAAAAGATGAATTTTCGTCTTTTAATATGGATGGATTCTGGAGGTAGCCGGCTTATATCTCTAACGTTAATGTGATCGGGTAAGTATTCTCGGAGAAACATAATTTACTTCAAAATTTGCTTTTCACCAGTATTTGATCAGACTATTTTTCAAAATAAATGGATGATCCAAGTTGTTTAGAAGGGGCTTCAGATTTCATGTATCCCTCCCCCTCCCCTTTCATATTCCCCTTTCATGATGGATGTGCATCTGATTTGTAGAAAGCAAAATTTAGCAGAAGCAGATCTGGTTGTTACTCAACAAGCGGACAGTGGAGATAGTTCACAAACCAAACTCTGGGGTTTTTTCTGGTGCCCAAAGCCAGTGGAAAACTCAGGCCAATCATAGACCTCAGCTCGTTTAACAAATACATTTCTGCATGAAGTTCAAAATGGAAATGGCACAGTCAGTTAGGCTTTCCATAAAAAGAGATGAATTTGTGGTCAGTCTAAACCTATACACCCAGCTTCATGCAAGTTCCTTCGATTTGCCTTCCAAGGAAAAATATACCAATTTCTTGTACTCCCATTCAGTCTGAACATCAGTCAATGGGCATTCACAAAAATCATCAACTGCGTCATCACTCAGTTCTGGTCAACTTCACCAACAGTGGCTGTGGTGTATCTGGACAACATCCTCCATAAACACATGGTTAGTTAAATTTGGTGAAGGACAGGAACGATCTTCTGTTCCTTTTAGGTCATCTAGGCATTTTATTAGACTGGGAAAAGTCATATCTCAACCCATCCAATCATTTTTTCCACTTGGGCATGGAGTTTCTGACTAATCTCCATTATGTCCATCTCCATCATGTACACGTGGCATGGATTATTGAACTTAAGGAGTCAATTTCCAACAGGGAGTCCATTTCAGCAAGAGAGTTTTTGCAACTCCTCGGTTTTTTCAATGCAGCAGCAGATTTGATTCTTCCTGGTCACCTTTTTGTGCACCCTTTGCAGATGGCCTTGCTGGCCCATTGGCACCCCTTTTCTGGTCAACTTGATCAGTGAGTTATGATCATGTCCAAAGTAGTATTATTGCTGTTTCAGTGGCACAACAAACATTGGCTCACAGCAGAAATTCCTCTGAAGCCCCAACAAGAAGTTCTGGTATGTATGGACAAGGCTGAACCTGCTCAATCTGCTGCAGTTGGGGAAGAGCCTTGCGAAGAAAGAAATTTTAAGCTGCAGTTTTGGAGAGAATCTCATGAGCTAGAAGGCCTTCCACTTTGAAGGCTTATGAGGGAAAGTGGCACCTTTTCAGGGACTTGTGCAAGGCCAACAGCATTGTCCTCTTGAGTGCTTCAGTCCTGCAGTTGCCTGACTTTTTCCTCTGGCCTTATGAGGAGAAAAAGTTAGCTCTGATTTCTATACAAGGCTACTTCATGATATCTGACACTTTCAAACATCATGGCAGAGGAGATATTGGTCATGATGAAGATTTTTCAGAAATGCTAGCCAATTTGGATAGGTCAAAATCTCACCATGTTTCCTAAATGGAATCTTTTGTGCGTATTGATGTGGCTCAACTCAGATCATTTAGAGCTTTTAGCCAGAACCTCACAAACTGCTATCATACAATAAATGCTTTCTGATAGCTTTAGCTTTGGCATGCAGATTGAGTGAATTGCATGTCCTTTAAATGGACCTGAACTATCTCCCGATCGATCAGATGGTTTGGTGGTTCGAATAATGCAACTGGGCTATGTAGTTAAGAATATGTTGCCATCAGCATGCAATCAAAGAGTGGTCATATGCTCTCTTTCTTTGATCAATACATCAAGAGAGGCAGCTATGCAAAACCCTCTCCATGCTGTCAAGCATTACTTGAAGTGCACCTAGTAAAGTCATGGGGGCACGACATCTCTTTCTTTTGATGAAGGCTGGAAAAGAGGATATAACCCCTCAAGACCTAGCAGTGTGACTGAAGTGGGTAATATGCTCTGCATGCTATGATGTCTCAAAAGATCAGATACACGTCATGAAGGGTGTCCTGAGTGGCCGAGTGGTCTAAGGTGCACTCCTTTACAGATCACTGACATCTCACCTCTGTCCACGTGGGTTCGAGTCTCGGTTCGGCCAATGTGGGTATGTGAGAAAGCTTGCCAGTAGCATTCTGTGAGTCAGTGGTTCTTCCTGGGTTCTTCCTCTGCTGAACATACTGGCCGCCATGTATAGCCTATCATGTGCTGAATAATGGCATTAAACCCACAAAAACCAAACCAACCCTTCATGAAGTGTTCAGCTGATAAGATTAGAGTGATCTCTGCAAGCCTCACATTTGCGCATAATGTTTTGATTTGAGACATGATAGAAGCTGTTAGCTGGCATGCACAGTCAGCCCTCTCAAGTTTTTATATCTGTAATCTAGCTTCACAGATATAAGACTCGACCTCCTCAAAGGTGTGGGTTTAGCACATTCACTGGATTTCCCTGGAATTTTTGGCAGTCAGTATAATTCATTATTTTCTTTTTGTTCATGTATGGTTGCCATGGGTTACATGACTGTCAGTTGTGCTGCTCTCATGTTGGGAGAGTGTGTTATCCTTTATATAGGGAATCCAGGTATTCTTCTCTTAAAGGGTGTCCACGGTAGAGATTGGATGCTCAACATTTCATCCTCCTATTACCTATTCTCCTAATGTTAATGTGATTGGGGAATGTATTCAAAGGGTTTAGCAAATTTGTTAGTAAGTTGTGTTTTTCCCAGAATACTTACATGCTCACATTGCTATATAACCCTCCTATACCTCTCTGCAGATACGAGCATCCTAGTTGATGTGTTGCTCAGTTTAAAACTGGTAAACAGCTGGTTGATGGACAGTCATCAGGCAGTTGTAATGGGAGGTAATGAGTAAGAGTTTCTTCCCTTTATCAATGTAGTATATACAAGAAAAAGATGCATTTTTGTATCTTTTTGGAGGGCTGGATTCGGGAGGTAGCGAAGTTTATCATACTAACATTAATGTGATCAGGGAATGTATTTAAAGGAGAAAGCAAATATTTTAGTCAATTATGTTTCTCAGAGAAAACTGACCTGATCACATTACTAACAATGATGTGATCGTGTAAGTATTCTCAGAGAAATATTAGTTACTAAAAAATATGCTTTCTTCTCAGTAATTTTTGAAGGTCTTCATGGATTAAAATAAAATGTGATATGAGGCATTACATTAAGAAGACCTAGTCAAGTTTGATTTTCTCCTTTTTTCAGCATTATTTTATGTTATTGCTAAATGTTAATTTGAGCTCACTAACTTCTGAAGGACTTAAAGGGTTGAAATCAAATTTGGTATGAGAATTTACATTAAGAAGCTCTAGGTCAGGTTTGATTTTCAACATTTTTTGACTGAAAATGGCCCTTGTTTGACTTAGCACTTTGCCTTTCTATGATGTTTGCACTCAATAACTTTTGAAGGACTTAATGGATTGATATAAAATTTAGTATGAAGCATAAAATTAAGCAGACATAGGTCAGGTTTGAATTTCACCCTTTTCCATCAAAACTGTATCGAGTTATGACCCCTGTTTAACTTAGAGCCTTGCCCTTCAATTTTGTTTCTGTTTAGAAACTTTTGAAGGAATTGGTGGGTTGAAATTTGGTAGGTTTTACATTAAGAAGATCTGGGTCAAGTTTAAATTTTCACCATTTTCTGGCAAAATTTTATGGAGTTATTGCCTCTCTTCGACTTAGAATTTTGCACCTCAGTTACTTCACATTTTAGGGCATCTATGTTTTATGGACACATTTCTAGTTAATAGATTGTCTGATTTATGACTGTCTTTCATCGTGGTTTGTAGCTTACTTGCCAAATCCACTTGCTGCAGTACATGTAACTATCTTGGTCTGATGAAAATTATTGACCATTTATCATTACACATAGATGACCCAACTACAATTTAACACGTCTGCATCAGATTTGGATGATGCCATTTTGTGATACATCAGTTATCTATGCAATAATGCAGGAGTATTTTACATATTTTGCCAGAGTAGGGGCATGTTTGGGTCATTTTTTATATTGAAAGAAAGACATGAAATTTACTGAATCTTTTAATCTTTTTTTTTGCCTCTGTACAGTTGATGATTTGATACTTTAACCCAAATTGAAGGTAGATAACCATTATTTTTCCCGTGAATTTCTTTGCTCCACTTAACTAAATTCCAGGCTTTTAAAACCGTGTTTGATGTTTATGCACCAATATTAGGGCCAGATGAAAGAAGAATATGTTATGTGATGAAGAAAAAGAAGAAAAACTTTCATTTTCTATAGTCAGCAAGCATAACCTTTGTGACATATTTTATAATGTTCTAATGGGTAAATGTTCTGTGTGTGTGTTGTTGTTTTTTACCACAATAGACCATTTCCAAAATACTAAGATTCATGGGAAAGCACACCACAAACAATACCACATGTCATTTGGCTCCAACCACAGCATATTCATCAAGCATTTAACTGACAGTGCCAATTTGGGGTCTACACCAATGATACTCTTCTGCTTTGGAAAAGGTCTATTAGCAACAGTGAAATATTTTGAAGTGTGTCAATGAAGGCATTGTAAATGGCCACTGAAAATGCAAATCTCTTCTTCTTATTATTATTATCAAATCTTTTCAGGATTCTATCACCTAACTTATCCTCAGGAACAATGGCAGAGTGGCAGAAATTTGAGAACTTCTCCAATTCACACCCAGTTAAAGGTAGCGGGAGCAAGCTTTGGTGAGACAAATGCTTATGAGAGAGCAGCTTGGTTCAACCCTACTTCTGCTGGTATGTTCAACAATTGAAAAGTCCTCTGGGCATGAATTTCCTTTCAAACAGAAATGTAATAGTTCTTGGAAAATGTTGACTTTGTGACATTTTTGAATGTACACATGTGCCTTATTTTTGTTCAGGAATGGCTTATTTCATTGGTGATTATATTTGACAAACTGTTGTATTCAAAAAGCATGGAAATCGACATGATGTTAACCAAATTTTTAATTCCCCACATTATTGTGTTTCTTCGAGATAAGTTGTTCACGATGATTCTTCAATCTCTTGCAGATTTCACTTCTTCAGTAGCTATAATGTTAAAAGTTTTTCATCCAGGGGAATTAAAATCACAACATGAAATTCTTTATTTTGTTTATGTTTTTCACTCATAGGGTTCTTTTTAATTCTCAGCAGAAATTCACGGGTTAACCTTGAAATAGACAATTACATTCAAATCATGATTGACCTTCATTCTGTATTTGTATTTTTTCTAGGTTAATACAATGTGCAAATTAGATCATAGTAACCTTGTTTTGAATCACAAGAGCTTATTTAGTTTGAGATCGGACAAAGGCAGCCACATATTCAGTCAATACCCACTTAATTTTTTAGAGAAGAGACAGTTTATCTCGACTTGCAGTACATAATTTAATATACATTGAGATCTGTTTGAAAGGACAGTCAAGGGACAGGACAATATGGCTCTTAATAGACATGTGTCCGATCTATAGTGTTATCTCCAGGAAGCTCTCCACAGCTGTTTACATACAGAATCATTTTTGTTCTTTTCCTCGACTAATACCAATGCGCTTTACAATCTAGTTTTACTATTATAGGGATTTTTCTTCAATAAACTCATTAAATTATAGTCATCTTTGAAATAGACTCTTTCATTTTTATTAAGAACAAGCAATTTTTAATTTTGGTCACCCTACTATGATTCAGCCTTTCAAGCATTTTCTATAAAATTTAAGAACCGATTGATAAATAGTCATTACTTACCTTGAACAAATGACTTTTTTCATATATTTGCAGATGAAAATTTCTGATTGCAAACCTATTAGATAATTTATCAGAAGAAAATCCAGCCAAAGAGTCACCAATGTTATATCTGCTTTTTCATTGTATGCTGACTGGTTCATCTTCCTTTCATTACAAATATCTCTTCAAAAAGAGTCAGGAACCAATAAGTTATATCCAGCAACCAGTCAGCTTACTGATACAACAATAGTGATATCTTGTATCTTGGATTTTTGTTTGATAAAATGATCAACCCAGTAATAAATAAGAAAATTTCCTCTGCAAATGTATTCAAAAAGTCATCTATTTAAGGTAGGTAACAACTATTTTTCAGTCAGTTGTTCAATTTTCTAGAAACCACTAGAAAAGCTGAATCCTTTTGGGACAATTAAAATGTAAGTAGCAAACAAGGAAATAAGTGGGTATTTTTGACAAGGTGCTGTGTGCATATGTAGTGAGGATGAGAATTGGGGGACACAATTAAGTGCCCACAGTCCACATTAAACATGTATCCTTTATATTCTCATTGGACATTCCTATAATTGTCCCATATTAAGAATGTCCTTTGTATAGTAGAGTACTACAAGAAAAGTTTCATCATATTTTTATATGAAATAATAAAAGATGGATTCTTCTTCAGATAATTACCCGATCATAGTTGTAATACATTAGGAGAACATCCACTTCCTTGCAAATCAAACCCTCCCAAGTGAAGACCCCCCCCCCCCCCCCCCCATTAACTACATCTTTTGGTTTGATTTATCAACAAAAGTGCTAAAATGTTGTCTGCTTACTGTGATGGAAGTCAGACAAGAGTGGTGTCCCCTTGGATAGAGGGATTGGCAATAAATCCTGTCATTTGTCAGTTACTTCTTCCGATTGTGCCTGGTCAGTAGACTCAGTTAAGAGGCCTCACAAATACCTTCCATTTTGCACCTTTCTTCAAGTTTGAGCGATCCGTAAGAGTTTTCTCATCATAGGGAAGCATACTCCATCTATTTTCTCAAAAGTCTATTGTTTTCATACAATAAGTCAACCAGCACCATTTTAATTTTCTCCTCCAGTGGTCAATAGTACTTGCAGTACATCTCAATAATAGACTTTATTGCATTTTATTCCAGTTAAAGGATAATTTATTCTCAGTAATTTTATAATTTCTGTGATTTTCTCTGATATTTTTTCTAATTCATAGTGTCTACCTCACTGTAAGTCTAAAATGATGCTTGACTGTTTCTTATTTTTTCTTGTATTTGAGATTGTTTTGTTTACTTTAATTACATTTAACAATGAGCAGGATTAGATGTGCAGCATGTAAAAATTATAAGTTGGTCAAAGATGATCACATCATCTGCATTACCTGTATGGGGCGTCAATCAGACCATACATGCTAAATCTGCGATAAATGTACGGAGGACAGATGGGTGATGGTTTCTGCAAAACAGCTTTCCCAAGCTAGCAAGAGAGCCAGAAAGCAGTCTTCCAAAGATACAGATGCTATTAGCCTCACTGCTAATGCTGATGCCTCAGTAAAGCCAATGGCTGGAGAATATGATTTCCCAATATGGATGGACTCTCAATCATGTTTGTCACCCTCAACTACATCATTCCATCTACCCAGTCATCATTACCACCACAGTAGGCTTCTTTGTCACCCCAAGCCTCACATTTCAAAGTCATGTTTGCAGGCCCCATCTCTACTCAATCTAGTGATTTACAGGGAAGGTTTAGCCTGCCACACATCCATCAAAGAAGTCTTCTGGTTTCTACCTCTTGAGTTCTATCCTCCTCCTCCTCCTCCTCCTCCTCCTACTCCTGCTCCACACATAGAATTCCCACATCCTTTGACCTTTTAACCAAAAAATATATGCCTTCTTTCAAACTATTTCCACAGTCTGGTCAAGTCACTGACATCTTGCACTGGTTCAAAAGGCAAATTCATGATCCAATCATCAGCACATATTTCTTTTTGCAATGACAACTCCCATCTAACTTAAATATACCCATCTACAAAACACACGCCAGTTTTTCCAAACTGAAGTTCCAGCCATCAACAGAGATATTGCAGGCCTGGAAATGTTGATACCTTCTTCTGTATGAATGGACCTGAAACCTTTCCTCAACACATAACATCAAGTTCGCAATGTTGTAGCTATTGGCTCCATGCTCGATCTGGTCTCCATGGCCGTCTGTCAGCAAGCTGAACATAGCCTAGATCCCACCTTTGAAACCCCTGCCAAAAGACATGCCTGGGAGTCAGTCTTGTACATGGCTTATATACATGACAGGGCAGCTCTATGATGATTCTCCATTTCCATAATGCTTCCATTAACCTCCAACTCGTGGAGAAAGATGCATTCCTATCCACATCCTCTCTGCTCAAAGATCACCACAAGGTAGCCATAAGATCTCAGCCTTTGTCTTCCAACCTCCAATTATATGGTCACATTGAGGTCAGATAAAAAGTCCATCAAAGAATCAATCCTTGATCAGGCCCAGAGACCCAGAGCTCATCCTTCATTTCCCAAGAGGAATGGGAAGGACCCATCAAAGGTACTCCTGATGGAAAAACCTTTCTTTAAACCTAACTCCTTAGCAAGTGCCCAGTTTCCCAGAACAAGTTACAACAAGACATTGGAAGAGAAGGACTGTTTTTAGTCCAGTTTATCTCCCAGACAGTCCCTTTCCCACAGAAAATGATGTAATGCTTGTGCTGCCCTTTTCCAACATTCCCATGGGAGGAAGACATTAGCATTTTACCATGGAATGGGAAAGACTTTGTCCCAAGGACCAATGGGTTTTGAAAATCATCTCTGAGGGCCTGCAAATCTTGTTCCTAGACCCACCTTCATTATCAAGGATTCCCTTTATTGCAGACATCCCAGAGACCCATACATGGTAGATGTCCTGCAGCAGGAAATAGCGCTCTTCTCATGATAAGGGCAGTAGAGATTGTTCACAAGTCAAAGTCACCAAGATTTTACTTCAGACTTTTCTTTTTTTTACCAAGGCCGATGGCAAGCTCAGACTGTTGATCAACCTCAGCTCTCACAACCAACACATTTGGATACCCAAGTTCAGAATGGAAACTAAGAGATCAGTCCTCAGTGCCTTTCAGGGGGGATATTTTGCAGTAAATGTAGACCAAGAAAGAATGATGCATACCTGCATATTCCAATCCACAGATCTTCCCAGAAATTCCTGAGGTTTGTTTTTATGGACACTGTGTACCAGTTCAGGGCTTTTCGTTTTGGTCTGAACCTTGGCCCCAGGGTCATCACCAGAATCATGGACTGGATTATGTAAGACTTCAGAACCACCTCCACATCCATGCCTGGACAGCATTCTCAAAAGTACAAGGTAAAATGTACTTGAGACCTCTACAATGTCATTTAATTAGATTTAGATGACTGAGTTCTCAGTGTTTTCAGTGTGTCTTGTCTGGGAATTGGGGGGGGGGGGCAATAAATCTCAAAGTAGACAAAGAAAAGAGGGTGGATTTGATACCTTTAATAATATCAACAAATATTTGAATCCTATTAGAATATATTTTACGAATATTTTCTGATAGGAAAGTTCGGTATCCCTTTTAGCTCTAGATCAAGTAATGTATTTGAAGAAGAAAAATATTTTTTGAAGTAAAATATGTTTCTGCTCTAACACTTACCTGGTCATAATGCAGTCACTCCCTCCCACATAGTTTACATTCCTGTGAGATTGCATTTCCATTCCCGTAGTAACTGACAAATGACCAATCCTTCTATTCAAGGGAAGACCACTCTCATCTGACTGCCATCTCACTCAGCAGACATTTTAGCACATTTATTGTTAAAACAAGCCAAAAGATATTTTTCGTTTGGTACAAAGGGATTTACAAGGTAGTGGATGTTCTTCTAATATATTATGATTGGGTAAGTATTATTGAAGAAACATATTTTACTCCAAAACTGATATTCTCAAGTTGAGGCTGAAAGCTGTTGTTTGGCACTTTAGATGAGTATGTGGATGTTACCAAACAGATGAGAGGGACATTTGGCAAGCCTGGATGGTTTGAGTGTGTGAGGGATGAATACTGGGCCTGTAAGGAGAGGGTGGCACTCATTGATATGTCTTCCTTCACCAAGCTGGAAATAAAGGTATAAAGTGTCTTAGTCTCTTCCTTATTATTAGGTAGTGAGACATAGGTACAGTAGTAACTTCCTTATTAGGTAGTGAGACATAGGTACAGTAGTCTCTTCCTTATTATTAGGTAGTGAGACATAGGTACAGTAGTATTTCCTTATTATTAGGTAGTGAGACATAGGTACAGTATTTCCTTATTAGGTAGTGAGACATAGGTACAGTAGTATTTCCTTATTATTGGGTAGTGAGGCATAGGTACAGTAGTCTCTTCCTTATTATTAGGTAGTGAGACATAGATACAGTAAAACATCAAGTATCTGAACTTTCTGGGAGATGCATATTTTGTGTGGATAAATGATTGCACAGTTACAAAATAATGATAAACAGAACAAATTGTATGTCCAGAGATATTTCATTGGTCCAGATGACTGAAAAGTTTGGATAATTGGTGTACAAGTCAGCAACATCTTACTGTATCACTTTATGATTTGATCCTATAGCTTCAAAGATTAAAATCATGTTCTTTACCACTGCACTTTCATAGCAGCATAATTTGAAAATTACAACTTTAATTCTGTGAATTCAGTTCATTTAATCACTTGGAACATTCTTGTAAGGACGATATGAATGAGGTGGGCAAAAATGCATAGAGAAACAAAATCTTATATAATATACAGTATGAATGGAATTTAATTGATATATACATGACCTTGAAAGACTAGTCTGGACTTTTTATATGCCCATCTTAAGTTGGCATATTATGCAATATCATCTGTCCATCCATGTGTCTTTCTGGTTGTCTGTGTATCCATCTGTCCATCCATCTGTTAATATTTGCTTGTCCATTCAGTGCATAACTTTGTAACAGTTGGAGAGAATTTTTGAAACTGTGCCTTAGTATATAACATGACTAGACAGTGTGTCATGTACCATAGCCAGGCTCCCTTCCTCAAGGTCAAGGTCATGGCAAAGGAAAATGGAAATCTGTGACTTGTAGCATTGTCCAGAGTATAACTTTTGAACCACTGACGATATTTTAATGAAACTTTGCCAAATATATATCATGACTAGTTGATGTGTTGCGTGCCACAGCCATGCCTCCTGCCTCAAGGTCAAGGTGTAATTCTTTGAATTGTATCCTTGTCTGGAGTACCATATTTTCAGCATGTTTTTGGATGGCAAAAAGTAATTACTGTATATACTCGATTATAAGTCGACCCCTCCTTTTTAGGGCTGCAAAAAGTCAATTTCTCTTTGACCCTCCTATAAGTCAGAATGTATTTTGCTAGTCAGATCCGTCTGAAGGGGTAACTTGTCAGTGAGTCAGAAATGCACTTTGGAAATATAAACAAGCCAAACTGGATAGATAGGTAAGAAAAATAAAGACAAAACCAGTGTAAAATACTGTTATATCATTGAGCGAAATATGTCACAAATAAATTGTATATACTCGATTATAAGTCGACCCCTCCTTTTTAGGGCTGCAAAAAGTCAATTTCTCTTTGACCCTCCTATAAGTCAGAATGTATTTTGCTAGTCAGATCCGTCTGAAGGGGTAACTTGTCAGTGAGTCAGAAATGCACTTTGGAAATATAAACAAGGCAAACTGGATAGATAGGTAAGAAAAATAAAGACAAAACCAGTGTAAAATACTGTTATATCATTGAGCGAAATATGTCACAAATAAATTGACAACTTACAATTTGTCCATCTTTGTCCATAAAGCTTGACATTTTAAATCCATTTATATGATAAATCCATGTATTCAATTATAGGTCACATACCAGTATAAAAATAATAATTCAGAATGATCCGATTCACAATATCCCGTAATATGTTAATTCCACACGTCGTACAAATAAACAGTGAAAGTTAAATCCACGTTTTTGTGATTCACGGTATCCTAAAAATGTCACTATCTAATGTCATCTGTTACAAAGTCCAAGAATTAATCCTCATTGTCTGATAAAGTTCTTAAATCCTCCATTGTCATCTAGTCATTGTAAATCGTCATCGTCTAGTCATCATAAATCTCATCAGACTCCGATTCCTTGGCTTTACTGTCATATGCGGTTGCTTATGCAGAGACTGAGCTTGGGCTCTGCAAGTAACACTTTGATCGTAAAGTCAGAAATCTATTAAAGGATGCAACTGAACACGTGTCAATTGTGCAGCAAGATCAAAGGGAGTTCAAATAACCACCCTCTGTTACTTGGCATTGAACAAGTATCAAACTCGTGGCTGGATCAAAAGGTTGTTACATGGGAAAACAAAGAGTGTGGTGCCTTTACAAGGGATTAAGGTCAAAGTATATGCACAGGAAGTTGTATATAGAACTCTACTCAGCACTGAACAAGTATCAGATTCACAGCTCGATCAAAAGGATTGTCAACTTGAAAACAAAGTGAGTGCCTTTACAAGCCAAGGGCTTATCGGCCCACGTGCACTGGTAGATAACTTCAGAAATATCACTTGTGAATTAAATCTGACTAGTGGAAAAGGAAAATACAAATTAAATCAAAACTTTTATTGCATCAAGCAAATCTTTATGCAGCAAAACACAAATATTAATACAAATATAGGTTGTTCGGACTTGCACGAAAATGGAAGCAATATACTTACTAGTAAATACCCATGGTAAAGAACATGAAAAAAATATATGAATTGACAGTATTTTTATGTACTGCAAACATCTCGAGTTTCCAACATTACCCCTTGATTTATAAAAAAATTTTAATGTCATGCTTATAAGATGATCCCTACTCTGCATGAATCAAATTTTAAGTAAAAAATGTTGACTTATAAGCGAGTATATACCGTACTTTTTTTTCTGTCCGGAAAAAAAATATTTTTCATTGAGTGCCCCAAAAAAAACAAGAAATATCCAAGTCCAAGCAACCAAACCCGCACATATGATATCAGGCAATCCCTTAAGTCGCTCAGCAAAGTAATCACGCTTTACTTGTACATTAATGAATGTAATCCAACATTACTTGCCTAGTTTCATCTAGTTTATTTCAGTCCATGTTCAGGTATAACTTTAAAACCAGTGAAGATATTTTAATGAAACTTTAGCCTGTTATATATCTTGACTTGACTGTTTCTTGCCTATTCAGTCATTCCCCCTGCCCTCAGAGTCAGAGTCACAAGAAGGGATAATGTAAGTCAGTGACCTATTTCCTGATCCAGGCTGTCACTTTTGCACCCCTGCAGATATTTTGATGAAACTTTACCTAGGTCCACACCTTATCATAAAATAATCAAGTCCAAGTCTTAAAGATCAAGGTCAGGATAACTAGTTAGGAAAGGTCATGAAAGGCATGTATCATGTGCCATTTATGGTATTCATGTTTATCCTGAAAAGACATGAAAGTCAGCAATATAACATCATATTCCAACTTATTTTAAAATACAGTTGTCACTCACTGTAATAGTATTCAAGGAGCCATAAATATGTACTGCCTTATTAGTGAGGTCACCTTATACTGAGGTAGATTCAATATCAAAACTACATATATCCAACAAGATGGATGACCATACCCATGTTATATAGGGAACCATGTTTTACTGAGGTGCTTTATTGTGAGGGACCACTGCAATCAGTTCCATATTTATTTGTATATAACATACACCAAACTGTGAATATCATAGAAATATATCAGCTGTTTTTAATGTGCCTGCAGATAAGTGTTTATACATTTTCTTTATATTCACAAGTAGAACAAACAGCTAGTGTAGACCCTGCTCTGCAGGCACATCAGGTGATGGAAGATCAGTGTCCATACTGTTAGCAGTTAGGCACATCTTATACAGAAGTAAATACAGTATTTATAGTATATGCATGAAATCTTGTCCTCTTCAGAAGGATATTTGCCCAGACTTGTTAGGAAATAAAAGTTGTCAGTATGTTCTTCTTTTTTAGTCTCAGGGTCCAGAAGCCTTGAATTTCCTGCAGTATGTGTGCTCCAACAATATTGATGAGGAAGAGGGGACCATCATCCATACTGGCATGCATAACTCAAGGGGTGGATTTGAGAATGACTGCAGTGTTGTGCCTCTTCAGGATAATACGTAAGAAATCTATCATAAGTTTGCTGTAAAAAGAAAGTGTAGTTTTTGTTATGACTCTGGATATAAAGTGTTTTACATGAAAGTTTTGACATTCTGCTTCATATGTACATTTCAGGCACAAATGTACCTTGCATCCAGTTTTAACCAAGTTTGAATGCATGAATGTCATTGCAAATAACAACAAGAATGACATGTCTGTTGGACCTTTCATTTTACATGTCATTCTTGTCCAGCTATATGAGAAAACAATTGCCTCATATAAATGCATGTTGTCCATATACTTCAGTAAACATTTATTTACAGATTGTGAGTTTGTTGTCTGCTCAACCAAAGGTATGTCTTTCCATCAATTCATAGATGAGGTGGTTTTTGCAACATAACATTTGTTTGCTGTTCTCTTTTTTTTCTCTGACCTGGTTTGTAACTTACCCATGGGTCATCTGATGCAGTTTGGTGTTGTTATGCCCTTTTATTTCATCTGTATTACACCTCTTCCTCAATAACTCACACCTGGATAACTCACAAACCCATTTATAACGTGGGGTCAGGCGTGGATCCCATTGTTTTTCTTCTTGAAAATACCAAAAGAATTGGCACCTATTTGTTGAACATGAAGAAAATCATGATCAAAATTGGTAAATAAAACCTTAATATATAGCGCTCATTTTATCATAGAAAATAGTGGTTAGTGCCTAGAAATTTTGAATCAGCATCATAAAATTCATAAGTTTTAATAAGAAATCACGTATTTTGTTCGATTGTCTTGGCAAAATATTTTCTCAATACACTGTAAATAACAATATATGGCAAAATAGCGGTAATAGAAAAATGCTGGTAAATGCTAATGGGTGGCAACACTATAAGAAATGAACACCAATTAAAGATATCTTGTCAGATGAATTTCATGTTTTAATCTTTTAATTCTGTTTCAGTGTAATCAGTATAATAGTAATATGTTCTCTTCTATTGAAATATGACAAGAGTCAATTGACCATCACTTCAATGCCCATGAGCACTTCTTTGAGAACATAATTAAGTGCCAGCTCAGTTTTGATCTACAACTTGGGGAAGTGTTTGTTGCATTGTATATATATTAATCAGTAATTTATTCTAATTATTTGCAAATGTGATCATGGAGAGTAAGGGAACCAAGAGAAAGGCATACTTGGTGAATGAAAAGCTTAGTATCATAGATGGGGTTGATATTTGAGAAGCAACATCAAAAGTGTGTTGTGAACTTAAACTTGCTGGGTCGACACTCGAGGTTGGCTCAAGGATGAGCAGAGATTTAAGAATTACTTGCATGATGTTGATTCTAATGATGGGTTTAAATGGAAATGGGCATGAACTGCAAATGATATGGAATTAGATGATGCTATCTGCACCTGGATTCCACATCAGCGTGAACAAGGTGTTCCCATATCTGGAACAGTTCTCAAGGTCCATGCGGAGAGAATGGCAAAAACTATTGATAATGACTCCAATTTCATGGCAAGCCATGGATGGCTTTGGCAATTCCAGCGCTGATATGGGATAAAACAGAATTTGTTGTTGGGAGAGATACAGGAGGCAGCATGCAATTATCCCTACCAGCTTCAAGAGATACTCACCTGCAAGGGATATACAGAAGACCAAGTTTACAATTGTGATGAGGCTGGTCTTTGTTATCTGCTAATATTGTTGTGTTCTGATTCACATTTTTTTCCTTCTCTATGTTCTATGAAGTTAGGACCCACCAAAGTTTTGATAGGCAATGGTTTACATTTGTTGTTTTTTTTTTGTTTTTGTAAAAATATTTTAACTAAATATATCTATTTAGAGATAGGAAAATAAAAAATCAAAGGTCCCTCAGTTACTCATGCCCTCGCTTAATATTGCAGTCTATATTTTTGGACCGCATTGTGTATTCACTGTGTTACCTTTAACATGTTTACAGCATGGTATTTCTCATTCACTGCACCATCGTAACATATATTTTTTGTCCATATTGTGAGCTATTTCAGATACTTATGAATTACTGCATTTGTTCAAAACATTTTTTATGCTGAAATGTTACATCTTTTATTTACAAGTAGACTTTTGTCAGAGGTGTTTTGAATGTTCATTAATTGTGGAGCACATGTTGTGTATTGCCCGCTATGATGTGTTGTCTATAGATGCTGTAAGAGATGTATTTTTTACTGATTTCACATTTTTATCATCCAGCTTGTCTACTTACATCTTACTTGTATGATCTCCTGTGTATTTAGCATTTTATTCATTCTCTTACATGTGGAAATTTGTAATTTTAAAGTTTCAGGTCCTCATATTTATATGTTGATGTCACACTCTGCATAGAATGTTTTAGTGCTTAATTTTGATTGGTCAATAATTCTTATTTCCCAGGGATCAGAGGATCTGAATTCTGATTGGATAATAATAATAGGAGGTCAGCATTCATGACCTTTATCACTCTCATCTTCGTCAGGTGCAATTCAATTTTACTCATTGGTCATTCTAAAATGTCTCAATCAACTCTAAAGTCAGACGTGGTCATGGTAAATTGCTAAAATAGTCTAATTAACTTCCTTGGACAAAATAACACGGGCAGAGTTAGTTTTTTTGTAATTTTAAGAATCTTATTTTGGATTTTGTTTGGTGGTTTTGGAAGTTCAAAAGAATCAGAATAGATCTTCTTCTGACAGCTTTGTTGATATTAATAACACTTATAATTTACCATTCTAAATTCAATAAAATTATATTTTGCTTAATTTTTAAAAAATAATTCACATTTTAGTTTTTTAAATTCATGTAATAGAACTTTGTATTCTTCTTGTGAGTAAACCATTGCACCCAAAGGGGGTAAACCATAGAACCAGTGAACAAGAAACCTGAGAACCCAAACTAAGTTCTTTTCTTTACCTTCCTCCCCATCTGTAGCTCTTATAGCTGATTAATTAATAAATAATGCATGCATTGAACACCCATACTTTGCATACGTAATTAATTTCTTCTATAATCTATTGTTACGACTCTATGGTCTAAGAAAAGTGTAACAGAAAGAAAGTGAAACCAACAAATCAAGTAAAAATCAACAAGCAATTTATTTCTAGATGATTAAAGTGAAAATTCAAAAGACACTTACAGTAACGTGAATTAAAATCCAAATAATCCAATAATCCTGTGTCCTGATCACAAGTTCTAAATATAAAATGTTCCAAATGAATGACTGTATCATTGAATGTGTTGATGTTCCAATAGTCTTTAATGTCCTGATGTCAAAATGAAGTACTCCACGATATCTTTGAATAAGTTCACATAAATCCCAAAATCATTTATTAAAAATCCAAAATCCAAAAGTCTCTGAGCACTTTTATAATCCAATGAATATTTTAAATAATTACTGGAATGATTTTTCACAACTATAATGGCTCTTTAAAGACTGATGTTAAGGTCGAAACTGAAAAACTGTCCACTAAACATGGTATATATAAAGACAGGTCACAGGACAAAATGTTCTAGAGTATTATGGTGTATGTGATTTTTGACACATAACTCTAAAGGAAATTCTGGTTTTATCTGTAAACAAAATCAACCTTGACCACAAATTGAATCAACAACTTGTTTACCAAAACTATCCTTGAACTCAAATACTAAGTAAACAACCTAAATCAAGGACAATATCTAAACATGTCAACATTATACTTAACATTAAGGTTTAAGCAAATATAAAAGTCAAGAAACATTTATAATTTCCTAAAATATTTATAATATTATATAAACATCATACATAACACTATTGACTCAATAGACTACTGCTTTAATGTCTGATCCTACTTCCTTACTAGCAACCACAGTTCAAACAAACTCTGCATTTATGCCATACAAGAACAGGGTTGTTCCTGTACATTTCCTCGATCGGGATCCTGCATACTTCTAACATGTATTAAATTACCTCCATAATGAAATGACTTGTGAACTACCAACCCTTCCAAGGGAGCTGAGGTTCCTACATGAGCTCAAAGTAGAGGCAGCCTTTTAGTGGTGAACATCAAAGAAAAGTGCATGGCCCAGGAAAGGGAAGACCTGTAGAAGAAAATAAAATTCAGCACAGTCAGATATGGTTTTAACAAATAACATTCTTTGGTTGTCTTCAAGCTGCCAGTCTGTAAACTGTTCATACCTTTTGTGGTATGTACTTACTTTCACACATGTAAGTGGAGTGTACCAATACAAATATAAAATAAAGCTTCATACCCTGTTATTGGTTGCTTAATAACAGGTGCATAATGAATATATTTATAGTACCTGTTTGTGGTACACTGTATTCTCTTTGATCTTCATACTAGTCTGTGGTATGCCATTTGGATGATGCCCAGTATGTTCAATATGAACACACTTTCCATAGAAGAACCCCTTGTGAGATGTAACACCTTTTCTCAAATATATTGGACTGCACTGGATATAAAATTGGACTCGCATACATGGATGTGGACATTTTCTTTCTCATGTGAATGGAAAATTCTTGTGATTGTAAAATTATGGACCTGGACACTCAGACTGATTATGTACCATAATGCAGCATGATATTCTCTTTTGCAAGACTGGGAACTGCATGAATATTCTTCCAGCACCACTGTTCTTCTGATTTTATTATTCTTGGAGGACTGAGGACTCTCCATTTTTAGATTTTATTTTGAGTATTAGAACTGAAGGATAAAGAAAAGTTGGACCAGTATATGTTAGTGCTTCATTGGAGTAATAACAGATAATTGTTAATAATTATAATAGTTTTAAAGGAGGTCAGCATTCACACTTTGTCACTCTCTCATCTTCATCAGAGGAGCACAGTTTCAATTGGACTCATTCATCGTTTTAAATATCTCAATCAACTCTAAAGTCAGATGTAGCCATGGTGAATTGCTAAAATAGTCTAATTAACTTCCATGTACTTAATAACACTGGCAGAGTTGTTATTTTGTAATTTTAAAGAAACTTGTTTGGGATTCCTTTTGGTTTTGGAAGTTCAGTAGAATCAGAATAGATATTCATCTGACAACTTTGTTGATATTCATAGCACCTATAATTTACCATTCTAAATTCAGTAAAATCATGTTTTACTTATTTCTTTTTAAATAATTCACATTTTTTGTGAGAGATTCATATAAATAGAACTTTGTATTCTTCTTGTGAGCAAACAATGCACCCAGAAAGGGGTCAATCATAGAACCAGTGAACCAGACACTCTTGGTGCCCCCTTGCCCCCAAACCAGTACTTCGTGAACCGGAACCTTTAGCACCAAAGCTGCTGTGGTGCACCAGCACCAATAAACCATAAAATCCAAACAATGTACTTTTCTTTACCTTCCTCCCGCTTCAATAGCTTGTATAGCCGATTAATAAATAAATTATACATTCACTGAACACACATACCTTGCATATGTAATTAATTTCTTCTATAATCTATTGACTCAGTAGATTACTGTTTACTAACAGCACTAACCATACTAATCCTGACTATAAGTAAAAATAAGATACATATGAATATTGTAACCTTTATTGATAGTTAGTTACTTGATATACACTGAAACCTCATACATTTCCACATTTCAGATCTGCGGAATCATGTTAAAAATTTAGTTGTACTTTTCAGTTAGAACAGCACATGTATGTAATTCTTTGCTGCTTGCTGTTAATCACAGCTTTGTGTTACCAACATTTAAGACAAAACCTTGTGCTACAAATCGATGCAGCTTGTACTAACAATGCTTTTGCTCACCATGTATATCACTAACATGCTGTAATCCATACATTAGCATGCTACCATTTTTAATCACTTAATATAAGTGACTTGATTTGAATGCTTCAGGTGTTTTGTTATTAAATGCTGTTACCTTTATTTGATGCCTCTGCTCAATAATTGCAATCATAGAATAATTGATGAACCCAAAGTTGGTGATAAGATGGACCCTTATTGAATCTGTTACGAATGCATGTGGGGCAATGTGACAGTGTGTACATTGGGTCATAGTCCTGGATGTGCCTTTTATGGGTTTGTCTTGTCAAGTCCATTTTGGATAGAGTTATGGCCCTTGACAATTAACTTCATATCTTCACATAGGATGTTTTTTGTATCCTACATAGCCCAAGAACCATTTAGCATATTCTGATGGAGTTTGTACGAACATTATCTCATACACATACATGTGCCTTTTAGGTAACACTAAACAAAACAGTCTCATATGATTGGCCATGAGGTAATTTTTTAATACTAGAGGTGTGGATAAATTATCCCACAGTATCTCCATCATTATTAGCAAAGGTGTCTTGAGTGTATGTCCACCTATAGTAAGCCATGTTGAACATTAATTTTGTACAGAAGAATTTTGTGCCAGTTGGAGATTAAGTTCAAGGTTACAGTTATGGTTGACTGTCTAGCTTGGACTCAATCTGCATGGGCACCTATATGGCAGTTCGCAAAGTAAGTAATTTTGTAGAAAAACAGTCTGGTCTTGGTCTTCTTTAATATTGATTTTTAGCTCTACTGATCATAGACCCGAAGAGCTTATGGGATGGCCTGTTGTCCATCATCCATGTGTCCATTAGCACAAGTTTGTAATACCTACTTCTCCTAAACTACTTCAAGGACTGCTATGAAACGTTACACACGCATTCATCCCATGGCCTAGTTAGTCCTAAATGAAATTGGTTCTGCATGGACATCCAATATAGGTGCCACAGCAGCTAAATCTTATCGCTACTCCTGAACTGATTCATATTGACATGGAGTTTTCACTGCAAGACTTCTCATAAAATATAGTTGGTTCTAAATGAAAATGGTTTCTCTAGGACATCCAATATGGCCACCACAGTGGCCATCTTGAAAATCTGGTTATTGCTACTCCTGAAGGTATGTCATATTAACAACAGGTTTTTACTAAAAAAACTTCTTTTGATGTATAGTTGGTTCTAAAGGAAAATGGTGCTGATCTGATGTCCAATATAGCCACCATGGCAGCCATCTTATCATGTTATCACTATTACTCCTAAATGTAAAGTCATATTGACATGGGGTTTTCATGAGATGACTTATTATTATGTTTAGTTGGTTCCAAATGAAAATGGTACCACTTGGACATTTAATATGGCTGCAACAGTAGCCATCTTGATGGTCATATCAACATTGGGTTTTCATTAAAATACTTCTTATGATGTCTTGTTGGCCCTAAATGAAAATGGTGTCAATCTGACATCCAGTATGGCCACCTTGGGAGCCATCTTCAGAATCTTATTATTGGTACTCTTCCTGAATGGAAAGTCATATGAACATGGGGTTTTCATCAGAAGGCCTCTTACTGTGTATAGTTGGTTCAAATTGAAAATGGTGTCTATCTGACCTCCAATATGGTCACCACAGCAGCCAAAATCTTGTTATCTCTACTCCTCCCAGATGGAAAGTCATAGTGACATGGGGTTTTCACCAGAAGATTAGTTATGGTATCTAGTCAGTCCTGAATGACATGGTGCTGATCTGATCCCCAATATGGCCACCATGGAAGCCATCTTGAAAATCTTCTTGTCTCTGCTCCTCCTAAATGAAAAGACATATTGACATGGGTTTTTTCAGCAGAAGACTTCTTATGGTGTCTAGTTCGGTGTGGATTAAAATGATGCTGATCTGACATCCAATAGGGCCACCATGGTGGCCATCTTGAAAATCATGTTATCGCTACTCCTCAAGAATTGATGGTCATGTCAACATAGGGTTTTCACTAAAAGACTTCTTATAATATGTGGTTGGTCCTAAATGAAATAGTGACCCACAGACATTCAATATGGTTGTCACAATGACCATATTGAAACTTTTGTTGTCACTGATTCTCCTAAATGGATGGTCATATTGGCATAGTGTTTTTACCAAAAGTCTTCTAATGTCGTCTTGTTTGTCCTAAATGACAATGGTCATCTCATAGCTTTGAAATAATCTTTCATGCTGTCTTGTACAGAAATATTATTTAAGGTTGCATTATATGATAAAAAAAAGTTGTCATGAAAGATGTATTGAGTTTGATACCAGTATCAGCAGTAGTGAAGTTAGGAAAAACATTTATATTTACTACTGGAGTCAACTTGTTTCTTTCCAGGTTCTTCCTGATTGCACCAACCAATCAGCAAACCAAATGCTTGGCATGGCTACATAAACACATGCCAAAAGATGGCTCTGTCCAAGTGCGTGACGTTACCTCCATGTACTCGGGCCTCAATTTGATTGGTCCTCATGCTGAGCAGTTGCTCAGTGATGTGTCTGACAAACCCATTGATCAAATGAATTTTAAACCTATGACTTGCAAGGTAATAGCTGGTAATTAACTGTGAATTAACTCTTAGATAACTGATGATAGTTTTCACACCCAGTTTCGGCATATAATAGGATAAGTAGTTGCTCATCTAAGGATCTAGTCTTGGCATGTTCCAGACTATATCTGCATAAAGAAATTACAGATGTCAGTC
This sequence comes from Margaritifera margaritifera, assembly GCA_029931535.1. NCBI lineage: Eukaryota > Metazoa > Mollusca > Bivalvia > Unionida > Margaritiferidae > Margaritifera > Margaritifera margaritifera. The sequence goes on along the minus strand of JAQPZY010001537.1, from coordinate 91,837 downwards.
TGGGAAAAATGCTGCAAAAATGTGCCCCTTTTTGGATTGGTTACATTAAGCAGATATCTGTTTTTGAGAAACTGTTGGCATCATCAAGTTTATGATATCATAATGTGCATGAAATCACAAGTGACCTAAGAGAAATATACAACTACATTGATGTTCCCGAGTACTATAAGTCTTGCTTTTGTATACCTTAAAGGTGTGAATTGTTTTTATTTTTAATTTACTTCAGATAGTGCTAACAGTGCCATCCAGCATCTCAAAATTGGGTGCCTTGTTTTCGTTTCGTTTTTTCGCAAGCTCTGGTTTGGCTTTCCATTGCATAGCAGTGAAAGACAAAGCAGGCCATATGGCCCAAGCTAACAAGGTTCTTGGCTTCTCAGTTTTTCTACAACTTAAAGATCAAACCATTCCAACATTTTAGTCATTAATAATAGTCATTAATAATGCAGTAAAACACAGTACAAACCCAGACACAACAGATTTAGTGTAAGCATGGTATGAATTGAATTTGCATAAAAGTGTAATATATACATTATAAATGGAATATAAAGAATTACGGATACAATAAAGTAATTTTGGGGCATTCTAAGACGTCTGTTGCAAATGTGTTTTACTATATCTTCTTTTTGTACAATTCATATAAAAAAAGAATAGTTTAATAACTGGGAAGAAAATTAAGTAGCCTATAGTCTTGTAATGAACCATAGGTGTTTTTTCTTAGGTATCAAAAGAAACTTGAGAAGTAAAGTTGATAAAAAAAATCTGTTCCCTTCCTAAATAACTTATAATAATATGATGAGAATTTTCTTTGTAGCTTATAATCATTTAAAATGATTATTGTAACACCGTATCCGCCTAAATTGCCCAGTTTGGTTTGTATAGTTTTTGGGAAAGCCCATGTTATAGGCTAACAATATTATTGAATACATGTATGTGAAATTATATATAATAATTTCCCATATTGTGAAAATGCACTGTGTTCAGATGAATGTTTTAGTTTGGATTGGGTTTATTATACTTTTTGATTTGGCATAAATCATTTGATAGCAGCACTGGGACAATGAAAGTACATGCTGTACACTTTGCTGTGTGAACCCTGCAGTTAATAATGGGTGGATTGTGTACAGTTACATGTGTCATGCTGACCTGTTTACCATGATACAAATGTGACACAGCATGATACATATGTGACAAACAACATACTGGAATTTAGCCAATCTTGTGTACAGTTAAATGTGTCATGCTGACCTTTTTACCACATCATGATACATATGTGACATCATTACATCATGATACATATGTGACATCATGATACATATGTGACAAACAACATACTGGAATTCCCCCCATCTTGTGTACAGTTACATGTGTCATGCTGACTTGTTTACCCATTTACATATGTGACAAACAACATACTGGAATTCCCCCCATCTTGTGTACAGTTACATTACATATGTGGCAAACAACATACTGGAATTCCCCCCATCTTGTGTACAGTTGCATGTGTCATGCTGACCTAGTTTACATCATGTGTGTTTACATCATGATAGTTTACATCATGATACATGTGTGACAAACAACATACTGGAATTTACCCTATCTTGTGTAAATGCTATCTCATCTGTCAGATAGTATAGTCCCCCCCCCCTTCTTTTATTCTTGACTCTGGAATACATTTTGTAAGTCTAAGAGTAGTAGGGGCATATAGTGTTACCCTTGTCTATCCATCCATCCATTTATGGTGAAGTTTTGTGTTGAGGTTATTTCAGGCACTGATTGGGCATCTGTGTTCCATGAACACATTTCTAGTTGCAATATATTTTTAATTATTCTTTATTGGGAGTTGCCTGAAATCATATTATGCCATTATCTCGATTTACCACCGGGGGTGGGGGGGAATGCTAAAGTAAAATACTTTCTATTTTTATCCACAATTGTTGCAAAAAATAGTAAGAGCAATGTTTGTTTTTATCATTTTAAATTGAATATTATCAATGGAAGTCTCAATATCAGTGTACAATGTAACTAGTTCAATTTGAATGAGGTTTAACTAATTAGGGCCACTTAATATTTTCGGTCATAATCTATACATGTTGACAGATAGAAAATTCTTTAAATTGTTACCTATGAAATCTCCCCCCCCCCCCTTTTTGATATGTTAAAATTTTCTACAGTAATTGATAAATTGTCAAGCTTCACCTGTCTACCACCAGCTGCCAGTTAATTTCCTCTTATTTCAAAATTCATTAGAACTGCTTACCAATTCCATGCTGGAATAAATCATTATACAATCTCATCTGCAGTGCTAATTTTTTAAAACTTGTATAGTTAACTGACAGTTAGACACATAAGTGGTTTTCACTTTATTAAAGGTACAAATTCAAATAATTTAACCTCACTATCTTTCATCCATTTTTATTATAAACCAAAAATCTTTTCTTTTTTCAAGTGATATAATTTTAATTTCATGGAAAATGCTATGCAAATGAATAGGCATGGTTGGCACTAGGGATTTGTCAGTTCTTTACAACTACAGTACTGGCTGTTATATGTTATTTAATTTGTATTATCACACTTCTCTCCATTGCTCATATGTTAACTAGCTATAAATTTGCAGAGCTGCCAACCATTCCAGGATTTTGCTGGAATTATTATGAATATTTGGTGAAAATATTGCATTCCAAATTATACTGACAAAATTCCAGAAAATCAATATTTTTGGGGATAAAATTTGGAACAGGTGTTTTCTTGACACAGATAAGGAGAATAGTACTTGGCATCAATATGATAGACTAGTACATGGAATATAGTTACTCAGTGTAAAAAAGAGAATGTAAGTAACAAGAAACCAGTTGATTTGACTGTAAATAGGTGAAAAAATAACAACATAGATGAAGAGAAAAGGAAGATTCAGATTATTTGTGACTAAGACTAATGTTTGTAGTTATTGGTTTGGCCAAAAATGTTGATGGGAGTCAAGGTTCAGGAATTTGAAGATTGGGTACAACATTTATTCTCATTGGACCCTAGTTGTTACTGACTGTACATGTATGTATAGGCTCATAAGAAGATGCAATATGATCATATAGATGTTTGTTACTATTAACAAACATGTTATCTATTCCAGATGGGCTGTCTAGATTCTGAAAAATTGACACTAGGATGATTCCTGATAAGCATTCTCATGGGTTGGCATCACTGAATAAGGGTAGATAAATGAAGATGCTGAATTAGGGTAGATAACTGATGATGCTGAATTAGGGTAGATAACTGATGATGCTGAATAAGGGTAGATAACTGATGGCACTGAATTAGGGTAGATAACTGATGATGCTGAATTAGGGTAGATAACATGATGCTGAATTAGGGTAGATAACTGATGATGCTGAATTACGGTAGATAACTGATGATGCTAAATAAGGGTAGATAACTGGTGATGCTGAATTAGGGTAGATAACTGATGACTGTAAAGAAGATTAACTTGTTTTATTAAAACCTTACAATGCTATTAAAGACAAATTACAGAGGATCAGCTTGATGTGGACAATAATTATTAATTGAAAATTTATCATTTGTGGCAAGCATAATCATGTCAAATAGTTTAATTTTTTCATTAAGCATATGTTACTGTAAGTAATAGTAAAATCATAGGATCAGCTTTTTCTTATAGGTATTGTTTAGATTATTTATAAACTGGGAATCACCTTAGACTGTTTTTAGTAAAATTGCAAGCAAAACCATAGCAAAATTCACCTTTAAATAAGTACATTCAAATCTGCCTTAAGAGGTCACTCAAGCATATCGACCATGACCACTCTTTGTATGCATATGAAGTATTTGTTTTTGCAAGAAAGGCATTGTTTACATGTCATGTGAAACTGATGTGTAAACATGTCTTATCTTGTTTATATTCAATGTATTCAAGTCAATCTTTGGTGTAACTTTCAATTGACTAATCTGTCCATTGTTATTATAAGAATTTGAATTAAGCCAAAATGGGAAAAGACCAAACTGGCCTCATAACACAGGTGACCTCTGAATGGAGGTTCAACTGTAAAAATTGGTTTTTGGACAAACATCATACATCAAATACTATTATTATTATTATTATTGTTGTTGTTGTTGTTCCTATTACTTTCATCAATTTTATTCTAAACTAAATCCTTAATCTATATTTTTAAAATTTCAGAGCATTCTTATATTCATTTTTGGGGGAAATTGTTCCGTCAGTTGGCATAATTTCCTATTCAGAGAATTTGCTGTATAAATTTATCACTCAGAAGTTCTGGTGGAAAAGGGTTTAATTCATAGAATTCTTCATGCTTTCCCTCTGTCTATATTTCATGTAGTATATTTGTGCTTGTATATATGGTAAGGAGGCAGCTACGCCAACTGCTTCCATATTGCAGCTGGAGTTGGTGGTCTCACATGTAACAGACCCTGGCCAAATATAGTAGATGTCAACCCATTCATTGACAGGTCACCATTGTTCAGAGACTTGTGATGCCTTTTAAGTTGAAAGACAGGTCCCATCATATATTTACTATCAAACGTGCACACGTTTTTGTCGTCAGTTGTATGTTCTTGCAAAATTTGGCATAGCATTCTTCGAAAATTTTGAACCAACAGAATATCTTAGATGAAACAGTGACTGTAATGTTGATTCATCAGCAATTCTTGGATTGTAAAGAGTAACCATATATGAATGGATATTGAATGTAGATCTGGTATGTACATTATGTCTATCTGTTCATTTGATAAACTAAAGCAAATTCAGGGTAAAATTAGTTCTTTATTACACTTTTATGATGAATACATTTAGTATGGTCATCAATTTGTGTGCCAAAGATGGGAGGGGGGCTATAAGAATGATAATTTACCTCAAATTTACCCCAACAACAAATTTTCTTAGCAATATTTTGGCTTAATTCAAATTCTTAAAATAACAATGGATAGATTAGCCAATTCAAAGTTACACTGAAAGTACATGTGGCAGGTTAATACATTACTTTTATAGAAAAAGTTCCATTGTAGGGAAGACAATGGCCATTGTGACCAGGTGAAAGTCAAATAAAGGTAACTGTTTGACTATAATAGTAATCTGCAGCTGTTTTGTAGGTGATTGATGTGGGTTATGTCAGCAATGTATATGCCATGCGACTGACTCATTCTGGAGAAGACGGTTTTGTGCTGTATATCCCCTCAGAGGTATGAAATTTTCTTTGATTGATTAATTAAAGTTACATATTATTGTGTCAACTAACATTGACATTCATATACGAGAGGTATTTGAAAAGTTCTGAATATTTTGTTATAACTTTTTTGTTTCTTTGAACCAGTTAATAAATGTAATGCTGCTAGATAGACAAAGTAACGTTCTATAAAATGATCTATAGCTGTACATCATCATTTGTTCATAAATCCATGGAAGATGACCCTCATTCCGGAATACCATTGCCTGTGATTAGTGAGTGAGAAGTGGTTGCTGTGAAGGGGGATATTGATGAAGATGCTCGATACACAGTGAAAGATATTTCTATTATCACAGACATTAATTCATCAGCTGTTTTTAATATATTGAAGAATACTTTGAAGCTCAAAAGTTTGTGCTGGTTGGGTCCTGCATTTGTTGATGGCTAATCAAAAACATACTTCGATTGAAATTGCCAAACAGCTACTTGCCAAATATGAAAAGAGTGACCTGAAACATTTGAATGAGATTACCACAGGTGATGAAACATAGATCTGCTTTCTTGAACCTGACTGAAGAGAAAATAATGAAGTTTGGAGTGGAGAAAACAAACAGAGATCACAAATCACTTGATGTAGTTGGACTGTCAAGAAAGTTTTATACGGATTATTTTTTTATGCAATGGGTCTGGTCATCCAAGTACCTTATGCCTCCAAAGTGTTGCCAAAATGTTGTGGCACACTACCAAACTACCTATCCACGCACCAGTACCTGAGTTTTCCATCTATTCTATGACAACACACTGGTGCATAAATCTGCCATTGTGACAGACTTCCTGAAGGAGCACAGCATCCAAACATTGCCACATCCGCCAAACAGCCCTGATTTAGCTCCAAGTGATTTTTGGCTGAATCCTATTATCAGTGATTCACTGAAGGGCAGAAAATTTGAAAGTTGACATGCAGTTGGAAGTGAAGTTTTCCAGTGTATGAACATCATACCAAAAAGTGAATACAAAATGGCTTTAATAAGTGGATAATCAGACTGAGAAAGTGTCTAGAGGTGCATGGGGAGTACTTTGAGTGGTTGCACTGATGTACTGTTCACTAATAAAGAATTTTGTTTTACAGCACACTAATATTTTTAACATTTTAAATACCCCTCATATTGATCTGATTGGATTTTCTCATGTAAAACACAACTCCAGATTTTCTTCTGACCAATAAAATTTTGACCTTGAGGAACAACTCCATGGAAATTATTTTCTGTATTCTTCATCATCAGAGCTTTGGTTGAAATTTTGAAATATTGACTCAAACAAGATGCTATGAATCTGCTCTTGTTTTGAACTTCTTTTTATCAGCAAATCTTACAGTACCTTGACTATCGTAATGTCATCATTTTATTAGCTCACCTGACCAAGGCAAAGTGAGCTTATATTATTGCCTTTTGTCCGCTGTGAGACATCCATCGTCTGTTGTAAATTGTTTGTGAACACGCTAATGCCTTCATTTCTGCTCAGATTCGATCAGATTTGGTATGTAAGCTTATATCATAAAGACCTTGGATGAGTTCAATTATGAGAGATATCCACACATATGAATATATGTAAGCTTATATCATAAAGACCTTGGATGAGTTCAGTTATGAGAGATATCCACACATATTAATGTAGTGATATTACAACTGATTGGCTGAGGTTGTGAACACTATAGAGGCCTTATTTGTGATCATATTTTGACCTTATTTCTGATTAGATTTTGACCTTATTTCTGATCAGATATTGACCTTATTTCTGATCAGATATTGATCAGATTTGGCATGTAGGCATATATCATCAAGATCTCAGATAACTCCAGTTATGAGTGACATCCATGCATATTAAGTGATCTTGCATTAGATTTTTCCAAGCCTGTGAACATTCTGGAGGCCATATATCTGGTCAGATTTTTACCCAATTTGGTATGTAAGCTGATATCATCAAGATCTTGGATGAGTTTGAGTATGAGCAACATTTATGCATATTAATGAAGTGATGTTACTTTTGAATGGCTGAGCTTCTGAACACTTTAGAAACCATATTTCTAATCAGATTTGGTATGTAAGCTTATACTGTATCAATGAGACCTTGGATGTGTTTGATTATGAGCGACATCAAAGCATATTAATGAAGTGATCTTGCATCTGATTGGCTGAGCTTGTGAACAATGAAGATGCCATATTTCTGATCACATTTTGATCAGATCTGGTATGTAAGCATATATTGTCAAGATCTCAGATGATGTCAATTATGAGCAACACTACGCATATTAATGAGATGATCTTGCATCTGATTTGGATGAGCTTGTGAACATTCTAGAGGTCATATTGCTGATCACATTTTGATCAGACCTGGTATGTAACCTTTTATCATCAAGATCTTGGATGAGTTCAATTATATGCATGATTCACACACAATAATGTGGATCCTAATGGCAGGAAGAGATGCAGGGGAGAATGCTGGTTGTGTAAATGACTTGTCCTTGTTATGCCAAGAAAGTGTTCCTATATATATTATGGTCTAGGAAAGAAGATAAATCACACCAATATTAATATACAGGGTAGTAGCTATGTACTCCAAGCTTTTCTTTACCCTCAACAGTTTCAATATTTGTGTGAATTTGCATTCACAAGCTGACATATGTCAACTTTCCAGGTGAGTGATATCAGGCCTACTCTGGCCTCTTGTAGTAGGCATTGTCTTGATAGCAAGAAATTGCAGGTATTTCCTTTTCCTTTGTAAATTCTTAGATCTAAAAATAAATTATTCTTTTGAAAAATGAATTGAACATTTTAATTTTTATGAATCTTAAATAATTATTTATATGAAATAACTATTTTCTTTTTAATGAAAAATATATGGACAGAGGTTCAGAAAGCAGGATTTTTAAAAATAAAATATCTCTCTCTCATTCTGGATGAAATCAGGGACATTTAGATTATTTAATGTACGAATCATAAATCAAATGCTGTCCAGTTTTAACTGTCAGAGGCTTTCCCTTTCCAGCTGGCCCACTTTTCCATTGTAAGCATGGCTTTTGCATGTGCATTGAATTCCAGTCAAGGATCAAAACTTTTCAGCTGAATTGTAGAGAATTGGTTTCTTGATTGTAAGAAATTTGTGCAGTTTGGACACTCTCTGAGAGATTGATCCTTGTCTGCTGATTTTCAGAATTTTTCAATTTTCCCATCAGAACAGTATTTTTGACTGAGAAATTTGCTCTGATAAGATTTTTATCAATTCTAAGGTAAAATACAAAAATGAATAAGCTGTCCAATAAACAACAACAAAAAGTGGACTCCAAAAATATTGCAAAATATGCATATATTTTGTCTCAACAGTATGCCCTCCATGTATATGAAGTACTGATGAAAGCTGGAAAAGATTATGGGATTCGCAATGCTGGCTACTACTCCCTACGTCATCTTCGCATTGAGAAGTTATTTGCATACTGGGGTCAAGATCTCACTTCACATGACACCCCATTTGAGGCAGGCAGAGAATTCAGAGTTTCCTTCAGGGTTAGTAGACACAATAGTAGACTGATAAATATCTCTTGACAGAGATTTAAAAAAATAATTTAAAAGGTCATTACTTAGTCTTGACAATGATCATCATATTAGAAACATCATTATCAAGATAGATTTATTAGTCTAACAAAACAGATAATCCTATTATATGATTGTAAACCATTCATAGTCTATATTTTACTTATATCACAATCAGAATTGATATTTGTATTTGTTAGATTTAATGGCACTTTTAATTGGCTTTGTCATGCTGAGGAATTGGGAGCTAGGTGCCTTTCCCAAAGACACAACAAGGCAGTCAACCCAGGCTGGCCTGGGTTGGTATAGAATATGTGACCCTTTGATTACAAGTCTGATGCACTATGCAACTGAGCTACTTCAGCTCCCCAGAAATATTGAAGATGGTGTGAAAACTGTGTTATATATTCAACATTTACTGGAGTGTCAAGTATTTGTTACCATTTTTCTTTCTTTTTTTTTCTCTTTTTTTTCCATTTTTCCCCACTTTTCTCCAGCACTCCTATATGAGAGACAAGATATTGAGCATCTTATATGGTGTAGTAAATATTGTTTTTGAAGACAATATTTCAAATACTTGATAATTTCTTTACATTGTTGCTTTAAAAAAGGGGTAGGATTGACATAGAAAACATCCACCCATGTCTTGTCCAGGAAGTTTTTGTTTCCTCTTATGGAAACAAATATAAAATGTAAAATGAGCTTGCAATATTAGACTATTGTTGGTTAACAGTTGTTTGGGTGGAATTTTCCAGCATTTTTATTCAATCTCCAGCATTATTAGATCTGATTGTCTGCATTTTTCTTCTGAGGATATAACATGCATGCATGTAACCCAGCCATGAAGGGGTGACACCAAGGATTTTTAGACAAGGTCCACCAAAAATAATTTGGACCCATGAAACCATTATTTCAGAATAAATGGGTGAATAGAATGAGACTACTCCAGATTAACTTTTATGGCTACAATAGGCAAGGATCTGCAGTGTACATTGACAGAATTAGACAGGTTTCACTAAAAATAGGCAAGGATCTGCAGTATACATTGACAGAATTAGACAGGTTTCACTAAAAATAACCAAGGATCTGCAGTATACATTGACAGAATTAGACAGGATTCACTAAAAATAGGCAAGGATCTGCAGTTTACATTGACAGAATTAGACAGGTTTCACTAAAAATAGGCTCTTACATGGAGCATTCATCAGATTCGAAATTTATTATACAAATTGAAGAATAATACAATATACCAAGAGTTGCTTGCAGTGAGCGCTATATTGTCTTATTTAGTCAATTTTAAAACTTGCATCTATGATAATAGCAAGCATGAGATTCGGCAAGAATTTTGTTACTAAATTACATTACGGTGTGTTATTGCCATATATTATGTCACACTATGACACACACTTTGTAAGACATAATGTTATGATGGAAGAAAAACATAACTAATAAATAAGATTTTTTTAGTGCACTTCATATTCTAATTTTATCATAACCTATGGAAATACAGTTTTTATATAAGATTTGTATACACCCACTGTAATTCAGAATGTATAATGTTATTGCATTGTCCATCTGAATGTCCATTTGTCCATCTGTTTGTTTTGGTTTCACACAACTTTCATTCTAGAGCACAGACCTTAACCAAAAATTGTGAATGGTTTGCACTTAGGTAAGGGAGAAACCTATTGATTTGGAGGGTTTAAAGGTCAAATCTTAATTTAACTGTGACTGAAAGATTCCGAGTATATTGGTTTCTGCACAATAAATTTGGTTATAGGCCATTTATCTTAACCAAACTGTGTGGATTGCTTTTACTTGGGGTAAGAAGGACACATGTTGATTTTGGGATCAAAAGGTCAGAGGTCAAGGTTACTTTGAGTCAAAAAAGAAGAATTGTTTCCACGCAATTACTTTTGTTCTAAAGCAATATCTAGATCAAACTATTTGGGTGGCTCGCATATGGTGTAAGGAAGACATCAGTCGATTTGGGGTGAAAAGATTAAAGGTCAAGGTCACAGTAACTCAAGTAAAAAACTTGTTTCTTCAAATACATTACCCAATCATAATATTTTAGAAAAAATTCCACAACCTCACTAATTCTGGCCTTCAAGCTAAAAATTATGTTAACCCTGTCTTTTGGCTAGTTTTAGCAGTAAAAATGCTAAAAGTCCTTTGCTTGCTGAGACAGAAGTCAGACAAGAGTGGTTTCCCCATAGGTAGAAGGATTAACATCAGATCCCGTCAATCACCAGTTACCACCACTTGCACATTGTCACAAGAGGCCTGGCAAATACCTTCCATTTTTTGTCTTTTCATCAGTTTGAGCAATCCTTCTGAATTTTATCATCACAGGGAAGTATACTCCATCTATTATTTTTCTCTATCATCATCTTAGATAAATATTTTACACTTCAGTTGTGATTGTACGATAAACTAATCTTAATTGACTGCCCTGATGGTCAAAAGTACTTGCACTTCATTTTCGATTTAGACCTTTTTGCAAGTTATACAGGGCTGAGAAAAAAAAATCCCAAGCACTCGTCCCTGGGATGAGTGAGTTGCAAGAGTTACTTGTCCCTGTCCACATTATACTCAACATAGTACACTTCTTTTGCTACACTGCTTATGCTTTAACTAAAGAATCACAGGTACCGGATGCAAGCTTGATACTAAAATAAGTTAAAACCATGAAAATAGCATGTTCTAATACATGGTTCCTTAGATAAACAAGTAATAAGGGACAAGGTTTGTAACTCAAGAAATTGCAGTTGCACGGATAGCCTTTGATATCTTAGTGGTATTCATATTTACTGTCTCTAATTACATTGTAGCAATTGGCAGGATTTAGTGTGAGGTCTGTAAGAAGTTCAAACTTGCTGAAGATAATCACCCCAGCTGTATTAGCTGTATTGGATGTCTTTCAGACCATACTTGTGATATTTGTTCACACTGGTCAGAAGAGAGATGGGCAACAGTTGCAGCCAAAAAGTTAACTGAAGCAGGCAAGAGAGCCAAGAAACATCCCCATAAGGATGCAGATGTAGTCAGTATTGCCGCTGATGCTGCCTCAATTGCTAACTTTTTCATGTCTTGGTCACTCCAGGCAGAAAGCTCACTAATTTTTAAGAGGGTCCAGCAATCTTTGCCATCGAAGACATCCCATACAGTCTTAGCTATGCCATCGCCAACAGTGCCACAGTCAGATCATACCAGCACTGAACAGGCTGCTGGGCCAATACTGACATGGTATGGCAGCCCACAGGGATCAGTCCTGGACAACCCATCACCACATATAGATCCCAGTACTGGCTATGGTGATCAATCCTTTGATAGCTGGTACTAGGTACTGAACCTCAGCACTATACATCAGCTGGTGCCAGACCTCATCCACTCCAGCTGTGGCACAGTCTGGCCTATGTCCTCTACCAATGGGACTGGGTATGGCAATCTGTTTTCTAAGTATACTCAGTCCCATATTTCAAATGCACACTGTATCCAGTACCTGGTCACACCACTTCCATTCCCTGTTCTGTCATGAACTCCCAGCACAACCAGCACTGAATTCAGTGAAGAAGTCTCTCACAGTACAGGACTTAGGAAGCCATTGCAAACTGCACTGGACAAATCCATCACCTGTCCTAACTCAGTCACGACCCAGTATTGGCTACAGTGATTCCCCATTTCCAACCTCACAGTACCCACCTTGGACATTTGATGACATGAACTGACTCCCAGCTTTATCATAATGCTGAATCACCTCCTTTGCCAGTTCAGTCATTGCTATCATTACAGGAGGCTTCTTTGTCACCCCACACCTCTGATTTAGAAGATACACACTCGCATATGCCATCTTCTTTACTCGATCAATGATGTTCAGGGAAGACTTAGCCTCTTATGCATCCATGAAGAGGTCTTTTAGCTTCTGCCTCCATAGTTCTGCCCACCTCATCCAGCTTTGTCAATTTGCCCCACATCCATTGACCTCTTAACCAAGAGAGACCAGCCTTCTTTCAGTGTGGTCAAGTTGCTTATATTTGACACTGCTTCCAGTGGCAACTTCAGGACCAAAGTGTCTACAGGCTTTTCTTTTTACAATGACAACTCCCATCTAATTTCAACCTGGTCTTTTACAAAACACACACACACAAGTCTTCTACACCAAAGTCCCAGCTGTCAACAGAGATATTGCAGGTCAGAAAATGTCAAAACCTTCCTCTGTACTCGTGGACTGAACATCCTTTCTTGACATGGAACAGCTAGTTTGCAAAGTCTTGGCTATTGGCTAAATACTCAACCTGGCCTTGATGACTATATTTTAGCAATCTGAGCATAGTATAGACCCCTCAACTGAGACCTCCACTGACCAACATGTCCGGGAATCAGTCTCGCACATGGCTCATGTACTCAACAGGATAGCTCAACACTCGCTCTCATTTTCCATAACTGCTTCTATTTAACCTCCAGATAGAGATGTATTCCTATCCATGTCCACACTCCAGACTGACCACCATAAACTTTTATTCAGATCTCAGCCACTATCTTCCCAGTCAATTTTGCAGCCACATACAGAAGGTCAGGAAGAAGCTGCCATAGATGCAAAACATCAGGCAGGTCCAGCAACCCAGAGCCAGGCCGTTGTTTCCCAAGATAGACCAGAGAAGTTGAAATACCCCTCAAAGACACACCAGATAGGGAAACCATCCTCCAAGCCTTACACCATTGACTACTGCCCAGTTTTTCAGAGCAAGCAATGAGAGGATATGGAAAGAGAAGGACCTGCTTTGTTCCAGTTTCCCTCCTTCGCAGCCTTCCAACTGAAAATGACTCCATGCTCATGCTACACTTTTCAGACATCCCAGTTGTGGGAAAACTTCAACATTTTTACCACAGAATGAGTGAGACTCTGCCCCAACAATCCATTGGTCTTGCAAATCATCTTGGAGGGCCTCTAGATTATGTTCCTCAACCCTCCCTCATTGTCAAGGGTTCCCTTTGCTACAGATGTCCCCCAGAAACCCATACAAGACAGATGTCATGCAGCAGAAAATAAAAAATTAACACTCTCCTCTCAAAAAGGGTGGTAGAAATCATTCACAACACAAACTGAACAGGATTTTTTCCAGACTTTTCCTGTTTCCCAAGGTCAATAGCAAGCTCTGACCAATCATAGATCTGAGCTCTCTCAATGAACAAATTCAGGCACCCAAGTTAAATGGAGACCCTAACATCCATTCTTATATACTCATTTTTTTCTTCATTAACTTTGCATTGTCAGAATCGTGCAGTATTTCTCCATACTGCACGGCTTCATACTGCACGACACGTGTGTCTAAAAATAGTATCGCGTGTTAGGAACTACTTTTTATTGTAAACAAACAATGTACGCAAATGTAGCAGACACCGGAGCTTTTGCTTTATTAGATTTGTCTGTGGATGAACTAAACAAGCTGTTTGAGAGTAGAGATGATAAAGCTGACGATGTGGATGAATTCATTGAGTCACAAAAGAATCTTTCAACCAAGCAAGTGACTGAACGTGATATTCACAATGTACAGCGGTGGCTTTATGACAACAAACGTGAGGCATGCAGTATTGAAAATATCATTCTGATCATTTAAACACTTATTTAGCCGATGGTTCAGACTATGAACCGTGCTCTCTAGAGTCTATAAAAAAAATAGCATAAAAAGGCATCTTATGACCAAATGATATTCCGTTTCTCTCAGAGACCGCTAATTTTACAAGTCAGTCCAAGCACTAAATTCGAAAAAATACAACTAAAGAAGGCGGGTTTTGGTATAAAAGCAAGTGCCTCGAAGCCAAGAAGCCACGATAACGAAGAAGCCTTATTTTCCGCTGACGAAATGAGCTCTCACACCCCAGCCGCTTTGCAATTTTGCCTTTTTTTTTTTTTTTTTTTTTGAGAAATTGTTTGGATTTATTATGACAGTATGACAGTACATATAAATATGTCATCTATAGCTGGTAATAAAAATGACAATAAATGTACTTACTTTTCTGCATCCTGAATTTCTTCAAAATGTACTTTCTGATCCACGGCGCGAAATTGCACTGCAATCTAGACTACATTTCCAACAGAAATCACATTCCAAAGGAGAATTTACTGCACTCCAAAACGAAATGAATTTAATATTCCCTAAAAAAATATTTAATCCTGCATCTTCTTGAGAATTTCACTTAAAAGAATTTCATATTTTGTCCACCTTATGATTCCAAACTATCAATGACAGGACAGTAACACATGTGTAAGCTAGCTTGCTGTCGAGGCCAGTCCCTCTAGCTACATGTAAATCGTACGTAATAGAACCAGCTAAAAACTAAAAGAGCAGAATTTAGCTGAATCAACATAAAAACAAAATCCCTCCATTCCAGATCAACTGGGAAAGTTGTTCCAAGACCCAGTCATTCACAATAAGACTCAAAATTTCAATTTTAAGTAGACCAAAATGAGATTTCTTTTTTTTAAACAAATCACATAGCGCGTGCTACTCAACCAAGTTCAAAGGTCACTGGACGGTGCCATGTGCGCATGAATACTGTTACTGTGTATTGGTTTAACTTCGGTTGTGTATTTACTTTAGAATATAGCAGAAATTCAGTTACTTTGTTTCTTGTAGTGTGTTCTTTTTATTATTCAGCCTTAGGTAGGAAAGCAAAATGAGTATATTATAAAAAGGATACTGCATTTGTATAGGAAAATATGAACTCATTTTTTCTGAGCTATACTGCACTCCTGACGTCGTGCAGTATAGTTCCGAAAAACTCGTTCATATTTTCCCATACAAATGCAGTAACCTATAATTCTTATCACTGTTCAGAAGGGAGATTTTGCAGTCAGCCTAGGCCTCTTAGATTCATACATTCATATTCCCATCCACAGGTCTCTCCAGAAATTCCTGAGGTTCACTTCCAGGGACACTTTGTACCAGTTCCAGGGTCTCCTTTCAGTCCAAATTTCATTAATTGATCTTCATGAGAATCAAGGACAGAGACATGTCTCACATCAGAATCACCTTTACATCCATGACATCAGACTACCTGGTGGACATTCTCCAAAAGCTCAAAGTTAGCGATCTTTTGTTCAAAGACACTTGCTTCACCTTGGATTTCTTGTCAACAAGGACAAATCTGATATCATCCCATCTCGGCACTTCATTTATCTGGGTATGGAGTTCAAAATTTCTTTGAATCGAGTTTGTCTTTCTCAAGAACTTTGCCTTAAAGATCATCTCAGTAGCATCCTCCATCTCCACCCAGAGTGATGAATTTCAGCCCAGGAATTTATTTGCCTCTTAGGTTTCTTTGTGCGGCCACAGATCTATTTGTTTGGGCCGATTGTTCTCCTTAGTGGCCAAAACATTGCCCATAAGACCAAATTTTCAAAGTTTCAGACTACATAAGGTTCCAGATGGGAGGACCTCTCTTTGGTTACTAAACCGCAGTAAATCATGATTTGCACCACAGCCAGCTCTTCAATTATCTCGAAGGTAATGGGGGAACCAAGTCGCCAGATCTCCCCCTTCTTGTTTGGGATTTACTCAGATGGTATCATCATTGACAAAATCTCATTCAAGTCCTCCACATCCCAGGCAGGTTCATTGTCTGAGTGGACTTGCAGCCCAGATGGAATCGACCAATTCACACACAATGATCTATTCATCAGTCTCGAGTAACTGGGGTTGACCTCTTGTGGACCTCTTTGTGATGAGATGAAATGCAAAGTTCCAACCTTCATCTCACCAGTCCCAGATCTCAAAGACTGGGTACTTGATTCCCTTTTACTGAACCGGAATGGTCTCTATGCATATGCCTTTCCCCCATCTTGCTGATTCCCAAGGTCTTGTAGAAAGCAAGGGAATCCAAGTGCAGACTAATCCTGCTCCCCTCAAGTGGGAAGAAGTGAGGATTAATGACCAGCTGAATTAGACATTGGAGATTCCCAAGGAAAGCTTGACTTTTTTATGCCTACTGAAATAACTGTGCATGTAGGTTTTCCATCCCAACACAGAAATGCTGAACCTGCATAGCTGACTCAGATCAAGCAAGTCCTCAAAAAGATTAATTTCTCCTTACAAGTGGTGTACAGAATTGCTTGATCCAGAGCAGAAGGTCCACCACTCTGAAAGCCTATGATGGGAACTCATAGTTTTTCCCAATGGTGCAATCAGAAAAACATATCTACTTAAAAGGCTTGCTACCATAAATAGTTAATTTCCTCCAATGATTTTTTGCAAAGTTAGCTTTGATGATAATCAAGGGCTACTGTTCATGATTTTAGACACGTTCCATCTTATAAGGGAGGACATAGGCCCAAACAAGACCTCTGCAACCTTCTAACCAATTTTGAATTGTCCTGACTGAAAGTCTTGGCCCTATGTCCAAAATGGAACCTACTATGGATTCTGACATGATTCAACAAAGCGCTTTTAATACTGCTGTGACTGTTGAGAGCTTCGCTATCTCGCCTTTCATATAAGACCAGCATCCGGGTCACTCTAGCCTTAAATTCATGCTGTACCAGTCAACTCAAACTATCAGCATTTCCACCCGAATGGTTTGGTTTCTCTCATCATGGCTTCTGCTTTCACTGCTAAGAACAGGCTTCTTCTCATGGGAAATCAGTCCTTTGTCTCAAAAATCAATCTTTTTTGGATCTTTCTTCCCAAGGGCATCTCCAAAAACCCCATTTGAGCATTGAAGTGGAACCTGAAGCATACTTAGCCAATCAAAAGAGGGAGGTCAGGCTTTGTTGTGCTGACTCCACTTTGCCTGAAGTGAACTAAATCAAGATCAAATTAAATTCTTTTTTTATCAGCTCATGAGGTTAGGGCAGTAGCATTTGATCACATCTGTTCCACAAAGAAAAACCCAATTTTTGGAGTGAAATGTGTTTCTTATATAATTCTTACTCTATCATTATATGGTCACTCTGTCCCAAGCCCTCCTTGAAGTTACATTCTTAGAAGAGTATGCACTTCTGCTCCAGTAGTAACTGACAGTTGATGGAATTTGGTGCTTCTACCTCTGTCCAGGGGGAGATGCACTTATCTGACTTCATTTGTGCAAGGAGATGACTATTTTGCATTTTTATTGCTAAGGCAAGTAAAACAATTAGTTAATGTCTTTTTTAGCTTGGAAGGGTTGGATTGATGAGGTAGTGAATGTTCTCATATCATATTGTGATTGGGTGAGTATTATTGAAGAACAAATTTTACTCCAGAAATTTCTTTCTGCATAATAATTTTTGTTCCAGACTAAGTTCCTTGACCAAACTTTGTAAATGACTTTTGCACTTGGAGTAAGAAAGGCACCTATTGATTTTACTAGTCAAAAAGTCATAGGTCAGGGCTATGGCAAGATGTGTAGGAACACGATGCAGGGTTCCCATGGTCATGGAAAATCTTGGACAAATTTTGTCATGGAAAGTAATGGAAAATGGCCAAATTTTGAAATCTTCCTTTACTGGCTTGTAGTGTACTGTAGTGTTAAAGTGGGTGGATCAGACAGCTGCAAGGGGTGGAGTAGGCCATCTTTGGCAAAAAAATGTATTATGTGGTTATCATTCCTATCATGTTGATCAAGATTTATTTATCATTATTTCCTGTGTAGAGATCCAACTTTCCAACTGTTTTGCTGTAAACATTGAAGAATATAATCATGGAAAATCATAAATTTGTCATGGAGATGTCATGGAAAAGTTGCGGGGTAAAAAATCAGATTTGTGTAGGATCCCTGGTCAATGGTTTTCACATAGTAAATTTAGTTCTGCACCACATACATTGATCAAACCTTGTGGATAGCTTGCACCTTCGGCAACAAAGAAACCTATTGATATTTAGGACAAAATGTCCTAGATCAGGGACACAGTGACACAAATAAGGGAAGATGTTTCTGTAAATTAACTGTAATTACTCAGCTCAGAATGGCGCCTAACTTTGAAGAGGATTCATTGCTATGGGAAGAAAATATGCTTCTGATGTTGGGTAAGATGCTTGATAAAATTAGGTCACAGTGACCCAGATAAAGACAGTGGGTTTTCTACACCATCCTCTTTCAACAAAATTCACAAATGGTTTGTCTATTTTGGTAAGGAAGGAACCTATTGATTGTTGGGGTGAAAGGTCAAAATAAGCAAACTTTTCCAAAATCCCAGCCAAGTAAAGTAAATTTTTTTCAAGTCCCCACTTTCAGAATTATTGCAGTAGTTTTTAATTTTATCTTTACAGAAAAACTTCATTGGAAAAGAAGCACTGCTTAAACAAAGAGATGAGGGGATCAGCAAGAAGTTTGCCCAATTCTTGCTTGAGGACTTTGACCTTGAGAGTGAGGTTTGGCCATTTTGCATGGAGCCCATTTTTAGAAATGGGAAGTACGTAGGAATGACCACTTCTAGTGGCTATGGGTTCACGCTGGATAGATTTGTCTGCCTGGGTTATATCCACCATATGGATGAGAATGGTGATCCACAGGTCACCAAACACATCAATGAATATATCATGGATCGTAATGCCAAGTATGAGATAAGCATTGCTGGCAAAAAATACCTTGCAAAAGTTGGGATTTACACTCCAAGGATGGCATACAAGTCATTTCAAAAGCCAACCTTCATACCAACCCCACAAAAGATTTAGTGTCAGTCAGGCTATGGAAAATTTTGGATTAATTGCAATGTGTTTACCAGCTGGCTACAAAATAATGATTTTATAAATAAACTGATAAATTGACAGAATGTATTCAAGTGTTCACGAGTTTGCCTTGGAGTGGGCTGATGAAAATTTACCTCATGGATATTTAAAATTATTTTTGGACTTAGTTGTCAGTTGTTGAATAATTGTACCATAAAGCAGTTAAAATCTAAATTCAATTCAAATGTATTGCACTACAACCATTCCCCATATGATGGGATTATCCAACTGTAAATTCTGTGTAGAGAGTAGTGGACACATCCACTTTGTATGTGCAGTTTGGTCAAAGGAAAGATTTCATAGGGTATGTAGTTATGAAACTATGTTGGGGTATAGAATGAAGTTCATGTCCATTGTCTAACTAAGGGTAGAAAAATTTGAATGAAATTACCTTCACCTTTGTGTATGATCAATTAGAAGATTGACATTGAGCTTCTTGTCAGTAATGACATGTTTTTTTCATAACAAAAATTAATTTACAGACTTCTCTCCTTTTTTAAATACTTTTGTTGATTGTAAGTTTCATTCAATACTTTTGTATGCATATATCTAATTTTATCAGAATATGTGTTTGTTATAAAGGGGGGTTACTCCAGTTGCAAAAATTTAGATACAGCTGAGTGGTAAATGATAGCTGATTTTAATATAAAATACAGTTTATCTTTGATTTATTCTAGGAAGTAAATGGTACAGTTTATCTTTGATTTATTCTAGGAAGTAAATGGTACAGTTGTTAAATGAACTGTATCAGTATTTTTAATAGAAAACATATTTGCTTCCATGAATAACAAAGAACTGGGGAAATAAGAATCTAAAATAATATTTATCAGTGTCGGAACTTAAAGTATGAAAATCTCATTTCTTGTATCAAACTTAAACTATGAATATATACGATCTATATACATTGCATAAACTAAATAGGAAACAAACAACAACAAAAATAAGTCTTTTGCATGGGTTGTTTAAGTTGAAGTGTTCATTTAGCCCATTTTGAATCCTAGCTGATTTGAACACCGACCCCTCCATGCAGTGCACTTTAGCATTTTCCATTGCATTTTGTTAGGACATAGGGTTACTTGGCAATGTATCATATACAGTTAAACCTGTCTTAAGCAGTCATCTTTTGGAAGTGAGACAAATGGCATCTGGTGACAGGTGATTGTTTAATAGAGGCTATTTTCTTCTATAATTTGGTTCAGCGGACCTTGGAAAAATAACAGATTAAAACAGGCTGTTGTTTAATGTAGGTGACCTTCAAGGCCGATTTGATTTTCATATTTTTTAGCTCACCTGGCCATAAGGCCAAGTGAGTTTATGGTATAACTCTGCGTCTGGTGTATGTTCTCTGGTTCTCATCTTGTGTCATCTGTCAATATTTGCTATTTTAGACATCTTCTCAAAAGCAGTTTCAACCAAATTTGGCAGAAAGCATCCTGGCATCAAGGGCACTCAAGTCTATATGGAGGATGCTGATCCACCATGAAATATGGCTGCTGTTATAAGAAATAAAAATAAAAATTTTAATCATATCTTCTAAAACTATTTATTGAACAAAATTTGACCAAATTTGACAAAAAGCATTTTGGCATAAGGGGCTTTGAAGTTTAATAAAGAATGTCTATCTGCCATCAAATATGGCTGCAGTTACTAAAATTAGAAAACCTTTTAAAAGACCTCTCAAAAACTGCTCAACAGAATTTGACCAAAATTTGATAGCATCCTGGCATGAAGGACTTGCAGTTTTATATGATGCCAACCCACCTTCAAATATATCCACAGTTACTAAAAATTCAAAAACCTTTAAGTGATTTCTTCTCAAAAACCACTCAACATAATTTGACTACATTTTATAGAAAGCATTCTGGCATAAAGGGCTTTCAAGTAGAAAAAAAACTTTTGACAACTTATTCTCAAAAACCGCTCAACAGAATTTGCTTAATTTGACAGAAAGCATTTTGAAGGCATTTAAATATTTTTACAAATGATGCCAAATCCTTCATCAGATATGACCATGTTACTAAAAATAGAAAAACATTTCAATAACATTGTCTCAAAAAGCCACTGAACAGAATTTAACCAATTTTGACAGAAAGCATCCTGGTATAAACGCATTTCAGTATTGGACAAATGATGCTAATGTGCCATTAAATGGATGAAGATACAAAATGTAGAAAAATCTTGAAATAATAGTTTTCATAACATATGCAATCAACAGCATTAGAAGAAATATCTACAGAAAGCATCCTGCTGACCCAGATTTCTTGGCCAACAGCTATTGCATTTGGTTATACGGCAATAGTGAGCAATCTAAGGCCCACTTGGGCCTCTTGTCTTAATTTTTTTTGTTTTTAACACCTTCCATTGATACCTTGCATGTTTAAATGAAATAACTGATTACTGTAGAAGTTTTATTATATAGAGTTATTTATATAGAGGCTCTTGCATCAGTCTTCATTTGATATGAAGTTGAAAAATATTGTATGTCACAAGCTGCTTGCAGCATATTATGTTATCACTGTAAATTCATTTATTTTCATGGATGCCCATTTTACATGGTTTTGTAATAAATGACAATTATATTTGTATTGGTATCTAAATTCGCGGCTTGGGGATTTAGTGTAGTGGAACCTATTTATAAAATGCTGTGGTCCCTTTCTTTACTGCCCCTCATTATACTGCAGTCCTTCATATAGCATGATTTTGATCTTGAATCCTATTATATTGATTAAATTTTGATTTGTCATTGATAATTAATTTATTATCAAAATCTTATATCTTGACTAATGTGAAGCATGGAATACACTATTTTCGGGGTTTTGTGTACAAGAAACACCATTACGACACAGCTTTGTTATAACATACCTTGTTGTGTTTTGTACTATGATATATCCCAGTATAAGGTGGTCTCACTTTTAATGTGGTTTTTTCTTATGGCTCCCATAAACCCCAATATAATAAAATAGCACTGTATTTGAATACAGAGATTTTTCATATACATAACCAGGTACTGATTTTAAAAAGGAATAGAACTGTAATCATTGAACATATTCTTGTGTTTAAAAAGATTTTTTAAATACCAATTTCATTGTTGCTATTACCTTATTAGGTGTAATACCTCTGCGTACCCTAATAAGTGCACACACACAACCTATGTAGTAAAAACTAATAAAAAATATTCAGTTTGAGTGCAGGTCTTGATCCCAGCATGCAGTGTGGTAGGGAAGAGGCTGCTTAAACTCACCTAGAACATCATATTTTCTTGTAACTTACTACTGTGCTCCTTAACTTATAAGGGTTAAACCAGTCTCAACAACAGATCTTACATATTTTATTTAGTGCTACAATGTTATGATAGAAAATGTACCTCCAAAGTGAAAAGCTTATGACATAGACAAAGGGAGCTAACTCTTCTAGCCTGTACATACACATGATGGGAACAGTTTTTGACATCATTGGTGTGCACTTACTATGATGAGCTGTAACGTCACAAAATTTGCCCAAATATTTTTTAAGCACACACTACAGGTATTATGTAAAATATGGTAGTTTGTAATGGGATGCTTGTATTATGTCAAATATGGTAGATTGTAATGGGATACTTGTATTATGTCAACTATGGTACATTGTTTGTAATGGGATACTTGTATTATTTCAAATATGGTATTTTGTAATGGGATACTTGTATATGTCAAATATGATAGTTTGTAATAGGATACTTGTATTATATGTTTCAGCAGTAGTGTCTGCAAGTGACAAGTAAATGATGTGACTTTAATTGTCAAAATGGAACATTTATCTCAACTACTCTTGTTGCATTTATCAACATGATAATTGAGATATATCAGGTGAATTTACAAGTGCTAAAGTGTTTCTGTGAGAAAAAAGTATATTCCATTTTTATTTTGGTAGAAGGAGGTATGTCTGTTGTAACGTCTACTAAATCAGTTAGTACCCTGTAATGCAAAGGCCCATTCACATTGAGCATTTATGACCATATGTGCAATGCTTGCTTCTAAATGACTCTGTAGCCAAGCCTTGATAGTTGTGTACTGCTGTATCAATATTTTCTCTTTTCTTTCATTATTCTCATAGCTGACTGACCATGGTTCAGACAGTCATTCCATAACAGCCGTATATAATATAAAGATCTAAAATGGAATTAATGCAAAGTAGCATAACTAATATCACTTTACGAGGATATATGTTTGTAATTAGAGAGAGAATGAATATGATACAGATAAACTCTAGATGGGTATAATATAAAAAACGGTATTTTAAATGTTAAATAAAAAATATACAGCAACTATATCTTAAAGCTGCATCAGAATCTAACCTTCAGAGTATATCTAATAGAGATTCTTTATACTTTTTCATCGCAGCTTAACCTATGATGTACAAATAACTATGCATGTAAATCAGTTGTGAGAGAACACTTTCGCAGTTTTATGATTGTTTCCAAGGTAACAAAAGGAAATTGTAAAAGTAGTACAAATCCCTTTTGCAGCAAATGTTGCAGTTTTGTCAATAAAAATATCAGAATCAGTTATATAAATGGGGGCTTGTTTTTGTGTTGATTTTATTTCAACTTTTGTGAAAAGTACTGCAGCGGAAACTACATGTCTTTAGATGTATGAATATGGTTGCATCATGTATTTCATAATCTATTTGTGTTTCTCAAACTTTGAATTGCTATTTATTAAACATAGAAATATAAAAAAAGATACTGTAGTATCAGACAATTTTATGGGGGTCCAATTTTCATGGTTTTCGTTGTTGCCCTAAACCTCGAATTTAAATACCCAATGAAAAATTAGCCACGTATGATGATGACCCCCCTCTGCCCATGTTTGTACTGTGTTTCGTTCCTAGAGATTAGCAAAGCTACTAGTATTTGATAAATTAACGTCAATAGTGTAATCTGATAATAAAATATTAGCTTTGCATGTGTTTGTTTTATTTTATCCCTTTGAAAAAAGAATTATACAGCACTTTATATTGTTTCAATGCACATGTATCGATAAGCTATCAGATAGCTGTAATTTCCACTCACTGCCTTAAATTGATATGTGAGATTAGTAATGATAGAGAGAAACAAGAAAAAGCATAAGGTATCCAAACACTAGTAATACTGAAAATGAAAGGAAGAATAAAAATAATAATATATGAAAATTAAATATAATACTTGTTTAAATCGATCCTACATACGAGTACAGCTGTTGTTCAAAAATTTAAATTCTCCTGAAAGCACATTTAATTTTATGCATGTATTTTTAATCCAAAAGAACAACAAGCCTGTAAAATACTAGAACTATTGCTTGAAGCACTATTATTAATGAAACACTATGTATGTACACTAATTACAGCAGAGCATTAAAGCTTACACTTTACTAATTTTTGGACAAAGCCACTGTCTCGGCATCACGTCAATCAAGTCTAGTGGTATTCATAAATTATTGTCAGGTAAATAATTTCCAAATTTTAAACAAGTCCAGCTTTCTTAAAACCTCTGATAATTAGGTCTGATCTTTACTTATTGTCATGTGAGCTGCAATTCTCCATTCACTGTGAAAAGTGTCAACATTTGATATGTTCAGAGCCCATCAGAGTGCAAAGATGCTAACTAAATTGAAAAACAATAGAATCACACCTTTGTTTGAGCCAGTCTCATGTACAAACCAACTTCAACCACTCGACCTTACAATAAATGAAGACTACAAAGAGGAATTAAAACACATTTCCACAACTGGTATGCTAAATAGGTCATGGAGACCATCAGGGAAAAGGAAGGTGTCTCGGATGAAGATCATTGAACTGTATTAGTTGACTTTAAAACCTCTTCAATCAAGCAGATTCATGCTGAATGGATAATTGCAACTTATGCAAAAATGTCTGAAAGATGAGACTAATTATCCATGGCTTTGAGAATACTGGACTTGTTTAATTCAAAAACTTAAGAATTATTTACCTGACAAACATTTGTGTCAACCAGCAAACTTGATTGACATGATGTTGATTCAGTGGTTTTATCAAAAAATCGGTGAAGTGTGAGCTTTAGTACTCTGCTATTAAATAATATACATACTGTTTCATTAGTAATTGTGCTTCAATCATATGTGGCTAATTTTTCATCGGGTCTTTAAATTTGTGGTTCTAGGCAACACCAAAATCCACGAAAATGAGTGAAATCACAGTAGTCATTACAAGTGAGAAGATATTCCAGATCCTAAGTGGATTTTCATTCACACTGAGACATATTGCTGTACAAGTTAAGGTTTGGTTTGTTTCGGTTTTTAACAGCACAACAACACAAGTAGGTTATTTAGTACTGAAGCAATTAGAGCAAAGTGCCTTGCCCAAGGACACACTATGACAGCTGATCTAGGCTGGTCTGATGATGGGATTCAAACCTGCACCCTTTTGCTTGCAGGTCTGGCATGCTAACAACTGAGTGACTGCTGCTCCTGCCTCTGTTAAACACCTCTTGCAAAATGCATGAGAGCACATTGAGTTTATTCTACATCCTTGAACCCACAGGGAGTGCTTTATAAGTTTTAAAGTGCATGGTAAAACATTATGACTTGAAAGATGTCACAACAAAACTTGCAGAGCAACAATTATGAATTGAAAAATAATTAATTTCTCAGTGTGCTTAATTCAGTTTTTTATCGGGTACCAGAATCTGTCACAGTTATGATGTTTCTGAGTTGACATAGAATTTTATCTTTCTCTATTCACAACAAAATGGTTTTGCTACTTTTAGATAAAAATGTAGTATGAAATTAGTTTTCATAATATAATGTCAGTGCCATTGTAATGCAGCTGCAAAATGTTGTTTCATCGTGCCTGCATGCTTATTTTCACACGGATTGATATGTATGAAATTAGCTATTTATCTGCTTTAAACTCAAAAACTTGACTTTACAAATGTGAACAAATGCAACATAAAGTACAGAGGGCTATCAACAGAATGCTAATATCATGAAAAAATTATATAAAACAATTACCTTGAGACTAACAAATAGTTGTCAAAACTACAAATTGCATTTGTAGACATTTATGCATTTCCTACATTTCTACCCTTAAAAAAGCATTTTAATTCAATATATGATAAGTAAATTACTTGAGCTCTGTTAGCACTATGTACAACTTCTGTAATTTTTCTTTTCTTATCCTTAGCTCTACTTGCCTGTTGTCTGTCATCCGTCTGTCTTCTATTGGTTGGCACACTACTACTCCTAAACTACTTGGATAATTACCATAAAACTTTATAAACACATTCATCCCAAGGTTTAGTTGGTCCTAAATGAAAATGGTTCTGCTTGGACATCCTATATGGTGGCAACAGCAGCCATCTTGAAAATCTTGTGATCACTGCTTATCCTGAAAAGATGGTAATATCAACATGGGGTTTTCACTGAAAAAAATCTTATGATGTCAAGTTGCTCCAAAATGAAAATCCTCCCAATCTGACATCCAATATGTCCACAATGGTGGTCGTCTTGAAAATCTTGTTATTGCTACTACACCTGAATAGGTGGTCATGAAAACATGGGGTTTTCACTAAAAGACTTTTTATGATTTCTACTTGGTCCTAAATGAAAATGGTACTGATCTGATGTCCAATATGACTGCCACAGCAGCCAGCTTGAAAATCTTATTATCGCTACTTTTCCTGAATGGAAAGTCATATCAACATGGGGTTTTTCACCATAAAACTTTATATGATTTCTAGTTGGTCTAAATGAAAATGGTTCTGTTTGGACATCCAGTATGGTCGCCTTAGTGGTCATCTTGAAAATCTTGTTATTGCTAATCCTTCTGAATGAGTGGTCACGTCAACATGGGGTTTTCACTAAAAGACTTTTTATGATGTCTACTTGGTCCTAAATGGAAATGGTGCTGACCTGATGTTTAATGTGGCCACTATGGCAGATATCTTAAATTTTTTATCACTAGTCCTGAACGGAAAGTCATATCGGCATGGGGTTTTCACCAGAAGACCTCTTCACCCTGGTAATGCGGGAGTCTTGTTTATGGATGACATCACCAAGTCTGTATGCAGGGACCATATATTTATGGTCAAAAGGAACCCATGTCTGAATGCAGATACCATGAAAATATGGATCAGTAAAATGACATCTACAGATATCAAATCTTGACCAATCATTAATCGTGTGCTAATAATATTGGGGAGATAACATTACATTAGTGAAACAAGCATTACAACAGGCTTATTTGGTCAGGAAAGTCAGCACATGCTTATCACATGTTGATATGGAAGTGCTCTGACACGGCCATCACATTCAGTAAGAAATTCAAGTTCAACAAGATCAAGCTTAAACTAGTGGGAAAGTTTGTTTATCAATGACTCTGTCATGTACAGAGCCTTTTCTTACATGTATATTGGGGGATACACTGTACCACCAAGAGTCTGAACTGTAACAAGCTTGAAAGGGACCAACCATTCAATTTTTGGGTGTGTGAGGGTGGTGGTTTCCATGTATTCCTTCATTGCCTAGCCAAGAAAAAAAAAAGAGCATGAAACTCTTGTGCTGTAAATTTGTTTTCGCTCTACTTCTCTCTCTCTCTCTCTCTCCAATCAAATTGTAAAGGAAATTGATGAAAGTGAGAAAGATTAACCACTACTTAATAAACCACTCTTATGATAGCAACAGGAAATGTCTGTGATGACAATATATTCATGAAGACCTGCATTCAATACCTGAACTTTTGACCTTGTGGTAAAGAAAAAAAATCTTCAGTTATGTTTTGTTTAGGCTCTACATAGCTAGTTTCAGAAGTAGGTCAATGAACATATAAAAGCTGATTATTTTTTATCTTCCTAAAATGTTTGAGATGTATGAGTTACATAAAACATAGCAATAAAAAAGGGTTTCTCTAATAAAATTTTGTAGGAAAAATTGTTGATCTACTCTTGCCATTGAATATGTAATGTATATGAACTTTAAAGGAAAAGAATTTTTAATCCAAATTAATATGAAGTTTTCAAAAGCAACTTGAGACCACGTGTTAAAAACTAAAAAATCTCCTGAAAATTTAATTCATTATAAATTCTCAAGTTTCAGTAATGTTCACAAAATACTGATATAACTAATGTCATAGACTAATACTTAAACAATTAGGTAATAAATGAATGCACTGTTCTCCTTTACGGAATAATTTTCTGTAAGGAAAATTACTTAGCATTGGCATTGTGTTCATAATTATAAATCACCAATAATTTAAATTTCAGACTCGTGCAATTTTAAAAGTTTGCATGTAAATAAATTCCTCAAAATATAGATCAATCCAAAGGTTGCACTGCCCACCAGCAAAACCTCATTACAATATTTATTTTGTTGTTTTACCAGGCCACAATCATAATCTGTTAGGATTGTTGCTGAGAGATCTATTTTCTTTCAAATATTTTTGATGGCAGGTTACAAGTAATGATCATCATTGAAAACCTCACAACTCTTTATTTTTGATTCATAATCAGTGACAGAAATTTGGTAAATGCCAGCACTCTCAGTAATAGCACCTTTCAGGCCTCTCGGTACATCTACTGCAGCTCCACTCAAAAGAATAACTAACAACCAATGCCACTTGCATACATGTGCACTGGACACAAGAGCTTGCATCCAGTGTTGCAAACTCACACCTCAGTGTTCATACTGTTATGTATTTTAGTCTCACTTGGTTAAAGATCATTGAGCTCACTTGGCTTTATATAACAACACTGGCAGTTCTCAGCTGTTGTTTCATACCATATGTAACCGAAAATCATACAACACTATATTGTGCCGAGAAGACCCAAACTAATGTTAAGTGATAATAATGTGGTAACTGATAATATTACATTAAAAACTTTCAGATGATGGCACTGTAGAAGATTACACAACTAAATATGTAGATTAAGTAGACCTTTGACAGCTCCCGTCTCCAAATAGTCACCTCTTACGACATACAGGAAGGTGTATCAGGACAATCTACATCACTAAGCCAGCAGGGGGATATACAATTACTATAGTAAACATTTAAAATCAACAGTCCGTATTACTTTGGATATTGCAAACAAAAGTTACAAAGGACAGTTTAACCCAATTTTCAAATTTAAGCTTTATTTTAAACTGCCTGAGCAGTAAGTTCACACAACTTAATAATATTAAGGATGATCACTTGTGAAATATTGCAGTGTATCACCTTTGAAAAAAACTGATATTTGTACATAGCTAATGGGTACGAGCAATGCTAAATCACTTACAAAATGTAGGGGTTGGTGAGCATTTTCTTGCACTACTTTTAGTTGAATATCTATTCCCATGTAAGGGTCATTACAAACAAAATGTATGGGAAAAAGTAGCTGTCACTACTTGACAATAAATAATGGCTGAATGAGTAATTAAATATTAATCAAATTTGCACAGACTGAAGATATAGACTCCTCTTATCAACAAAGAACATGTTAATGAGTGAATTTTGTCAGTATGAAACAAATACATGTATTGAGATCACATCGGTTTTTTGCAACATAAAGACTGTGCTACCCATTCATGGCAGGTTGTAAATTATTACAGGTTTCCAAAGGTCTCATATCCTTTTTATTGACTTTATCATTTTCTTTTACAGAATTGTTATTGCAATTATTAAAATGTATAGGAGTTTTTCTTTTTCATTATTTAATAAAAGAAGTTGCAACCACATCATTTTACACCCAGTCTCTCCCCAAGTTCATAGTACTAAAATACACCAAGGTAAATGTTGATATTATATCTATGGAGGGATATAGAATGTCAGTGAAATGTAAAATCTTTAGATGATTCATTCACTGAATGATCATGAATAAGCATCGATTTTACAGAAGCAGATGACCTTAAGCATTCTTAACAGCTCAGATGTTGTCATAGTGTGATCTTTGAGGTGGAAGAAACTGGAGAATACATAAAAATTCATGCAAAACAAAAGATCCGGAACCAAAAAAGGGTAGACAATACTTACCCTAACACCAGAACACCGCAGGGGGATTAAATTTAATGAAGCACTGCTTGCTAAGCTAGGCGCAAAAAAACCTTAAAATTTAGAAAAAGAACACAGATAACACTCAACCAAAGCAAGGAATGAGGCAAGCACTTAATTGATACAAAAAGGAAGGTGCAATGCCAAAAAGACATTAAAAGACAAAAGTGAAGGAAACTTTTTATGAGCCAATATAGCGATTGTGTAATGCAGAGGATGGTATTCTGTATCTTGACTGTGACTAAGGAGTCTGACTGGGATCATGTTCTTTTAAATTCTGGCCCTATAATACTAATTGGAGGAGGGAATAATTAGCTTGGACTGAGGACTATAGTCCTGAAAAAGGTAGCTGGTAATGTACTACTGCTATTAATAGTATTTTTCTGTTATCATCTTATTTATTTTTTTTGTATGTCAAAGGACATAACTCCCATTTTAACAATTTTAAAGAAACAAATTGGATATTACTTCGGAAACTCCAGTTAAGTTCATCCCTCTAACCCTGCTCAATAGATTACCACATTAAAGATCCAAATCATCAGTATTGTGAATACTTTGACTTTCAGTGTGAAAAACTAACCCCATTCTGGAGGTATCAGGAGTAGTAGCAATGACAATATTTTGAAGACGGCTGCCATTAGATGTCCGAGGGGCACCATTTTCATTTAGGACTAACTAGACCTTTGGATGAATGTGTTTGTAAAGTTTCGCAATTCTTCCAGCAGTCTAGAAGGAATAGTGAGAACAAACTTATGCCAATAGAAGCTGAATGAAATGACATCACAGTAGGCTCTTCTGGTCTATGACCAGTAGAGCTAAACATTAGAGAGAATTCTGGACAAATTAATCTGTTCCCGTAAATTGTTGTGCGATAACTGAACATAAATAGAGTCTGGATTAAACAGGCATCATTGTAATTAAGTACCTTGTTATCTAAATTACACAAAACGTACCAGGATTTTGATTTTAATCAGAATTTTTTTTAAATATACCGGTATACAGGGCAAATTATTAATCCTGTGACTTAAGCACAAGCTTGTAATCTCACCATTTTTGAGATACTGAAACCACAGATTTTGGACCAAAAGTATGGCTTGTGATCAAAGTTTTTCTGTCTACATTTCGAAACAGAGAAAATGGTAATTTTACATTAATTTCATGCTTAGGTCAGTGAAGATATCAATGTGCTCTGCACATACATGTTTAGTATGGGTCTGAGAGAGAAGGGAAACAACTCTTTGCATTTGGTTATGGCAACCAATCTTGCATATAATCTCAACAAACGGAAACCATTAGCTGCACTAACTCTAATAACAAGAAACTGCATTTCAGATTGTATTATTTTTATTGTGAAAAATAAGTTATGTTCTATTTTTATGTTTGAAAGACTTTCTACCATGGCATGAACAAGATGAATAAATACAGCCATTTTTCTTCATCACAAGATTGCAATACCTCAAAAGAAAAACAAATACATAGATGAAATGATGTGCACATAAAATATGATATGCTAAGAAAAAGTATGCAAAGTGTCTAGTGAAAATGATAATATGACAAAAACATAAAAAATACATTACTAAACCTTTTCCTACAAACAACCAATACTGCAACAGTAAGTTGGACACATTATTGTTTCTTTTTTTAGTCAAATTAAAAGGCATAAAAAAGATGTACCCAAAGATAAATTGTACTACCGGTAACTGGCCCTGGTTCATAAGTGTTCACACTTTCAAAAGATATTTTCCTATTAAGTGATGCCAACTACAACATTTTAAACCTGTTTGTTTCAACACCATTTTCAATGAAAGAAGATGCAGTGTCAGAGATTTAAAAAAAAGTTCTTCTTTGTACAACATTGTTTATACAAGATGTTTCTCCTATTTGAAAGCTATTCAGGCAGTCGAGTAGAACACAATTAGATCTTGTAAGAATACAAAAACAGTTACCATAACATTCCCAGATGTTCAAATCCTTTACAGTAATATGACTGAAAACAAGCTCCATACGTCCAGTTTTTCTGAACCAAGTAAATAAAATATATTGATCAAAGTATTGAGAATACTGACGACATGGAGAGTTGGGTAAATACAGTACATTAACAAGGTCAAAGGGATGAACTTAAATTCTGAAATGTGGATGATCACATTTATTTTATTGTCATAAGCAGATTCCAATGTCCCTCTAATGCAGGGGTGTCAAATCTGGTCCGCCATAGCAAATGAGTTTGACACACCTGCTCTAAAGACAAAATCTGAATTTAAATGTTTGTCTATTATTTTTCCTCTCAACTCTTAACAGAGAATTGATAAAAAAAAAATCAAAAGTTGTGATAGGAAATATTTAAACAATTGTCCTTTATAAGCATTTTGTATTTAAATAATTCCACATAGAAACGGTCAAACAATATATTAGGAGATAACCACTTTGACTTTGAGTAAAATCTTTTCCACTTAAGATTACAATTTTTGTCATGTCCCTTAACACAGCTAAACACTTTTTAAAGGCTAATAGGCCAATAGAGCTAAATATAAAGAGTACCCCTTATTAAATACAAACTGTTCTTATAAATTCCTCCAAGTCCCAAAACAAATAAAATCCCTTATTTTTAAAAAAATTTATCGATCAATATCATAAAACAAGAGTTCCTTGGAGGGCCTGATGCTCTACTGGTCAAAAAGAATTTCCAGGAATTCAAGACCAGAACATTTCTTCATTTTAACTGCAGAGTGTTGAAACCATTTCTGATATTCTTCAGCAATAACAAGATTTTCAAATTTGCTGCTGTGGTGGACATATTAGATGTCGGATCAGCACCATTTTCATTTAGGACCAGGCAGACCTCAGTCTTTCAGTGAAAACCCAAGTTGTTATGTCCATTCATTCAAGAGAAGTAGCGATAACAAGATTTTGAAGATGGCCACAACAGCAGCATATTGGACACTAGATCGGCACCGTTTTCATTTAGGACCAACTAGACATCATAAGAAGTCTATTAGTGAAAACCCCATGTTGATATAACCATCCATTCAGAAGTAGTGATAACAAGATTTTTAAGATGGCCACTGTGGAGGCCATATTGGAAATCTGATCAGTTCTATTTTTATTAAGGACCAAATAGACATCATAACAAGTCTTTTAGTGAAAACCCAATGTTGATACGACCATAAATTCGGAAGTAGTGACAAGATTTTAAAAATGGCCAACTAGACATCGTAAGAAGTCTTCTGGTGAAAACCCCATGTCAATATGAATTTCTGTTCAGGAGTAGTAGTAATAAGATTTTCATGATGGCTGCTGTGGTGGCCATATTGGAGGTCAGATCAGCACCATTTTCAGTTAGGACCAACTATACATCATAGTAAGTCTTAAAGTGAAAACCACATACTGATATGACCATCCATTCAGGGGAGTAGCGATAAGACTTTTAAGATGGCCACTGTAGTGGCTATGCTGGATGTCCGAGTGGCACCATTTTAATTTAGGACCAACTAGACCATGGGATGAATGTGTGTGTGTAAAGTTTAATGGCAATCCTTTAAGTAGTTTACGTGGAGTAGCAATAACTAACTTGTGCTAACAGACAGATGGACATTGAACGACTGACAACAGACCATCCCATAAGCTCTCCTAGTCTATGACCAGTAGAACTAACAATTCACTGATATGCCAAATCTGACTGAGGCATTTTTATGAGGGAAAAAACTGACCAAGAAAAACACATAGAATGTGGAAGGCACATTCAAGTCATGATCCTAGAAAAGAATGCAATACATTTTATACACACAGCTACACTGATCATGTCAAGAAGTATGACCTAGAAAATATATAACCTCAATAGAGACCCACTGAAAATAAATATTGTTCAATATCTCGACCAATTCTTACCATAATTATTTCATATCACAGATAATTCTCAAAAATAAAGCAGGCTGGAATAAATTCACCATCTGGCAGCCCTGGACAAATGAAAATTTTGAGGCAAATAAAAAAATATTGATACTTGCTCTGACTTTTGTATTACACAGGATTCACAGAGATTTCTCTGTTTAAAATTCAAGGACCTTCACAAACGTGTAATAATCATCAAGGACTTAGTTCATGCAAAGTCACAAGATGGTTTTTATGTTTTTTTTTTATTGACTTTTTTTTTTTTTTTTGAAACAACAAATTATGGATCAAGCATGTACCTATTGTCCTTGTCTGCACTTCAATTTGAATTCAAATGTTCATAAAATATTGCAAGTGATAATTCACTTTCTAAAAATTCAGGCACTTTGAAGGCTTGAATTCTGCCATCATACAATTAAAGTATTTTTAAGGTCTTCAAGGACCTGGATGAAACGTGTATATATCAAAATGAATGAAATCTCTGGACTTGTTTCTACTTCAACACAAATTTCCATTTTAGGCAAACCTAAAAATTTCAGGATTTTTAAGTCCAGTGTCGTGTGTAAATCAATTCTGAATAATATACATGTCGAAAGCTGTCCCCATTGTATCAGAAAATCCCAATGTACACATTTTTGTGATAATTGATCAGCATCTCATTTTTACAATTGTAACTATGTCTATGCCATACCTGCTAGGTGAGGGTACATTTTGATATACATTTTAACTAATACATGGTTTGAGGTATTGTTTTATATTGTCAACTTTTATTCAACCAAAATTGGAAGTCTGTATTCAAAATATGATGCTAAGCTCAGGAAAAGCTTGAAGTTAAAAAAAATTGGAATGCTGAATGCCTACTTTAGAGTTCAAAATAAGATTTTATAAACTGAGTATTTTACTTCTTGCTTAAAACTGTATTTAAAAAAATACAATTTATAAGGTATTTTGTAACTATGATACCAGCAGAGTTGTAAATAATCGAGGTTTAAAACCTAATGGAATGTTGTTTACCATTTTAAACATTTACATGAACAAAAAAGCTTTTATTCCACATAGCTAAATCCAGATTAATCAATTAGAAGACCAGATATTTTAACCTTTAAATTCATCACAATAAATAATTCAACTACTGAATACACTTGTAAAATGTGTGAAAACTGTTAACTATGTAGACCCAGATCAGGTCCTAGTTTCACCATACTAGTCTTAAAGTTCAGTATAGTCATAAGAAATTTGACTGGCCAATTTTAAGTCTGGCTTAAATTTTGGCCAATCAGATCACTGGATTTTATACTTCAATTTAAGTTTAGAGTTCAGGTATAATGGCAAAATCCAGGTCTGGTGGTACATAATGCGCTGGCAAATCAGTGCCTATAGTTTTCAACAGGACACTGCAGCTTGTACCCCTATCTAAACTGACTAAATGAAGGCACAATATTGCTAAAATTTGCATGAAAATGATTAAATTCTTTAAAATATTTTGAATTTTTAAACCATCCTTCAGTATGTCCATGCAAACCCTATCATATCCTTTTCCACTTGAAGTGAAAAGCTTTACTAAGGTTAATTGCATGCGATGAATTTGGAACCCAAAATATCTCTTTGTGATCATGACTAGTTCATCCAAATGCATCCTGGTATGCTGGATGAGTGTATCTTTGCTAAATGGTCACTTAAGAACGTATCTGAAGTTGGTTGAACAGTATGAAACAGTTAACTCCTTCAATCCCACACTGGTTCGCTTTCCCAAATATAGAAGCACGTGAGGGATTACTGTAATCAACAAACATCCAAGTCACCTGGACTAAGATGTTGTGGGATTACCATTAGCAAAGTCATGCACTGGTGTGGAAACAGATATGGTGATGTTTGCATGGAATTAAGAAGAATGGTTTAAAAATTCAAAAAAATTTAAGAATTTAAACACTTTCATGTAAATGGGTACAAGCTGCAGTGTGTCCCAGAGAAAATATAGGCTTTTTGTTCCATTTTAATGTTTTGTGGAAACTTCATATATATCTTGGTCTACCATGTGTACATTACATGACAGCAGATCTGGTTTGTTCCCAATTGCGTATGCGTGTTTATACACAAGTTAACACAGTTTATATAGGCAGATAAAAGTATACATTATTTTGCTGTCCATGACCAGATGTTTTACTACAGTGCAACATCCCAGAGTCATCGTAATTACAAATCTATACAATTATTAGCAATTGAAAAACAAAACTTTAACTTTTGGAACTTCTTCACGACATGTTTATCCAACAACTTCATCTAATATTACAATGCTGAATGTTTCACCTGTGTGAGCAATTACCATATTTGCCAGCATAACATACATCCAACTGAGAACATTATAGACCCTGACTTGCCATTGCACAATGTGCTGACAGACCAGGAAATACACTGAAAACTGCCCATATAATATTTATGGCACAACAGGCTCTATACAAACTTTATATGTGACCTTATCCATGACTAGTATGACTCTATCTAAAGCATATAGTAGATAGATCCGTATAGGCCCTGTATAAAACCCTTTATAAAAGCCTGCCTTGCCAAGAGTACATGTTTTTAAATTTATTACATTAGTAATAAAATGCGTGAATTAGTAGGTAGACACAATAAAAAAGAATTTGAGTTTTGTGAGATTGCTCAAAGTTCAGAAATAAAATTAAATGGATGTCTTTCTATTTAATATTGTTACCTATGTAATGACTTGTTCCATTTACAAACTTATTCTAACTTCACACAGAGATTTGATATGCATAGAAATATTAATGTCTACATTGATAAACATACTCAAATATATACTTCACAACTTTCTCCATTCATTCTGATAACTGTTCATAATAAGTTTTAATTCAATATTTAAATGAAATAGGATGGTGGTATTGACACTGTATATGGAATTGAAGGTATTTACACAGTATATGGAGTTGATGGTATTGACATAGTATACAGAGTTGATGGTACGGACACAAAAGAGTTGATGGTACTGTCACAGTACATGTAGTTGATGGTATTTACACAATATGCAGAGTTGATGGTATTGACAGTATATGGAGTTGATGGTATGGACACAGTATATGGAGTTGATGGTACTGTCACAGTATATGCAGTTAAAGGTATTGACATGATAGGGAGAGCTCATGGTATGGATACTGTATATGACAGTTAATAGAGTTGAAGGTACTGTCACAGAATATACAGTTGAAGGTATTGACACAATAGGGAGAGTTGATGGTAAGTACACAGTATATGGAGCTGATGGTACCGTCATATATGCAGTTGAAGGTATTGACACAATAGTGAAAGCTGATGGCATGGACACTGCATATAACAGTTAATAGAGTTGATGGTACTGTCACAGTATATACAGTTGAAGGTACTGACACAACAGTGAGAGGTGATGGCATGGACACTGTATATGGAGTTGATGGTACTGTCATAGTATATGCAGCTTAAGATATTGACACAACAGGCGGAGTTGATGGTATGGACACAGTATATGGAGTTGATGGTATTAACACAATATAAGGAGTTGATGGTACTGACACAGTACAGGAAGATGAATGTTGATTAATAAAAATGTCATGAAATGGATGTTTTCACATTGGGTATTATTTTAGGGTCCTTGGTCACTGATGGTATCCATATCTGATTGTATAGGCCCTAGTTACTGCCTCTGGCCAATACATCCAGATTTAGGCCAATATGATTGACCTTGGATCAAAAATGAGACCAATGCAAAAACATCCTGTGACTAACATAATATTATGCA
The DNA here is from genome assembly GCA_029931535.1 of Margaritifera margaritifera. Taxonomy (NCBI): domain Eukaryota; kingdom Metazoa; phylum Mollusca; class Bivalvia; order Unionida; family Margaritiferidae; genus Margaritifera; species Margaritifera margaritifera. The sequence goes on along the minus strand of JAQPZY010001537.1, from coordinate 53,658 downwards.
ACAACAGATCTGGTTCTACACTGCTAGTAGTTGTGTACATGTGGATACATACGGTATGATCACATATTCATTGGTGATGTTGAAGGTGGCAGCATCATATCAGATACATTGTTGCATTTAGCATCTCTCTCTCTCCTGAAAATGGTTTACAACTGCTGCCCTAACCGTTGCTTTGCAAGCAAAACAGAACATTATGTGGGAGAACTGTTTAACATAACAAATTACTAGGAAATTTCAAAACACTCATCAAAGCCAATGAAAAAAACAGTTAAGCACATTTTGCTATGACACAATCTGTTTTAAAGTAAAAAACATTTTTCTACTGAATACTTTGTAAAGTTTTCCTTGACATCCTTGTGAAAATATCCAACATGTAGCTGGATTGATAATTACTTCACTGATGAAAAAATTAAATTGTGCATATTTTGTAAAGGTATCAATCGCACTTGTCAACTTGGAATACTTCACTGAAAGATATATAAAAAATCTGACAGCTTAAAATTCTTCACACAAATATCTTGAACACTAAATGAGTATATTATGACAATATGATGTACACTACATACATATTGACAAGTATATTTTGAAGGATGTTGGTATTACAACAATCAGTAAAGCTGATTAATAAATATATCCTTGTTCAGTTGTGTTGACCCACACATGATTGTATAGGCCTGAGGCTTTGCCTAGGACAAACACAACCAGTCTTAGGCTAATATAAGACTGACAATGTTATCCATAACAAAGTCCATAGAAAAACACGTATTTAATAAGATAATTATATTGCAATGCGAGACAGAAATTATGGTGAAGGATTACTGCTATTAAAAATATGCAATCTGGAACAGGAAACAAAATGCAAAATAACCTGAACCTTTCCTACAGCACCAGTGCAAACAAACCTACTGAATCATGAAAATGTTTAAAATAAATCTATTGCACAACTGTCCAAATATTTACACTGTACTACCATGAACTGAATGATGCAATGACTGAAAGGAATAATTCATGACGAAAATTCTTTATAGTATATAATACACCTGCTAAAATGATGAGAAAAAGGAGCTGAAACAGAAAAAGACCTAAATATTTCAGTCATTAAGAAACATTTAACAACTTTCTTACTGCACATTTTTGCTACAAGAATATAAATAGAAAGAGGATATTTTGAGAAAAACAAAAAAAGCTATGGTAATTCATTGCCAATGTATGTACTCTACATTTCAGCCATAATTCCTGTATGAGGAAACAATTAACTTAAATAATTTGTTACAAATATCACTGAAAACACATTAAAAATACCAAAAACAGTAGAATATGCACACAATTAAAACCAAAAACAGTTTAATACATCAAGAAAAATTTCCCTGTAAAAAAAAATAATAAAAAATGTCCACTAACATTATGGCAAATTGAACCGGTGATTTTTGAGTTGGTAGTTTTTTTTATGCTTTTCACTGTGCTACTGACACCACTCATTCACTGAGGGAACAGTTACTAAATATGTAGTTCCTATCTAGGTCAACTCTGTTTCACTCAGTGCTGTTGATCTGAGAATTTATATCATGATGAGGAGAAATGTGTGAAACACACATGAAAGTTTGTAAACCTCATTTTCCTGTTTGTAATACAGCACCCAACTGCCAAACAAAGCACCAGTAACTACTCTGCATCACAGGTTTATACACAAATCATGGTTGTACAGTTATACCAAACATGTGCAAAACCTCTTCCTCCCTGAATTATTTATCACTAAGGCAACTGACAAGAACAACACTCCATTCTCCTTGCAGTAATTAGAAATTTTAGTATTACTAAATTTTCTGATAAAAATCCCCCCTCCCCCAACTTCAGTCAACTACCATCAGTGTCACAGTACACTCATCAAAACATTGGGCTTGTTAGACAATCACATCATTTCTTTCTATGCACCAACTCGGTAAAGCATTTTGGTCTTAAAAAGGAATTAAAAAAAAACCTAAAAGACATCACAGATGAAGAACATAATAAATTACTACAGGAATCACAAGTTTAGATGACATTGGCAGTGTACTTAACTCGTTAACCCCTGCCGCCACAATAAGTCGTCGCACTTTGCTTCCCTCATCTCCCGAGTGCCACTATAACGTGGTGCAGTTTACCTTGCTTGAATCCCGGGCGCCTCGTTTGAGTGGCAGTATTAGTCTATGCCTGTATCCCGCACGACGAGTTAAAGCGGCGCAAACCATTGGTTGATTCCAGACTATTTTCTAATTATGCAGGCAGTTTAACCAATCAAATTTAAGCTTACACAGAGAAAACAATGCAGCACAAAGGGAAAAAATTTTGACTTCGATAGTGCTAAAAATAGTGGAGTTATTTAGATTTGAAAATGATGCAAAATGACAAGAATCAGCCACTGGAAGTAGACACATACCTGACAGACTCTGATGGAGATATATTCATTTATGTGTGGATTAAACCATATCTTGTAGATATTTTGAAGAATCGGTAAATAAAGAATTGCTTGTGTTTGGGAAAATGAATTCAGTTAGCACGAGTGTACATAATTCAGAGTTTGTTCAAAGGGTTTCATTAGTTTTTAAACGTTTAGTGGAGAATTCTAAGGAAGAAAGGTAAGTAAAGTGTGAGGAAAATATGAAGTTTTCACATGAGGTTAAAGTTTGTAAGAGAGATGACAAATGGAATTTCTGTGAATTATTTCATGTGTTGAAGGTTTTAATTATTCAGTGTGAATTCATAATGGATTTAATGGATTTTTAATGACAAAAGAAGCAAATTGGTAAGTAAATAATTTTTTTTTTTGCCTGTATGGATGAGTTTCATTTCTGCATGCTGCATGAAATTTATACCATTATCTACATAATTTTATTGAGAACAGCTGTGCCAAACTTTAGCTTAATTGAAGGAATACAAAGCAAAATATAACTAATTTATTTCATGTAGCCCCCTCTTTAAAAATCAGCAAGTCAAGTACTGTCAGTGAGTCTCAGGGATACAGCTACTGGTAAGGCTAACACTGCCCTAGGTGATCCCTCTGCAAGTATGCTGTAGGGGAATACCTAGCTGTTTGGCTCAGGGGTTAATGAGTTAAGGAAAGAAAATAAAACTGAACAGGTACTTTTGAAATCGGAAAAAACAGGTTATTTTGTTTGCCAAGTTTTTTGGTCTCACAAGGTGAAATGGATGGTACAGAAACATAAGTTCTTTTGTAATACTACAAATAATTTGTGTAATATTGCTCGTACTGAAATTAATTATCAGGTGTCAAAAAGTAACAATTTACTAATAATGTGAATGACTCTGGTAAACAATATAATTACTACCATAGTAACTTCATTATGATTAAAATATATCATGTTCAGTATGTGAATTTAATGTACATTAATACAACTTACATTACGTCAATAGATCAATTTTTCATTTATTTTTATATGTACATGTACTTCAGGAATAATAGGAATGTCCTTCTTTTTTCATAATACAGTGGAACTTTGTATTTTGCCAATTGTACACTGTACATGCAATTGCTGAACTAATAAATGAGCCAATTATTCCCTACAAAAAACAAAAATTACTGGTAGGTATCTTATGTTGAATTTATATATATATATATATATATATATATATATATATATATATATATATATATATATATATATATATATATATGATAAGAAAAGATCTCTCCATTTGCTATTATTGCCTAAGGGATGTACAGTACACACAAAGTATATTGACCATTTTCCACTCACATGTGTGTTGTATCCACTGAAGTACACCCCATTGCACATTTAAATCCATCCAAAGCTGAAAAATTAAACAAAAATAAAAAGCTGACACCATGATGGGTTCATAATTTTACAAACAACCAATACTTTCAATGTTATCTTTGATAATCCTTTGATATCCAAAAGCAAGGCAAAGTCTGTATTAAAACCAAACAAAATTTCCAAATTAAGACTTTCATCATAAATACAGAATAATTATGTCATAATGAAGACATATATTAATAAAATGAATTCCTCCAAAATATCCTCTTGAGAATTCTGCACTTTTCTGTTGTACAAAAAAATGAAAGGAAATCCTAAGATCAGACCGTAGTCTGTATTGTTGGCAAAAATATCCGTTGAACATCTTCAATCTTGCTGCGACACATTGGACAGGAATCCAATTTAGTAGCACAATTATTGCAACAAGTCACATGACGGCAAGGAAAGAACACAGTCTCAATTTCAGCATCTCGACACACACAGCAACTCACTGATTCTTGTATTCGATCAAGTTTTTCTTGCAAAATCTGCAAATGCAAGAAAAAGTATTATTTCTTTCTTTTTTTGTGTGGGTAAGACAAAAATTCAGTTTCTTTCCCAAAAGACTTGCTTATTAACATGTACATTTACTGTATATACTCACTTATATGTCAAATCCAACTGCAAACAACACAGACCCTAATCTGCCAGTGTATAATGCAATGGCAGATCAGAGTCTGTGTTGTTTGTTCTACCGATTCCTCTTAAACTGCATAGACCCAGATCGACCAGTGCATTATGCAATGGCAGATCTGAGTCTGTGCAGTTTGCAGTTGGACTCAACTTGTAAGCAAGTATATATGGTACATAGGAAAGTTGGAAAGAGGCAGTAAAACAGAAGTAAATTCTGATTTCTTAACTATGTCAATGATTTATTTAAGTCTTCCATGTATATAAGCTGGGTGTCCAGAGAATTCTCACAAGTCATACAATATACCCCATCAACTCAAGACTAGTTGTTCAATGTATTTTCTGCAATATACTTTGAAGCACAAATGAAAAGATGTACATGGTTTCATGATTTGGTCAATCTTCATCAATTTGGGATTTCAACTTCAAGCCACTGACCTCCAAAACTGATAGGGCTTTTTCTCAGGTAAAAGGCTTATGCATCAAGTTTCAGCCAGAAAAGAATGACAAATTTTGAATCACCCCTCCCAAAAACAAATTGAGCCCAGACAGTTACATCATGGTATGAGTAATCCATTTCATCAGCCATATCAATAGCTGTCTGTTTGATGGAGTACAAGCCTCTTAAACTTGATTTATGGTCCCCACTTGACCTATTTTAAAATGACTGTACATTTCTTGAGGCCTGTAATTTGGACTTGTCCATGCAGTTGGGTCACCAATCATATGAACCAGAAAATAACAATTATTTAACCACAGTGGATGTAAAACAAATGTCACTAAATGGTGTTTTACAACTCCAATTCATTTAGGAAAATAAGATAAACTGTTATCTAATGGGGGAAGATTTAAAGGTCATTGTACATCAGAGGGTATATACAGTAATGCTTTGGAGAAGTGCATTACATGCCTGAAAAGGAACATAATACATAGGAAAAGAACGTTTAACTAGTATTTGGTTGGAAAACACTATCAGTCAGAAACTGTCTTTGATAGCTACAAAAAGTCGCATAGTTGAGTTTAGACAAGTAGTGCATGGACTCTGCCCAAATGAACTCATTTTTGTCAACTTTTGCTGTACATGCCTACATTTTCATAGTTTTTTCAAACATTTGATAACATCTGGCATGGTCAGTCCAAAAAAATCCATATGCTGGCACATAACAGTCAGATGTTTTCGTAAAAGAAATACATTTCAGGGTTGACTGCAGTGAGAAATTTAACAAGAAAGTATTACACTCCCTATAAAATTAATCTGTTGCACTGATGTCTTTATTGAGAAGGAATATTTAACCATATGAGAAAAGTAATACCAGGTGGAAAAGAAATACAAGTAACATAAGTTAGGGGGTAAGGCCATAGTTTATCTGCAAATTATTGGTACATATTTATCAGTAACATTGCGGCTGATATTTCCCCTTTTCTTATCAGATACATGTATAAATATATCATCTAACGAGTAGCTAGACATATTGTAATTATTATTGTATCACTGGAAATGCTCTCCAGATATGCCAACCGATACAGAAGTGAAAATGAAAGTCAGCTTTAAAAAATCGGAATCTGAACATAAAAAATAAAAGTACTTTACATTTTTAACCGACATTTTATTTTAAGCATTAAACATCACTGGTTCAAAGTCCATTTAGAGTTTTGGTTTAGATGTAATTCCTACAAATATCTTTCCCACCATGTGAAATGCTAAAGTTCATTGAGATAAGGCTGCAATGGCTTCAAAGTACTGGGCAAAAACTGGCTCAGTTAGATGCACAAATCAATTTTGGCAAGGCTTTTTTTTTTTATAATTAAAAAAAAAAGTTGGGTGGGTGGGGGTGGGTGATCTTTAAATAGGACAATGATAGGATAATGACCTCTAAGTACCACACTGATGTGAAATGATTTATTTGAAATGGATTTGATGATACAAAAACACAAAATATTTCATATAATTCAAAATGAAAAAGAAAACATTAAGGTACTAGACAAAAAAAATGTATTTGTTGATGGGGGAAAAGGTGTGGAGAGACAAAAGGCAGTGGAGGATCTGTCACTATTTTAATTGTTTAAGACCCTCTTGCCCCTTCCTATCAGGGACTCACCATTTAAATTTTGGGGTGAGGGGCCTGGCCTGGGATTTTTTAAAACCAAAATTTGCCCCCCCTCCCCCCCCCCCAACAAGATTGAAAAAATATTCTTGCTCTGATTTTTAGAAAAAAAGAACTCATTATATCCATTACATTAGTTGATAAAGAGAAATTATCTTGAGGTAAACAACAACAAAAAAATTGAAGTCTATAGAAAATCACAGTCCAATTAAATGGACGGTCACTTACATTCCACCATCACAGTCCCACTCTACACATCTAACTGAAAAAAGTATATACATCTCAATTTACCTTGCTATCTTTTCCACACATGCAATTGTGTACATCACAGTTGGCATTTTTGTTGTCCTCTTCTTTACTGCTGTGACAAGTCTGAACCCTATCTATGTACAAAACCCTCCGCACATGATCATATGTTTCACGACAAGTCCTTCTGATGTCAAACACATACTCCAGACCTAAAATATAACATTCATATATATATATATATATATATATATATATATATATATATATATATATATAAAGAGAGACAGACATATATATATATATATATAGAAAGAGAGACAGACAGACAGACAGAACACATCAAATATTCATAAGTGCAACTAGAGTGCTTGTAAAAAAATATATCAACACACTCGACTGCTTTGTCTAACCAACCTCCAAAATCTGTGCTCCTCGGGTAAAGTTCCCAAGCGTAAGAAATAAGTTGATCTGAATTTGTCTTTTCATGCTCAGAAAGTATATTATGTATGTGACTGTCGGGTGGATATCTCAATAGTTTCCAAGTTGTGATTCTGGGGGTAAGTTCTTGGGAGGGGGAATGAACTCTGGAGACAATGTCAGTTAGAGGCATACATTTGTTTTTTCGTGCTTGCTTAGTGAATATATGGTTATATGGTGAGAATCTCAATATTTTCTAAGTTATGACCCAGGGGGCACAATTTGATGCCCCTTACCCAGGGGCATCCCCAAGGCAATCTGACATGTTTTGACATTGGATCAGTGATCACACACATCAATCCTCAGATATGTTGGTCTCATAATTTGGGAGTTATTTTCAACATATGCAAAACTACATCACATACCCACCACAGCAACACCCAAGGGGCTGATTAAAAATGCTCAAGCCATTTTACACTTGGGCTGGGATGATACGTGTATGAGGCAATATGATATGCATTGTAATACAGGTTACATGTGTTACGATACAATATGTACCACGATATTATTTCCTATATTTCAATGCAAGTGTTTTGTCATACAAGCACTTGTACTCTTCATGGTATTTTTTGTAAATCTGTGCCATTATATTAAAATGTAAAAATGAATGAATAAAGAATAAATACTTAAAGTTTATGTTATCATTTATTATAAAAAAGAAAATAAAGTAACTTCAAGAGAAAACTTCCTCTGCTAAGCCACAGACAATTAACTATTAGGGTTTAGACTCGTCACTAAAATATCTGAATATCATTGTGAAACATCTGGTTAGTAAAATGTAAAAAACATCAATAAATGTTAATGCGAAAATGATTCCCCTAGTGAAATCTAGTGGAATTCAATCACTGATTACTGACTAGAAAATGTTCAACACATTAGCTTAAAAATATCATCAAATTTAACTAGCAATGAATCAATGGAGGAAACAAAACTATGAACTACAGGTGTTTAATGCAGAGTAAGAATGTGATTATAAGCTTAATATATAACTAGTTCAGACCACTTAGACAAGTCCCAACTATATATCACTGAACTCAGAAGTAGCGCTTACAGAAGTGCATGAAACAGACAGAGGCCTATAATGATAAAAAAAACCCAGGGTTGTATTGTTCTTATTTGTGCAAGCAATAAAACAATTATCTTCTGAGCTGGTTGCCCCAGGATGCACACAATAATTTGCTGACAGAAATTTGCTGACAAGCCATTAATCTCTCATACAGGACTCCAGACAATAAACCCGCCATTATTTTATTATCAGCTACAGCAGGTATTTCTTTGATCATTGTGTATAATTCATATTTGAGGTGAGCAACAGACATGATTAATTTGATCTTCGAAAGCTTTTAGGTGTCATACTAAACAACTCTCGCTCAAAGATACATGTACAGTACCATTGATAAAATTTAAACTTGCTATTTGTAACATATTACGAAAGGCAAGTTTATGTTTTTTTTATTACATGTATTTTCTTTCAAAAAATATAAATATTAATGTATACAATAAAAGCTGAAGAGGCTGCCAAGTGTGATTACTTTTTACTAGCAAATTCTTATTAATAATTAATTTTCAATGGCCTTGAGGAGCCATTGTGGCTAAGTGGTTAGCATGTTGGACTCGTGACTGGAGGTGTGCAGGTTTGTATCCTACCATGGGATCAGCCTGGACTGGTGGCTATGTTGTGTCCCTGGCCAATACACTTTATTTTATTGGTGTGCCGTAAAACACCAAACCAAACCTCAATGGCCTTGAAAAGGTCCGATATTTCTTGCTACACCTCGGATATATATATATATATATATATATATATATATATATATATATATATATATATATATATATATATATATATATATATATATATATTTACTGTTCATCTAATATAAATCTCTTACCAGTTATTTGTTATATTTAAATTAGTACAAGTTGTTTCTATTACATTTAATTTTCACACAGCAGTCTTTCAACCCATGCAGAATAAATGTTCCCTGTATTATCATAACATCAAACCTCATGACCTAAATGCCAATTCTAATTTTACTCAAACAAAATTGTAATTTCTATCACATTTAATTGTAAGGCTGAAGTCTTCAAACACACATAATAAATGTACCTTTTATTAAATGTGTCATTACAACACACCTCATGGGGTGGGTGTACCCTATCCTCCAAAACTTTAGTAAATTCCTGGGAATCTACAATAATCAACAAAGCATCATCATCTTCCTGTTCCAAACTTTGGTGGGATAGAGGAGAAATGGATCCAGGAAAACCCCTCTACGGGGAAGGCCGGGAATTAGGGCATAAATATTCTGTGACTCGGCACAGAAAGCAACAGAACTGTCATTAATGGGCATCTTCTCATCTCTCCTGGGCCTCTGGGGAAGGGGGACAAACCCTCTCCTTTGCTAATGACCTTTCCTGCGGAACTTCTGATGGTCATTGGACCTCGTCACTCGTACATGCAGGGGGCCACATAGACGACATCCATGGTGGTATAGGTTGTTCTCTCCCCAAAAACGGAAGTTCCACATACCAAAAGGGTTAAAAGGGAACATAGGGAAGGAAAGGGCATTGGTCAGATTTTCCTATCCCTAAAGCGTGCATAAAAGCAGGCTGTGGATGGATAAGTAGGTAATGTAGCGGAAGGGGGGGGGGAGAGGGGGCTATTCAAACCTGTCTATGACCCCATTCCTAGATTCGACATGTTTTGAAGTACTGTACCCGGTAGTAGTCTGGTGACCAGTGTCCTGTGCCCATTGATAAGTGTTACGACTCTAGGTCTCAAAAAGCAACAAGCAATTTATTTCCCCACAATACAAAGTGAAATTCAAAAGATACTTACAATATTTATGAATAAAATTCCCAATAATCCTAAATGTCCTAATCACAAGTCCAAGAATATAGAATGTTCTGAATTAGTTCCAATAGTCTTGAATGTCCTGATATACCAGTGATACAATCCAGAATGTCTTTGAATGAGTTCACAAAAGTCCAAAGTAATGTAATTCAAAAGTCAATGAGCACTTTAGTGATTGCAACAAATATATATATCAAATAAATAATTCCTCTCGAATTATATCTGATTTCAACAGCCCAATGTAAAATCTTATCACAAATGGATTCCCACAGACTGATCTCAAACAGGAATGAATTATTTGTTTACCAAATCCCTATTTATATCTTGACCTAAATCAACAGAATGTGAAGCAGTAAAATGGGAAAAATCACGGTCTGTCAACATGACTGGCCTTGAACTCAAATTCTAATAAACATTCCGTTTACTAGTGACCAGAATTTAAAGTACAACTTACTTTATGGACAATATTTAAACACACATTATAGATTAAATATACATAGCAACTCCCCTCATAAAGAAATGAAAGATTTATGCAATAAAGCTTTCCTTTACATATTTGCCAAATATGCATATGATACTATAATAATCAAAATTTGCATAGGAAGATGTCTTATGAACGACACTCAGCTTCATTACAAAAAATATACACAAAATCAAGCAATATGGCACTTCTGTATACATGAGTGCATCTGCAATCATGTTATATTTTCCCCTGATGTGTCTAATATCAGAGTTGTATTCTTGCAACATTAAGCTCCACCTCAACAATCTTTTATTTTTATTTTTCATTTTGTTAATGAAAATAAGGGGATTGTGATCACTGAATACAACAATTGGAGAATGAGCTGAACTGACATGCACTTAAAAATGTTGTAAAGCCAATATCAAGGCAACCATTCCTTCTCAATTGTGGAATCATTTTTCTGATGCTTGTTTATTTTTTTTAGAAAACGAGCACACTGGATGATCCACACAATTTTTTCCTTCTTGAATCAATACTCCACCAACCCTTAAATCACTTCCATCAACAGACATTTTAAATGATTGGCTGAAATTTGGTGCTGAAAGAACTGGTGCACTCTAAAGTATGGCCCTTAATTTGTCAAAGATTCCTGACATTTTTCTGACCAATGAAACTTGGATTTCTTACTCAACAAATTTGTCAGAGGTTTAGCAATTATGGAAAACTGAGAGCAAAATTTCCAACAAATATCCAGCCATACATAAGAATCACATCAGTTGCTTTTTACTACCAGGCACCAGGAATTCTGAGACAGCTTTGACCTTAGCATCTACAGGTTTAACTTTACTTTGTCCACAATATGTCCTAAAAATTTGACACAAGCATGAAAAACTCACTTTTGCATAAATTAATCATCAGACTTGCATCCCTTAGTCAACTGAAGAATTTCTGAATGGTTTCTAAGTGATCTCCCCAGGTGTCATTGTAGATGATGACATCATCGATGTGCGCGTCACAATTATCTAGACCAGATGTTCACCTGTTCAAAAGACGTTGGAATGTTCCCAGATAATTTTTCATTCCAAAAGGCATCACTTTATACTGATAAAGCCCACCTGGAGTTGCAAATGCCAAAATTTATTTTGCTATTTCCACAAGTGGAATTTGCCAGAATCCTTTTAAAAGGTCAAACCTGGTGACATATTTTCATTTCCAATTTTGTCAATGCAATCTTCTATTCTTGGAATTGGAAATGAATGTTTTGGTGATACTGTTGACTTTTCTATAGTCAGTACACATGCAGAATGTATTATCTGGTTTAGGCACAAGAATACATGGAGAACTCCAGTTACTTTTACTTGGATATAACAAAAAAATTCTCCAGTAAATACTAAATTTCCTTTTTCAAATATTCCTGCTTGAGTGGATTCATCCTATTAGGATGTTGTTTCACAGGTGTAGAATTTATGATATCAACATCATGATAGATTTTATTTGTTTGTGTCTAACCCTACCCAGGTAGGACTTGAAACAAAGTTCTCAACGTAAGATGATATTGTGAATGCTGTTGGTTTCACTAAAGATTTCTCAGATGGGTGAAATAAAAATCTTTACCAGTAACAATGAAAATTCCAAACCAAAGTCAATTTAAATTGTAATTTAAAGAAATTCACATCCCGGACGAGCCCCCAATTTCTGTTATGACTCTAGGTCTTAAAAATATGTAACAGAAAGAAAGTGAAACCAACAATGTAAGTAATATCAACAAGCAATTTATTTCCCTATAATACAAAGTGAAATTAAAAAGATACTTACAATATTATGAATCAAATTCCAAATAATCCTAAATGTCTTAATCACAAGTCCAAGAATATAGGACGTTTCGAATTAGTTCCAATAGTCTTGTATGTCCTGATATACCAAAATGATACAATCCAGAATGTCTTTGAATGAGTTCACAAAAGTCCAATGTAGTAATTTAAAAGTCAATGAGCACTTTAGCAATTCCAATGAATATATATATATATATATATATATATATATATATATATATATATATATATATATATATATATATATATATATATATATATATATATATATAAAATAAATAATTCGTCTTGAATTATATCTGATTTCAACAGCACAATATAAAATCTTATCACAAATGGATTCCCACAGACTGATCTTAAACAGGAATGAATTATTTGTTTACCAAATCCCTATTTATATCTTGACCTAAATCAACAGGATGAGAAGCAATAAAATGGGAATAAAAAAAGTCTAACTGTCAACATGACCGGCCTTGATTCTAGTTAACATTCTGTTAACTAGTGACCAGAATTTAAAGTACAACTCGTCTTCTGGACAATATTTAAACACACACAGAAAGAGAAGAAGAACACGCTTCCTTCCTCTTCTCATATTTGCGCCGACTTTTGGCAAGGTTCCAAATGTTGTCTGACCACAGACAACAAAAGGGACATCCGTCCATTAGTGTACATATCATGAACGATATACAAGTTAAGTGAGTGTCCCATGGGCCTTTCTTATGCCCCCAGTTACCAACCATTTGAGACATCTGTAAATAAAAGTTCTGAAAACAACAAACTTTAGAGTCAGAGTTTATTCCTTTTATTCCCAGAGTTTATTCCTTTTATTCCATTAACAAATTATAAACACAAGAACCTCATTGTATGAGTTATAGTAATGTTATGAACATTACTGAAACATTTGGGGCACCTGGAATCTCTACTAAAAACCAACTATTAGTAGATTTTGTGTTGTGACCACGCTATTGCATTAATAACAAAAATCACAACAATATTGGGACTCCCATCAAATTGTAAAGTGTTGTGTAAACTATGAATGGATAATTAATTTATTGACGACCCTTAATAATTATATCTAACCCTCTTGGGGTTGCGTTACATATTCCTACCACAATGTCCCAAACCCTTATGTAGGAGTAGGGAGGGCAGGTGTGCAAAATGCAGTAATTAAAAATTATCACTATTATCTTTTCAAACAAAATTTTTTTGATAGATATAGACAGAGGATAATCGCACAAAAAAGAATTATGAACCTCAAGCTCTGGTATTTAGCAAAACCGCCACTTGTAGATATTTTTTCTCTTCATATTGTTTTCCATGTGTTGACTCAATGCTTGTCCAAAAAAGAATCAGGACATGCTATAACGCATGGGCAGATGACAAATGTCTGACTGGATCAATGCACGTGTATTAAAATAAATCTCTTGAATGGGGTTGGTGCATCTAGCACAAATTGAGGTATTTCCAATGCAGAAAGGTAAAGCTTAATAATAGTGACACGTAAGATATTACCAACATTAAAATCCAGATTTTTGATAAAATATATAAAAAAATCTTGATTCTGGCAAGTAGAAGTATTTTTCCCACCCTGACATTACTGAATGACAAAGATAAGCACGTCCTTTGTGATCAAGTGCTGATTGCTGAATGCCTGTAAAACCTGACCTTGACATGTAATGGGGACAATTCTCTTTGTTACACCAGCATGAGGTGTAACAATAAATTTTATAAAACTGTATGCCCTTCTACAAATGAATCATCAAGTGTTGACTCCCAATAGCAAATATTTATTTTTACCTATTGCAGCAGTATTAAATGATTTGAATAACAAGTCCTTTATGATCAACAGCTGATTGCAGAATACCTGTAAAACCTCACCTGTGATGTCATCATGATTATTTATGAAAGGCATGAAAGATTATGTCTTGCAGAAGTAATAAATGGTTCGAATAAGTAGCAAAATATCTGCAATAGGTGGCAGCTAGACAAAATAATTTTCGTTCTTAAATTGTTTCTTTTTTTATGTTAAAAATGTCAGTAGGAAATTTGTTTGCTCGTTGCCAGCTCTAAATAGTAACACAGCTGGTTGGTTGTTTTTAATGGCACTTTCAGCACATATCATGCTAAGGAAATAAGAGCCAAGTGCCCTTCCCAAGGACAAACAGAGGCAGCCAACCTCGGCTGGAATGGAAAAGTATAACACATGTGACCCTTGGATTATGAGTCAGGTGCTCTGCCATCTGAGCTAATGCGGCTCCTCAAACAACATGGAACAGGAAAGAAAGAAAAGCTAGCTTTTAAAGCAAGCTGAATTTTTGTTGGCTCAGATTTATGCTTGGGTGTCAGTGATGAAATATATATGCAGAATATGAAAGCTTAATGTTAATCTCCATCCCAATAATTACAATAATTCAAGGAAAAAAACTGAGGCTTGAAAAAAGTTGTGTCAGTAGGTAGACTCATTAAAAAAATAAAAGTAATATATGAACTTGTGTATTCTCGATTATTCCGCTTTGTCCAACTGAAGAACTGCAAAGTATTCTGAATGATCAACACTAAATACCAAAATGACAAAAAACTCTGGAACACACCAGGTGTAACAATTTCCAGTAATAACAATAGCTCAAAAATGTGATGTTGGGAGAAAAAAAAAAGAATTTTAGAAGATTCAGTCAAGTTACAGGAAACGTAATTTTTGACTGTGTTGTAAAAAAAATATCAAACGAACTTGGGTATTTCATGGCATTTTGTGGACCTACATGTATTTATCTTGAACATGTCCTCAGAAAAGTAACACCTTTGTCTTGCATTGCTGTACAGTTAAGACAAAATCCAAACATGTACCTAATACAGAAAGTTGCATATGCATGTACTTGCATATTGTGAAGATCTAATTTAGATATTCTGCAGAATGAATCATGTTGTAAAGGAAGTGTAACAAGTCCATATGACTGACAAATTGTTATTGACCACCATGCATGTATTTTGTACCTGTACAGCGCTATTTATCATCATAAATAAAGTGCAGACTGGAACCACAATACTTGTTCATGTACATGACATACATTAATACTAATTGAAATCATTACTGCTAAACAGTTTAGCATTATCTGTTCCAATTTTTCACTGAACCATATCAAGGAAACATTTAGGAAAATTCAAATATTTGCATTTACTTGTCAATAACTACATAAATATATTATAACTACAGTTAAACAATATTAGAAGGCAACTAAGCATGACAAGACTCAAGTCTCCTGATTAATAATACATCATCATTATATTTAATGTAACAGTGTTTATGTTGGTTGGTTCTCTTTTAAAGGTATTTTCAGCACTTTACTTGGCTATATCATGCAGAGGAAAATATGAGCCAAGTTCCTTTCCCAAGGTCAAACCAGGGCAGCCAACCTGGGCAAGCATGTGTGGGTATCCAACTCCTTGAATATGAGTACCACACTATACCTAATAAACTATTACTGCTGCTACAGTGTTTGATTATATGAATACAATTAGTTGTTAGGACCAATATCATTATATAAATCCTTTATCAGCATTGACATAGATAACAATCATGGGTTAATATTGGCACTTTTTCTCTCACTCAATTAGCCAGTTATAAACAAGTTTCTTAACTATACCATACATCTATATATATGAGCACAAGGTGACTATTTGGTCAAGATAAAAAAAAAAAAAAAAAAAAAAAAAAAAAGGCAGGCACACACCTGAAAACAAATTATCATAAGAACTAAGTATCTATGCCAAATCATTTGAAATATATTTATATATCCTCAAAATCGGAAAATTACCACACAATTTACTTTGGTATGTAATGCATTGTCAATATTTATGGAATGAAAAACAAACAAAAATAAAAGTTTCCAAAAAAAGATTTCTCCCACCCTTATAAACTTCAGGTAAACTTCTATTATTTGCTGATTGTATGACTCGGGTGAGAGATTATCTTCCATACCAGTACATACAGCATTATATACATCTAGACCTAAATGCTGCCTTGGGGTTCATGTACTGACATTAAAGTGACGACTTCCTCCCTGATTGGGTTATTTGTGCATTACTGTTGCTTACCTCATATCCCCCTGATGTAAAGATTTTATCTTCCTCCAAATGTAGGTCAAGTCATGGAAAATTATTTCAGAAGAGCAATATCTAAGCTTTAAATTCAAAACCTGTGTTAAAAGCAACCTCTTCAATCAAAAATTGGCATCTTAAAACAGATGACCACTTAAGAGAGGTAATTTGGGTTCCAAGTACATTGGTCCCCCTCTTGAAAGGCTCCTACCAAATGAAGCCACCCTTTTAACAAGACCACCTTGCCTTACACTAAAACAACATATTTCAACCATTTTGTCCCCTCATGAGAGGTTACCATTTTTATCAGGCCACTCTTATATGGCAGAATGTGTGGCCTTGTAGGAGGGGGAAAACTGTACTTTGTGAAGACAGTTTTAGTTGTTTACACACATGCTTGGACACTAAACTGTACATTGAAAAATCTGCCTAGTTTCAGTAATATTGTTTACCTTTTTGGCAACAACTTATTTTGTTTGCAATTTAAAGGAGAAATCTCAGTGACAAAGTCTGTTAAAGAAGGAAGCTGTCAGCTTCTCTCAATTTCAACAAAACAGCAACTAATGTCACCAAATGAAAACCTGCCAAGTACTTGCATAGCTTTGTATATATGTAAATCAATAAAACTGCATGTATTTCACCTTCAAAACTGTACACATGATTAGTTTTTCATCCAAAGTTATCATGGGATCCAATTCATTTTTATCACCTTACTCAACTGCAGGTTCACAGGTAAATAATAGGCCCAATGCACCCTCCTGCATGTTGTAAGAGTCAACTAATGGATGCAGGAGCCATGGTGGGTCCGAGCTTAACGTGCCCGACTCGTGACTGAATTGGTGTGAGTTTGAATCCTACCATCGGATCAGCTACTGTTGCCTGTCCTTGGGAAAGACACTCCAATTGCCTTGGCACTAAATAACCTACTTGTTTTGCTGAGCCATAAAAAACTGGATGGAACCAAATTTATTTCTAGTGGACCCATAAAACACCAAACCAAACCAAATTTATTTCTAGTGTTTAATCCATCACATACAACTGTGTTCTTTTTTGTAAAAGCAATTAAATAAACATTCAAATGTGTATACACTGCCATCAGAAGTAAAGCTTTTTTGTGCTTTACTAGATTAAAACTATTTATTCCTCTAACTAGGCCCCAATGATTAGTCAAGTATACTCTCCAAATTTAATCTATTCTACATAATGTAGATATAGGGGTTACTTTATGAACTTAATTTATCTGTGAAATATTCAGTATCATTGTTTACCTGATTAGTGTCAGCTGTTTATGGGACATTTTCTGAGAAGCAATGGTCCTGAATAAATCATGTAACTGACACTTTTGTATCAGATAAATACAAGATCAGGGCATGCATGTCAATCCCACAATCAAAGCATTGCTGTAAAATGTGTGACCATATCCCCAAGGTCAAAAGGTTGTGCAAGCATGCTGTAGAATGAAGTGTCTTAGCTTCATAATGACTCATCCAGAGTATGAAGAAAATCCATCACACAATTTTGGAAATATTAGCAAATGGAAAAACTGTAACCAAAAACTGTAATGCAAATTTTTGTATCAATGTCATCTTGACCTTGAGGTAAAAGGGGCAAGCGAGCGTGTTGTAAAATGAGTTGTCTTACCCAATCCAAGTATTATGAGAAGGCATAATGTTGTAGAATGAAATGTCTTACCCAATCCAAGAATGTATAATGTTGTAGAATGAATTGTCTTACCCACTCCAAGTATTATGAGAATCTATAAAGGGATTTAGAACATTTATTCAATGAAAAACTAACTTTAAATGACATGTATTTAAATGAAAAACTTGAACTTTAAGCTGTTAATGATGATGCTGGTGCTGGAAAAGCGACTAAAGATTATACATGATTCTCCTGAAAAAACATGCACAAACAGAAATCCATTTTCATGCAACATGGATGCCCAACAGCAGTGCCTGCAATTACATAAATACAAACCTCAACCATTGTGTGTCACACAGACAGATTGACAAGGGTAACACTATATGCCCTTGCCACGGTTGCAGTAGCAGGATAAAATTCTCCACACTTTTTCTTCCAAAAATGTGGGAATAAAAAAAAGTTGTGTATATTTTAACACTCACAAGTCAATAACATTCCAAAGCAAGGGAACAATACAGGAATAATTATGTCACAAATATGCCAGCAAATACACTTGCACAGACAGAAATGATTTTTTGTTTCCCGCTTCAAGGAAATAATGATCAATGAAGATGATCTAGGAATACAGACACTCACCAACAGTCGTTTTCTCATTGAAAATTGATGCAAATGTCCCTTTTAGATCTCGACTGAATTGGCTGGCCACTGCCACTTGCACAGTATCACAACGAAAGAAAGAGTGCATTTCTGTGACAGACCGGTACAAGGCATTGGCAGCCTTTTGGCTGACCAGTTTCAAAATCATTTCCGTTACTTCTCCTCTGTCATTCACAATATGTAGGTTACATATTCTCCCAGAATGAATGGCTTTCTGTATGGTAGGATAACCAATTCTGCAAAAATAAACATAAATAAATAGATAAATAAAAGTACATAGTAACTGTTGAAAGCTTTTCGATTAAAATACCCCCATATATAGCAGGTTGAATATGTGGTGTTGTTACAAGTATGTGGAAAATGGAGAATCAAATCGCACATTAATTTGATTTAAGATAAATACTTTTAGTGAGATTTTATTTTTTAACTAATTCAGTTATTCTAAATTGTTTATTTTTGGTAGAAAGGAATTAATACAAGATCTATTCTCCTGATTCTAAGAACCATACAATTAAGCATAAAACAATACTGTAGGACTACACAATACCTTGCAACAAAAGGTTTTAAATACAAAGTTTGTGTATCAAGTTCTGTTTCCTAAATGACAAGTGTTGATCCCAATTTTTTTTACTGGGGTTTGAAAAATCCACTCCTCATCTTGTCCCGATGAGTAATGAGTGATTAAGGAGGAGTTACTTTGCGAAACAGCAGACAATAATAGTCTCTCTATCATCTCGGCATGCAAAAGGATCAGCAATCTGACATTATTTTTTTTATAGATCTGATTACACTTGGTAACCACTAGTAAAGGGAAACTTAAACATAGATGAATGAAGCCACAATCATTGAATGCCTTAATTTTTCAGCTGCCTATATACAGTGACTGGAATGAATTTAACAGAATAAATCATGAACCGTGTTTAAAAACAAGAAACCCAAGTGGAGCTGAGACCTGGCTGACATCTACCTAAAAGTCAAATACAAGGTCAGCACGACAAGAAAACTGAATTTTTTCTTCTCTTTCTGACATTTAAAAGCTTTATATTTTTTTTTACTAAAGGCAACAAAATGTTATGGCATATTAGTTTAGTTTTTCACAAACTTAAAAGGCTTCATGCCATAATGCTTTCTGTACAATTTATTCAACTTCAGTTTACCAGTATTTGAGAAGTTGTTTAATGGTTCTAATTTAGTAACAACAGCCATATTGAATAGTGAACACCATCTGTACAGAACTGAATGGCCTTCATGCCAGGATGCTTTTTCAAATTTATTCACATTTTGTTAAGTCATTTTTTGTTTTTAATTTCAAGTAATGCAGCCAAATCTTGAGAGAACTTTTTGTCAGGATGCTTTCTGTTAAATTTTATCGCATTCTGATCAGCACGTGTTAAAGGTTTTAGTAACAGTGACCAAATTTGAAGGTGGATTGGAATCATTTATACAAATTTTAAAGGCCTTCATTCCATGATACTTTCTGCCAAGATTGGTTAAAACTGATCCAGTGGTTTTTGAGAAGTCATAAATGGCAAATGTTGATTAATGAAGGAAGATGGATGCAGAACTATACCATGAACTCACATTGCCTTATGACCTGGTGACCTAAACTAAAGCTAAAAATTATTAATTAGTCTCTTACTTGTCAGTTTGTTCAAATTTGTCATTGCACAAGAAAACTCCTTCTGGTCCCACTCCAACTTGAATCAAATTCCCAGACGACACCCTAGCTTCATGGTACTCCATCCCGTAATTTTGCAACTCTGCAGCTACCTGAAGCATTCTATACTCAGCAGCACTATGTGCAAGTCCCTGAAGCTTTTCATGTTCACTGGCTATGCTCTGTAGCAACTGAAGGGTTGGCTCTGCCCAACCTTGGAGAAGGTTTCTATAATGATTGAACTGAATATTTTTGTTCTGCAAGTCTCCAAACTCAGCTTGTGCCATCAATGCAACTATAACAGAAATCTGTTGCACATTTTCTGTCCAAAGTTTCTGGGACTGTAGATCTTGCTTCACTTGTAAGTAAAACTGGTTCCTGTAGGGATTCAATGATAAAGTAGATTCTTTATATATGAACACATTGTAAATTATTGGCATTCTATTGGTTCTGGTGAGTAACACCAGATTTCTCTTATAGCTTCCTCCAGATTTTAATCCTATATTCTCCTTCAAAAATGTTCTGCAATTGTCAACAAAACCTTCCCACATGATGTCATTGGCAGCTATATTGGCGGACAATGAACAGATTTTACTCCTAAATATATATGCCATTTTGCAGTTTTTTCTTATGGTGGGGGTGGGATAGCAGCCTTACTCAAAATGGCATCAAATTTTGGTAAACTTGTCTAGGCTCAATGATCAACTTGCCCACTATCCAGGTAAAATGGGCATAAAATCCACCGCTACAGCGACCTCACTGGGAAAGATCTACTTTTCAGGAAATATGGCTCTATACTTCCATTTTCAAAATTACAGTGAACTCTGTGAGAAATCCAATAATTAACATTTTTTTCACCTTGTGATAGTTTATACAAAATAATCTGTATCATAACTCATTAAGACTGAATGTCATAGTTTTGTGTCATGGGGTAGTAGCCTTGTTCCAAGGTCTGTGACGTCACAATTCATGACAGACCCAAGTCAGTAGTATTAAAGAAAAGAGGAAAGATTTAAGCTTTATAATGATGCCAAGTATTGTAGTCTTTATACACACTTTAAAAAAAATATACCAGTGTTTTACAGGCAAAAAATTACTGGTTCCTGAACCAGACTTTGCATCTGGATAATACACTTACTCTCATTAGATCTAAAAACAGACTGGTCTAAATGTTGCATGGACCGATCAAACTGTACAAAAATTGGGGCAAGTACATTACGAGATTTGGGGCAAAAATTCAGGCAAATTATGAGATTTGGGACAAAAGCAGGCCTAGAGATGAAAATCAATGGTCCAACAAGCAAAAAATGTCCAATATTTACCCTTTTGCTCATGATGGGACAAAACAGACAAACCAAAACAATATTTTCAACATATATGGCCAACCGGTGATACAAAAGTCTCTCCGAATCAGACTTGCTTGGATTCAACCAGAAGTAACATGGGAACTTCGTCTTCCAAACCCATCGCAGGTGAAAAAGAAAATAATCTCCAAGTCTTGACAAGTTACAGGTAGTAAGCTCAAACAAGATTCATCTGTACCATATGTAAAAAAAGTTTATGCATTACAGAGCTGGCCTTGGCCTCAGTGAACATGTCAAACACACAATAAGGTACAGTATACACCTGTATGGTATAAAATATCAATAGTTGTTGAAATGTCAAGCCGATTATTGATAAATGATCTCTGCTAGGTTTGGGGCAATTGAAACTGAAGGAACTCCTCCTATAAATGTGTTTTACATATATTCTGTCATCACAAAGCCACCAATACAAAGACCCTGGAGCTCAAGCTGTACAAAAACAAGGGCCTACATTGACTCTGCAGAAGTATCAAATTTTGGTTATTTATTTTATGTACCAGGATAATTAGTTTGCATGCTATGCTGTATCAACAAAGACAGAAAAAAAGTTTGGTGCATTTTAACCCCCCTCCCCCCCCATAAAAATCAAGGTACTATCAAACTACACATATCATCAATCGATGAAAATGATGAGTGTTAAAATAAAATTATAGACAAAACATCAATTATAGCATTTCTTTTTAAGTAACAGCCTCAGGTTACATTAATTTGCTTTCCAAATCTGCAAAAACTGAATGCTTCCTAAAAAAATGTGTGATATAAGGCCCCCCAAAAATATGTGTTTCCTATTGCACTGGTTTTAAAATTAGGGTAGGCAGGTAGGCGCATTATGAAACAACAAATCAGGCCCTATGTTGTTTGTTCTACTGATTAGTCAAAACAAACTGCATAGACCCAGATCTGCAGGCATGTAATGCAACAGCAGATCTGGGTCTATGCAGTTTGCTGTTGGATCCGACTTATAAGCAAGTATATACATTATAGCCTCAAAGTTAATGCAGCTGTAGTTTCTTTCAATTTAAAATATATCCTAGAAGCAATTTAGTGACACCCTGCCTTAATATAGCAAATTACATACAGGCTGACAGGGTCTATCTAGCACATCCTGTCTGAATAACAGCCAATAATGCAGACCACTACATGTATAGTGAGGAAGTTATTTATGTTGATGTGTCATAAGCCAAATTAAGAATCCAGTCCAATTTTAAACTTGACCTAAACCTGATTATGATCATAATATGAATCTTCTTCACATAAATAGTCTTTATAATCCATAAATGTTTTCAAAAGAATTTAACCATTATTAATTCCAATAAAGATCAAATAACCTTACAAAAACATGCACATATGAAATGATCATTCATTGTAATTTTGTCTATCATTTATCTCTGATTATAGCTTGTAGTCTCTTGCCATATATAGTGAAGTGGAACAATGATGCATTAATGAAATAATCATGCATTGTAATTTTGTGTGTTATCTATCTCTGATTATACCTTGTAGTCTCTTGCAATATATAGTGTGGTCGAACAAAGAATTTGACTCGTAGCTGGAGACGGAACGGTGGCATGCCAATCATTTGTCTGTCAATTCGGTTGCGTAGATTCAACCAAAGGATCTCCCCTTTCCCTCCTTTGTACTGAAGTCCAAAGTAGTCTTCCTCGACAATTCCTAGCTGCTGACAAACCTGTAGGTACCAAAAATGTTTTATCCTTTTTTACATTCATATTTACCAAAATGAGTATTGTAACATTCAGTTCAGGGCTATTTAAATCCAGTTGACTAAGAAAAGCTGAAATCTGCATAATGTTTGCCCATGGGCTTTTTGTTCTGCAAGTTTTATACTCTGCTAATCAGCACCTTTCTTTCGATTTGACATGCACTGCTTGCTTCTACAACTTAAATGCCTGCAATTTCATTCATCAATCCTTTATAGCATGATATGCTGTCAGAGTTTGTCACTTCCATCATGTTGTCAATGTCAGTCTCGCATTTCTCATATAGACAAGTTTTGACAAATAGAGAATAAATATTTTATTTAATTGTTACTTATCAGTTATATTTTAATTGTAATATTATTTTTACTGTAATATATGTAAGTATATTCACCAAACCATATGTCCTAACCTAGCCAAAGCCAGTGTATGGGTAGGCTCCTCCCTAACCATTATGATGGCCACTGAAACTGCAGGCCAACTGTTTGATACAATGAAATGTGCCAAGTTTGCAGGCATAAAAGTCAGTTTGTCCAAGATTGTTTTGATGCATGTCTCCACATACGCAATCATTTTTAATGACATAATTCTCTAGATTTATGTTACAGATGTGTTCGGAAATCAAAAGAACTTGTCTATAACGATTAACACTTTAAGAATACTCGGTTTTGATATTCTACACAAGTTTCATTTTAATACACTTAAGATGAAAGCACTTCTTTGAACAGTTCTTGCTTTTATTTAATATCATCCTCCATCCAATCTTTGACCGTACTAATAAAAATTGGTCTGTCAGCTGTCTTTGACACAGACACTCGCTTTTGCAACAACTATTTATATACAAATTCTGGCATAATACCGTAATCACTGTAAGTCTTGGGACACGAAAAAATAATTATTTTTTTCCGTGGCCCAAGACTTATACACACTTAAAAAACATAGCATTTTCACTGTCCCAACAATTATAGACACAAAAAATGTCTGACGAAATTGGCAAAATTGGCAAGATCGCCACGTCAATAAACTGTTATAAACTACTATGATTGTTTTTATGTTATTATTTTGCATGTATATATTTTCCGATTTCTCCAACATGAAATAAAATAAAGGCAAATAAAGACTTCACAATTCACTGGTCGTTTCGGGTTTACCTTGAGACCTGTTTTATAGTGTACAGTACTTACACAGTGCAAATCGTATGCAGACTTTGCTTTATTCATAGTTTTTACCAAATCGCTTTCTTCAAGATCACAAATTGCTATTTTATATGGTATGATCCACACGCTAAAGAGTTACAGTTTGTCAGTGATATAAGCGATTTTACATAGTGATGTAATCTATATAAAAAGATACACACGTTTAATTATATAAGGTAAACCAGCATTTATTCACATAACTGTTATATATACATTAAACAATGATCATAATATAGGTTAAAATTGTGAAGATAGATCGACTTTAGAAGATCATCATCGATCCATTCAATGTGTGATTTATCTTTTACTCAAGAATTTTAGTACGATTACCGTAGCTGAGTATACAGGTACTTAAGGCCGCTTACATCAAAGCAAACTCCCGCCGAGTTTAAACGGTATTACAGTTATTTTCAAAGCATTATTTCTAAACTTCTTTATCGTATTTTAGAGATATTATAGAAGTTTAGTGCAGTGGTGCCTATGATTTGAAACCAAGGGATGTACTTCAAACGGCGCAAGTTAAAATCTTCAATGTACATGTGGTGACGCCATGATGTATAAACAAGCTCACTAAATGCGAGCGTTGAATCAAACGCTATTTTCGTTGTTGTCATACTGGTACCACATTTTAATGAGTTAGGTATTTACATTTTCAAGGCAAAACAAACTAATTACTGATGACTTTCAACAATTTTAATGCAGTAATGCATAAACTGACAATAATTCATAATGATAGTCCCTTTAACAACAACGAAGTCTTTTTTTTTTTTTAAATGTCGTTGAGTTCGATAAAATACATCGATCGATTAGTAGGAAAAATAAAATCTCTAAGGTGTCCCAAGACTTATAGTACATGAAAAAATTGCTATAATTTCGTGTCCCAACTTCTATAGGTCATAAAAAAATTACTTTTGAAAATAATTAAGGGTGTCCCAAGACTTATGGTGTCCCAAGACTTACAGTGATTACGGTACACGTTATGAAATTTGTATGCCTTAATTGGCATTGCATCCCAAAGTTCATTGTTAGGAATACTCTTTCAAGATGGCAGACTTGCGGATATCATACTAAAAATAACAATAGTGTCTGTTTGTTAGAAATAACTGCATAAGTATTTGATAGAAATATGCATGATTGTGGTTCAACTTCATTATTCTGTCTTCCGACATAAACCAGGGAACTTCCAGCTTTATTTTATCTTTCATGTTAGTTTAAAGTATAATCTATATATTATTTTGATGAAGTAAATATCCTTATCAACGATTAAATCTAAGATTTTATTTTCTTGAATGTATGTGAAGCTGACAAGGGTTTGTTAGAGAAGCAAAATAGCGATGCAAGGTGCGAGAGTGTTGCATTATGGATATTTGTGTACACAATCGTGACGTCTGTGAAAACAAAGGATACCTCAAATATTAGCACATTGTCGGTCACCGGCATTATTGTGTGAAACTTGATTTAGTAAGATAATACCAGAAGTCTTCCTTACAGAATCAAATCATGTCAACAAACATGAACCCAAACTATCAATGCAATATTAATTTTTACACTGAAGGTACAACTTTTAATCTGAGTTGATTGTGAGTGACATGTGACCCAGTCAGTTCTTGAAAAACCTTCTTTTTTTTTACAAACATATAAAGTATTTTACAACCATACGAAGGTGTGTGTGTATGTAAGAAAGTGAGAGTAAATGGTGTTATGAGAGATGTTAAGTGTGGATGAGTTTGACTTGTCTCCTTCTTATTATGGTGACTCTACAAATATTTTTGTTGATTTATCAAGATTAATACAACTTAAATATGGATATATTCTGTAGAAATAAGCTTATAAACACATATGCTTATAGCTTCAGTTTTAATTAGGACAAAGAAAGAAAGCTATAGTAAGTCACATTTGTCGTCAGTCATCTGAAGAACATGTTCCCTTTGCCCTACTCCATATTTTTTTTAATTAAATCTAACACAAATTTTGGATCTTCATTAAAACTGATTCATGTTTTGCACCACAATCAAGACTTGAAGACTCTTTTCATTTTCATGAAATTATGTGGGACCATGTTTTTCTTCAAACTGATAAAAACGCATTTTGGGAATTACACACGCCCACTCATTCCAGTTGTTGAAATCATGCCAAGTAAGATATAAGAAACAGTTCAGACTTGATTTATATTATTCTTG
The DNA here is from genome assembly GCA_029931535.1 of Margaritifera margaritifera. Lineage (NCBI taxonomy): Eukaryota > Metazoa > Mollusca > Bivalvia > Unionida > Margaritiferidae > Margaritifera > Margaritifera margaritifera. The sequence goes on along the minus strand of JAQPZY010001537.1, from coordinate 26,728 downwards.
GATGCATCTCCACTGAACAATAGCTTGGTTTTGTTGCAAACGCTGTTATTTCCTTAGTCATGTCCTATGCCTAACTTAAGTGCATAATGCAGTCAATAAGGTCCTAAATCTTGTGACTGCTGATGGACAAAGGCTATTTTTTCTCCTCCATTGAATGAGGGATAAATTCAAATTACAGAGGTGTACAAACTCACCTACTGTATAGCACTTTTAGTTGTGGGACGTTGTGAATTGTAGCAACAATTATATGTTACCCCAAGTCTACTGAGTTGGAAAGATGAATTAGCTAAAAGTTAATTTTACCTACATAATGCGCCATTTCGCCCACACAACAAGTCCGGCTCTCCCCAAGAACTATTTTTGAACATGTCTTACATTTTTCTTTTAACATCAACTTCCATTTTATTTTGTATTTTCTAGCCATCAAGTATCATGTTTTATCAGATTGACGATACAAAGAATAAGAGCACTATCATTCGCTTCAAGGAGTACTGATTTTGCTTAAGTTACTTCCACAAACAGGTCAATCAGCTGATTCAAGGTCGAACATGGCGGAATCGGCTAGTCTACAGGTATTTTCTAAGATTAAATTCGTTTAGTATTCATTTTCTGTACCTTTAGCCTGAGACATGATTATTACTATAAAGTGTTATAAAAGTTTGTTGGTGAATACATTCAAAACCTCAAAAGAGATTTCTAACAAGAATTAACGCAGTAACGGCCGAACGATGGGCCACGTTTTTACAGAAAAGAACATTTCATTTCATTAAGAATAAAAAATCATATACGTTGAATCCATAAACCAAAAATAACATTGTTAAACTCTAATTTCGAATATCGTTTTAAAGGAGTGAATGTAAGCAACAAGTCAGAATGTACATATCCAGTACACGTTGGGTAAACAACAGAGAAAACAACTTACTTTGTCAATGCACTCCTGTCCGTTCGCCTTAGGGTCCACCTCTACTTCTAAAACCACCCAATTTGGTTGAGTAACATGGCACAACATGATGCTAATTCACTAACTAAAACTCTTCAGATCTCGGAACAAAAAAGTTCGTCTTCTCATAACTGAGCTTATGTAAGATACTGTGTAGTTGCACTTGGCTTTGTAAATATATACATGTAAAATGACAGTCGTACTGCACGTGAACTCTATGATCTCATTGCCATCCAATCAAATATTTCGTTTATTCCATTCACCAATAAAACCCTTCGTAACATTTCCTACCCAGTGTAGCACGTTTTTCACTGCACAAAGACGCAGTCAGGGTCAATATCAATAACGTGTAATCTATTGAAAAAAACAATGGCCTGTCAAAACGTTGGGAAATCGAATATTAGATTTTTATATGGGATAATTCGTCATTTAAATGTAATATTTAATTATTCACCTGTGATTTTTGTTACATGTAATTGTTATAATGGTCATTCATATGCAAAATGTGTCTTTTCAAATGCAACAAAATACTGCATTGAATACGTATTCAGTTGTAAAATAAATTGCTTTATATGCTGTATTTTTCCATTTATATGCAATAGTTTCTATTCGTTTCCATTCATTTTTGCAATAGAAGTCATTTTGATTGAAATACTTGTTACTTACATGGAATAGAATTTAATTTAATTGGAATCCATTTGTTATTTTTTTCATATAGCACATATATTAGGGGCAATATTTTGTTATTCATACACAAAAAAAGTAATTAAACTGCCCCAAATCACGCTGCATATAAATGCTGCACTATATTAAAAGAATACTAACTGAATAAAATGTTATTCCTTATTAATAACATAGTGATTCAATCACTATTATATGGCTTCTGCTGCAAACAAATGGAAATGGAAACAATTGCTTATACATGAAAAAATATAGCACAAAAAGCGATTTCTTTTTTTTTATTTAGTACGTTTCATAGCGGTTAAATGTAATACCTTTTCAATATGACAAGAATAAGTAGATATTACATTTAAAAGACCAATATTACATTTTGCAATGTCTGACATGCCATAACAAAACACAGGCAACCAAGTGATGCTGGAACACAACATCAGTGCGGGACTCCTTTCCCAAAAACATCTAAAAGTTGAATCCAGCATTCAAAAATCAATACGTTCAAAGGGCAAAAATTTGCGTTTAATTCATAATCTTGTATAACATTTCCAGTCAGTTCCTCCACTCTTTTTTTTAAAAAAAAGCAACATTATAAGTATTTTCTTGTAAGTAAAACACATTTCTTACTTTGTTTGCATTAGTTATAGTGATAGTAACTAGTAACTACAGTTAACATTCTTCATATGCCGTACATACATTCCCCACTAAACAGCGAAACTGAGAAACTAAGAAAAAAGTGCGCGAAAAGAAATGAAAATGAACTAAAAAGAGTATGGAAAATTACATTTAGTATTTCTATTTAAAAGATACTTTTAATAGTTTATGGTTGAACATTACTAAGAGTTCATTGTATAGGCCTAGTGAATCTTATTTTATTTTCACCATTTTCGTTCGTTTTCGGTAATTATGAATGTTCTACTTAAACCACATCCTTTCGGTGTCTCTCTCCCCCCCCCCCCGACCTAATTATCTTTGAAAATCGAAAGTTCATTCAGAGAGCAAATAACTTTTATGCAAGTTACTTTGAAAAATTCTTAGTTTAAACATATTTTACTTCATACATTTGTAGTTGGAAATTACAAGATGTACAATATTGAAGGTAAAGGATTAGAACGAAAGCCGATAGCTTTATAATGTTTTACGATACAAAATTTGTAAATATATATGAATTGGCGGACGATATTAAGTTTTAATGACACAAAAATTAAATTATTGAATAGTCAAAGTGAAGAGTCTATTGTTTAAACAGTAGCATTTAGCCAAGATATATCAAGCACGAAGATGAACAACGAGGGAGTAGGTGAAAGAGGAGGATAAAGAAACAAAAAACGTTAAAAGGAGAAATTGTCAATTAAATTGTGTCAAGCAATGTGTAGAAAGTTGAGATAATAGGAAGGAAAGAAATGGGAGGAACAAAAATAAATAAATAAAGGAACATAAAAGCGAGATTAGAAGTGAACAGTACTTCCTTCTAGAGCGAGTCGTTGCGGAGACGATCGCGAATCATTTGGAAAAACCTGGGAAATTGCTATTTACAGCTGTTCATGACACGTGGAAGTGCGTGCGTGTTAGTAATATGTGCGCTTAAGTAAATCCTTTTGACTTTTCAATAAATTTATGAACGGCATTGAAAGTACGAATTTTTACTGCGTACGGTTGTGCAACATCAAAAGTTCAGAGAATTGCACGAAAGCCTTGTCTCGAGGACGCCTAACAGGGCCAGGGAAGGGAATTTGCCAATACGAAGATTGATTGCGACCGGGTATAAACAGACACTCTATGCTGGACAAACATTGCTAGCATAGAAATAGTCGATGGAGTCGTCGACTTACAGAGGAGTGCATTGTTTCCTTCAAAATAGGCAGTCGCAGTTTCGGGTACCAACTTATCAAGAAGAACTGGCCCAGGCATGAAAGAAATCGTTCTCCGAGAAATAGGTGAGAGAGGTGAATAAGTTGTTCTGCGACTATCAGGCGCTCTTTGCGGCGCCTGATTATGATCTTGGAAGAACTACAAGGTGCGACGCAAAAATTGAAACGGGGAGCACAAGACCAATAAAACTGCCCCCAAATGAAATAACTAAGAAAGACGCATACCCTCTACCAAGGATTGATGAGTCGTTTGACTCACTCTCAGGAGTAACTTGGTTCTCGACCTTAGACCTCGTGAGTTTATATTGGCAGGAATAAATGGAAGTAGGGGATCGGTCGAAGACGGCATTTGCAACTATGCAAGGTTTATATGGGTACAGTGTTATGCCGTTCGGGCTCTGTAATGTGCCCGTTACCTTTGAAAAGGCTGATAGAGAGACCTTTGGCGGGGCTTCAGTGGCAGATATCCTTGGTGTACATCGACGACATAATAATCTTTCGACGCACGTTCGAAGAGGAAGTTGATTGTCTTCGACAATTCTTTCACATGTTGCTTGCTGGAAGCTGGCATGAAGCTCAAGCCGAAGTAAGGAGCTATAGGGCGTCGTGCTCTTCGTGAAATATTTCAAGCATTACCTGTATGGAAGGCATTTCTTTATCAGAACAGACCGCAGCTCGCGCTGAGGTGGTTATTGCATTTCAAGAACCCAGAAGGACAACTCGCAAGATGGATTGAAGTCCTGTCACAGTATCAGTTTGAGATTCAGCATCGTCCTGGAAGATTGCGTCGCAACGCTGACGCCTTTTCCAGATGTACATGTAAACAGTGCGGTTATTAAGTAGTGACACCAACCGGGAACGAGGGGACACAAGTAAGAAACGACGATCTGGCGGCAAACAAAGAACGGAGTGTTGCGACTGATTTGTCTGTAGCTGCGATACAAACCTCCTGTGGTAGCAAGGAATTCATCGACGCTCAGAAATCTGACCAGGATGTCGCAATTGTTAACACTGACTGACTGTGGTCTGCATCGTCGACTGGGTCGTATTCTGAGTCGTCAACTGATTGCGGTTTGAGTCGTCGTTCCTTCGAGATCGACAGAGACGAACAGAGACGAAAAAATGAGAGATCGGGGATCTTTAGTAATAATCTGTATTCTTGGAATATACTGGTAAACAAAATATCCGTGCTTTATAAACGGGCCTCGAAGCTCCGATCCGTAATTGGGCATTAGCCTATTCGAATAGTTTAGCTTGCGGTCTTAACTTGATTTATTTTATCAGATCACGTTAGTAGTAGGGTGGGGGTACTGAGCGACAAATGGGGCACTTGAGCTACGTACGGGAGTTTAACATGGCGGGGGCACTTGGGCTACGTACGGGAGTTTAACATGGTGGGGGCACTCTGGCTACGTACGGGAGTTTAACATGGGGGGCAGTCTGGCTACGTACGGGAGTTTTTAACGTGGCTGGAGTGTGGGTGGGGTGGGTGTGGGAGGGAATAGAATTAATCTTTCTTGATAAAGGTTGGTCCTGATGAGGACCATTGGAGGAATATTTTTATTTCCTCCAACATTTAGTAAAAAAGTTTAGGAAGGTGGTGGATCTTTTTTTCTTGGTTGGTAGTGTTGGTGGTAGCCAGTCAGGATGTTTCATCCGCCTGAATTTATCTTGGATTTTCATCCAATTTAAATTCAGGCGTTCAAACTCCATTTCTTTCCTGGCCTGTTCTTTCTTGGAGCGTTCAAGAGCCCACAAGATTTTAATTTGAGCTACTTCCTTTTCTAAAACTTTCTTTAACAATTCCTTCACCATGTGAAGGTTCACCTCTTCTCGCCTAGCGTTACTGGCGGGTGGATACAACCATTCATCTTGTTGAACAAGGTGAAGGAAGTTCTCCACTTCATGCAATAAATCCAGACTTCTCTTGATGAACCCCACACGGCAAGGGGTTGAGGAAGTTTTTACTCTTTCCTCCACCAAAACATCATTCACCAACCTCCTCGCTGAAATAAGAGCCGCTAGTTGGCTGGTGACAAATGGTTTGGTGGTAGGATATCTCCACCAATACTCCAACCTTTCCATCAACGACTCAACATCCACCATCCTATCCCAAGCTTCCTGCAACAATTCTACTGTATTCATTCTTCAGTGTGAAGTGTGAATGGCGCAACTGTGGAAGGCACCGCTTTATATGCGACAAGCGCGGACGTGATGGAAAACATTCTCCCTTTTTTTTCCAAAAAAAACCCACACACCACACATAACATACATGGTGAGAAGGGGTTTTTTGTATGAGAAGGGGTAGACTATAACAACAAAAAAAACATTACAAACATATAAAAAAAAACACACTTATATAGGCAATATTGATAAATAATTAATCTTTTCTTGAAAAATGGGTGGTCCTAAAAAGGACCGTTGGTTTTTTTTGTTATTGTTGTTGTTGTTGTTTTGTTTTTTTTAACAACAGGAGCATCTCCTAGAGGGTTTTCTTTTTCTTCTTGAACTTCTTCTAACTTCGGGCCCATACAGCAAAACCCTCTTTAGACAACCTTGTCTCTCCACATAAGTTTGTCTATACCATGTAGCTGTGTCTGTAATTTTGGTTTTAGCCCATGATGCTTTTACATACATAAGGAATGCTGGATTAAACAGCATTCCTGAAACAATGTTGGAGGATTCCACACTAACCCACATGTTTTGTTTTAGGAGTGGTCGTCTTGGAGAAAACCGGTGAAGCTTTTTATGAAACCAGCGGTTGTGTATATACCTTACGATCGGATTGAAATGGATCCAAATCAACTACCAATCCAAAACACGCGTTACAAGTCGGTTCGGTTTTCTTCCAATGGGAAGAGAGCGGAGGTGTGACGTCATCTCGGGTATAAAGGTATCGTAGCGTTCGTAGGGAGGTTTATTACTTTTTTCGACAGCCTTCATGGAGACTGGAAAGACAAGTACTACATCAATGTATTGGAGTGATCCTGCAACGATAATGAATGCTGCGGCAATATTGAACTTTCGGCCGGAAGACTTTGATTTAGATTTACTAAATCAAGAGTTTGACAATACTACTACTACTACTACTGTTCCAATAGTGAATGATTTTAAAAGAAGACAAATGGAAGAGATGGAAAATTTTGTAAAAAAGCAACGGGAAGAGGAAGAAATGTTTCTTCTTCTTCAACAACAACAGAAAGAAGAAGAAGAGAGAAGAAAACAAAGTGAAGAAGAAGAAGAAATCAGACATCAGCAGCAGCAGCAGTTACAAGAGGAGGAGAAGAAGGAAACAGGAAAGGAAAGCATCAGTCTTCAAGAAAGAACTGTAAGTCTGTTAGAAGAGGTATTATATGAGTTGAAATGGATGACCAATTTCTATAAGTATTCTTTAACTCATCAACCACCTAAACGGAAAAGACCATCACGGGCTAAACAACATTCTTCTTCTAAACCTTCCAGTGCTAGTGAGATGTCACCACCACCACCACCACCCATGTTACCAATATCACCACCACCACCAGTGACTACCACCATAATGAAAACACCATCAGTAGCAGCAGCATTAACAGGATATGGATTGGGCCGTGGTAAAGGACTACGGCATTTGAAGTTAATTTGAAAGTTTTGTTTTGAAAACCAAAAACAAAACAACCCAACGGTCCTTTTAAGGGCCACCCAGATTTCTAGAAAAGAAATCAAATTGCCAAAAATCAAGTTAAAACTTTAAAAAATCCTACCACCATAGTAAAAGTGTGAGTGAGTGCGTGCGTGCGTGCGTGCATTTCTACTCTAAAACAAAATAACACAAAACCACTTACTTTTTTTCTCTCCAGTCTGGTGTATTCATCCAATTTTTTTTAACAAAATAAATTCAGCAATATAACATATAACACCAAAAAAAAAAAAACACACAAGAAAAAACAAAGTTCACTTTCTGTAATGCTTGTGTGGCTTGAATTTAAAAAACACTGGAGTTTCCTTCTCATTGTCTCTCTTGTGTTTCTTCTTCATAGGAATCCTGATTGTCACAGGAATCATGTCTTCCATTTTTTCTTCTTCTTCTTCTTCTTCTTCATCATTCTCACTGTCTTCCATTCTTCTTACTCTCTTCTTACTTTTCTTGATGATATGTTCTTCTTCTTCTTCTAGGTTTGTTAATTTTGAATCCACTTCCTCCCTCTCCTCTTCTTCTTGTTCTTTCTGAGGGCATTCCGAAGACCAATGTCCTGGTCCTTTACAATGATAGCAGATATCTTTCCCTTTATCTCTCTTTTTCTGTTCACGTTTGAGACAATCTGGAGCCCAATGTCCTTTCTCTTGACAGATGTAACAAGTATCGTCACTTTTATCTCTAGTGACAGAGGAGGAGGAGTAGTCTTTACTCTTACTGTACGTAGTATACTTTCGAATCACTGTCTGTAAATCTCTCACCAAAAAAGCAATCTGTCTTTTTGACTCTTCCATCTTGACAGTTTGAAAGTTCAATCACCAAAGACTGATTCTGAAGGTAAGAAGCTCTCTCTTTATATACTCTTCTGTCTCTATATAAAGGTACCTGGGTGAAAAAAACTCAATCAGTTTCAAATCAGAGTTCAAGATGAAAAGATCACGCCCAAACCATGATAAATCAGAACCAGAACAAGAACAAACCAAGAAGCCACGGCGACGAAGGTATTCCGTGCCTCCTGAAACACCCTTAGAGGAATTACTGGCTCAAGTCCATGCCAGTGACTTTGAAGACGAAATGAGTGAACAACAACCTGAAACCCAAACTTCCAAAACCAAAACCAAAACCAAAGTCACTACTACTACCAACACCACAACCCCTGACCAAGAAAGTCCTACTACTACTACTACTACTACCGCTACCGCTACCGTGGCTCCTGAAAATTACTATCGGATTCGAGAGACACAAAAAATCACTTCTCGAAAATTTAGGACCACTGCGTATACTCACACAGTACACTTCAAAGACTTCAAGTCTCAAGTACCTCCAGAGAAAGCGGCGCGGTTCATTACCAATTTGTGGGAATCTGTGTTACAGAACTTGAAACGTCAATGTGGAGCCAAAGAAGAGGATCGCTTGAGACTGTCTATTCATCATGACCAATTGAAGAGTCCCGTTTGGATTGAATTCAGCACTCCGGCAGAATTAACGCCAGATAAAGTCATGTCCAAAATAGAACATGTACAACAATCCAATGACAAATTTACCATCACCGATGGAAAGGCGACCCTTTACATGACCCATGTTTCTCCACCTCGAGGAAGTGGTCGAAGTAGAAAACCGTTATTGGTGGACGATCTTCTTACTACCAAACGTAGTGTCGTCCAAATCAACAATACTGAAGATTCAATGTGCTTAGCTCGAGCTATTGTGGTGGGTCGTACCTATGCTAACAAGAACGAGAGCAAAGAATGGAAAAGAGCCTGGAATAACATTCGAACATCGCAAAGACCCCAACAACGAAAAGAAGCAGAACTCTTGTTAAAACAAGCGGGGATCCCTAAAGAGACCGTGTGTGGCATTTCTCAATTACAGCAACTTCAAGATGTTTTGGCTCCTCATTATACGTTAAAAGTTCACCCTCAAGAAGTGCGTGGAGCTCTACTGTTTCGTGGCCCTAATTTTCCTGAAGGAAAATACATTCATCTTTATCACCATCAAGAACATTTTGATACCATTACCAGTATTACTGGATTTTTGGGATACTCTTACTACTGTGAGAAATGTAACAAAGGGTGTAATAGTCGGGAGCAACACATTGGTTGTAGAGCAAGATGTCGGGGCTGTTTAGCGGACCCACCATGCCTTCCTGAACCACAACAACATCACGTGTATTGTGAAACCTGTCGACGACGTTTTGTCAGTCCTACTTGCTATCAACAACATCGCAAGACTCAAGGTCAGCAACAAAAATGTGCTTGTGAGTTATTACAATCATGTTCTACGTGTGGACAGCTGATTCGTACCAACAACTCTAAGAGACACATTTGTGCTGGCAAGAAAAAATGTTCTATTTGTCATCAGATTGTCGATTTTGATCATCGATGTTTTATTCAAAAGCATGACAAGATAGAGAAGAAAGAAGAAATAAAGATGAAGAAGAAGAACAAGAAACAAGTAGATTTCATCTTTTTTGATTTTGAATGTATGCAAGAAACAGGTACTCACATTCCAAATTTTTGTGTAGCCCATAGGGCTTGTGATCAGTGCATTCAAGAATCAATTCATTTTCACTGTCCTCATTGTAGTCGGATTCCAGGAGGACGTGAAAAATCTTTCGTGGAGTGAATACTTTGTCGGAGTTTGCTGAATGGGTTTTAGACCCTACCACCCACGACAGTTGGAGCGAAGAAGACATTCATCGTTATGGAGATTGTCATCGGTATGCGACCGTCATAGCTCACAATTTTTCAGGATACGATGGACAGTTTTTACTTAATTATTATTTGAACCATGGAACCGAACGTCCTGAAGTCACCATGAATGGAAAAAAGCTCATCTACATGAAAGTAGGACAAGTTCAATTTAAAGATTCAATGAGTTATTTAGCCATGCCTTTGAGTCGTATGCCAAAAACATTTGGCATGACAGAAATGGCCAAAGGTTACTTTCCTCACTTCTTTAACACGGAAGCTAATCAACAGGCCGTCCTACCTCATTTACCTGACCTTCATGATTATGACCCCGATGGAATGCGCCCCGAACAGCGAGAAGCTTTTCACGCTTGGTACCGTGTTCACCAGAACAATCCTTTTGACTTTCAAGAAGAGATGCTCAAATATTGTCGATCGGATGTAGATATTTTAAGACGTTGTTGTGGGAAATTTCGAGAGATATTTCTCGATAGTGCAAAGGTCGATCCTTTGAAAGAGGCATCCACCTTACCTAAAGCCTGTTCCTTAGTCTACAGACAACATTTCATGCCCGAAAACCAACTCGCCATCATTGACTCCAACACGGGAATTTTTGCTAGTCGTCAATATTCGGTCAAAGCTTTACGTTGGCTTCATTACTTATGTCAAAAAGAAGACAAATGGATACAACATGCTAGAAACGGTGGAGGAGAAAAAAAGATTGGAGGTTATTCTGTGGATGGTTGGGATTTAGAAAACCCGCACATTGTGTACGAGTTTCAGGGATGTTTGTTTCACGGATGCCCTATTTGTTATCCTGACCGAAACATGAAAAGCCCTTATTCAGATTCTACCATGGATCAGTTATATGAACAGACTTGTCAACGACGACTTCAGTTAGAAAGTCAAGGTTACGAAGTGATAGAAATGTGGGAACACGAGTACGATCGACGTTTGAAAATCGATCCTGAATTTAAAACCATTACTCAAAGTTACGATGCAGCCGACATTGAACCTTTAGATCCACGTCACAGTTTATTTGGAGGACGAACCAATGCCACTCGATTATTGTACGATGTGAACGAATCCCAAGGAGAAGAAATCAAATACATCGACGTGTGTGCTTTGTATCCTTGGGTGTGTAAATATGCTCGTTTTCCTACCGGACACCCTGAAATTTTAACAGAGCACATCGACGTAAAACAGATTCGTCAATACGAAGGATTGATCAAATGTAAAGTTTTACCTCCCACAAACTTGTTTCATCCCATCTTACCTTGCCATTGTCAAGGAAAATTGATGTTTCCTTTATGTCGGACGTGTGCCGAAATGTGTAACCAAGATCATTCCTGTCACCACACAGAGGAAGAACGGTCAATGATAGGTACGTGGGTTAGTGCCGAATTGTTTCGGGCACTGGATCGTGGATACCGTTTATTGAATGTGTATGAAATCTGGCACTTTCCAACGACAACCCAATACCAAAAGGACGACGCCACTCATCATCCAGGCATTTTTTCGGGGTACGTGAACCAATTTCTCAAACTGAAACAAGAAGCTAGTGGTTATCCTTCATGGTGTCAAACTCCCGAAGACAAAGTCCGATTCAAAGAAGAATACCGTGACATCGAAGGCATCACTTTAGAAGAGGTAGAAAAAAATGAAGGAAAAAGATCGTTTGCTAAAGTGATGTTGAATTGTTTGTGGGGAAAAATGGCTCAACGTACGATCTTACCCAAAACGGAATACGTGGACGATCCTTATCGTTACTTTAAACTGGTGGACGACAAAAGTATTCTAGTCAAGCACGTCGAAATCGTCCGTGAGGATTTGATCATTGTTAATTTTGAAGATGAACCCAAGTTTGTTAAACCTGACAAGTTTAGTAACGTAGTCATTGCCGCCTACGTGACTGCTCATGCTCGTTTGAAATTGTATGACGAAGCATTAGAAGTCTTGGGAGATCGTGTTCTGTATTTTGATACTGACAGTTGCATTTACATTCATCGCCCCGGTTGCCCCCACCCTACCATTCAAGGAGATCGTTTAGGAGCCTGGACAGATGAGCACCCTCAAGATACCATCCTGAGTTTTGCTAGCGGTGGTCCTAAAAATTATGGGTACCGATACCGAGACCCTCAAGGTCAACTTCACACCTCCTGTAAAGTCAAAGGATTGACTCTGAACTACCGAACTAACCAAGTCGTGAACTTTGAGGTTTTAAAAAATGCTTTACTGTCTGGACAAGTGAAAGATTTTCAAGTAGCCACGTTAGAACCTCACAAGATTGTTCGCCTACCAAATCATAAAATCGTGACTCGTCCTGTTCAAAAAGTGTATCGTATCGTGTACCAAAAAAAAGTGAGACTTCCAGATCACACTACTTTACCTTACGGACACGCCGATTTGGAGAAGTATAAAAAAAGGAAGCCCTCCTCTTGAAAAAACAGAAAAGATGTCTTCAACAACAACATGGGTTTTGCCTGACTATGCTGAGTGTGACAGTCGATTGAAGACGTTCAAAAATTGGCCTAAAGGGGATCGATTACCCACAGCCATCTCTTTAGCCAGAGCAGGTTTTGTTTACTTTGGACAGGGAAGTTTAGTGAAATGTTTCAGTTGTGGTGCAAGCATTCGCATGAGTCCTAAAGATTCAGCTATCGTGGAACATACCAGATGGTCACCAAACTGTGCTTACCTTTCTTTAGCGTTTCCACCGATCACATTACAATACTTTTCGGATGGTACAGTCGACAGGTATAAAAAAGGAACCCCTTCCAAGCCTAACCTTCATTCTGACTTTTCACGTGAACCGAGCAAGAAGAAAAAAAATAGATGAGTATTTTTTCCAGTTTTGAGGAATTTGAGTGTGATGCTGAACCATGCCATGACGAGACCGATGCCGTACGTTGTGACATCGTGGATTCAGTCACTCACCGTCGATCCAACTCAAAAGATGCAGGACGCCCTTTATGTTTTACTAATCGTATACAAAACGGTACTCCCTGCAGACCTAATGGATTGATGATACCCTTGGCTGTGTCTGGCTATTCCAAGTATGAAAATCGTCTCGAGTCGTTCAAAGACAAGTGGCCAAAATATTTAAATGGCCCTAAACCCGAAGCTTTAGCCAGATCTGGATTTTTTTTACGTGGGAGTTGGAGATCAAGTGAAGTGTTTCAGTTGCGGTGTGAGACTTCGCTATTGGGAGCCTTACGACTTAGCTGACATCGAACATGCTCGATGGTCTCCGCATTGTCAGTTCTTACCTTTAGTGGCTCGAGAAGAATACGGATACGATCAACCAGATACCAAGAAGTAATACAATGGAGGAGAAGAATACTTATTCTTTAGATGAACTTATTTGTGGTTTACCTTTAGAGTTACAAGATCGTATTTTTCAGTATATTCCTACTTTAGAAGATCGTATTCGTGGATTACCTTTGGAGCTACGAGAACGGATTTACCAAGAATTTGTTCACATTCAACTGAAACGTAAAAAAGAGTTACATCCTTTTCGACAGACTTGTTGTAACCAATGGATTTTGAAGGTAATAAGACATTTGATTGCTAAGAAGATATTCAAATGGTCAGACATTGATGAAAATCTACATCACCAATTTAAGAAATTGGTGGGGGCTACCTACAATGTAGCAGTGGAATATAGAATTCCATGGGAGGAAGTGAAGGAAAAAAATGTGACTAACATAGACGAATACCAAAAACTGTTAGAAGAACTGTCTCCTGAAGACAAATCACCTTTTTGTGTTTTGAAATTAGATAGGATAATCACTGAAACTGGTGTTGGATCCTATAGATATCCTTTACCTACCGATTCCGTTTGGTTAGTGTGTGAGTATTTTGTCACCAAGAAACCTACTCTACAAGATCGCATTCGTGACTTGCCTTCAAAGTTGCAAAAACGGATTTACAATGAGTTGGTTCAGATACAAATGAAACGTAAACTTCAAGTGATTCCTCGATTTCAAGGCTATGGCTACTTTCGTCGCATCAGAAATTTGATTCTGAACAACGACTATCACCAGTATCGTGAAGAATACAAAAGAGAAGTATTTCTTTCCAAATCGGAAACTTACATTAGTGTCATGCCTTTGAATGTGCGCGAACAGATTTACCGAGAGTTTGTGAAATTACAAGTGAAACGTAAACTCAAAGTCATTTCTCGATTTTTACACTATACCCTCTTTCAAGGGCATAGAAGAATGGTCATGGGAAACGTCTATCACAACTTCTATCCTGAAGGAGACTGTCTCAAAAGGTACCAACCTTGGGAGCCTGGCTATAAAAACATGCCACCCAAGATACCAACCTTAGATATCGACCCCTATAAAGAGGAGGCGGCACGTCTCAAATCACTTTACTCGTGAAACGGATTTTGTGAAAGGAAGTCAAACATGAGCCTGACTATAAAAGAGTGGGTATGCCTAAACTCTACACACCAGTTGTGAAACTGATTCCGTGGAAGGAAATCATAAATGGTGTTCAGACCTTAGAGGATTATAAACAAGTGATACAAGAACTGTGTCCATTGAATTTTGGACGTTATGTGGTATGTGTCATAGTGACTTCTTATCTTGGAATTCGTTTTCCAGGACATTCCTTGTGGACTATTTTTGAGGACAAGTGTTTGCCTTGGATTCTTTTGAATGATCCGTGGTTGTTTTGGACTCAATTGTTGAGTTCCAAAAAACAATATGACCGTGTGTTCTTCTTCGGACTTAGTAGAAGAAGAAGACTATAAAAACTTGATTTTATCAGTCCACGAAAGAAACATTGTACGTAAAGCGTTGAGAGTGGTGATGAAAATTAGTGACGAACTTCCATGTGAAGAAGACATTTCGTCACACTTTATCTGTGCATAAAACATTTCAAGAAGTGTGTTTTGCTAGTGAGTTACACCAACGCCTTTTCCATTGGAAAGATGTACGACCCTGGAGAAACCTTGGTTTCCAATATTGGTTACAAGAAGTGGCCCAGTTCAGCAAAGATTTGGCCACTTATCCATAAGGTTCTAAAAGTGAAAAAATGGGAACCTCGATGGGAAACCCTAAAAGAAGAAAAAGAAGAAGAAGTACCTGACACCATTGTGGTTCCAATACCTCTTGAGGAGGAACACTACCACCACCACCACCCTTCTTTACCACTACCGTCAGAAGATTCAAAAAAAAAACAAAAGACGAGCAGAAGAAGAATGTCACCCCCAAAACACAGTGTCTTTCATGACTAGGACACGAAACTATTGTTGTACATTGCCTTGTTTAGAGATAACTTTAAATATTTTAGTAGGAGCCTTCATTGTGTACCTGATCATTTTAATTGCCTATTTTCTCACTCATTCACTTCTTCGTGTTCGTGTAAAGTTGTAAAAATATGTTATTGGTTAGTTGGTTACTTTTTTTCTCTAAAAAAAATAAACGTGTATGAAAACGTATAAAATGCCTTGGGTTTTTTGTCTTCTTCTCAAAAATCTTCTTACCTCAATCATGGCTACATATTCTTCTACCTCGTCTGCCTCGTCTACCTCTTCCGTGGTAAAAGTGATTGACGAAAAGTTAGATCGTCAAGTTGGAATGCTTTGTATCTGCGCCATCCATTTAACATGTTGATTGCTGGACCGAGTGGTTCAGGTAAAACCGAATTTGTCAAACGATTGATCGAACACAAAATTGATTTGATTGATCGTCCACCTCAACGTATCGTGTGGTGTTACAAAGAGTGGCAACCGTCTTACACGTTATTGAAAGAAAGTCAAGGAGAAACCATTTCCTTTGTGGATGGTATTCCTCACGAAGACGATGGAATCGTGTCTGACGTGAGTCAAACTCATTTAGTTATTTTTGATGACATGTTAGGAGAAGACGAAGAAGAAATTAAACTTTGGTTTACACGAAAAGGACACCATCGTAATGCTAGTATTGTCTACATTACACAAAAATTTATTTCAACAAAGTAAAGCTCATCGAACCATTAGTTTGAATGCTCATTACGTGGTCTTGTTTAAAAGCCCCAGAGACAAATCTCAAGTACAAGTGTTAGCCAAACAGTTAGGAGCTCCTTGGCTCAATTATGCGTACAACGATGCCACTCAAACCCCTCACGAGTATTTACTCATTGACTTAAAACCGACCACTCCTGACTATTTGAGATTTCGTGCCAGTATCTTTCACTCTTGGGGTCAAGAAGGTGGTCCTGTCATTTACACGTCTCCTTCAGCCCATTTTTAAAAAACTATAAAAACAACCTACAACGTCATTTCTGTCACACACTCTTTTTGAGATGACTTCCTTTCAATCTCATCCTTCGGCTAAATTGATTCGTGCCTTGTATGGCATCAGTCGTGAAAAAAATGCACAAGTCCGTGCTCATTTGTTAGAAGCGAGTCTGAAAGAAGTGTTACGATGGTTTACTTTGACGGCACGTCAATTACTACAAGGCATCATTCACATCCCTCATCAAACTCAACGTTTTTTTCAAAAACATAAATCGGTATTGTCACAACTGGCTGATCCTAGAATCGATTCACGGACTAAAAAACAAATCATTTTAACTCCTGGTGGAAGTGGTTCTTTAGGAGGAGTCATGATTCGTTCCCTTTTGAAATGGGATCCTAATGATACCAAAGCCAAAAAACCCAAATCACCTAAAAAGAAGAAGAAAAAAAGTCCAAAGAAGAAAAAAACCAGCCCTAAGAAAAAGAAAAGTCGTGCCCAGAAGAAGAAAACCACACCTACCACTACCACCCTACGTAAAAGAGGTACTGCAGCCAGGACGCAAACGTACACCTGCAAAACACCACCACCCTTACTACCATCATCATCATCATCATCATCATCACAGTCCCACATGATGATGGCAAGATCTCCTTTGGCGTCCACCTCTTCCTCTTTGTCTTCTTCACCACCCTCTTTTACCATGATGCCTGTCAAACCAGACTTAAGATCCGTGTTTCCTAATTTGATGCAAAAATGGAAACCAATTTCGAAAGTCACCCCGTCGGGACCGTCGACTTCAGCTGATTTAGCCATGGCAGCAGCCACCCACAAAGTACCATCCCCTAAAACCAAAGTCCAAGAAAGAACTGGCATCTTACAAAGTTTAGTGGATTTATCCAAACAAGAATTGAGACGATTTAGTCCCTTGAAAACACCTCAACGTCAAGTCAGACCTGTGGTGAAGTTGGTACGTCGTACAGACAATCAGTGGAGACGTGTTCCAGTATAAAATAGAAGGGTACCCTGCTAAAAGACTTCAGACTTGTTTTCTACCGACTAAAAAAAGATGGCTCCCAAACATGTTCACCACCACCAAAAAAAGAAGAAAACCAAAAAAGGGACGACTTCCCCCTCGTCTGGCAAAACATTGGGATGTCTTGTCTGTCTTGACCAAATCCAAACCTCGCATGCGAAAACAACTCATTCAAACAGCTCCTAAAGAAATCATCGATACCGTGTGTGAATGTTGTTTGAACGTGTTGAAAGGAACGGTACCTTTGTCCAAGATACAGAAACAAAAATTTAGGAAACATCGGAATGTTCTTCGTCAAATGGTGAAAAAGAAAATACCTCTTCAACAAAAGAAAAAAATGTTGGTGCAACGAGGAGGATTTCTACCTATGCTGTTAGGACCGTTGTTAAAAATAGCGGGTCCTTTGTTAGGAACAATTGCTGGACCACTTTTAGGAGGAGTCATACGATAAAAAAAAAGAAGATAAAAGGACCACCCTTCTCTGAAATGACCACACCTTTTTTGGTACCTTTGAATGAAATGGAAGGACGAAAACTGACTTTAGTACCTTACAAACGATGGATGGAATTTCATCGTTGGAACGAACAACGGATACCTCATTTACCACCCAATCCTAATCTCAACGAAATGTCTCAGTTACAACAAGAAATACAATCCCTGATGGAACGTAACGATTTGTCCGAAACAGAAAAAACCCAACGGTACGGTCAACTTTTACAACGTCTACAACTCTTTCGTCAAAAAGCAGTCGACGAAACAGCTCCACCCACTCTGAGAGATTTTAAGACTCTCATGAAAAGCGAACACTAAAGTGACTATCAAAAAAGAAAAAGAAGAAGAAGAAGAGTTTTTACTAACTCCACCTCTTAAAAAAATAAAAAAGTTAGCAACCCCGGATTGGATAAAAAAGAAAAGGTCTACCCCTTTACCCTCAGAAGAGAAAAAGAAAGAAGTGAAGAAAGAAGTCAAAACAGAACCGATGACCCCTGTTCAAACCACATCTACTTTTACCCCAGTAGCACGTCGGACACGTAAACAAACAACAATCCAAAAAGATACCTCACGAAGAAAAGAGTATTGGAACTTGGTTTAACTTATTCTTGAGAAAAAAAATCATGGAGAAACTGTTAGCCACCATTTATTACAATCCTGGTCATGCTGCTGGTTACGGAGGAGTTCAAAAATTATATCGAGCTGCTAAAAGTCAATTGAAAAGTGTACGTTTACCTGAAGTACTTCGATGGTTACAAGAACAATCGACGTACACGTTACACAAACCCATTCGACGTAAATTTTCTAGAAGTACCACTCAAGTAGAAGGGATCGATCATCAATGGCAAGCCGATTTAGCCGATGTCTCTCATTTAGCTACTTACAATCGTGGTTACAAATATTTGTTTTGTGTCATCGATGTGTTTTCCAAATTTGCTTGGGTCGTGCCTTTGACTTCTAAAAGCAGTACCGAATTGGTACGAGCCTTAAAATTGGTCTTGAAACAAAGTGGACGTCAACCTTTACGATGGCAAACGGACAAAGGCACCGAATTTCTAAACCAAGCTTTTCAAAAAGAATTGAAACAAAGACACATTCATTTTTTTACGACCGAAAATCCTGAAACCAAAGCCAGTATCGTGGAACGTTTTCTAAGAACTTTGAAAGAACGTATGTGGAAATATTTTACACATCAACATACTCTCAAGTACATCGACGTGTTACCTCGTTTGGTTAAAGCGTACAATCAATCGTACCATCGTAGCATTGGATGTACCCCCGAAGAGGTTAGCCCTGAAAACGAAGTGGCCGTGTTTGATAAATTATTTGGTTCACCACCCCAGCAGACCAAAAAGAAAAAGACACCTTTGTTGGAGTTAAAGACGGGAGATTGGGTTCGTATCGGAAAAACCAAACGTACTTTTGACAAAGGTTATTTACTAACTGGACTACTGAATTGTTTCGTGTCCACTACCCCCGTCCGTGGACGTGATCCTCCCGTCTATAAAATTGGAAGACATGCACGGTGAAGTACTCAAAGGAACATTTTACTTGCCTGAGTTACAACGAGTGACTAAAAAAGAAGACACCTTGTACCACATCGAAAGCATTCTCGAACAAAGAACACGAAAAGTGGGTAAACGTCGAGTAGAAGAAGTCAAAGTACGTTGAAAGGATATCCCCCTAGTTTTGATTCTTGGATTGCAGCTTCTCAAGTCGTCGGACTATAAAAAGAAAAAGAAGTAAACTCACAACATGCCATTCAACACAGTAGCCACCCAGACGACGACTTCAACGACTCCTTCACAGAGTTCTTCTCTTCAAGATTTACAAAAACAACCCCTTTGGGTGTGGTGTGGAGAACGTGTGCCTAAAAATCAAATCGTCTTTTTTCTGCCAAATCTTTGTAGTGTATTGTGATCATCGGAGCAGCAATTGCCAATTTGAGTTTACAAACAAGGAGACAAACAATTGTGGACCATTTTACTCAGCAGTTGCATCGGTTATCTTTTACCTAGTCCCTCTTGAAATTTACGTCAACGACCGACAACAGTCACCACAACAACGCTAGTTCACCTTTCTTCTTCTTCGTCCAGTTACCACCACCAAAATACTACCAGTCCTCTTTTGGAACCTTGGTGAAAATCCTTCTTCTGTTCACCACTTGAGTGACCTCCTCAGACACCAGAACCGCCTACCTTAGAACTATGAAATGACCAATTTTAATTTAACGTTACCTAGTGACAAGTTCCATGGATGTGTTTCAGAAGCACCATTGGTAAGTGAGTTTGGTTAGAAATCATTCATCCCTACGCAAATCATAAACATCAACAAAAACTCAAACACTATGGTTGTACAAATCTTGAACAAAAAAATACATGATCACTTGGCAAATAATGATCCTGAAATCTGGAAGAAAACCCTGAGAAGATCCAGACATGAAAGGATCATTCAAAAAGTTAGTACCAGATCCTAAATCGACTAGTCCTATTGTCTATTCTCAATTACCCTGAGAATTCCTACCGGGTATATTTTAGTCCCTGAACATTTAGTGGACACCATTAGAACCCAGTTTGCACGTCAATTTTCAAAATGCCATATCAGTAGCCAATAAAATTTGTAAAATTGCTTAACCATGCTTTGGCACGACGCTTAATTGTCCAATTTTTCAAAGAGAGAGGGCAACTCCTTACTGAGAAAGATAAAGGTTTACCTTTGGAAGAGAGAAAATACTTGACCATTGAATTTTGCTCTGGATTGTTTGGTTATATGGGTGGAAATAAAGATTTTACCGCTGAAAGTGATTTAGAGTTTGGAAACCAACGTAGAATTTGGACATAAATTTAAACATCCTATCGAATTGAATGGTGGACTGAATTTAATGTTTGTCTACGTCCGATGTGGTGGAGTACAACTGGTGGGGACACACATCTGCTCGTTACTGAGAGTCCTGCCTTTCAAACTTAGATATGGTGGTGGTTCTAGTATTACTGTGGACGAAGAGGGTGGAACTACTACCATAGTAATACTAATGTTGGTGGCAACACCTTTCACGGTCACCCGTGAATTGTGTTCATCATCCATATCTTCCAGTCAGTAAATCGTATTTTGGACAGTGTCCAGATTAGTATAAAAGGGAGGATTTAGGACAAGATGTACCATTCATTGACCAAGGAAAAGTCACGGTGAACTACATTTTCGAAAAAAAACAAAGTTCTCTAACATTCCCTCAAAAAAAATGTATACAGTGTACCAAGGAGTGGCTCGACAACGAGGACATGGTTTAAGAGATATGTTAAAATCAGCCTTCTAGGGACGGTAGCTCCCTATTTTGAAACCGATGGTTGTCTCGAGGATTTCATGCCTTAAAGATGCCGCTTTGACACATGGAAAAGAATTTTTGCCAAAAATGTCCTCATCGACAAACAAAATCCAAAAGAAGCTTTTTTGAGAGCAGGCAAAAATGTGTTGATGACTACTGGTAAAGATCTTTTAGGTCTCCGAGAAAATCCTATAAATACGCTTCACGCTTCAGGTTCTGACATTACTTCACAGCAGCAAGGACAAGGTAGAAAGAGACGACGAACGACATCGAAATCCTTTCAAAGTTCATAAAAGAAAACACGTTAGTAGTATCCAGAAAGAATAGGAAAAAGAAGAAGAACTGGTAGAGAATTAGACGTATTTGATTATTAAACTGTGAAAATGATGCACCGAGATTCTTGCGAATGTACCAAGTCCCGAACTAGATCTGTTTTCTATGCAGTCCCACCATGATGACAATGCAAGAATCCCAATGGGTGTGAATTTCATCCTGTATCGTCTTTGACGGATTCAGCTCCTATCGAATTTTGATATCAAAGGACAAACCGAGATTACATCGATCTGAATAACCAGTTACTTGTACCTGAAACTGCTAGTACAAAAAGTGACAACAGCCTTCCTGTGGAAGCTTCCCTAGTAGCTCCCGTCATAATTTTCTTTCATTCTTTGTTCAGTGGAATAGATTTGTACTTGAATAACAAACTGATCAGTAGCAGTTTGGATACTTACCCTTACCGTGCTTATTTGGAAAATCTCTTGTCGTACGGAAAAGATGCCAAGAACACTCATCTGGATGCTTCTGTGATCTGGAAACCTGACACGCGGGTGCCTTCACACGACATAGCCCCGTCAGCAGGGGCGAGGATTGACCAGACTGATGATGCTGCTCATAAAATAATTGAAGCAGATCCCCCATAATGTGGGATTTAACGAACGCCGAAAGAAAAACAGACGAAGTTTAGAACTGATGGATCGTTTGCATTTGGACATGTGGTTGCAAGACAAGTATTTGTTGAACGGAGTCGATGTACGTCTGAGACTAAATCGCAGTAGTGCCGCTATCCATTTGATAGCTTTTTCTAACGAGTGGAAAATCCATCATTCAACAAGCCAAACTTTATGTGCGACGTGTAGAAATTCTTACCAAACTAGCTAACGACATCAGTCCAAACCTTGAGCAGAACCCACTGCTAAGTATCCTCTTAGACGCGTGGAAGTGAAAACCTTTACTGCAGCCCTCTGGACTCCGATCCATAGTCGAAGACCACATCTTCCAAGGACAGCTCCCTAAACGTTTGATCATTGGTCATGGTCAGAAATTCAGCCTTCAACGGAAACATCAGCCAGAATCCATTCCAGTTTGAACACTTTAACGGTCACCAAGATAGATGTCAGTCGAGATGGTAAGACCTGTGTACCAGACCTTTTGAACCTGACTTAGCGACGGCCATAAAAATTACTTACGATCTTACTTGACCCTGTATGAAGCCACAGGCCAGTTAGGGCGCGACACCAGCCACGGCATTTCGTACGAGGATTTTGCAGGAGGGTATGCCTTGTGGGGTTTTGATTTCACTCCGGACCTGGCAGCGATGAAGGACATTTCCACCCTATAAAATCAGGCCCTCTTCGTGTGGAACTTCCAGTTTGGTCAACCTCTAGCCGAGACAGTGAACGTCGTCTTGTTTGCAGAATTTGATAAACACTCTAGAGATCAACAGTTTGAGAGAAGTCATTCTAGACTATTAGAAGAAACAAAAAACATGCAGAAAGTAGAACCTATGGAGATAGATGAGGGATTTTTGTGAAGTGATTCACCAGTCACCAACTAACTACAAAGGAGGATGACAAAGTCATTCATTCAGTACCTAGAATAGAAGAAGAAGAAGAAAGAGAATAATAGTGTTCCAAAGTTTACTGGATTTATGCAATCTCGATGGCCAGCAACACGAAAAAAGTTAGGTGACCTGTTATGCTCAGGGAATTGAGTCCAATCATTAACAGTCTGATCTTAAAAGAACAATGTTCTATGGATGTCAAAACGATCATCTCCAGTCAGATACAACACGACAAAGTGTATGAGTATAACCATGAGGGAAGAACCAATTTGAATGAATATTTGGAAACGGCCTGGACAAAACTCTCAGCTAAAACAGTAGTTGAACACAGTGGATATAAAGTCTTGCAGACTGACTTCTTTCTCTTCCGTCCACATTACTTCTCTGGCGATCGCAAACGGATCGAAGGAAGCTCATTGAACAGAGTGCAAAACGCCCTATCGCGACGTGAATATTCCTGAATTACAAGACAGAAACATTCCAGCATAAAGTTAGGTGTGAATTGATAGTGAGTTATTTCTATTGTTGAAGGACAACAAAAATGGATACCAGGGAACTTCATTACTTATTGAATCGTAGTTCCTATACTTCTTCTTGGAATCCTTGTGGTATGTGCTAAAGATGAACTACCTCATCGTAAACCAAAAAACGTTCATGCTTATGTCATCAATACTGACGACAGTCATCTACCAGGAAGCCATTGGATTGCCGTCTGTACTTTCCCAACTATCACTGTGTGGAATATTTTGATTCTTATGGATTACCTCCTTTGGAAAAAGACATTATTGAGTTTATGAGAAGAAATGCTATCTCAACTCGATTCAATAATGTGAGACTACAAGGATCAGATTCATGGTTTGTGGACAATATTGTGTTCATTATCTTCATCAACGCTTAGTCTTGGATATTCCTTTAGAAACATTTACTGACTTATTTTGATAGTGATATGTTCGAAATGATGCTAAAGTACAAAGATGGTTTTTGTGAACGTTATGGTTATCTCTTGTCTTTAGCTCACCATCGTAATGTACATCAAAATGATGTAGAAGTAGAAATGTTTGACATTTACTTTCCCCTTCCCAACGTTGTCAACCTTGTAAATATGTTCACTGTTTGAAAAAAATTTCTTTGTTAAAGATGGTTGTTTTTTATTGTTAGACATAGTTCTTGTTGAATAAACATCTTTTGTAAAACTTGTTTGAAAAAAAAAAATAGAGCGTTTGTTGTTTTTTTATTGAAAATTTGAAAAAAAATAATGAATATGTTCTTTTCTCTCTCTTTCTATCGATCTAAAAAAAAAACTCTCTATCTATGATCTCCCCTGTCGATCTGAAAAAAAAAAAAAACCTTACCATGTTTTCCATCGCGTCCGCGCGGTATAAGCAAATAAGTCGGTTTCACTGGTCATGTGATCATTAGCGACTCCCTTAAGTGTGTTGCGCTCCCCTCGAATCGGGGAATTCCACCAGTAGAGAAAACCTACTTCGAGAGGTTAATCTAAAACTCAAAATATTAGATCATAACCAACAAGCTGTAGAATTTATGTGGGTGCCCTCTCACATAAACATCCCTGGAAATGAGAGGGCCGACAGAGAAGCTAAATACTATCTAAATGAGCCCGTAATATCAAATTCTGGATTACAGCGTCCAGGAAATTTATAGAATCATCAGAAATAAAATTAATCAAAAATGGCAGTCGGAATGGGATAAATCAAATAATAGGGCGCAGACTTTACGATCTGCAAAAGACAATAAATAGAAATATCGAACATCCAACTCTGTCAAATCCGCACGATTACAAAATCATAAATCGAATAAAAGCGGATAAAACGCTTCTTGCAAATAGCTTTGGAAAAATTACGTGTCGGGACTAAAAACAGCAGGAATTAACTGCCCACACTGCCCCACCCCTGAAACCTTGGAACATGTTTTTAACATCTGTTATAAATACAACACCGAAAGGAAAAAATTCCAAGGAAATCAAACCAAGCTAAAATCACCAACTACTTATCCGGTTTTCCTCAAAGATGGTAACAAAAACACGAAATCCGTATACACCAACATAGTGGTGTCTTATCAGAAATAGGAAAAAAAAGGAAAAATTTAATAAAATTTATAATTAAAATTCTTAAATTATACTAGTAGATAATAAAACACTAACGGAATGAAGGACAAAGGAACTATTCCCTCTTAAAGGGAGTGCCTATAAGGATCTGTACCCTTCATCCCCGAAACGTGTAAAATAGAGGACAGAGAAATTAAAATATCCAATGTCCAATAAATCTAACTTAATCTAGGGGATATAAATTAAGGATAGCACAAAACACTACCGGGATGAAGGCAAAGGAAATATTCCCTCTTAAAGGGAGTGCCTATAAGGATCTGGACCCTTCATCCCGGAAAAGTGTAAAATAGAGACAGAGAAAATTACACTATCCACTTTCAAATAAATCTTACTTAATTAGGGGATATAAATTAAGGATAGCACAAAAACACTACCGGGATGAAGGCAAAGGACATTATTTCCTCTTAAAGGGAGTGCCTATAAGGATCGTGTGACCCTTCATCTCACCGAGAAGCTGTTAAAATAGAGACAGAGAAATCCATAAATAACCCATTGCAATATAATAGAATAAATACCCCAGGTCTGATAAGATCTGGGGGTCACAGTCTAATTAAAATTCTAAACTTGAAACTAGGGGATGTTAGAACTTAAGGACTCTATCACAAAACACCTAGGCGGGGTTTGAAGGCAGGAAGGACATCTATTCCCATCTTATAAAGGGAGTTACCCTTAAAAGGAGCTAGGACCCTTAATCCTTGAAAGCTGGATTATAAATAGGGACAGAGAAATTCCCTAAAATTTCCAATTTAAAATAAAGGCAAAACCTCAAGTTTTGATAAGATCTGGAGTCAAGTCTATAATAATCTAACTTAATCTAGGGGATATAAATTAAGGATTAGCACACAAGCAATGCTTTAGCACCGGACCACTTCTTTTTTTTTTTTTTTTTTTTTTTTTTTCCTGTAACCTATGCTCCTACTATATACATTGAATATCATCGAATCCAATACTTAAATACTCAATTAACCTTAACCTATAGTCGTACGGCTTCGGGCTAACTGGTCTGATGCGAGGTTTTCGGTCATAGCTTGTTAAACAGGTGCTAGGTTACCATTACTAGCTCAATCACCTGGGCGGAATCCCTTGGTAGCGTATCCTCAAGGTGCGGAGATGTGGTGTAGGATATTTCGTGCCTTACGCTGCTGCGCAAAGCACTGGTGCCTTGGAAACAATACGGGCATGCCATGGGGACGGAATCTCTTGCTGGGGCTCGCTAAATACTACTGTTGTCCTGAGGACAGTCACTCCAATCCTTTCCCACCTTTTTTATTTTTTTTTTTTTTTATTATTATTTTGCTTGAAAAACTGCAATTCCTTGCCATACGTTAACATTATTAATTCTATTAAAGGATGATCATAATCCCTGTATCATCAGGCCTCTTGCCGCCACAAATGTGGCACTCGATTGGAAAAAAAAAAACAAACAACCACAAACACACACCACCCACACCCATCAAACATAAACAAAAAACACAACAAACAACAAAAAAGAAGGTTCAAAATAAACTAAGTAATATCCTAAAGGGACTGGTTATATTAAACGTAAAAACTATACTCCAATTAATTATTAACAGATTATCAGGTGTTCATTTAAACCCTGAACAATCCGTTAACCCTCTTCATAAACTGAAAAGAGCGACGCACAAGGTGGGCACCAAATTGGATTAATATCACACTTAAAAGAGATTTGATATTAATTAGCAAATACGCAGAACCCACGTAATATTAAATCTGCATAATGGTTTACGTGCGGTCCCAAGTTCAAAAACATCAGGCCCAAACTGCACAATAGGCGAGTTATCTAGAATTCTGAATCGTATTTAATATATAAGCT